>JAYKKI010000002.1:49177500-50377500 GCA_039881145.1 Druceiella hillmani | reverse complement strand
CAAGATGCTCAGTGCAATTCTGGGCACCCGAAGGGCCTAGTTGTAATGATCGATTGTCTGGAAAATTTCGCTTGTCTGCATAATGCATATTGAGCAAATATTTACCTAATACCCATCAGAAAGTTCCATAAATATTAATACGAAAAATCATGTTTTATCTATAAGGACTTGTAAAGTGAAATGAGATTTAGTTAGAGTGTTTATATGAAATTTACTTGTTCAAAATGTTTTAAAAATCTTTTGAAATTATTGTATGGCTAGCTGGTAATTTTGAAGCAAAATTAAAAAATTAATTTGTTCGTTTCCAAAATTTCTTCCAAATTTTTTAAGAAAATTAACTTTTTTAATGTTGCTAATAAATTATAATATTTGATTAATGTTATTAAGGTTTTTGAAATTAATTGATATATATTTAAACTACACCAAATGTGTTTGAGGAATTTTGAGAATTGCTTATTGAAAAAAAAGTATATTTATTGTTTTGTTAAACGAATATTGTTTTTTTTCAATAGGGAAGGTTATTGTCGACTAAATAATTTAATAATATAAATATCGCTTTCCCGTATTTGTCCATGGCAGCATAAGAAGATTGAAATCCTTTTCTCGAAATAAGTAATTATTAACGTAACTGTTTATTTGCAATATATGTAATTAACCTTAATTTGCATTGAGTAGATAAGTTAAAATTTTATGAAGTTAACCACTGAAAAAGCAATCTATTACTTTTTTCACTCTATGTTCACCGTAATAAAACTCGTAAGCGAAATAGAATCAAATATATGGAAGTTTGCTCAGCTGAATGTCCAGTTTTCCAAAAACCGATTATCTGAAAGCACACGTATAAGTTGAGCAAATAGTTTGCTGTGGAGATGAACGTAAGCATGAGGACAGCAATTAATTACATTCCCAGCACTCGAAGTTAAGGGTCGAGGAATTATGTGCATAATTGCATATTCAGTCAAGTCGATTGTACCCTCTTGTTGTCTCAATTAGAATCTCTACGTATTCCAAGATTACAAGCACCGTATATGAGGCGGGATATTGCGACAATGATAAAATCATTAAGCTCGTATTAATTAGTTTCTTGATTGCATCTTATATTATTCACACGTTAAGTTATGAAATTTCAACTCGTGTATCAACATTTCAACAGACTTATCATTAATCAAAGGATTTATGAAATTAGTATGGGATGAAGGCGAAAAAGAAGTCATATGTGTGTGTGTGTGTGTGTGTTATATATATATATATATATATATATATGTGTGTGTGTGTGTGTGTGTGTGTGTGTGTGTGTGTGTGTGTGTGTGGATGTGTGTGTGTGTGGGTGTGCAGTATAGCTATTTATTGACGTAATTTATTTCAAATATGTATGCTTTGGTTTAGAGAATCCTTCATTTTGAATGAATCTACCAAATACATTCCAAAAATTCTACACCACTTATTTATAATATTTTCATAGAGAATATTAATAATTTAACGATCTTATAAACCTTCGCAAGTATGAAATATTCAAAAACTATTTCTACGTTAAATCTAGGGTGTAGAAAGATTTTAAAAATTCTCACAATATTTATTACTACGTGACAACCGTTATTAAATAAATTATAACAACATTAAAATAATTTCACATATTTGGCTAACTTTTTTGTTTATAAAAGAAAGAGCTCGAAATATATGCTTAAACTAACGAGTTTGAAATTCATACCTACACTCGAATTATTTAATACTATAGCTTCAAAAGGCAAAATTCACACCGGAATATTTACGGTAAAGGAATTTAACTTTATATTTCACGAGTATTTACATCATATTATCTCGTTCCGAGGTAACCATATCTGGGATGAATAAACGGGATATTGTAGGTACATTTAAACTGTCATAAGATAAGGCATGGAAAGTAAAAGGTATCTAAGCTATCCACATTATTCGTATTAAATAAATTCCATGTTACATCGCAGTTCCGGTTGTAGTTTCATTGCGAGATAAACTTTAATATTTGCTGTATCATATTGTATTTCAAATTTTAAAAGGTTCTATCGCGGAATTATTTTTTTTACCTAAAACTATTTTTTTTAATTAATAAATTGTAATTTCATCGTACAAGCTGACGGGAAGAGAAAACAAATTTGTCAAATCATAAAAATTGACAAGAAATTAAATACAGAATAGTGATTTTACTTGCGATAATGCTCAATTCTACAAGAAAGAATAGGAGTGCGATATATGTCTAAAAAATATTAAATGAAGAAGTTCATAACTAACTTCTTTTTTAAAAAATCATTACTTCATTACTTTGCTACTGATTTTTGAAAAAATAGCAAATTCTTGAGTAGTCGACTACTTTATTATGTGGACTCAAGAAATATTTATTCAGGCCAAATTTGAAGCCGTCAATAATCAAATAAATAGTGGAAGCATTTATACGTTAAAACTTTAATTAATTAAAATGTCAATTATGTACCTGCATAAAAAATATGGTGTTTAAAAACTGTAATTACTATATATATAACTTAACACTTATTTTAACCGACTATACGCATAATATTCTTATGCAGTCGAAAAGACGACGTTAGTCAATGTAATTTTTTTACGGGATCGTACATCTCGCTGGGATTCAGCAGCATTCATTCAGCCAAGCGCTGTAAAAGTGACAAATTGAAAAGAGACTTGCTCAGTTACTTGAAAAACTTGGTACTATTCCCTTTTAATAGCTGAGATTCTCTAGATCAGGGTTTCCCAACCTTTTTTTGTTGAGGCTCCCCGGACTATAAATTATATTTTCATGCCCCCACTTTACTTTTCCATGCCCCCCCTTTGATTTAGTAAATTAAATAAAAATGGTGACTGAAGTTCGTAAATACACAAACTTACCTTTTAACAGTGAGACACAATAATTTTACACACTCAAACTGATTTCCTAACAAAAAAGTTTGTGGTAATAATAGTGAATATGATATTTAATTTCATTAATTTTATGCATGTAAATTAAACATTACGTTGTAATGTTATTTGTTAATGTTGTTTGTATATTTTTTGTTTTTTCTTTCTAAAATGCAAACGCTTTCCGCCCCCCTTGACATCTCTCTATGCCCCCCTTCGGAGGCGCGCCCCCCTGGTTGGGAACTCCTGTTCTAGGTAGTCGATAATTATCCGTTACCTGGAGAATTACTCTTGACAGCACAATATATATTCAGCGAATTTTAACCAAATACCCATCAGAAAATACCCCAAGTATTGGTACAAAAAGTTATTTACTATAAGTATGTACTTGTTAACTGAAATATTAATTTAGTTACATGTTCACAATGTTTCAAAAATATTTACTAAGTTGGCTTCAATTTAAAAAAGTCGTACGGTTTCTAAAATCTATCATAATTTATATGTCGATGGTGTGTTCACAATATCAAACGAAATTAACTTTTTCTTTAATGTAATTATTATTTTATGAATATTACTAAATTTATAAAGAGCCTTTTAAAACTTGTAATTCATTGAATCTTTATGAAAGACGAATATGCTTGAGGAATTATGAGCCAAAAAAGAAACCATAATATCAACGCTATTCCTGCCTCACCTCCAAGGTCACCTCTTATAATAGATACCTATTATAAGAGGTGACCATCATTTACTGAAAACCAACACGAAAGTACTGATAAGAAACTTGAGTTTATAACTATCAAAACTTACAAAAGTTTTATCTTTTAAAACCATTTTATTATAACAGCACAAATTTCAAAATAATAGGATTTAAACAAATAGTATCTCATATCATATTTTAATAAATTTCAAAATAATTTGTTTTATCAATTCTGAACCAAGCAAGTTTTAATTCTAAATAATGTAATGTAATTAATATTATTCTAAATAAAGCCAAAAAGTAATAATATGCTGGAATAGATAAAAGTAAAATAAGACAAAAACAATAAATAACTATATTAATATATTCTTTTTATTTTTGGAGAGCAAAAAAAAACAAATCGCCAAAAAAAATTCTTCTTCCAAAATACATTTAGGGTTCCACAGATTTGTAAATAATTAATTGACTTAATCTGACCGTCAAATATTTAGCAAAATAAATGGCTGCCAGTCATTTCGGATACCTAAAGTATTCGATAAAGAACATAGATTTAACCACTTATCCTTTCCTATTCCTTTCAAAAGGAAGAAAAGAGATGGAGGTTTCAATTACAAAATGGATTTGTTCTAACGTCCAAATACCTGTATATATGGATATTCAAAGGAATTTTTGAGCGTTTACTTCTTCAAAAGATAATGTTTTTAAACATATTGTTTTGATCACTCTTATTTAACCCAATACCGGCTATCTTTTCTAAGGATTGTACTCCCCTGTCTAATAAGATTCTTATGTTATTAAAATATTTGATTAAATGAAATTAAAATTTAATAATCTAGAAATATTTCAACAAAAACTGGATAACAACCACATAAATAAGATGTATCTCTTATTAACAACCAGACTACCTATCATTGTTAATTATATATCGGATAGAAAAAATAAACAAAATGAGACGTGATGACAAAAATATTTAATAACACAATTTCAATGGGTTCTTTATTTGCTAAAATTATCGCAGTTAATATTTCTTATGCGGTTTTTCGAAATTTATAAAAAATATATTTTTTTTAAAAAGCTATTCTAGAAATATTTGAAATTCAATATACATATAAATTGAAATAATGAAGTTATAAATAAAAAAAAATGATCTTGTCCCTTACCTGACTACATTTGTAGAATTCTAACTAAGACCTAGAGTGACCAGAATTAAGCCACTGTTAGTCCATAAAGTATAATCATAAACTTACGCAACATGATATTCTCTGTATTTACATGTATAAAACATTGTCACGTATATAAGGTGTGTGTATCCCATGTATTCGTACATAGTTACCAAGGGAGCCGCAGGAGTACGAATGGTTATGTATAAGTATGTCGTTGCAGATAAAATCCGAATATGGTAACTATGTGGATTAATAAGTAACGTAAGTAATAAGTCAAACTAAGATTTACAATTAAATATATTAATGGGGAATTCTTACCGTAGTAGCGAGTCATTAAGTACTTTCCCTTAGGAAGAAAAAACATAAATGTGTTTTTGCCTTTCCTTATATTTTTAAAAAATAGTTAGACGAAATAACACTATACTTAGAAAATTTTACTAGTATAACGAAATAATGGAAATTACCACTGCAATTATTATTACCACTGCTTTTCTGAAATCGAAAATATTATTAAATAAATGAATATGTGAAGGTAATGCTGAAGCATTATCACTACAATACCTGTTCTCGTTCCATCATAAAAGTTAAGCGACGGCGGTCGTAGTCATGACAAAGCAACTGCTTGGAAACACTGCGTTATATAGGATTCCTTTTAAGAAATATGAAATGTGTTCGCTCACCCATGAGTAGCGACCATCCCGTAATGGGTTCATGAATTTTATTATTTGAACTTTCACAAACCCAAACTGTACATGGGCAATATCGAAAATTTCGTTTAAAACCATAAAAAATATTTGTTAATAAAACTATGTGGAGTCAAAAACTATTGGCTAGTTAATAATACTGAAAGTTATATATCTAATATACTTTTCTTACGTTGTCAGTTCTATTCCAATTCCACATGTTTCTATTATTTCTCTAATACAAAATATATTATTGTAAATAAGATTTGCTTGTATCTCCTTCTGTTCTTGAGATTGTATTTCAACGTTAACTAAAGGGTTAAATGTCATGAAGTACACTGTATACCGTATCGTGTCCTGTATCATCAAAGCGATATAATGCGACACGAAGATTTACAAATAAACCCTTCATTGAATTTGAATATTCAGCGACACGACTATTATTTCAAAGAAAGAAATATGGATTACGATAGTAATACTGTGTTTTATGAAGTTTTCTTTACATTGAGGTCCTGTTTATGATAATACAATATTTAAAGACAGTTATGTACCAAAATGTTGCCAATAAAAGCTATGATCTATTTGAAAAATTATTTTTTTAAAATGAACCTGAAAAATATCTTGCTATACCGATTTATAAAAAAATATTTTCTGTGTGTGGCCTAATTTTATTTTTCTTTATGCACTTAATTTCAAAAAAAGTTTCATTTAAACTAGTCTAATATTTTTTTCAGTGATTCTCTAATAAACAAACAGACAAAGAAACATGAAATCCAAACAAGTTGTGTTGGCTTCTATATTATCTGAAAGATATATAAAGTATAAAATTTGAAAAAATGGTTGAACTCAAATGAAAAAATGGTTAATTCTTTAAAAATATTACATTTCTTTCTACAATTTGAAAAAAATATCACATTTTAAACCATTTTACCTAGGTGATAAAATGGTTTCAAAGGTGATATTGATCGCAACCCGAAAAAATTATTAGCATGTGAATTCAGAATTTTCCTCGAACTTGGACACTACACCAAACAATGTGTGACATACCTTCCAACATTAATTTAGTGAAACTTTCAGAAATTGTATAATAATGGGTAGCAGGTAAGGTTTATGACTGAGACATTTACAAAATGACTCGAGGGACGCCCTAATGGCAATATAAAGGAAAACCTCATGGGAATTTATGCATTAATCATCTACCCTTTAATTATATTTATTAATTAAGTAGAAGCCATTGTACAAAGTTTTGACATTAATTTTTTTACTAAATTTGAACTTTATTTTTTGACAGATTTTTTATTTATTGTGTTTATTTTAAATTACAATTATGTGGCTACCTTAACTTTTGGAAGGATGTTAATTATGCCGTATTCATTACTTTTGATATTGAATATCTGAATGATCTTCGCTGACATTATATATATTATTGTTACAATGCAGGTGTATTAAAATAAGAAAAAAGTGTTGTCAATCTATATCGGAAAATGTTTCCATATAATTTCATATCCGGATATAAAACAGCAGAAAATATTACGAAGTTAGTCATTATATTTACTGAGTATTTAAGAATCTTAAAATTTATATTACTGATATTGGGGCATCGAGAGACGTTCTATGCGTTATACGGAAGAGAGATGAAATTTTATTTTTCGCTAGCGAAGAAATTGCACACCTATTAAATAAATAACAAGTCGTAATGGATCAATTATTCTTAGTACTTTACATAGATTAATTTATGGTTATTTGATAGCAATAACAAATATTAAATATTTTTCGTGAACAAAACGCAACAAAAATGTCGATGGTCAATTTTGTTACATTTTTTGTCTTTTAAAATACAACTTCTAATTACGGCCCTATTAACATGTTTTCTACGTTTAAATCATCTTTACACAACGTATCGATATGAGAAGCTAAATATTTAAATCGATAAGAATAAGTGGCAAGTCATAAACGCACCTATTTCGTAAGTATATAAACTGCAACGTTCGATGCAGCAGATGAATAATCTTGACTAGATTTTTATTATTGTAATAAATAGTAGTCCTTTTTAAACCAGATTTGAATTAATTATATAATTTCGGTAGGAGCTGAATTCTGTATTCTAAATGTATGTGTTTAAATACAAATTTTCTCTCCAGGCTAGGCATAATATTTTTATAATTATATCATTTATGAGATGAGGAAAAACGTTTTACATTCCTATCCATCGTACTTTTTTATTTGGGATATAAATACTATGCATAAATTATATATTTGCAAAATAATTCAGAGGATGCCCTTTAAATAATATAGAACAGAGGTATTACAGAAATGTATCTATTATAAACCAAATAAAAATGTACGTTGGTTTTAATAGATACATGGATTACGATTTTCTTTGTCAAAATTTACTCGTACAAATGTAAATAAATTAGGTTTAATTTAATGGTATATAATTAGTATGGCTTTTCATTATGGCAGTATTTATTCAGTTAAGACTAATGTTTACTATTGTTATCGTACTGTCTTTCTCGTTTCTTGCATAAGTAAACTAATCCAAAATAATAAGGTGGTTTAATAATCTACCTTGGCATGTTCAGTTTTATAGATATGTTTCTTTAAATATGTGTTCCTTTTTACTTTCACATAATTTTAGTAAAATATTAAATAAGGTCGTCGCAGCTCATGGACCCGATTAAGATAAAGTAAAAAATGTTCTCTTTTTGACAAGTTTGAAAAATCCACTTTTTATTTCACTGTGGCAGATGTAAGCGTATGCACTTTTTGAAAACTATATTTGCGTGTTGCAAACCCAATTTTTTTATTCAAAACAACCTTTTTCTGAAATAACTCGTGGCATATAAATTGAATAACTATTTCGATTCGGTTTTAAGGAAAGTCGAGTAAGATTAGTAGACACTGTAATTTGTACCAATTTTGCGAAAATTAACCTCAATTTTGCAATTTACTTTTTCTATTAAAAATTCACGTTGTTAAATAATATGGATATCAATATGAATTGTAGTAAAATTAATTGAAATAATTAAAATTGCATTAATTATAATAAATATGACTTAGCGTATTAAGAGAAAAATCGAAGAAAGGAACCGAAATGTATTTTCCTATAACATATTAATATTAAATAGAAAAATAAAGTAATAAGCCACAAAAAGAACAGACCGCTTTTTCATAACTACAGACTTTGGCGTATGTATTTTCGAGAAACAATGTTTAATAGCCCGAGAGCCTGTTTTTACTGTACAAACTTTTTTTTTATGATACGCCCAAGAATCGAACGAACTAACTGCATTGGTATAATATTTTTATACGCCCAATTATTCTAGCGATACCCAAAATCTTGATGAATTTAATACAGGTGGCAAAAGCTGTCACATTTGTCCGCGACACTATTTCACTTTGACACTAATACCAACCGACTAAATCAAAAACGAAGTAAAGTAATTTCAAATTTTAATTAACAAAACAACAACTAATCTCCGCTACCATCCAGTATCCTGAAATTCCCTCCAGGTACACCTCCCTTTTAAAGGTAACATACGGGGCAAATATTGTCTCTCAGATTAATATCGCTTCAGGAGTGCGCTGCATATTAAATGACGCGTTTCCACCCCTGTCCAGCTGCTGCGTATATTTACCAGTGCAGCTAAAATATTAATCCGAGTTGGTGATTCTTTTGTATCATCGTGAGAGATCAGACTTCATTTCGTATTTCGATTACGTGTGTTATTATTTTTCCATTTGTTATGATATTGTAATGCTATACGCATTACAATATCATAACAAATTTTATTTTATTTCATAACTTTCATACAAACGTTTAATATTTCTATACTGTTATAAGAAGATTCCCGCAACACCTTTTTTTTTAAATTAACTTTTGATTTACCCGTAAACATTTACCTGGTGAAGTAGAATAAATTTTTTTTCTAAGTTTAAAATTTAAAATTTATATGTCTTTAAGCAAATAATTATTTTTGTTCATTTTCTGTAAAGTTTGTTTTCAAGTATGAGCTTTTTATGTTAACAACTCCGAATAATTTATATAATTATTAATTATACAAATCAGAAAAACTAAATAGACTAATAAAATATTTGGTTACAAATTATTTCGAGTTTTTATTTTTTCTTCCTTTTTTTTATATAATTGCTATCAGTCCCTTTCGACTATTATCAGTTTTGTTGGGTGAGAAATTTGACATTTATTCACTACTATTAAACTGCTGTTCTAATATTCTTGAGAAGAAAAATGTACTACATCTTGTGTGTTTGCTTAAAAGTTAGAATTACTTATGTCTTATGTTATTTAAAATTTTTCATAGATAGCCTCAGAACTTGTTAGTTTGTTTACGAAGGGATTCCACATTCCTTGACGTAAGGGAGAGATGAAACTGCATTATAAGGAAGGAAGACGATATTACAGTAATATCTATTCGTAGGCATTCAATATTTTTTTCTGAATATGGATAACTACAAATGAAACAAAAAACCAGACCTACAGTAGATCATTTTGTGGATGACTAAAATGTTTTGATATAAGCATTGCGGTTCAGAAAGACACCACATCACTTTAAATAGCTAGAAAAACAAGAGTTAAAGCCGGTGTAGGGCTAAACAAATTTGAGGTAAATTTTAATCCGTTCTGGTCTCGAACTATTCTTGCGGTGGTTGCCATTATTGGTTGGCACAAATTTTCTCAAGTTTATCTCTGGCTAAAAGCATAATTCAACAAAGGTTTTCCGTATGTCAATATTATAAGGAAATGTAAACATATTTTATGTAATCCATGTCTATCCGCAAAATTATTTCTCTGATAAGATGAAGAAAAATGGAACTGAAAAATGAAGTAACTCATTAAAATGGACAAAGTCAATATACGACCCTTGAATTTTGGAGTTTAGATTTGATTAGTATAATATGATTAGATTAGACGAATTAAGTTTTTGAAATCTGATGTTAAATTATAAAGCTTGATGTATTCTCGTACCGTTTAATAGATAAATGTTGTTAAAATGTCTCAAGAGAAGCGTGTAGAATTAGTTATAATGTAAACATATTTTATTAAAAAAAAGTCTGCAGCTGGCAATTCCAGAAAGAAGTGGTCTTTTAATATAGTTTACTCTCATGAAGTTTTGGATTCTCTTTTAACAAGTACTTTTTGTGCAATTTTCATTCTATGTCGCTAAAACCAACTTATTTTCGTGCTCCTAGCTGTCGTCAAGCTATGAGTACGATAAACAATGTTCATATCTGATTACATCGTAAATTTTGCCTCACTTTGCTTACAATATTTTTACTATATTTCCAAATATATTGCAGATTTACATGACTATTTCCCCTTCCACTGAATGATCAACCGATAGCTTGCTAACGTCTAATTGTTGCGAAGTGCTAAATGTTGCCAAATTAATACTGCTTCCACTGATTTCACACTGTACTCTTATTTGCTTTCAGACATCTATTTCTATGACATATTCAATAATGGTTCGTTTCTTGCTCAAACCGGTATAAAGCCTTTGCAATTATTTTAATAGTATTGCTATTGACATCTTTTTATTCACAAGCCTAGGGTTGGTCTATCAATATTCCAATTTAGCACATTTGTTTTAAACGGGCCGTTTACCGATAGACCTACTTAAAAGAGCTAAATAGCGTTTTTTTCTGTAGATGTTGACTAAATTAAAATAAGAAAAAACTATTTCTTAAGTATTCAAATAATTCAACTTCATCTTTGCAAAATAAAACATCATAATATATACTAAATTGAAAAAGCTATGACGTTGTAATGTACGGAAGAGCAGACGGGCATTACGAAATTATAAGGGCACTTTTGACATAGAGTGAATTTCGAAAGTGAAAAGCCCCACTCAATTTGTGAGTGAAAACTTAATAATTTGAAAACCATTAACGACAATAATATGAACGAAATTGCGATGGCACAGTAAAAATTTTATTATGAAAACATACACAAAGGCGGATTTAACTTAGTACAAAGCCAGCTTTTGTTATGCGAGCATGATGTTTTAGGTTACGTTTGTTTTGTTTTTTTCTTAATTTTATTAAATAGATTAAAATAAAAACTCAATATTTAATACATATTTATGTACCACTCTTCGAACTCAGCAATTTTTTTTTTAAAACTACAAAACGTCCAAAATACACATAACAAATACTGAAAGAATTATGAAAAACATTAAAAGAGAGAAAGATCGGGATGGAGAATCCAAAAAGAACGTCGCACCGCCAAAATGAACAAAAATCAGATACAATTCTTCATCATGTGGCAATACTTATACGTATTCTATGTTTTCAAACCAGCAGCCGTATTCTAAGGTAGCCTCATTCTTTTTTTGAATCGACTACGGAATTTCAAAAATGTGTACTAAGTAGTTATTCTGTAACCAGTCAGGTAGTTAATTGAGTTCCCTGCGCTCCCTGCAAACTACAAATATGAGACGTTGAAACTGTAATTACTCAGGTAAGCTTAATTTATTTTCATTTGAGCTTTGCAAGAATAAATATTAGAAATTGCAAACTACGATATAGGTATATATAAACATAATCGCAAGCCATCTCCTTAAAATGACAATCTGAGTTAGTTCTAAATAGAAATCTTTCTTAAAGGAAATCCTAAGGGAAAAAAATTAAGAAAGGATAATACTTAATAGAACGACACATTTTAACATATATTCTATATAACTTAATTGCTGACGAACAAATTGCCATGAATTGGTTGGCGATAAATCATATTAATAAGTATTGATGGTGGTCAAAAGTGGACACTCGAAATACTGGAATAAAACCGCAGGGGAGAACGTGTACTGTAGCAAAAATTATTTTTTACTATTTTCCTTTATTACATTAAAAGGATATTAATCTTTATTTTGGATAGTGGCTAGAACCTGCTTTATTTTGTAAAAAAATGGTCTTAACAAAATGTTTCTATACGATAATATTTTTGCGACAATACATTCGTTAGAACTTTCCACTTTTATTTTTTGTCACTATTAACTTCATATAAATGAGAATATTAATAATCAACATAATGAGACTTAAAAAGCGTAAGAAAAGTATTAACATTTTATCAAACGCACGTTTTATATATTCTTTTTTGTAAAATAGAAGCGGCTTTTATAGTAATTAACTATATATAAAAAAAAATATTTTCTTTAAAAAAAAAGGAAAAACCGTGCAAAATTTCAAGTTAGCCAAAATGAACAAAAAGTATCTAAACAAATATTATATTATTATTACATGAACCGGAAAAATAACAGACTCAATACACATTAGGAGATCAGCGACGACACGCCCGATGAACCACTTATGATAACACAGCTGCTTGCATCGCTGCGCGCCCTCTCGTGCCGTCGAGTTTTGACAAAAAAGGCCTTCCCTCTCAATATACGATCTACACCGTATAAATTACAATTCTGCAGAACATAAATTAACTTGCCGCCCATACCCAAGCTAATTTTATGTTTAGATAATTATTTTTGAATATGAGATGAAAATTAACAGGTGCTGTCGCTTATACACTTCTGTGTCATCAATGCATATAAAAAAGGTATTCTGTGTATCCATCTAAGAAGCTATACTGCATAACAACCCGATGTGTAGCGGCAGGCGACATGTTGCCGAACGCCGCGATGCTTCGCTCCCCTCGAACGCTAGAGGGCGTGCACCGCCGCGAGACACGCTACCCACTCGTGCATAAATTTATTCCGGATGTTATGATATGTACATTGTATACAAAGTTCAAAATACAATATCAACATTTTCGCCGCAACTACGCAACTTTGCTTTACCAATGTAGAGTTACCCTGAAGGGAAAATAGATTAAATTTTTTTTTATTTTTTAAAATGAGTTAAGACATCTATCGACAACCGCAAAAATATATTTACAGTGGAACACTTCAGATGTAGCGCCATCTATACAGTGTTATTTGTTCTTTCAATGTATACTCTTCAACATCTTTATATTCTATGAACCAGTTTATAAAAAAATAATAGATGGCGCTAATCAAAGTACAGTAATTACACATACATGTTTATTTTCTTTGATAAAGATTGTCTCATGAAGATGAGAATTACGAAAAATCAAGAAGATTTAAAAAAAATAAATTTCTGTTATTCCAAAAAATGTATTATTATTGATACGCACACGTACATGTAACTTGGGACGATATTATCGACGGGGACTATAAAACATTAATATAATCCACCTACGACAGAACTTAGAAGACAATATTATGTACTTATATGAAATTAATGGTGCAAACAATTGTAAATACTTTGTTTATTTAGTAACTCCTCAATCAAATCACTTAATGCGAATAATAAACGTGAGTAAAAAAATTAAATTAAACGATATAGTCGACTTTGACGGTAAAATGGCAACGTTATCTTGTCAAACATCCATTCTTGCAAATAATTTTTGTAAGAATTTTTCTCTTGGTTCAAAATATATAACTACATTTTTTTTAAATTATGTTATAAAAAATTTAAGGATTTCTATGTTATGTTCTTATTATTATAACATGGCGACGAAAGACTATGTTTATTCGCTGACATCATTTAATGTAAATCTGAGACTATAGATGTCAGTAAAAAAATATTTTACAATAAAAAACAAATTTTTGCTAAAACCAAAAGTGCAATCGCGCATTTTTTATTGTTTATTAAAGAAATAATTGTAAGAGAAAATAAAAAAATAAGAATGTTACAAGAGATCAGAAAGAAAGTTCAAGAAAATCTAAATAAAACGGTGGCCAAGAATAATTGCCGAGCGCAAAGAAATGCTATAAAAATTGACCTAATTGTTGAATTATTGTATGAAATGAAAAAATTATTACATGAATCACAAAAATTGATAAAGATTTTGGGTCTACAGCGTGTCCTCAAACCGACTAAGAGACGTGGCACATGTCCTGTTCTAAAGGCTCTAGATCATAATAATTGTTTTATATAAACAAAAAATTATATTATTTTTTCGAGGAAGATCTTCTCTTTCCAAAAATATGTATTAAAAGTTACGAAATTACCCAGGTTACAATTATTGCTGTTGTTAAAAATTAATGTTAACGCGTTAGATAATAATAAAACACACATCCGTGGGGCGTGTATTATTATAGTTCATCGGTCCATGGTGTAAAGGTTAAATACTTACTTGTAAATCAATACAATAATAATATTTAATAATAATATTTAATAATACTTAAAGCTTTTAATTTATTTTTATTTAATTAGAAATTTACACTTTTATTTTTCTTTCGGCCATATCTCACACTGAAAACCAAGTTTCCAGTCGCGTTTGCTTGTTAGAATTTTGTACAAATTCAATTTATTAATCTGTGAATGTGAATTTTGAGGTTTATCTACCATTACCACGAATTTTGGGTTTTACCTATCATTATCATTACCACGGGAACCACTCTACTAAGTTATTGAAAATAAGTAAATTTAAAAGAAAAATATTTTTAATTTCTTTTACTTAACACTTATGTACTGAATTATCGTGAATCTTTATTGTAGATATGTAATATTTGCAGTCTAGTAGCACTACAAAATATTTACGTCCATTTGAAATAAAGAAACAGACACAGATTTTAAAATTGCATTTTCCGTAAGGATTAGATAGAAACCTGATCCATACTCCATACCTTACTTCCATCCAAATGGAAGGAAAGGCTTGTTTACAAATGCAGCAGTGTCTAGAAACCTCACAATATATCTTTGAAGTTAAATATATATGGAAACGACTCTCGTGTATTGTAAAAAGAAAGCGAAGTTAACGAAATGCTACCTGAAATTTCTGTGAAATATGTATGTGCAAGAAAAGAATTAAGGATATTAAGTCAAGAAATAAAAGAGTTTTAAACCTGAAATATCTAAAGAAAAATAGGCGAAAGAGCACAAAATATCAGGTTGAGACGAGCCTGAATAAAATTAATTGATATTTATTACAAACTTTGATTTTCACGCCTCCAAAACTCTATGAAAAATATTATACAAATATTGGAAAGCGGCACTATTTTTATCTCAAGCTAATGTAAAATTTGTAAAAGGTCCAACTTAATGCGTAATGAAGGTAAAATTGGTTTTGTGGATCTACTAAGGATTTTTCCTTAATATTTATACTTTCAGGAATAAATTTGTTTTGAAGAAGCCATCCTTTATTTTTATAATGATATTCCATACCCCGGCTATTTTATAAATACAGAATGCATGCGTATTAACTCTATCCGCTAAATATTTGGGAATTTTCTCATATTTATCGGCTGAATTGTGTGTATTTTATGATTTTTATTAATCTTTGTCATTTTGTAACACGTATCTAATATTAACAGTGTAACCAATCAGCGAAAATGGATTCATATTTTCATTGCGCATTTGAAGTAATTAATGAATAAACGCTATTCTTCTGTTTCATAGTTAGGATTAATTTTATTGAAAATCCCACAAAAAAATTCATTCATAGAAAGAAAATTCATTTATTTTCAACGAAAAATGCCTAATTAGTCTGTTGACTTTTCTTGTAATGTAACACTTACAAGTATGTACCAGGTATCAGTAAATTGAGTTATTGTGGATGAAAAGCCAAAATATCGACCTTAGATCACGATAGTAAATCTCGTATAAATCATGTAACCACTCATTTTGCTTGTCTAAAGCTGTTTTCGCAATTGAAACCTGAAAGACGTGACGTAAAAAATTAATAATCTTTTGTGTGATTTGAGGGCTCACTACTACTGCGCTGGAGATTGATACTCACCGCGTTAACGTAATCCGATAACTTTTCCAAAAAGCGGGTGGTTTCCACTTTTCTTATGATTATTGATTGAAAAACCGAAATAATTCGGATATTTGATTTTAGTGACTCTGATTTAGGCCTCGCTTTTTTCCATAAATATAACAAAGATGATAAAAGCTTAATTTACATCATCTGTGAGATATTCTTAATAATTTAAGATTTTTTCCTATCATAAGTATGAAGTTGATAGATATTGCAATGAAGAAACTTGCGGGGATAGGCAAATGAAAAGTAACATTGTAATAAAAAAAAATGCAACGTGTCAAAAAATTTCCAAATACCATTGTAATTTCCTGACAGTTAACTAAACAAAAGATTGAAAGTTCGACTAGAGGTTCATCAAAAAAGTAATGTAATTAGGTTCAAAAATATTTCAATAACTATGGTTGTAACGCAAATTATGGAAATCGAAACGAAAATCGTGGAAGATTTATAAGTTACATTTTATTATACTTTTTAATAATATTGCACATAAATTAATAAAATTAATGGAAATTATTTACATATTGACTCGCTAGCTTTAGCCGGCGGCTTCACCTGCGTGCATTTTCAATTAAAGCGACGGGATTTGGCCACGGTCTAATACTGCCCCAATAATTCTTTATAAATTATAGTATCAAACGGTATGCCGTGTTTTGTTAAGACATACGAGCAATTTGTTTAAGATGCGGTTTGCATTATCTATTCACATGTTTTAATATTTTTTTTATTAGAACACCGCGTTTCATTCGACATTATGTCATTTTTATGGTAAAAAATTGAGTACATTTTAATTTGAATCACGAATTATGCATACACCAACTTTATCAAAAATATGTTCAGCCCTTTTTTGCGATTGAGCAGCAAACACCTTAACTCATGTCTAGGTAATAAAATATTAATAACACGTTGCTAGTTACTTTCTAAATCAACATTGGTTGACAAAGCTAAGTGTGTTTAAATAAATTTGAGCGGGCGCGATGTGAAGGCACGGGGAAGAGTTGCGCCTAGCACTTTGCTCTCATTAGTTTAATTTTTATTTATTTGAAGCTAAAAATCCACGCTAGTGCGTGCGAAAGTAACGTCCTGAAAGAAATTTCGAGACACTAGTTTCATAATGAAAATTGAGCATGGCTGTTCATTGATTATGAAAGTTCTACCATGTGTAAATATTTAGATAAATTATTAGTATAATGTGCATTTAAATATTGTTTAATATAATTATTAGTATGGTTCGTGTAGAAACTAAATCTAATCTACGATTACTTATATAAACTAACATTTAGGAAAATTCATTTTTTTCAGATTTATTGGTATTTTAGAGACTCATAAGTCTCGTTTGAGACGCAGTATAAAAATACATATGATATTTTTGGTTGCATTTTAAAATAAATACTGCACTTAACAGTGTCGGCAACAAAAAGGTTCATATAAATAAAACTTGATATTATGGGGAGGTCTCTAAAAGTCGTCTTTACCCCCTCGCCTTTATTTTTTTACGTATGCTTAATATATGTGGTCCTGTGAAATTCCTATGACAGTTATATGATACTGTGACATATGAATGGAATGAGATACGGACAGATGGACATGACGAAATCATAAAAGTTCCGTTTTTTCCGTTTGGGTTTGGTACCGTAAAAAAGTTTCAAATGTATTTATTTGACATATGCGTAATACGTGGATACTCGCACGCGAGTGGCGTGTACATTTTTGCAAGCTCGTCTCCTATTTCTTTCTTTCCGTTCTTCACTTCCTTATATTTGCTTGTCTGTCATATACGTATGAATTTGGATTATTATATATATATATATATATATATATATATATATATACATATATATATATACATATATATATATATATATATATATATATATATATATATATATATATATATATATATGTAAGAAAGGAAACAATTGAAGTGATATTCTTTTCTAGAAGTTTCTATATATTATAGTAGAGAACGTGAGAAATATTATATTCTATCTTATTTATTGCACTTGTGACGGTATTCTACATAGTGTTATTAGACTATAAAAGCTAGCATGGACTGATAAGGACAAAGCTCGCTACTTTTAATCTTTCATATACTTGTTTGACAATAAAGGTATTCTTCCCATTTCTCTCTGATTAGCACACTAAATTTTTCTACATTTGCATTTTCTTACACTATTGTTTTATAACTGAAATTCGATACTGCTACTAATATTGCTGTGGATCTGTCAAGAGTGGATCGCATATTGTATAAAATATAATGCTTTTTGTATACTTTCTCATTGAAACGATCAATAAAGCCAGAAATAATGTCAATATGGAGGACGTCTCGCAACAATGTGAATACACAAAATAATAGGTGTGTGCGATAATTGTACACACTTCAGGCAAATGAAATAAGCTGTAAATTTGTCCTCTTGGGAGTATAAAGTACTACTAAACTTGAGATTGATATTAATATTATTCAAGTAATTTGGAAAAAAATTCATTCTCAAAAAGGATGTAACTAATAATGGTAATATTATTTGATACAACAATTTATAAGTTATGTTTATATTTATCCAATACGAGGACATACATCTATTTTAATTTCACATAATTATAATTTAGATCTCGATATAAAAAAATATAATACATTCGATGTTACAAAAATGTGGAAACATAGCATTACAAATCTCAACATTGCTTGTGCCTTTTACGTACATATGAAAAACTGCACTATAGTTGTATAGTGGCTTTAATACAAGTCACTATGCAATTGGGGCTTATCGTTTGAACAATATCACGTTTAAAATACGTCAATATAAGTTTATGTACTTACGTAAACCATTGGTCTCTACTTACGAAAATCAGTGGTCTTTACTTACGAAGATCATTGGCCTGTACTTACGAAGAGGATCAAATCGTCGACAAAAAAAGATAATGAGCGGTGCTAAAACCCGAAGCGAACCATCTATTATAACGAAAAATAAAAGCGGATTTAATTACGGCTTCCATTGAAATTATCAAACTTAATGCTTTGTTTTGAAGTCTGAAAGTAATTGGCAAAATATTTCATTAGAAAGGAAGTTATATCATCCACCAATAGTTTTATCCGCAAACATTTTATTGTCAAATCTATCTGTTCTTTTATTCGATTATACAACACAAAAAAGGGGGTAATATTTTTCGACCGCATGTATATATTTATGTGTGGGTCTTTATTCCTTCCAGTAGCGTGGATAACTTGACGAACTCGTATGTGTGAGTTTTTTGGATTCGTCTTATTGTTAGATTCACGAGTATTATTGAATATGTAACGTTACTTGGAATCAAATATGTTGGATACTGTGGAACTGCGATTGGCGTGTGTATATTTTCCACCTTAAAATATGCCGGGTATGTGTTCCCTAAATAAACTCGTATGTTTATTTGAAGACGTGACTTAATTTAAAACTTTCAAATAAAAAAAACATGCCATCGAAATAAGAACAAAAAAACGAAAGATTGAAAAAGAAGAGAACATGTTAGAAACAAGTTTTACTAACATTGTCAAAATTCCTCTGAGCAATGATTTACAGGTGGCGTCCAGTTACCAATGATCAATCAAGAAACTTTGACGATTAATTTTTAAATTGAGCTTGTAAATTATTGCATGAAGTAATTTTAATATTGTTAGTAAAACTTGCTTGGTTCTCTTGTTTTTGCGGTACCGCGTTTTTTTTGTTTCCCATTAATAATTTTTAAGGTTCCGTATCTCAATTTGCAAAATCTTTTAAGGGTTTCGCTTAAAAGATTATTTATATATCCGTCAGTCCGTTTGTTACAATCAATTTTGTTAGAAACTATGCGATAGTTATTCTATACAATATCGGGTTCGTCTGCGTAATGTATAAAATATTATACATTTCTTTAACTATTACATGCACTACCTTACTTAGGTACAATATGTAATGTTTAGGATTCTGTTGAATACTATTAGCAGATCAGGTGAAGTATAAAATAATAAATAAATTGGACATTTTTTTTATTCAACTTTATTGAAATTATCAATTAACAATTTTGAATAAGACTTTAATTAATTTCTATCAAAATTCAAAAATGTTAGAAAATCCATAGTATAAGTAGTATACATAATTGCTGTGATATAAGCACTTGTTAGTATCGTAATTCTGTTTGCAACTATAATTTACTAATCCCTGCAACATTTCCGTAGATTATAAATTTATAATGGAATGGAGTGTTATATATTAACTAGAAACATCACCTTAACTTAGTAATTGTTATTTACAAAATGTAAACTGCTGCCTTAAGCATAATATTTTAATTACACCTTGATCTGTTTCAAATTGATAGAGTTCATCGTGGGTCTTTTGTAAACTTTTGACAAAGGAATCCTCGCAGTTGTACCTACTGCAGCAGGGTAGAGTTTTTCAGAAGTTTTAAGCATTTTATGCTCTTGTACTTGCAAGTTATCTCTGGAGCTGTGGCGGTTTTCTACGGCTAATGTGGTTTTTTTACACAAAACGTATAACACTTTTCATCCATAGTTTTTAGGCATAGGTTTTTTTGGAGCATCACAAATGAATGAATAGCTATATTACGTCTTTTAAAATGTGTACGAATATACAATCGTATGCAACGAATGGCATGTACACTTTAGTATAAAAATATCGAGAATTTCCTTTTGCAGCAATGTCACAAAAGAATAGGTAAGATGCAAAATCTATTAGATTATTTTTGTATGTTATATTGTTATATTAGTAAAAAATACAATAAGAATACTTCATTAGCAGCTTCTAAAAGAATAAGAGCTAAACAGATATCCCTGATGCGATGCTCTTTCGCATATTGCGCGACTTAGCATAAATGTTTGGTGGTACTAAGACCAGCAGAGTCGTCAATAATAAATTGAAATTGGTTTACCACAGATCTACACATAAATTATTAACACTTTATTTACTTATAATATGATCAACTATGGCGTGATTTTTCGTTTCCCATTTTTAAATCAAAACAAGCGGACAGCGCTAGTTTTGATAAATACTCCATGATGGTGAATTGTGCATATGTCCAGCAATAAACGCAGCTAATCTTATCCCACCTGAAAGGATAAAAAGAAATTAGAAAAGGTGCACCTAGTATTCACTAGTACAAACACAATAAAAACATGATAAATTATAGGTAAGTAAAAATTACTGAAATCCTCGCATTGAATAATATTAACTTTTTTTAATTTGTATATCGGTTTTTTGTGTATTTATGACAGTAAATAAAGATGTCTTTGGTTGTGATTTTATATTCTTTAAAGATACCGAGTGTGTTTGTGATAAAGTATGTTTCCTGAGTGAGCATTTTCCTGAAGTGATATCAATATATTTATTACAAATCTTAAAATAGGTATGGTTTGCGCCTTTACAACTTACTTGGACACAGCTTGTATATTCTTCTTCTCATCCTTGTCCATAAAACTTTTTTCTTTTTGCACTCCTGCTTGTACTCGATTCTTCATCTGACGACGTTTTGACTTGACAGTTAGGAGTTCTTTAATTATTCGTTATAAGTAACTTGAAGAAAGCCTCTCTTCTATATGATGACAAAATAAAATTCGAACTTCCGTTTATAAAGATAAGCGAATTAGCTCGGGGAACCTCCTAAGAACGTTGGGTTACACACAAGTCTATTCCTCAAAATATATCGGAAAAAATAAATCCATAATATCATACGATTGAAGTATTACCCGTAAAATATAAGCAAACGAAAATAGTTATCAAAAACTGCGAATGAAAAATCTGTAAGAAATCGTGAGAATTTTCTTATTTTCTTTGATGTCGTGGAAAAATAATTAGACTTCGGTAGAAAAATCCCCGTATCGATATAAATAACGAAAAATCTCCCGGTAGGTTAGAGACCACTGACTAAACAAAAGTAAATCATCAAGTGACAACATGTTTGCATAATATCCACCCCGAGCCCCGCGCTCCGCTCGTCCGCCGAATGCTTTACAAATGACGAATAATACCTATTAAATACGTTGTCGGTGGTACTTGCGATATTTTATAAAATGCTTAGGCAAAGTATGCAATAAATTATATTGCGTATAATTCATAAACGTTTAGGTATTCTAAAGAATAGAAGATTATACTGATTGCCTATAATATGTGGATTACCAAGAGCTATTACACATATATCTCTTTTTTCGGAATCGGTAAATTGGATATTTTCTCCGTCGGTGATGGAGCGAAGTTGTTTTTGACATCTTGGGTTATAATATGAAGCAGTGTGAATTAATATAGTAAACATATGCAACATCTAAAATAATATTAAAGTATACCTGATTTATATCGAGGCAGCACCTTTAAAGTATTTTTTTTAAAGATTCCTCTATTACAATTGAGTATTTCAAACAAAGCCAGGGAAAAAAGCCACTTTTTCTTTTTTCAGTTTACTAGTGACAGTGCTTCTGTCTAAAAAAATGAAAAAGCTTCCTCATTTTGAGAATTATTAAAAAGTAGTAAAATGTTTTTCCACTTTAAACCTTCTTGCTTTCGGAACCTCCAATTGGCGAGAGCGGTAACAATGAAAACTCCTATTTTGATCAGATCAATCCTTGAAAGCATATTAAACCAAAGTGGTAAGAAAATCCACTGTTCCAATGTAATTTATTGTCTAGAGTTCACCCTGGAGGGGAGAAACAGGAGCAGTTGGTATGCCAGATGAGGTAGGCCATCCTCTAAGTACGCAATTAATTAATGTTAATTTCCAAATGAAAATTAATATAGCTCCCAATGCAAAAATAAAATCGCCAGGCTAACAGGCTAGAAATAAATAATTGCCAGAACAACAATTAGCTTACATACCGTGATGGTGGTATCAATAAATGCGTGCAGAAAGTCCGTGTGCGAGGTCACGAGTGCGGGAAAGTGCTTATATCGTTTTACAAGCTTAATACATAACAATATCTAAAGTAATCCTCTTATTTATAAAAATAGTTTTGTGTGAAGTTATGTTTTATTATAATTAAATGTAGATAAAAGATAAAACCGGCCAGATGCCTGTTGAAATTGTCTATGTCTCCCGAGATCGTTGATGCAAGTTAACGAAATAATTTCATTTTAAAGTTTTATTTAAATTTTTAAGTTATTATTTAAATTTTTCTCTCATTTTTCAAATCCAGAGTTAGAAAATTATAGGAGAGGAGAGGACACACCGCACGTCACTAGGAGAGGAGAGGAGAGTGACACACTGCAATTCACTTTTCGTAAACGAGTTTAAAAGTGAAAAATCGTAAATCAAATCCTAATTTTATCTTCAAAGACGTATCCAATTTTGTTTGAATCAATAAAAAGTGCGAAAAAAATGTTCGCTACACCTTTATATTTATAAGATAGATATGAAACTTTGTTAAGTATTTTGTTACATATTAATCAAGATTTCCATAAGAAGCATATACTTGCAAAGTTTTATTGTACATAGGTCTAAAACTGTAGAAACTACAAGGTTGTGAATAATAAATACGGACGTCAATTATTAACTTTCTTATTTATGGGATAGGTAATATTAAACAATTTTGATCTATAACATTTTTAAGAGTTGAGTTGTTGTAGAATCCCTCTTTTGATCTAATAGCACTAACGAACGTCTCCAGGTGGTCCTGTAAAAGTTTATATAGTGGAAGAAATGTTAAGTGACCTTTTCTATAAAATTGATGCAAACATTTTAACGAAATAGTATTGACCAAAAAGTCCAAAAACGTAATCATTTTGGAGTTTCTGTAAGGTTATAAGGTTATAATCTCCATGCTTAAGCGATTGGAAATATTTGAAAATTTCAACGATTTTATAAAATATTTCTCATTTATTACTCCTATGCAGTGGCTTTTTAAAACCAAAATTATTTAAGTTTCTAGTGTCGAAAATATTTAAATAGCATTGCCATGAAAATAGAACTTTATTATTGCTTCACATTTCACGAATTTAGGCATTTTGAGGTTTTTAATTTCAAACGTCGATAACTTTCACTTTTTGTGTTTTAGAAGTCAATGCCACGCAGTCAACTTATTTAAAAGATGACAACCTTCGTTTTGCTACAATGTTTGTAACTGTTCAATAAACTTAATTCAATTTTGTCACCGTTACTTTTATAAAATATTTTGTGATCTAAATAATTCTTTATAAATTTTATTAGATGACATGCGTAAACAAAATATTATATCTTCTGCCTTTATAGAAAAGAACGGTTCATAAGACATTAAATTTAGGTTAGCACCAAGTATTTATGACACATTTTATTTTGGATGCGACTCCATAAGAAATGACTGAAATAAATTCACAATTTGCATCATTTACTAAATTTTGGCGCGTTTTTCATAATCTGCCTTTTTCAGAAGCTATAAAGCCTTTAGTAGGGGAAAAACTAACTGGCAACTTCCAATAACTGTCCATAGCCATTAATACGAAAACAAGGACTTCTTTGGGGATTTCTATCTCATCACCATGCAAATCATTTCCAACACTGACATAACCGTAATGTTTGTTTATTCATGAAATCTTATATTTATATAACCTGGGTTACTTTTGGAAAGTTCCGCAACCGTATTGAATAAATAATTTTGCAGTGAATCCCGGCACATAGTCTAGACGCGAATCGCATTTGCGTAAGATGTTAATGTGAGGTCAATATATATTGAATTCGTCCCTTTGGTAAGCATAACTCTTCGGGATGTATAATATACTGTTAATGCAAACTTTTTAAGCTCATCGTCATATTTGGGTATGGGATTAATTTGTCGCGAGCCTTTCGCATTCACTCGATTTTGATTTGCGTGTCATCCCTATGAGCTTTTAACCCTAGTCTCTTATTAATTTCTTTCAGAACTGACTTTAAGTCTAATAATATTTTTGGCATTCTGTTGGTCGTTGATGGTAAATTTCTTACAAGCTTATTTTTTCTACTATTTTTTGTTTCAGTTGTGCACATTTGTCATTAAGTCATTTTCTCCTCTGTGTTTGTTACATACGACCTCACCGTTCTTGTTTTCTTCAAGTTAAATTGTAAACAAAATTATTTTACAGTTACAGTCAATAGTAACTACAGTAGCTTAATACTTGTCCTCATGGTGTTTTTAGGTACAAGCATAGTAGGCACTGAGTCTTTCATTAAAACACGACGATGTTTCCTTTATATAAAATATTTTAATTCAAAATATTTACAACAAACAGAATTCGTGTTTGGAGTTCATCCATGACTGTTTAAAATTTATATTCGTTTGTCATGCAATAAATAATTAGTTGGGAATCTGAAATCAAAAATAATATTTAGTTTATTATTAGCAAAATACTCCGTAAATCAACAAACAAAGAACTACGAACTAGACTACAAAATGTAAACAAAAGTAAGAACTCCTAACTTTTTTTAATGAGCAAAATACCGTACTCATGTTAAATGTTTTTATCAATTTATGCAGGGGATTGGTTTATAAATGCACAACAGTCACCACGACCCGTAAAGGGACGCCATGGCCTCTTACTCTCTAAAATAATGACGTATTGGTAATTTTTTCTTCCCTTATTTCTTTTTCCCGTATAACAGACATTTGAGTTCGACTTCTCGCTCCCACGCTTTATTCGTCTTCTTACGTGGTAAATCCTAAGTCTATGGGTTTGCCACACCGGTCATTTATTTCTGTAGGGACGCAGATGGTTTTGAAAATTTTACAGCATGATAACCATAAGGCCACTAGCTCCCTAATTAACACGTTTTTCAAATTTAATTTGTAATACAGTTTGTTTGTAATTTATTTTCTATAGAAAAACAAATTTTATATTGATATTTTTGATTTAAAGATATAAATTTTATATTGATATTTTATACAGATATTCCTTTTATTTATTCTTCAAACTTTTTTCTCACTCACTTTTTTCTAAAAAAGTTTGTTTCGTTTTTCGCTATATTCTTGTTTTATCCATCGTGTTTAAAAGTCTTTTAATATGCCTGGCTTTCTAATGTTTATAAAATGTTGATATTTTCAAATAATAATACTCCCCTTTCCATATATCTATGTCAGTAGCGACTTCTGACTTCAAATATCAATTACAGGGCTTCCCACAGTAGCTGTCCACTCAACATTGCATAATCACGAAAGGTGGAGGGGCTTAATATTCAAGATGTATCGTAAAAGATGAATATTCATTCAAATATTTGTTTGTCTAAATGAATGGTAATAGCATTTCTATTGGAACTGAAATTAATTACGGAATGCATTAAAGAAGATGAAAGCCAAAATCTTCTAGACTTTATTTTTAAATTTAAAAGTGAAATTAATTCGTTTGTAATTTATTGTTGGTTGCCTTTCCTAAGAAGTATTTATAACTAGAGCTTATAAATATTTATGTTACATTTTACGGCATTTTCTGAATTTTAAGATTTACTGACTTACTTCATGCAAAATTAAACCGATTTGAATAATTGTAATTATTAAATCAGTGACCCTAAGTTGCGTAGGTAGATAGGATAGTTACAAAAACATAAGTTATAAACAAATTTTAAATTTTCGTATATACCTGAGTATGTATGTTTTGTATACACCTCGTATACAATATTGTATAAGTATCAGAGTAAATATACTATATAATACACGTATTTAAATATGTGTATTAACCACATATTTAAACTGTGGATGATTAAATTTCTGCTTGTAATAAAGGCATTTTTCATTGAATTAAGTATATCATGTTGTAAGTATATTTTTATGTCTTGTTGGAGTTTCGTAGCTAAAAGATATAAAATAGAAATAACTACAAAAACTAGAAGCATGACGGCATGAAGAAATTTAACAGAAACCTGAAAATAAGGAGTCAGTGTAAACTTCTGATTAAAATCCTAACAAAAACTACTTTCAACTTAAAACCATAATGTATCGTTTTTATCCCAGAATTATGATATTAATTTATTGTTTAATTTTTATGAAGACCAAATATAAACTCCACGAAAAAAACAAGTCGGTAATTGAATTGTTTAAGAAATTTGCAGATTTTTATTGTATATGTGCTTTCAGTCATATGAAAAGTTATAATTTTTTTTCATAGTTTCTACCTGTCCTTTATAGAGAAATAATACAATTTTAAGAACAATACAATTTTAAAACAATACAAACAGAACAATACAATTTTTAAAACAATACAATTTTAAGAATTATGGGTCGTCACTAAAATGAAAATTGAATGAAATTTCTCAAAGTACATATGGGATATATAACAAAACCACATTTATATATATATATATATATATATATATATATATATATTTATATATATACATATTTTTATCATATATACGTACATGACCAACTATCCAAATACACAAAAACAAAACGGAAATCTCTTTAAAGTTAATCCAAAGCTAACAATATAAAACAATAATAGTTTTAACTATTAATCCAAGGATTTATTTTAAAAAAATTAATCAATAATTGCTCTTTTGTTTACCATAATCCAAGACTACCTTAAAAGTTTACATTAGATGTAATAACCTGAATTATTTTGTTTCGTCTGTTTTTGGTCATAAGTACGAAAATGAAATGCAGGTGGCGTTAAATTAAAAGAAAAATTGATTTCAGAATGTGTAAAGAAGGATTTTTCATATTTTACTCATCTGTCATTGTTGACTGACGTAAATTTCACTTGCCCGTTATTGACCTCATTTTGAATAAAAACAAAAACATTTCTAAAATTCTTTCAAATCAATAATTGGACGAGAACAAATAAATTCTAGAGTTGAGTCAAATTTCAAGTCGATAGCAATGGTAGTTGCTGGGAAAATAGTCATAAGCATTCCTTCTTTGACACGCAAAAAGAAATGTAATAAATATATCTAAACAAAGCATCATGACAGAAGTCATAAATCAAATGGTGCTTATTGTTTTGAGAAGAGGTTTTGAGGTTCAGAATATATTCTAAGAAGACCTAAAGGTAAACAAAAAGATATGAGGAAAATAACAGTGCTACTGGCAGGTGATTTCCACCAAATACTTTCGGTGATGACCAGAAGAACGCGATCTGCGGATATAAAAGATGAAGAATGTATTTAAAAAAGAGAAAAGAAAAAATTAAAAGGACAGGATAGAATAATCTTGT
Source organism: Druceiella hillmani (assembly GCA_039881145.1). Taxonomy (NCBI): domain Eukaryota; kingdom Metazoa; phylum Arthropoda; class Insecta; order Lepidoptera; family Hepialidae; genus Druceiella; species Druceiella hillmani. The sequence continues at coordinate 50,349,172 of JAYKKI010000002.1, read as the reverse complement.
ATTTAAAAAAAATCTGCTCTCATTTCACTCTTTTCTAAACTCAATTTCAAAGATTCATTTCCTGGTAATTGCTCAGGCCACTTGGATAGCCGCTGTGCAATATTTTCAGATTCTAGTCCTAGCGGTTTGACCTGCGCCTTGATAGATGAGACAGTCAGTCAATCAAGTTATTCTTTTATTTATACAAACTTCTCATTTCTGCCCATATGCGCTATAATAAACACAACTTATATTTTTATGCATTTTTGTAATTCTTTAAACGTATCAGAATTCTTAACAAACCATTTTAAAAATTTCAATATTACGGGCACCATTTTTATTTTGTTGTAATATCCTATAGCCAATGTTATTCGGGATAATGCACAGATTAATAGTTAATGTTATTCGGGATAATGCACAGATTAACAATACTTCATTTATTAAAATCAGTCGCTATCAGCCAAGACTTGCGTATTATACATTTTAATCCAAAAAAATTTTTATTCAATGTATTTCAATGTACGATTAAGTTTGAAATTGTATTTGTTTTTAAACACGGGTTTATGAAACATAGTCAACATTTTGTCATGTTAGTCGGTTGCTCGTTTCAGGCGTTTCATTACGATCCTGGTTCTTAACCAGTGGGGCATTTTGATTAAGGCTTCTTCCCTCCTTGGCATTGCTTTGTCCCTCATTGGCAAAATTAAAAGAATACACCCACTTCTCATTCAGATGCCGTCAACAGAAGAAGAATGGCTCACAGGTTTATTTATAAGGATTCGAATGTAGATGAAATTTTCCTGCTATAGGAGCGATGAATGGCAACCTTGTTAATAAAAGAAGAAAGAAGTCCAAAAAACATTTTTGCATTTTTAATATTAGTTAAGATTGTAATATTACTTAGGATGAGATTTCCCGGTTGAAAGTACCTTATGTTATTTCTTGGCCTGCTAACCATCTCTGTGCAAAAAATCACTTTGATCTGTTTTTCCGTTGCGACGTGAAAGAAGTATAAATAAATACACTTACCAATTTGCAATGTTTGTTGGGACTGATTATAATATTAGTTAAGAAAAGATTTCCCGGGATATATAGTAGCCTATGTTATTTCCCGACCCGTCAACTACCTCGGTGCAAAAAATCACGTCTATCCGTCGCTACGTTGTGATATGAAAGAAGGACAACGAAATATGCTTTCACATTTTTAATATTTGTTAGGATTGTAACATTTTTAGGACGGTAGGGAAAACATTTTTAGGATGCTAGCGAAGACATTTTTAAGACGGTACTGGATTCGAAGGTAGTACAAGTCATTTCCGAGTCGGCTACCTATCTCTGTCCAAAAAATAATTTCGATCTGTTGCTCCATTGTGACGTGAAAGAAAGGAAAATAAACACACTTTTGCATTTATAATATTAGTTAGAGTTATGATATTAGTTATGAGATTTTTCAACATAAAAAATAGCCTATATCATTTACTGATAAACCAAATATCTTTGAAAAAAAATTATGCTGTTATATGGCTCGAATGTGACGTGAAAGAAGTACAAACATGTTTGTTTTATCATTTTAGCATTTATAATATTATAGGTAGGATTCTAAATTAAGGATTAAACTGAGTTATTTATTGTTGCTTTATATAGCGCATGCAACGATTGAAAAAATTACAGCGACCCTTTGCAGCTTTGTTACTTATTCATTTTTTGTATTTTTTCAGTTTCATTAAAAAAATTCATGTAAGAATTTTCTCATAATACATTGATGATCAGGGGACACATTCGTATGTCGCTTTCCGATACAGCAGCAATGTTTGTACATAACATCATGTCAATCGGTTGCTCTGTTGCAACGTGAAAGGAGGTAGCCTAACTAATGTAGAAGGATCCTAACTAATGCAACGCTTCTGCATTCCATTAGTTAGGATAATAAAACTATAGATTTAGTTTGTCTGTATATTAAAGTTATTTGTGAAAAAAATGTTTAGGGTAACATAATAAAAGTATTAGGTTGACAACTTATAAACCCGCCAGTTTTTCGATCGATTTCTAGAATGTTATAGAAGCTTTTAGAATTTTTTTGTAGGATATATATTCGAACGTCTGTTTAATTTGTAATTGAGTATCGGCGAGTAAAGAATAAATTAAAAATGGAAGTATTTCGAAGTGATCTTAGAGGACTCTTTCTTCATGAATGATGGGTGAAGTTATGCCCTCTTACAACACAGTAATAACATTTTGTTCCATAGATTTAAAGAAGGTAATTTTAACCTATCTGAAGAACTTCATCCAAAAGAATCTCCTACAATGGACTTGGAAAAAATTACTGGAACAGATTCCTTATTGGAACAGATTCCAGATTTAAGTTCGTGTTGTTTGGGAGACCTATTTCCATGCTCTTATACTGCGATGAAAAACAACTTCATGCTTTCAGAAGGAAATGGAAATATTACGTTTGACTATCACATGATCAACTTCAGAGGAGAGCTAATGTGTACGTGGAGCTACTGAGTTCCCATCATAACAACGAGAAGCTAAATCATCTGGTAACATGAAATAGAAAGTGGGTGGCTTATGTTAATTTTTAGCGTAAACGCCAGTGACTAGAAGCTGGAGAAGAAGGTGTGCCTAGACCAAAATATAATATTGGACAAAAGATACTTTTGAGTACTGATGAAGTTATTCATTGAGTTATTCATTAGGAGCTCTTTCAAGCCAAGAGTACAATTACAGCTAAGATTTATTGTGAACAATTGAGCAGTCATCGCTAAACTTACTTCAAGTCGAAGCAAACGTTTATTTCTTACGTGGCAATGCTCGGCCCTACATATCAAAAATAACGCGTGAAAAACTACTTTCACTTGGATGGAGTATACTACTTCACCCACCGTACTGTCCAGAACTTTTTCCATATAGTTACCATATATTTCGCTCTTTGTCTAATAATATACGTTTAAATTTTTAAAGTTGAAAGTCATATCAAAATCGAACTTGTAATTACTATCATCCCAGAGTGATGAGTATATTTATTTGTTCACACACCAGGCAAGAAGTGCTAAAAGATTTCGATGAAGTTTTTACTAATGGATTCTACTGACTCTGAGATATAGATTAGGTTTTATCGCAATTGACTTACTAAAAAGAAGATACGGTATTTTGATATTTCAATACAAATTAAATGTACTTAAAAAGTTCACTTTTGTAATTTTTATAATATGTGGTATTACGTGTATTAATCTTACGTTTAATTTAATAATACTTTCTAAAGAGGACAAAGCTAGTTGGAAAATAAATCGTTAGTCCCTTTGTTTTATTTGCGGATCATTAAGTTCAAAGTTTCGTTACTCTTTCAACTGCACGTATGAACAATGAATAGAAAATATCCAAAGATTCAAAACATTTTATTATAAGTTTTATTATTTAAAGTATCATGATATTTCCTAACATTTGATATGTGATGACTAAAGATAGTTGAGAGGCGCCTTTAAAAAAGTATCCACGAATAAAATCAACAAATGTCGTATTTATCGCCCCCAAAATGTCGATTTATTGAGATAGTTTGTCACGATTCATTACAAGGATTCATTACAAGTTGTATTCTAGGACTTGTTAATTTATATTAGGCTAGCCTTAAAATTACAAGATCACATTAAATGTCATATTTATCATTAGTACTCAATTATATTATTTATAATAAATATATCTTAAGTTGTTTACCTCTAGACTACACGCATTTTGAAAAGATGAAGGAAACATAGCAGCAACTTTAGAAAGACTTAGAGAAGTCAGTTTTAATATTTAGAGTGTTATTCAAATAAAAATATGACGTTTAGTGGTTATATTTTTACGCCGTATTTTTAATTTTCAGGCTTAAACCAATGACACAGATCAAAGTGCATCTCAAAACGTAGACATTAATTAGCACTTATGAGTTATTGCTGAATCAATAAAACCGCACGTGAAAGATAAAACGATTGCACACAGCCATTATCGTTAGTTGGCCTTGTCAATTGACGAAATCCTAATGAAAAATGAATAATACTAATATTTGTTGTTGTTGTATTGATATAATTTTAATGTAACAAAATAGATAAAACGACTTTTCAAAACATAATAAAATACAAATTTTAATTTTAGTTACAATATAGTGTAAACGTTCAAAATACGGTGCACGAACTTTAAAGTTGTTGCACACCAACAAGCGACGTAGCTACGCGCGTATTAGTGAATTTACGAACGGTGACTTGTAAGTATCCATAATAGTGACAACATTTTTATTGTACTAACATGACAATTATTCTAGTGAAATGTAAATTACTTTAAAAAAGTATAAAATAAAAGCTCTTTCTAACAAGTGCACTTTAGTCAAATTGAGTTTTAATTGACTTCGTTTTATTGGCAAGAAAATTTATTATATATTATTATATATATAGAAAATTATTTTATTTCAGTCTTAATTTTATTGTACTTCCACCCGGTAGTAAAATGTAAATTCGAATTTAATTTTTTGCTAAATAAAATTACTAGTGGCGTTGGTAGTTATCAAAAACGTATATAACTTTCCTCTCAATTAAAAAATAAAAAAAATGTCTTTCACTAATCTGCATCCATACGTAATTGTTTATAGACTACAGCGAGGTAATTCTTATAATATTGAATACCGATTCATAGGAACCATGGGAAACTTACTGCAGCTTTGGACCACTTCCTTCTTAATTTGATATTAGCAGACATAGTTAGGGACGCTTGATTTGGAGGACTTGTTGATGTCCTTGTTAAATATACGCATAGCTGCAAAACAGAAACGTATACGATTCGATTGCGGAAAATAATATGTTAAAGTGATAGTTCTTATTCTTTGATTAAAGAACATTTAATTTTGTTCTCTTTCAGTGTGAAAGAAGTATATTTAATTTTAGAAGCATTGACAAGTCTTATTACAGCATTTACAAGTGTTATTACAGAATTGACAAAAGTCATTATCGTAAACTAAAACGACGGTAGCACGATATCGAGTCACAGGAGTTGTATGTTTTAGAATGAAATTCAAAACACCACTTTTTAAAATACGTTTCATCTGGAATGAAAGTATTTTAAATGTTTTTTGTTTTTGTAACTAACAATGACTAAATTAAACGTAATTCTGTAGAACAAAAACACATAAATAAAATTTGTCTTTGTTTCTATTATTATCATGTCCATTAGAGTAATAACATTTTTTTATTGTAACACAATAAAAAAAGAAAAAACGCTGATTAAGAGATAGTTCACCCAAATTGAATTAATCAGTTAGTTAATACATAATAATTTATTGACAACTGATGCGAAACGCTCAGGATTTTTTTTATAGATTTTCAGTTTTTATAAATAAATTGTTGAAAATTATATATATATATATATATATATATATATATATATATATATATGTGTGTGTGTATGTGTTTGTGTGTGTGTATAAATATTTCCAATTTTGCTATTTTTCCGATATTGGTATTTTTCCCACTGTCTTTAAATTTTATATTCTTATAGTTTCGCTCGTACTTTTAGCTTGATTTTTTTGAGCCATTTTCCATTTTACATGCAGGTGTAAGTTAAAAAAAAGCATGAGTGTGAAAAATGTTCATTTTTAATAACATAGGTAGAGGTCATTGGAATATTTCCTTTATAGGCCAGCACTTGTTGTACACGTATAAAATATATGTATATGACTATGTAAGTCGTGTACATATTCTAGACGAAATGAATTAGAATAATTGATTTTTATTCTGACGGCATCACTTTTGCTCTGAGGGACTCTATCCTGTACTGTAATTGTACGTATAGTCTCAGAGTATAACTAAGTCATTAGCAAACCGTAAATGTGATAGGTTATTTAACTTTTATTTTCATACCTTTTATTATTATAGTCATATTTTCCCAGTCCAACTTCGGAAATGTGCTTTCCAATGAATCATTTCTGAGAGTGGATCTATCTGTATCACTCTACGCTCTGCACGAAACTCTGAACTTGGCGGCTCTAGTTTTACTAATGCTTGACTATTTTTTCACAGTTCTTTCTTAAATTTTGTATCCGCAATATTTGTGTCTTGTTCGTTTAAATATTGTCACATTGATTCGGTGAATACTGAGTCGAATGCCTTTAAATAGTCAATAAAACCGATATATATGGGACCGATATAAACCAATATAGGGAAACACACAGAATACGATATGACCATCATATCGTATTCTATGTGTTTCCCTATTATTACTTCCAGAGTATATACATGGTCTGCTGTAGAAAAAAAATCCATAAAGCTGGCCGGTTGGTTTTCATCTATATATATTGTTATACGTTTTAGCAAAGTCGATGCAATCACTGTGAATACACAATGTGAAACAAATATTTCTATAATTTGTTATTAAGTTTATATCACCTTTTTTGCATAATAGAACTATTTCAGAGCTTAACCACCATTTTGGCAATTTCTTTTGCTTTACGGTCATGTTAAACAGCTTTGTGAATAGTTATTTAATACTTCTAAACCTGTTTAATAAAACTAATAATTAACAAGTTATAAGTCTTTTTTTCCTTTAGGGCCGAGACTTTTGTCTACTTTTAAGTTCATTATTGAGAGGTTTATTTATTTACATTCTCCAAAGGTAAGGAAGGGTCGCTGTTAACCCAGTTAATATTTATATATTTGGAGTGGTTTTTGTGACAGCGTAAGTTTAATAGGATTGAGTAGCTTTTTTCATCAAGTCTTTTCTATTTATGTCAGTAGTTAGAGACGTATTTTTAAATGTGTCAATATTGGTTTGGTTTTATCCAGTCTACAAAATTCTTCTAATATTTTTAGTCTGTACTTCCTTATATTTTGTATAATTTTCCTATTTATTATTTTATATAATTTACCAAGTGCGACTTTTTCTTCTTTTGTTTTATTTTCTTTATTTTTGAGTACATATTTCTGATTTTTAGGTCGATAATTTAATCAGTTATAATCGACTTCCCATTAGTTTCTTTTTTTGTAGAGTATATCGCTTAGAGTTTTTCAGTACAGTATCTTCAAGTATGTCATAGTAAGTTTGTATTGTTTTGTTTCCAGAGTGAGGCTGAATGTATCTTTTTGAACATCTTCGTAATCCATATTATCCTTATCATAATATCTATGAGAAGGTTTTTCGGATTTTATTTTCAATACTAAAACTGAAACTAAGCGGTCGTTCTCTCGATTCTAGCATTTGCCATGTATGCTACAGTATACTATGCATTAGGGAGTTTCTTTTTTTGTTTTCTCATTTAGAGCTGACCAAATCTGCCTTAATTTTGTTCGTTTTTTGAACACTTTATTTTGTTTTACTTTCAGTTTGTATTGGTGGATAAAATTTATAAACATTTAATTTCTATTATTTCTTTTCCCGTAGCCATGTTTACCCAATATAAGATGTTCAGGTTGTTCAGGTTTTCCAACTTTTGCATTCATATCTCCCATAAAAATTATGTTTTTGTTAGATTGCTTTATAGTTATTTCAAATCATAATGGAAGCTACGAATTGTATCTCGTTACATCTGTCAGCAGACGCATAAACGTTTACTAATGTAAATAATTTTGTATACATTTCTACTTTTAGTACAATAACTCTTTCTCGTATAGTAATGGAGTCATGTACTGCTGTATTTTGTTACTTCTAAACTTGAAATTCTACTCTCTTCACACCTTTAGTTATTACATAGTAGTGAAACTGGTAGTAACCTCTGTCTTCAGTTTTTAATGCTTTGCGATATATTTATTTTCTCATTTAATCTATCTCCTATTTGGAATTTATTACATAAATCCTAAAGATTTTCTGGGATGCAGGGTTAGAAATACAATTTTGAGACTTGATTTTTTTTGTATTTCGCAACTGTCTTTTTATTTATGAAAATACATTTATATATTTTTTTCGTACTCTATGTTTGCTTTCGATACGATATAAATGTGCTAAATCCCCACTATTGATATGAAACGATTACTGAAAAACTATTTCTGACAAACGGATTAAAAGACGCTCAATCAACTCCATAAATATTCCACTTTGTTATTTCATATTTTGACATTTATAAAATTGTCTTTTTTTCTATATTTCAAATAGTAATTTTTAGTAATAAATGTTTACAATAGGTTTTATCTTTTTTTATATTTGAATCGTGGTATGCACGATGTTATTTATAAAATTTCGTAGCCCAGCTCAGTTTTCCCCTGATATCAAATATTTATACCCACGAAAAACCACCTTCAATTCAAAGTATGATTTCACAAAGAGACAAGCACAGAGGTGCTTGTGCTTGCCGCCTGTATGCTTTTAAAAATATTACAACCCTATCCCCAGTCTAGCCGTCGTCGCTTGTCACAGCTGCTCGGGCGCGGAGGAATAGATACATTTAGTAAGAGGCTGCTAAATTATCTCCGTCACTAGGAAGGATGGCCGCTATTTATTTTCAATATAAATCAGGTCACCGAGCTTCCTGTGAAAAGCTACGCGAGGTTGATATATGATTTCATTACGGCTTTCCCCGAGGACATGGTACCCTTATTTATGTGTTGCGTCATTAGTAATAATTGCCATTAATATTGCTACTGTAATTTTTAATATTTCCACCTAAAGAGAATGAAATTAGCACAAGTGTTTACTATTTATCGGTTGTGATACGAGACGAAGCTAATAAGTTCTTAGCATAGAAACTCCTGGCAAAACTCTAAAAATTAATTTTTCCGTAAAATTTTTCTCAAATTTAATTTTCACACTTTTTAAAGAGTGCGATCAATCTATTGAGGGAATAGACCAAAGCTTTTCTGCAAAAATATTCATTTAACGGCCTTCCAATTTATCCAATCTAGTCCTAAGAGGAAATTATCATTGGTAGTAAAGTTTGGAATATAATGTAGTCAATTTATTGGCCACTTATTTTAAAACATCAACCATCTTTGCGTGGAAACACGACTTGCGTGAAAGCACGTGTCATGTGAATCGACGGATTGTCTTGTAAAAGTGATATTTTTCTACTAAATTTGTATCTTTTTTATTCTGCATTAGCTTGCTAGATCGTATCTAAATTATATCTGGTTTATTTTGCAATATTTTAGAACCTATTTTATTAATGAGACTGTTTCCAAAAAATAAAAAATAATGATCAAAAATAGTGATTTTAATTCGATTCTGGATCATGGTGTTGAATCCATATTTCTTCCATGATCAAAATACGAAAAGGAATTTCTCCTTGAAATTGTCTTTACAGAGCTAAAACTCCCGCGAATTTTAAACTTAAAATCATATTAAATACTAACTTTTCCTAAATGCAAATTAATGTAGAAAATGTCTTCAATTCATTCTTTGCTCTTACCTACATACGTTCTCAGCTGTCTGACATATTTTTATATTGTGTTCTTTCGGCGACATTTTCCTAATTTTTCCCACATTTTCATCGGCAGCGGCTGGGCACGCCTGAACAAAACAAGAGTTGTTGTCAAAGACTTACCCTGCAACAACACTCGTATCCGATATTTGACGGTAGCAAACCAAGATAAAAACTTTTCAAAACTAACTTCGATATTTATTTTTCTGTGAGGAATTTCATCAGAACTCAATATTGCACTTTGGAAAATGCTGCAATGACTCAAACATATCTCGGTACGCTATTTAATTATTCGAAATATAAGGAAGCTATCAAAGTTATATCTAAGATAAAGCATTGTTTAATTACCAGCCTTTTGCCACCTGTGTGGTCCTCATTGGAACTGAATCTGTTAATTTATATATAAACAAAGAACATAGCGATAATTACACACCATATCACCTGATTTTAACATATTTTACTTTTTCCTTCATAGATCCTCTTCATGCTTTATTAAAAGTAGGTCAACTACTTTTCATAAATCACAAATATGTCTAAACATATTTATATAAATATAATTAACGTATAGACGTAAATCTGGTCAAAAATGTTTATTCATTTAATGTTATTAAGTGCAATGAAAATATTTGATTAGGAAGACGTAGTTTATTTTAAAATTAATATTGATCCAAAATATTGTTCTTATAATAACGTTTTCTCTACCTTCTACGTTTTCTGTTATTTTTATCATATAAGTTTTTAATACTTTTTTTACCATATATTGCCGGAATAATTCCCAACTACAAGATTTTCAAATATATTTTAAGGCCTTCATTTTATCAAATTTCCTTCTTGTTTTATTACATTCTCCAGTTTTTTCACTATGAATATGTTACATTTTTTCCTTTAAATTTTCATTTCTTCATGACAATTTTTGGTGTTTTTAGTTCTTTTTTGCCTCTTCAAATATTTGATAAATCGCCTTTGTTATTACTTTCACATCATTCACTTTAGAAGTATGCAATATATTTAACATTGTGATATGAACGCATTATTTTATTAACTTGCTAGCTTTTTAAAATTTAACAACAATACCACATCTCCATGTCACTTTTTTCGCGAAACAATGCGATTGTTAACATAAAAGCTTTTTATTTTTAACGAGGCCGTAGCAGGAGACTAAAGGCGGTGCTCTCTCGACGTCGGTCACAAGTAAATCTTTCTATTAATTTTATCGCGCGGAAAGCGTACTGAAGCGACGGTGCACATAATCATTACGGGTAAAGGGTTTCAAAAAAGGTAAACAACGTTCTCTCCTTTTATAAAATGGAAGTCACTGGCAAGGCTTGTGTCTGCTGCTGAGAGATAAAGCTTTTGTTTATGGGAGGGGGAGGGGAGAGGGGGCGGTGAACAAATCCTGACTCGCTGTCCTTCATATCGTAAGCCCGAATTTTTTGTCTTAGCCTCTGCTAAAATGTGTCTCGCATTGATATCTACAGAGTTGGGACAGTTAAATAGAAAGTCGATTTTAATCTCAATGAAACTCAGCACTGGACAGTTTTCAATGGACTTTATGTAAAGTTTGCCTTTAGCCATGAATGGGAAGTATTGTCATTTGAGACAATGTTTTAAATTTAAATTAAATAAAGTTGTAATTATCTGGTACTCAAGACAATGAGTTCCATGAATAAGCGTTTTTTTCGTTTATTTTTATTATCTAGTCTAGTATTTATAATAAACTGTTATAAGACAAGCAAGTACCAGAAACAGTTAACATTTAACTGCAATCGATTAAGTCATATATACTAACAAAATCAAAACTTTCAAAACGTCAGGTTCTTCAGATACACAATACATATATATTTTAATATATATATATAGTTACATACATATTACATATATAGTAAGAAATTTTTAATTACATCAGATTTGAAATACCACAGTCGCCCTTCATAATGATTGCTTACCTTTTGAGGCAGCAATTTAATAAACCATTTACATAATACTCTTATAGAATTTATTATGACGGATTTTGTTTAAAATAGGGAGTTCTACAGTGGAGTAGTCATAAAATATATGGATTTCAAAATTTATAAATTTTTCTAAATAATTGACAATATTTGTTATTGTCCTAAAGTGACATTTAATTAATCGATTTTTACAGTTATCATCTTAATATGAATTCGGAAAAAGGCAAGACTTTTACTGCATAAGTACATCACAGTGATTGTAAATATCTACGAACAAGGGTGTAACACTGCAGTTTTGCGGTAATATTATATAGAAATATTTACAGTAAATATTTGTAGCAATACATTCTCATTCACTTTTCTGATAAGTTTATTAGGGTTTCAACACATTTTATATTTTTCTAAATTTTAATTAAAAACATTTAAAGCATTGCGAGATGTGGTGTAGAAATATATCTTTTCTAATAAAAAGGCTAAAGTAAAATTAAAAACAATCATATCAAAGGACTTCCAAAGATTGACCAAAATATTTTTTTTACAAATGAGGAAAGATAAAGGGTGATAATTAATATTACTGAAACAATAATTTCAAAGTTACCTAATTATAATAGTTAACTATTTAGAATTTTGAGAAGTTTAAAAACCACGTAATAATTAATTTGATATATATACATTATCTGAAAAGTATATTAGATTTACTATTCTTTTTCGTTTTTAGTTTAGTTATAAGAAAAGACAGCCAGTTTTCAGTACATGAGCACATATTTTATTTCCATTTTATTATGTTTATTGCTAACGTGGAATTATAACATAGCTACCTTTAAACAACATGATGCTGTCCAAACAAAATTATGATAAATCTATCTTTACTGGCAGTTGCCCAGTAGCTGAAATTCGACAGTAATTCATAAAATTGTAAAATTTGAACGTTGTTGAGGTTCTTTTGTTAAAGACTGTACCTATATAATCATTGCATATAATTTTTTTTAAATGTTGTTCTATTACGTCAGCTGAGAGAGTGTACAAATATATAATTAGTGTGTGTTGTTTGCTTTAATTCCCTGCAATATATATGAAATTTAAAATTTAACGTTAGTAACAGTTGAAAAAATGCAATTACAGCTTGTATTCGTATTTATTTTTTTATACAATTCATTATTAGTTTCAATTTTTTCGTGTTATTATTGAATCAAATAGATGAGAATAAAAATGAGACCCAATATATAATAAAAATGAGACCCAATATTCAAAGAAGTACAAGATGCATGGTTTTCAATTCCAACGAATTACATTTCATTTTTGGTAAGGTACAAAATTCGAAAGTAGTCTGGAGATTATCTGCTACAAGCTTGTATAATTTTTAATTTTTTTTGAATGCATAATTTTTTTAATTTTTTGAAAAATAGGAAAGATAGGAAAAATGAGTTTTAACTTGGCTAAACCATGTTTAAGAAGCAATAACGCGTGTTCTAAAATTCAACATTCAGAAATTTAGAATTTCTCTATGAACGACGTTTTTATGTAAAAACTCTTTCATTAGTTGCTAAATGCCTTCACCATTATATTCGATGATACAAAATCTCAAACCATCGAATGATCGAATTGCTGCGATGTACAATTAATTGACTATGCGTAAAAATTGGCTGCCTTAATTAAAATTTTAATTTTTTCGAATGTTTATTCTCGAGACTTGTATTATTGTCATCGCCAATGCAGGTATAACTGAAAATGAGTTCTTTGAAAGTTAAATATTACCGAAATATATCCGTGCAAGCAATATGCTTAAAAAGAGGACAAAGTTTTCTCTTCACGTATTTATATATAGACTATGTATTTAAACACATATTGATATCCACCAAGGAAATAGTTATAAAAATGAGAAGATGAGATAGATATTACACTAATATTTGTGATGATTTTCGGTTTCATCGCGTTAATAACTTTGCGATATCAGTTAATGTCTAAGATATTGTAGATTTAAGCATCAATTCACAATTTACCTTAGAGTATTTTCATCTAAAATCTCGTTGTACTCTCAATCAGTTAATCACGGTATATTGTTATACATTTATACATAAATATATGAGTGCATTCTACTTCGAAAAAAGCTTTCCATCAATTACTGATGACAGCACACCCATAGGGTATCCGTGAATCGTGATGTTTATCAATTCATGATAAACTACATTACCATTTTTATTTTGAATAACCATATTATTATTTTTCTATTTCATTATATTTATAATAAACTATTGTAGCTAATTAGGCAGCGTTGCGCACGTATCTGTGTAGAGCGCGCCGCATCCCACTGTCTGCTTTCATTTCACGATACATTTGGTTACGATCACCCAAACGCACGAATCCGTATCACACGAGTAATTACCCATATCAATTAGCTGTACATTGTTGTCACACGCGTTGTACGACTAAACTCCGCATACGGGATATAACTTTTAAAATACGCTTAACTAATATATTCGATATGCGGGTAACGGAAATGACGAGTTGTTTGAATTTGCATTATTACTGACGGGAGAGTATTTGATTAAAGCTTATAAATCCGCCATTGTACCAGTGTAATGAGTGGACATTGATGATAATCATACTATGGACTAAGCTTGTGCTTAAATGATATATTTGTTGAATTGGAAATTTATGGCATTTAAATGATAACATTAAAGTCAAGTTATTAGTCACACGAGAGTGCTTTATACTGTATTTATTTTCACACATCGACCTGTTAGTAGATTGGAAACAAACCGCCATCTTATTTGGTATTAGCTTATTTGGATATCAAGTAGTATATTTCTACGTCTTCTCCAAAGCACGAAGTTGTATTTCAATTCAATATGATAGTAACTATGCCAGATAATATGAATATAATCTCTTACAATAAGGTTTTCAAGTTTTTCTATACTTAATATAGGAGATCGCCTTGGATAAGAACTATCGGGAAGATCAGGGAGAAAGATTGACTATGTCAAAGGAGTTTGTGTTTTGGCTATGTTGCAAAAGCTTAGTTTATAACTGCACAGAAGTTCGTACGCTCTTCTCTTCGTGTACCATACCAGTGATGTTTAAGAAGTATCTATGACATTTCGAAAAACGTTGAAAAAGTGCGGGTTGCTAACTCTGAATTTTATGCTCAATTTTGTATAATGTAATATTTTAGAATAAAATATTGTGTAAATTTTGGAACTAAAGAATTATAATAATAAAGAATTTACTTCTCTTGTCTCTCTTATTACCTTCTCTTTTACAATTGTTTTAAAGTGGAACCTTCATTATTTCGTCCCTTAATAATTTGTTTCTTTTCTTTATTATTTAGTCGTTTACGCAGTATTGTTTTATTTCTTTTCAATTTAGAATTGTAGAGTAAAGGTCGCATTCGGTATTTACTCCGTTTTAATTGAAAATAAACAGAAACAGTTTAATCAAAGCGAGAACGGAATCAGTTATATTTGTATATGATAACCATACATTTCCATACTAAAATTAAAGCGTGGCATGGTTAAAATTATTAATTCTTTTTGTTGTTGTTACTGATTTTGTAAAAAATGTCAATGCATTTTATTGATTTAGGTATGAATAATTTCAGACTTAATTAATAATAACAAAATATTTGGGTTTAGGTTATACCATATTTTATATTAACCGACGTATTTATGGGATATTGAAGATATAATATACGTAAGTAATAATATCCTTTGTAATTGGAGATTATCTTTTATATTCTTTTCAGTCTATTTTCCAACTTAAAAACTAACGCAGCGAGACAATTTTCCGTATAACTTAAGAAAAGAAACCAACAGCTCGAGCGTATAATTTAATTTCCATCTTCTTCTATTTGTTAGTTATAGCTCTAGGCATCTACACGGACGAGCTTTTCCCCGGTTTAATACTCTCTATCCTCTTCTCGACCGATCTGATAGCGGCTTATCTTAAACATTATCATAAGCGTTGACCCTTCGCACCCGAGCCACGAATATGAATAAAAGCTTACAAAGCTGCCGCCGTAAGCCGTGGTGCTGAGGTTGGGAATATTTCCTTTGTAGGGCATCTGTTACAGTCTGAGAGAGATATTTCGTTACACAAATGAATATTTTAAGTGGATTGAGGTAATTGAGATAAGTATTTCCTAAATAAATAGGTGTTTGAATTAATTGCGTCTAAAATTCAGCTGGTGGTCGTTTATCGAAACAAAATATTATATTTCTTGAATTGGAAATTTTAGAATGTTAAGGAATTAAGGCTAAGGTTTAAGGTTAAGCTTTGTTAAAAGTAGACATTCCATTTCGGAGATCATTTACTTCGAATTTTAAATACATCTTCTATATATAAGTAGGTTAAATTTTGTGAGAATATTTTCCATGTATATAAAAGTATTACTATTTATCTCGTGTAGAAACACTTTTTTAGTTGCAATAAAAAAATTCTGATATATTCATCGCAATTAAAAGTATAATAAAAATTTTGGAATTGTTTGTATGTGTTATAAAACGGGTGCGTAGGGGATCATTTTTCGAAATGAAGAAATTGATTCAAGACTTAGTCATATTTCTCGATTATCAGAATAAATTATTATTTTAGTTCTTGATACGAATGTACTGAAAAATTTTTTATATTATTTATATATATTTGCAATTATTTCCTGAAATACAAATAGAAATTTAGATTGTTTGATAAAAAAACTATTTTACAGACCGGATTTATTCTTAGTGTGAGAAAAAATCTATATTTGGTTTTATGTTACGATTCAATCATTGCACTTAAGATAATGACTATTACATTATCTTAAACATGATGATTTCAAAAATCTAGAGCTCTAGGCTTGCGTGTTTTTAATACTGTTTGGAATTTGGGGCATGAATAGCGAAAATAATAAATAAAACTTTTCAACAAAAAAAATTTACTGACTTCATATAAGATTAAGAAACGTACTGAAAACTATTAATTAACGAAAATATGAGTACTTTTGCGGTACAATATCGTTTCTAAACATAAATAAATTTGCAAAATACTGCTACTGATAGAGACTCATAGAAACGTTGCCGTTCGTCGATGCTTCTCACCCACACGGATATATTAGTGCTATATTCCACTTGGCACTGACATTTATGGCGTTTAATGAATCTAAATACCTTTATATATACCTATTTATGTAATTGTTTGCATACACATACACATACAGATATAGTAACTCATAAAGCGCATTCCCTTTTTTGGCTTCACCGTAGGCAATGGTTCAAGCCATAATATATATATATATATATATATATATATACATATATATATTTTATATATATATATATATATATACATATATATATATATTTTATATATATATATATATATATATATATATATATATAAATATATATATATATATATATATATATGTTTCATATCTATCAATCTACTTTGTTACTTTTTCTAATGAAATGAATAGAAACTATATCTGGCTCCATAATTTTACCCTGATTCTGTTACTTGTTCTGATTCTGTTAGCAGATTTATGTCATCTTCAGTAAAGTTTTATTAGACAATTACCCTCTAAACTCGATTACAGCACCTGTACTGTTCAAGTATTGAGGAGTTATTTGGCGTACCTTCAATTTACATAGTCAAGCTCTAATAATATTTTCATGGTACTACTCTGGAAGTAGAAATAAAAAAACCTACAAATAAAAGAATCATCCAAATCGATGGATTTATTCCAGAGAAAAAAGTATTCTGATACTTCAACAAAACATGAGCATATATACATGTCATTACGACTATTGTTAGCGCAGAAAGAAAAGGAGATTT
Organism: Druceiella hillmani; assembly: GCA_039881145.1. NCBI lineage: Eukaryota > Metazoa > Arthropoda > Insecta > Lepidoptera > Hepialidae > Druceiella > Druceiella hillmani. The sequence goes on along the minus strand of JAYKKI010000002.1, from coordinate 50,332,063 downwards.
CAATAATCGAATTTCTTTTCATCGCAATCGTCGAATTTTCTTCCATTTGCGATATATGCTTTTAATTGTAAATATGAACGAGAAACTTTCCCTGATTCGTTTTTAACATTTAAAGAAAGGTTTTCCAATAGATGCTTCTTAAAAAAAGCGACATCTAGAGAGTTTAAAAAACAATGAATATAAACAAAATTTCAGTTATCAATGGAAAAAAGCAAAACAGAAGAGTTTTCGTAAAAAGTCACGATATTATTTTAGTATGAATTTATATCTATCCTCCCAGTTGGAATAACGAGAGTAAACAAGCGGTATCGTTAAAGACGCCTTAGATATTTATTTATTTATTTAGATTCATTTATCGATACATTCCAGATAACGTATTCGTAACGATAAGCGTAATAGTTAAAACAAAAGAAGGTATATGAATACAAAATATACAAGAACATAAAGCGATGACACATTGTGACAAATTCGCCTTCACTTGTCATAAAAAAAACACTCTGGTACGATCGCGATCTTAAATAATTGAATACGGCGGGAAAATGGAAAGTTCCGATATAATTCGGTTCTAGAGGGTGGTATAGCAAATAAGTGTTGATGGCGTGAATAAGCGCAACGACTTTTCTTACTTGCCAGAAAACCTAGCACACCCAAAAGGAAGTTAGCAAGAATTAGAAAGGGGAAGTGACCATACTATCTCGTATATAATTAACGCGGGAAGATCGTTTGGATACGTTCAGTCATCAATCTAAACAAAACAATATAAACAACTATTCCTTGGTCAATCAAGCCTAATTGTTAGATTTAATTTTTAATCGTAATATTTATTCAGGCTTCAAAGGTCTAATATATTGTTAGCAACCAGCATTTTATTTTGGGCGTTCAATGTTTAGGAAACTTACATATCTAGATGTTTTTTTTTCAAGACTTTCGTGTTTGAATCGATATTATGTATTCAGATTATTAAAAAGTTTTTAATGATTTAACTTTTCAATGAAAAGTTTTCAAATAAAATACAGCGTCTCATTCAACCATACTAAGGAAATGAAACTTTTTCTTCTACTCTTATTCTCTTCTCTTCGTATCACGCAAAAAGAGAACATTAATATGTATGAAATATATACCTGATCTTTATTTCACACAAACGATGGAGAGAGAGAGAGAGAGAGAGAGAGAGGAATGTTTCAGTATCTAAGACTTTCGCTATTAGCCATTCTAGTAAGAGATACCAATATAGTGGTGAAAAGATTTCGCTACCTATTATCCGCGAAAGATATTTTTTTAGTTATTAGTGGTGTAATATGTGGCTATAGAGGCTATAGAGTAACTATTAACAACATAGAACAGAAAATAGCTAATGGTTTATTACTTAAGTAAATAATCAGTGAGGATCTAGAGCTAAGTGTGCATTTCTATAGAAGAACGCACTTAGCTATAGGTATATTTTTGCGAATCGCAAGGTGATACTTTTCAAATTCGATTCAAATTTACCAGTTAAATTCTAATGGCACCTTATTTGTGGTAGTCGTATAGTTAATACAGCAAAAAATATTAAAAATACTTAGTTTATTTTTGCATTGAAATATTTTTTCATTGTGATTCCCTAGTCTGATGAATAAGTATTAAATTATTATGGTTTAAATGAAATACGAAAATGTGAAAAGTGATCTAACAAGGTTGGTCTGCGTAGTAAAATATAGATTTTAACACTACGGTATTTAAACGCTCACCCTACCAGGTCAAGTTTGGTAATGATATAAAAGTTTAACATCTGAAGTTATAAACGAAAATAAAGAAGACATGGACATTATCCTTGAACAGTTAAAAGAAAAAGGGATATTGAAAATGAAACAGAACGGAAAACAATATGCATCGATTCTAAAATGGACTAAGAATTTTGTGATATTTTCTCTTTATTCTTAGAAATGAAAAAAAAACAAAACATAGACAGTGATAAAAGAGAAGCAAAATCGTGGTTAGTAATACAAGCAAATATAATAACAGTTTTACAAAATGAAAAATTTTCGTTGTGGAATGTCTGTGGTTCAGTTTGCATATGTATAACTGCTGAAATAATACGCAATTCAGAATGTCATGTTGGTTTAACTTGCTAAAATAAATAAAAAGGTGTATTGTTACTTACCATGAACATAAAACTACAAAGTGGCTTTTGGTGAAAAGTATTTCGGTGTTTTATACGATTGTTATTATTTCTTTATAAGATTATAATTGATAAAGCATAACAGTAAAGTATGATACAGTTGTGATGTTCTACATTTACTTTCAAAAATATGTAAGAGTTTTGTTTTAGTGTTAAATAATTATAAAATTACTATTGTTTTTTAAAATTATTCGAAATGCTTAAACACAAGGGAAGCGTGCAATAAAACCTATAATTAAATATTATAGTATTAACGATGTAGAAAAACATGTGTAAAGAAATAGTGAAATGTCCATTAAAAGTTGCTGATTTTCATCACAAAATCTTGGTTATAATTTATATGAAATGGATGCTGTTATTAAATCATTTAGAATTAAATTAGGCTATCAATGTTAATCCTCCTATCATTGCATGAAGTTTTGTCAGTAATAGTTACGTTTTGCGTTTACACGTGTGTTTAACATAATTGTCTTAAAATAACTACAATAAGAATGGATCAGAATTTAGTTACCACGTATTCCTGCCAAGACTTAAAATTGGTATGTTCTTGCCAACCGCGCAAAATTTTTGAGTGTAGAAATAGCATTAAAGAAACAACTCCCGGTATGTGTAAATAATATATAACTTATTGTAAAAAATGTGTAAAATGTGTTCCTTACAACAAATTCACTTTAGCAAATGTAGTTTTTACGATTTTTTTGTTACCTGGAAGAAAAATTACACTAAACCATATTTTGATTATAAGAACCTCTTAAAAAGGGATTTAAAAAAAATATCATACAAGTCACGACGTTTTTGCAAGGAAACTCCATAAACTCACATTTAAAATTTCGCTGAGATATTTGTTTGATACGTACTCCAGAACTAAAACGGTTTTTAAATTGAATTTTTTTCTAAACAAAAGTTCGAGTATTGTCTATAATTATCAAAAACATTATTTCTTGTAAGTTTTCTTCCCTTAAAAAGGAAAAAAAGGAAATATTCACTTTCGCCTATCTACAGTCAGACTTAGTATATTATTAACTTAGAACGAAGTGATTTTTACATTGAATGATTGTTTTGAGGAATAATTATCATAGGAACTTCACTGCAGCATTGGATTATTTCCTCCATAATTTTGTATTAGGAGGAATAGTTAGAAATGCTTGATGATGACACCTTGTTGGTATATATAAGCACATAAGAACAACACATGAATACATATTGCCCATGCCCATTTATAGAATGACATAAGAATATTTGACTTTAAAAACATTTCGAACATGGACATGACAAGTATTATTATCGTAAATATCAACACAAATGACGTCACTGGAGTTGTTTGGATGTTTTGGCGGGAAATTCAAAACAACATTTTTTGAAGCGTGTTTTCCCGGCAATTACTAATTCTTTTTTTCTTTTTGTGTGTAAGAATAATTAATTTAGATGTATTTCTGTTGATTAAATACAAACTACATTTAATTTTAGCTAACAATGGTTCGCCAATAACTGTTGGTGTATTTCGAACAGTGGAAACTTGCCGGAAGCTGTTGGCGCTGTGAATCAGGACCTACTTGTAACTTGTCTAAATAAGTCTAAGTAAGGTACTTATTTTATTTCTTTGCTACCCGTTACACCTAGTTGTTACCTCTGAAAACTTAATTGCTACCCGTTACACCTAGTTGTTATCTGAAACTATATTAAATAAAACTAAAAATTCAACTGAATTTTTAGTTTTATTTAAATTAGTATATGTAACACGAACGTAACATCAAACATAAACTTAACTTTTCTTTCCGTCAACTAAAGTGAATATTTTGTGTCGGTATATATCCAAGAGCTGCGATTTGTCTGGTTTTAAATTCTTAAATCGACGCGAGGAAAACCACGAATAATAACACATAATTTTGTAATTAATAATTAGATAAAGGTATACTTAAATACTAGCGTGACCCGTGCGAAGTCTTCGCATTATAAATTATTCAACTCAATTTAATAAATCAAAATTGATTGCAGGTATTCAATTCATTTCTAATTTTGCACACTGCTTATTACGTTTTTATTCCATTATGAAGCTCAGACGACAGATCAAACAAATATTTTACTAAAATTGACATATAGAGGCGCAAGTATCAAAAGCATTGAGCTAAAGCGCCACTTTATTTATACGTGAGTGGATTTGAAATTAAACAAAAATTTTACCGACCGTCAATCATATTGACGTTGAGCCGTTAGATGGCAGCATTGCTGTTTTGTGTATATAATTGTAATAATTAATTAATTGGCAAAAACAATAGCAATAATAAATTTTTTAGTTGTGGATGCCGGTAGATCAAGCAATTATCTATAAAATGATATATAATTTATGTGGATTAGTTGTGAGGTTTTTTCTAAAAAGGGAGAGTAACATCTTAACCTTAGCGTATTAATATATATGATGATGATATAATTTTAATTATGCTACATGATGATAAAATAAAAAATTATATCAATAGTGATGACACTGTGAGGGCAAACGATATTTTAAATTCAGGTTATAATTGGACAATTAACTATTCCTAGCTAGAAATGCAAACATATTAAATTCCAAATTGGACGTTCAATTCATTATTTCATATTTTATCTCATTTTTCCTTGCAAGAAAGTTCTCTCAACTACAGTTGTTGTTTTAACGCACATAGAAGGTTTAAGAAAACATTAATATAATTATTATTGCAATGTTATATGTGCAAATATTCACTCACAAATATATGTATATATATATATATATATATATATATATATGTATATATATATATATATATATATATATTATATACTTATATATTTGAAGGAGCATACAATTTATGTGGAACTGACAATCAGTTCAAAGTACTTCAAACGAGCTCTTAAGCATTGTAATTGACACCCGTCAGCGTAAGTATAGAGTATTAATTAATTACGTCAAAGTAACTTGGGTCTCAGCGGGTAATAGAGTAATCAGCATACACCATACGAGATGTTTCGCATAATGGCCCTCTCTCCTCGACTCGCTTCTTAAAAGGTCTATCGCACACAATACGGTCTAAGCCTGTTCCCTCTCAACTCGCGTCTGCAATAATGTATGCTTTAGCTCCTTTATCTATAAGATCTAATTTTGAGGTCGAGCAATTATTTTTTTTATTTTAAAGAAAAGACATTGTACAAAAAATGTCCTCACATGTTATTATTTTTTAATCCTATTAATCAGTTATCAAAAAGCAAATTACATTCTAATAAAATTTAATTAATTCACGACATTTTTTTCTATTCTTTCTTAAATGTTATTATAGCAGAATTTATAAACTTTGAATTTAGTATTCGAGATAGCGAAAAGAATAAATTGTATACTGATCAAAATATTCTAAGTTCTCAACAAAGAATACACAGATATGTACGAATATTTATGTCGTATATTTAATGATATAACGTAAAAAACATAAATAAAGAAAACATACTTCTAATCTAGAACAGTTTTTCATTAATATATTAGCAATGTATATACATGAATTTGTATTCAAAACTAACACTATTATAATAAGTTTTTTTTTATAGATTTACGATTTGAAATGGTCAAATTAAAGAAAAAGCGAATATATACCTTGACTTAATTTTCTGACAAAATTATAAGAAGAGGATCTGTAAATAAATAAAATGGAATCTTGATAATATGTCTACAATATAAAAATCAAACTTGTCTCGACGCCCTCCTGCTCGCCACACACATTAATTGGGCAAACGGCGGCGCGCTAGCTTGGTGGAAACCGTCCCCCTCTGCGGAACCCTCCGCGGGCTCCAGAGAGAGGCACACATCGCACGTCGGCCGCGTGATGAATTGTCCTCCTCGGCGAGTGTTTAAGGGCACTCAGTGGCTCGCCATGCCAAAGGAACGAGCTGGAGCACCCTCCTACGCGACTATAAAGAAAATGAGTGGATTTTTCGCTTTGATCTTTTTTTTTGAACTCTGAATAGCTTCGATATTCACAGATATACGTTGTTGATATTTTCCGAATCCAGTAAGGAACGTGTCTGGTTTGAGAGTGTATTTTTTTGTGAAATTCACGACTCTAAAGCACAAGTGAGTACTTGAAAAATACGTGAAGTGGGTAGGGCTTAACCAAATGTACTTTATGATGATTTGGTATGTCGAAATTTGCATACGTTTTTTAGACATTTTTCTTAAAAAGTTAATAAAAAGGAATTACAACAGAATTTAGCTCTGAAATGGCAATTTTACTTTAGATGGGATTTGCACAAAATATAGAAAATGAAACTAAAATTGATTAAGAGGATGGTTCGAACTATGGATTTGTTGATGAAATTAGGTTTTTATTCAATATGGATTAAAAAATTAAACCTGAGTTTTTCTCCATCTAACGTATTTTTAAAAATTTATTAAAGAAAATTAAAGGGCACAAATTGTTTTATATTAATGGAAACAGTAATTAAACATTTTTACTCATTACAACAATCATTGAGCACAGAATCATCGTTCCATCACAAAACAGTAGCAATCTCAACTAAATCTAATTGGATTCTTTGTTCCTGGAACATTTTTTGTCAGTAATACTAATAATATACTTATACTTATTTTTAAATGGCATATTAATCAACAAACAGTCTTCACAGTCTTGTTCGATAGTATGCAACAGATAATCAAATAAACAGTAACAGAATAATTCAATTACGACTCAATAATCAACTTTGATCACGTATAAAATCTTCGGACATCATTGGTTCTCCAGATGAAAAGATTTGAAACAGTTTCTTGCTGAGTTCAAACATAAAGCTACATTGCAGCCAGCACATTGAACAATACTCGTTTTGACGACAGAGCTGCTGTTTATCCAGAATTTCCAGAAAATAGATATTGGCATGGAGACGATGCCATTTAAAGGAAATCGGCACTGCTTCTGATCTTCGAGGGCTCTTTACTGGTTGTTACTCTTTAACTTCATCTAACCCTTCCTGTTCGTCAAGCAGATTTATTTCAATAATTTGCTCTCCATATTGCATTATATAATATCTTAACTATTGTACTATTTTCAGCTCGACCCTTTTCGCCAATTCCACTTCTTAAATGCAGCCATAAATTGCAAAGAGCGAAATCCATTATGTGCAATATGAAGCACTATAGTCCACTTTTTAGTTCTTGATTTTGCTGGGTACACAGGAGACGGTCGACCTTATATACACCTCCCATTTTTTAATTGTATTATTTAATTACTTCTGGTTTAGTAACTTGTAGGTATTTTTTTTGCACCAATGACTGCATTGATCCGTTTCAATTGCAGCATGAGCAATTGATAAAAGGACTACCGGCTTGTTACCTGTCCATTTTGCTATAGCTAAGGTATTTTGGCGTTGGTCAATACTTCCAAACTTCTGCCTTTCATTTACAAAGATGAACATCTTCAGCTTCTGTTGGTATCCTGGTTTTTCATTTGTGTGCCTGTGCATTTGAGACCTCTAGAAAGAAATTCCATTGACGACTTAACTGTTGAAAAGTACTGCTCAAATTACACTATTATTCCAGGTACCAACCCCTCAGTCAAGAAAAGAACAGCGTTTTCACCTAACCCAAAACCTGCATCTGAATATGATGGAAAGGTCCTTTTCCCCTGATACACAGCCTATTGCACACAACTCCGTCAGGATTTGCTAGAATAAAAACCTTTAGGCCAACTGAGTTCGGCCTATTAGGGTATTATTGTTTCATTCACATGTGCCACTGAATGGAATAATCATCTTATCGATGCTTATTTGTTGTTCTGGTACTTGTTCCATACAATCTTTTAAAAAACTGTCGAAAATAGGTCTCACTTTTCACAACTTGTTTTTTTCGCGTTGTTCGTTCAGGAGATCATCATCGTACATGAGCGTTATAGAGTTACGAATTGTAAAAAATTTATCTCGGAACATAGTTTTGGCAATAATTGGAGTTCTTCAATGTTTCTCACAATACATCGGTAAAACTGCATAGTTTGTGCAAGATATTAGTAGAGTAATTCGGAAATATATTTTTGTTTTCTTTAAGATCAAATTTATACTTGTGTAATAAAAACCCATTTTGCTCACTATAGCACTAACTTAAAACGGTTACTTATATAACAAATACCGAACGTACTAAATTTAGCACAAATTATTTTCATCAGTCGTCTTGCAATAGTCTTACTGGTTTTCACATAAACTTTAGTAATATAATAAACATGGGTAATTTAACTATCAGCTTAATATATCAAACCGTTTAAAAATTAACAAATTATAAAGATTAATACAGGTTTTTCTTACCTCGTGCTCGCCACGACTTGCCACGGCTAACTTGATTTTGGTGAAAAATATACTAACAATGTCATTTATCAATTTTTCTCAACATGACAGCTACAGCCATAGACTAAAGTGGGGGAATGAACCCGTCAATGTTGCCATATTACAGAAGTAATATCAAAAAATGGTTGAAAAATATTTCGTGCTGAAAATATTACGTTACGTAGCCACTCCTGCGAACGACTTAAAATGTCAGGTCTGAATTGAGTAGACTAATTTGTGCTTTTTATGATATGGAAGGACTTACGAGGGTACATACTTATGTTTTGTGATATTCGCTGAAGTTTACAAGTATACAGTTACTAATAATCTTTAGGTCATTGTGTACTTTGGTGCTGATTCAAATGCTGTGAAATGCAAATTTTGTATCACAGCTAAATCCAAATATGCATTACATATAATTTTTTTGTTTATTTATCACTAATTATAAATTAATACAATAGTTACATGATATCATCAAGGGAATATCTGGCATATTTCTTCACGTTTTATCTATGGCACAATTTCCAAGCTGTTTGACACATATCTTTATTTGACGTAAATACTTAAAATATCTTACCGATAAATCCATTCAAAATATCAAAGGTTTTCATCATTAATAACTCATAGAATCACAACAATATATGAATCAGCATACGAAAAGCATAAATACGCCAATAACTATTATTTTCAACATATTTTTTTGTATTTTTACTATTTGTTTTTTTGGTCATGGACAAAGTCATGGACTTTGAAGAAGAGAGTTGAAAAATGTAGTAGTCAGTTAATTAAAAATATTCAACGAGATGGTAGTGTATGGTGAATTAATCATTTCTTCTGATTGGTAGTTATGAAAAATTATTACATTTAAAAATTAAATTAATTGTATGAAGTTTAAATATTATTTAAAATACTTATTTAGATATTTATTTAATTATAAATATACTTTTGATTAAAATACACGCCAGACGAAGATGATGTGTTATTTCATTTTAACTTATATTTCATATTAGTGGCCCTCCTAAATATGTAGATTTAGATAAAAATATGTTTCCATATTTACGAATCATATTTTTTAAATTGAGTAACAAATGTTTGCGGAATGCGACTAAAGGAGAATGTTGTACAAAATATAATAGTTTTTATTTTACCAATACTGAAATTCTTGAAGCATGACACTGAATGTTATGGTGTTACAAACTTGTGCAATTTGTTTGATTGTGATATTTTTTAATTCTATTTTTCAGGTAATTTTGGCGGTAATTTGAAATAGATAATTGAAATATGCGAGATATATTTCATGCATTTAATGCAATGATATTTTATCTGACCATTTTACTCGTAGCTAAATAAACCGGCATTATATAATTTCAACAAATGCTTTTTGTGGACATCTGACTTTTAATATAGGGAGAGATGAATACTTGATTCTAACGTGTTATAAATTTGAATCGAAAGTATAAAATATTTTCTTCGAGATTTGATTTAGAAATCATAAATTTCATAGCTCATTCACTCAGTCATTAACCAATGGTCAAAACCTATGGTTAACTTCTAGAATAGCATTTTTAATTTTGGAACTAGAAAATCAAATTTCTCCCTCTTGGAATTCAGTATATATTGAGAAACTAAAGTAGGAAAAGTTTAAAATCTGGAAATTGTCGATTGTAAACAAAAATAAAGTTTATTCTAATGTATCTCTGACCATTTATTGTTATCAACTGCTATATTTGTTGTTGTAGCCGATGATAAAATTTACATATTTAGTCATAAAGCTGAAATAAAAGACAGTTCGAAGAAAGATATTTCCATCCGAATAACTACAGTTAAAAGTCTAAGAACAGAAAAAAGATAGTAGCATCTTTCTTTAAAAGGTCATACTAATAAACTACTATTTAATAATAGAGGAGTTATTGATATTTATATGTTTATATTTTTACAGAAAAAGATGAAAATAATGCACACGCAATAAAATGGTATTTCAGAAACCTGCATTTTACGATATCTCTATCGTAGGTTGTTTTCCCGCCTTAAAATTTTGAGTATTGTGACTATTGTGATATTGTGACGCTATGCATATTGAGGCTTAATTAGCGGTAGAATGAAAATAAAATAAATAACTCATGGGTTTTTCCAAGCCAGGCAGATGTCTATATAAGTATCAGTCGAAGAGAGAGATCACGATCCTGTATGTTAGTGGTTGGACGTAGCGCCAATAATTCTGGTAAATGAATATAATACTTTATTGTCCTACCCACAGAAAAAAAATTATGTATATATATATATATATATATATATATATATATATATATATATATCATAGCTCTTTTTAGCATTTTGTTTTTTCAACACAGAATATGAAAATTAGAAAAACGCGCTTGCGTGCTGATCAAAGACTTCTTATTGATAATACTTCACTTGCCGAGGCCCAAAACAAATTTTTAGCCCCCTTTTACGTTTATGGAATTTTTCTGGAAATATAATTTTAAGTCATTTTTAATACCTTTTTGGCCTAGAGTTCAGTCATTCAGGTATTAAGGTTTTCAGCAAATTTTTCCATTTTCCAATTTTTTGATTTGACTTAAAAAAATTGAAATTCATTTGACTTCGCAAAACATCCGGAAGATCCATCTCAGATTGTCCACCATGACCGATTTTTTACAATTACACTGAATTTCTTCTCTAAACATTCTTTGCAAAACTTAAGAAAATATTTTATACAGCCACTAAACTTAGCAATTGTTATGTAAAATTAAATTTAATTTTCAAAAAATATATCTCAGCTCATATTAGTTTCATAATATTAATAAATAGAATAATATAACTAGACCTATTTCATGTGTTTCTATTCTGCAATAGGTAAATATTGCTATTATTGTAAAATAAAACAAAAGGCCCATGACTTTTTAAATAAACGCTTTTAAATTTATTAAAACTATACAAGTAATATGAACAAATACTTAATTCATTGCTTTGATTCACTTTCAGAATTTGAATTTGGATCCCAAATTTGCTACCCAATGCATAACACTCCGCGACATCTGGCCAATTCCATCGAAATCTTTAAACCACTTGTACACCTTTCCCGGGGTTGAGAGTTCAGGAGGCTGCATCGTTGACGGTACATCTGTAATATCCTTGACATCTTCATAGAAGTAATCTGGCAGCGTAGCGTGAACGTATATAATCACGCAGTCTATCACAACTATCGCTACAATTATAGGTAGAAAACTGTGTCCCATAACTGTTCTCAAAGAATGTAGCAGTGCAAATGATACCGATTTTCTTCGTTCTAAAACGTTTGTTTGTGAACTGCATTTCCTGTTGCTTGAAAGAGTATTTTTCGCACAATGAAATGCTAAAACATCGACCGATATGTTTATTAAATACGGGATGGTGTTCCATTACGCATTTGCTGGGAGTTTCAATTAGGAAGTTTCCGTTTAATTAATGTACTCTCAATAAAATTCCTCAACAATTTCAAGAAAATAATTATTAAAAAATTTAACACTTGATTTATGCAACTCAAAAGTTAAAATTTGCCACTTTTCCGCACTTGATCGCCAGGAGGATAAATGACGTCACGCGACAAAGAGTCATTTGAAATTAATTGGTAAGAAATAATGCCAAAATAATTAAATATTTGTTAAGTGCTAATATAAGTTGCAGTAGATGCGTTCTGCATGTAATTAATCTATGAAAAGAATTAAGTGTACATAGTATTTCTATTAAACTATTTATAAACACGGAAAATGTTTTTCAAATTATTTAAATATATTGAAAGATTCAGAATCAGCGATATTATTTTCTGATAAACTTTAGACAAAAATGTCTAAAGTAAATAGTTTCAAAACAAATAATTATGCCAAATTCCAAGTTTCTATATCTAACGATAAAATTGTTGAGTACAATTTTAGCAATATTTTTAATATTATATTACAATTTCAAAAATAAACGGTTTCGTAATTATTATAACCCAAACGCCTTTTATACGAAACAAAAGCATAATTTTTTATAAACTAATTTGACCCGTTTAATATTTCCCTGTACATATTTTAAACAATCAGCTATTTAAATAATATATGAGGTACGTATTAATTAGCTGCGACAGTTTTCACTTTGTTTTCTTTTTGATATACCGAACTCTAAAAACGAGTGAAAGTTCCCTCCTATACATATTGTATTGTCCGAAAATACAACTTAAAATATTTTGAAAATTGTGATGTACGATTATATAGCAACACTCTGGTGTAAAATATTCCTTATAGCAATAGTTAAAAATAGCAACTACTTTGACTTATTTTATATTAATAAATTTACAAAATATTTCCCAGGTTTTAATATTATGCGTGATATTTGGGCTAAATGCATAAATTCGCACAGACTGATAGATATATACTGGTACATATCGAAATGATCGATCGAATAAAATAAAAATTCGTTTGCGATATAGACATAAAAAATGAGTAAACTCATCCAATTTGCAGGTATTCTTCATATTATTAGGTGGCACTAATTGTATTTGTATTTTAGTCAACCAGGAAATTTCTAATTTATTATGATATAGTGTTATAATTTTTATAGTTATAATTTTTATACCCACGGCTACCAAATGAAACATTTATAACATATAGATTAAAAAATGGAAAATAATATTTTGGTTTAGATTTAAACACAAACATTATTTTGAAAAAAAAATGGGGAAAAGCCTATAAGTTTATTGCTTTTATTTTTCTTTTACATGTACAGTACAACGCTATTAGAAATGAAATTATATTTTCACAAGTAGATATAAAATAGTATACAATACCACAACTTTGTTTTAAATTTTAAAACATTACTATAAGCAATTAATCAATTACTATGACTCATTTATGTTAAAACTAGTGTCAATAACTCTGCGTCAATATAAATTTAAGGTTATTTAATTGTTTATATTTTTATATTTCTCGTACCTCGAAAGGAAAAAAAACATCTCTCACGTTTCCATGCTTTTGTTTGTACGTCTGTTACAGTTATTTTTCAGACCGTTGACATAAAAACTGAAAATGTTGGTAAAGTGATAAGACCACATATATCGCAATAATTAATACTCCAAAACTTGCACTTGGAAATATTTGTCATTGTAAAAAAGCACTCATTGTTTTTTTATTTCTTTTATATATCTCATGTGATGGTTACAAAAACTTGTTTATTTTTAAATTTTATTTAATATACCTGTAGAGATATTGTAAAGTTTTTCAGAAATCATTTCACGCTGAAACTATATAACAAAGCTAATTAACAGATGTAAACCTTCAAATATAAAATTATTATTCATGTAACCGTTTCTGAGGGTACTGATAAAGTCCTCGATTGTTTTTTTCATGTCCTGTATCGTGTGGGATATCTCATGATAAACCATATGAAGGAGCAAGTTATAATGATTACGAAATAATTTTTTTTAAAATTATATGAAATAGTTTTAGAAATAATATTGAAAATATGCATAAAAAATATGTTCTCCGCTCTATCCCAATATAAAATTATAAAAAGAAACAAAGTTACTAGAACCTTATCAAAGATTTCTTGGAAAACCACAATGGTGGTTCTAAATTTCATAGCTTTCGAGGCAATCGTAATATTTTTTACCCGTGAAAGATATTCTAGGCAATATATTTACATGAAAAATCATATTAATATTTGTAAATCATTTAATAGAAATTTGGTACACCCTTAATTACTCAATTATTTACAGAACAATCGCAATGCAAGTGTTACTTACTTATCAGGTTAATTCAAATTTTTGAACCACATAAGGCTCGATAAATTCATATATATATATATATATATATATATATATATATATATATATATATATATATATATATATATATATATATATATATATATATGTATATATATAATACGTGCTGGATAGTCTGTGACAAATATAGGAGAGTACTATATTTTTGTACTTGTCCATTATCAACTTCGTGGATTAGCCAAAATTGGGTCAAATTAAACACTTTCCATATCCACGCTTTTCTTGTTACTTCCAACTTAACAGTCGATTTTTAAAGGTATTTACCACGTTCTAAATAGAAATTTAAGGGAGCGATATTTTCAAGAGTGTATCTGCGCCGGTCAGACGGAGTGTGTAAACAATAAATCTATTCAGGTTTTATGGCCTGTAAAGGCAATCGAAATAAATAAAGAAAAATCGTTGCGGAATGCCAGAGGGAACTGCGTAGGCAAATCGTATCGTAATTGTTGGTTTTTTGTAAGGTTTTGTAGTCACCAGTATTATGTGGAAGAGTATATACATATAGGCGGCCTTAACTAAGTATATTAGTATCTCTACAATGTCGTAAATTGATTATTGAATTTTCGCAGGTTTATAGATGTATATCACGGTGGTTAATTTGTCATATCTAGTAAGTAAAACCTTTTTATTTTATTTAGCAAGCGCGAATAAAAAAATGGTTTTGTAATAAATAAAAAAAATTTCAAAATAAACAAGACTAACAAGTATTATAGTGAAGAAAGAGTTACATTAAAATTTAAAGCATCAACAGTTAATGTATATTGACTGCAATGGCGAGCTGGGTTTAAAATAATTTTCACTTGATCCAAGAAATTCTTATACTGAGGAAAAAACAAATTCAGAGATAATTAAATGTTTATTACTGGTTTTCTATATTTTATTTTTTACGATCGTGCATTGTTAATTTTTGTATTCCTAGATTAAATAGGTTATGAAATTCAATTTGCTACAAAAATATTTAATTTCCTTTCTTGTTTTTTTCCAATTTCCTTGAATCAAAGTAAGTATAACTGTGGGAATATTTATTGAAAAAGGATATTTTTATTTCCCGAAAATTTTGTTTTTCACATACTTAGTAGCACTTTAAATTATTAAGGTAGCTAATGAATTGTGAGTTACGATTTGAGAACTTTTATAGAAAGGTTGTCGAATAGTTTAAATGATTTCATTATTAGATGAAAATAGGTCAAAATTGCATCAGTTAATTATAGCGTTAATTCTTCAAGTGTGGTAAGTCAATGAAAATAGATTTAAATATATGTCAATACGGATGCTTTACTTTATGTGTTAATGTTTTCCAGCAATTATAGGCATTAAAATTAGACTTCGATTCGCTAAAGCAATGGTGGTAAGAAGAAGGCTAATGATACATGTAAACATGAATCGTTTAATGAAAGAAAAATAGGAGTTTCACTACCAAAACCTAAGCCGAATATCCAAAAGGGAATACTGGGCTGCTGATGGTATGTCACGGGTGTTATTCATTGGGATTTTCTTTCGAAGGAATCAATTTTATCGTGTAGATAATAAACCTATTAGTCCAATAGACCAATTTGCTTTCTTTGTAAAAACACTACATCACGTAGCCCAGTACCTACTCGTCCAAAATTACTGGAGTTAGAATGAGTCCTTTGGGTATACCCGCTTTATTTATTTTATATTATGCTATATCATTTTTTTGATCTCTAAGCCAAAATATATGTAAGGAAAACTCAAAAAGATGAAAAACCTTCAAAAAGAACTTATTGACTTCATTAAATTATAATATTTTTACCCTCGCGCAGTTTTGTTTCTCTGTGATACTTAGATTTGAAAATATTTTTTGAAGGTACAACTGGATGTTAAAAACTTTTTAGTCAACTTAATGTCAATTTATTGAAAGAATATATTTTAAAATTTTTGGATTTTTTCAAATATTGCAGAAGTTAAGTGTTTTAATTTCTACCATTAGATACACGGCACTGTTATGTACTTTCGATAAGACTAAATCTATTGAAGTTGGCTGGAAGCGTTGACGGGAGCAGTGCAATTTTTAGGTAATTACATGCAAAATTCAGTTGTTACTAATAATTATTATATGTTTGGCGATTCTCCTACACACGTGGAAAGTAAGTTTAAACCTTTTATTAGCTCTGATAAAATGCTGATGCCCCTACTGGAACTTGTGAAGCACTTGTGAAGCATTTCTAAACTGGAACTTGTGAAGCACTTCGTGAAATGTTTAGATAAAAAAGGCACAGAATTTCAGGATTTATCTGTGAAGTTCCCAGAATTATTTAAAGTATATTTAATAGGCTACATGCATGCATAATGTTACAATGACAAGACATAGACAAAAAAGAGCTTGATAACTTAAAAAAATCGGGAATGTGCGAAAATTGTCTGTTATAAAGATCCTAATTTTCGATAGTTATTTAAAAAAAGGAAAGACAAATTTGACTGTTATACTTATATTTATTTATATATACTATTTGTACTGATTTGGTAAAATAATGGGCCCATTTTTTTCTATATAAATATACAAATATGTTGAAGTAAAATTAATGGTCTTCCTTTTTATCAAATAAATAGAACAATTTATTATGACCAAATATACCTGTAGCTCTAAATTCGAATATTTTGCATTATATTTACTCAATATATTTGGAAATTTTTATTCATTAAAAATGTTGAGAGATTTAAATTTCACGCAATTCTTAATAATCCTTATTTTATTTTTTATTTAAATTTTAATTACTTGACCTAAATTTGAAGTTTATCGCTGGACATCTTTATCGATATATTTGCCCAGATGTTCCATAAGGAATAACCTAATGATGTTTTCTAATATTGACATAGTCGATTGAAATGTTTATTTGGACATAACCTTGACGTTGGTATTCGATATCTTTGGTCTGTAATTTACTTGCAAATTGAAATTTTTGATAGCTATATACATAGCGTCAGAAGTTTTCAGTATTGCTTTGGTGTAATGTAAAATAGACTAGACTTACATTAGTTTTATATTGCTTACAATATCCATAGTCATCACACTTTTGTCATAGTGATTATGGTCTCAACGATGATGTATATGGTTGATCTTCGTCCTCGTTCCTCTCGATTAGGATGGCTGCTTTAACGATGCGTATCCACTTCGGTCAATTGGTAGCGTTACTAGAACACTCTGTAATGTTGATCACTATGACCATCTCTATAAGGTCCGTTCATCGGGTTGGAATTCGCCCCTAAGGTTTTTTGACTTCAATCTGCACAACTAAATGTTCCACCGAAAGTTATTTTCTAAATATAAGTGTGACAAACTTAAGAATTCCCAATTGCACAGTCAACAATTTTTTTTCACTTTATTCACGGAGAGTAGTCCAAGGAGTTTTTAGCATGTGCCTCCAGTACCACATTTCTGGCGCATCGATTTAGTAACGATCTTTTAATCTGGGGGTCTGGGCTTCTGCTCCATATGGACAAATTGGAAAAACGAGACACATTATTTGCATCTTGGTATTTTTGGTTATTAGTCTGTCCTTTCAAATCTTATCTAGCCTCCCGACAGCAGATCTTGTGATGGCATAGCGTCTTCTAATTTCCTCTTCGCACCCACCAGCATGGGACACAGATAAACCGAGGTAAATATCATTTTGTACCACTTCATAGGTTGTTGGATAGGTTTGTTGCCATTTGCCCTGCCTTAACATCATAATTTTAATCTTTTCTCTATTAATAGCGTTCCCAAATTTAAGACTGGTTGTTTCTAGATAATGTATATTTACAAGAAAGAACGGACTAATGACAACCGTGTGTGTACACGCACACACTCAAACACACGTATATGTCCGTATATGTATATATATATATATATATATATATATATATATATATATATATGTGTGTGTGTGTGTGTGTGTGTGTGTGTGTGTGTGTGTGCGCGCGCGCGTGTGTGTGTGTATGCATTTTATAATAGATTGAACCAGAAGAAAGTTATTTAAATTTTCTTATATAATTTTAAAAATTAACAAATGTAACTTAGATATATCAATAATTACATTGAATTTTTAGCTGGCCATTTGTTAGTATTTTAATCGAAAAAAAAAACGATACAGAGCATTAAATAAAATGTCTAATGCGACACGTTACGAGACGTATGTTGTGATAATGGCCACTCAAATGCGAATTATGTCATGCTATCACTCGGAATAATTTGAAGAAACATAACGAAAAATTAAATGATCAACATCTTTTCAACATCTAAAAAATCTTGTCTATTTCTAATTTCATTTTTCTTCTTTTCCCATACTTCTGATTCTTCCTCAAATTATATTATATTTTACAAGAAATAAAATTGTTTATACTTACAAATTCTTCAATGTTCTTCAATCTTCATTATTGTTCAATGTAACTTTTTCATGTATTTATTATTGTTACTTCAAAACGATTTTTTTGGGTTTAATTATACGTAATTTTATTGCCCCATTTACAGTCCCCGGTTACTAATAGCAATGGTGACAAGTAACAATTTTAAATATATTGACATGCAAAAGAATAAACTTTCACTTCTATTACAGGCATTTATTAACTTAAAATGTAATATGGTAAAAAAAGCATAAATCGAATCAACTTTATACAATAATAGTATTTATTAATTTAAATTTAGAAATCTAGTTTTAGAAAATTTCAACGAGGTGAATAGAACAATAAAAATACAGGTAAATATTTTCGTATGTATTCAGAGATGTTATTTTTTTTACGTCTCCATTTTTTCGTAGCCTAAATGTAAATATATTACTTAGAATCGACATTCTCGAGATAAATTCCTTTTCTTACGAGCATTCTGACCTGTAATTCGGCAGATAGACGATGGCTCTTGCGACCCTTCGCACTTAGGTTTATCACATTCTCCCCGCTATGTCTTCGTTTTTCTTTACAAAATGGCGAACGTAGATAGGTAATTTTACAATATTTCTTTTTTGTTTTTCAACAAAAAGGAACAATGGGGTTAAAGCTGATGTTTAGACATCGAAAATTAAAAGTTTCTGTCTCCGGAAACAGTACTATGAGGATGTACTATTTCTATTATGTGAAAAGTGTGAATTATGAGAAACTTATACAAATAGAAAACTTCACGGAAAAAAATTAAATATAGAATACAATGGAACCTGAGTAACTCAGGTTAACACTTTTCATCCTATATCTGGGATTAGGAATAAGATTACATGTTATTAAAATGAGGTGAGCAGTACATTACTTGGAGATAAAAATAAATAGTTCGTTTTGACTATTTAGTTTGTTAGCTAATCGATCTGATTAATTACTGACAGTAAAATTACTTTATTCAACATTGATCCCAGCGAAAGCAACTCCCAATGTATAATACAAGCAGCCCAATATTTTTTGCTTTCCTTCCTTTCTTATATCCAGTTTAGTTTTGAGTTCTGAAATTCTTATTTATCCTGCATTAGGGCATTAAATTTTGCGTGTATATTTAATATTCGTGGCCAACTGTTCATCAGGAGTTACTAACTGCTTCAACCAATACAATTTACCTTCTAATATCAATAAATGTTGAAAAACAATATATTTTTAAAGAAGAAGAATTCGTGCTCGACATCGTTTAATCGATCGATCGATTTAAATCGTTTTTTTTGTTGACCTAATACACTTGATAACTTGATGACTAGCTCTATTTCCTCAAGACTATAATATAATATTTTTTGACTTTGGACAAACTTTTTTAAAAATTCCCAAACTTGTGACAAAGATGAATTAACCAACTTAATATTTTATTTTAGAAAATAAAATTAAACCGCACTGACAAAATATTTAAACTTGTCGGGATAGATCAGTCTACACTCATAATCCTAACAATGTTTTGGGTATGATTTCAATATCATGTACAAAAAGTAACGTTTCCAAATTCATAAAAATTCGAACAAGTTTTTAGGCTATTTTCCCATTTACTGTTTCGTTAATTCATCATGTTTTTGTAATTTACGCAGAATTATGCTGTTCATTATCTCGAAAATATAACAATGAGTGGAAATCAAATTATTAATTTTAATTAAAAAAGTCATTTTAATAAAATTATATTAAAAAAAAAACTTATGAAAATGATAATATAGTATTTATCTGTTAGCTGTCTCAAATTTGATATCACAACTTTGCCTAAACTAAAAAGAACCATGATTCAATTAGTTTTAATTAATTTTATTTAAAAGTCAATTAAATAACTTAATTTTCAATGGTTTATTTATTTACTTCGTAGTTTAATCCAGTCCAGAGTCGTAAGGTATAGAACCTTAAATTTTTTGAACCTTTAATTTTGTAATGTAAGACGAACACTTATATCAAACAAACAACAGTAATTAGCTTAGAAGTTTTTGCAGGTTTCATTATAGGGTATAATTATTTTAAAAACAATTTGGATACAGTTATATCCGTTTAGTTTGTTTATCCCAAAAGCACTTTTGTTGTCCGATTTTGCAACCGAAAGTGAGGCATAACTGGCAATCAGTAATAATTACCAATTTACGTAATTAAAATTTGTTTTTAGATTTTCATGTTATCTTCAATATCTTTATATTCTATTTTTTTGTTAGTCAATTTTAAAAGTAATGCACCGGGCACATTCCAATCCTTTCAATTATATCATTAGGTACTCATTACCCATATATTCTACAATAATGCGACCGAGCTGATTTACTCTTCGCGGACATGATACACTGTGTACATCAGGACACTATCAACTATATGCTAAAACTTTAAAGTTTTATGGTTTTAGAATGAACTATATTTATATCAAACTCTGGAAAAAAAAAAATAAAACTTACCTCTTAATAAAAGTAGTATGAATATTCATTTGATTTATTTCTTACCTACTAACAGAAAATATAAGTAAATTTTTTTATGTGAAGCATCAAATAGCGGGTTTGAATGGGAGTTAAAAGGTTTTGATGGTGCGTCGCGACGTGCCATTAGGCCAGCTGCGAGTTTTGTCGTATAAGAGTATTATAAAATTAAAAATGTATTTTCAATAAATTGTTAAGAAATATTTCTGTGATAAATTGTTTCATAAAAATAAAACAATAAAAGTAAATTAATGTTTTTTTATTAAGAACTACCTGAATATTTGTTTTTTCGTTTTTAATTCGTTCAAATATGAATATTTAAATGTAAAAATATAAAAAAAATTAGACGTTCCATATCTGCCAAACGTCTCTTGACGGATCACAATTATTTTTACACCATTTTCAATAGACGAAAATGGATCCATTTTCTACACTAGTGAAGTTAATCTGTATATTGATCTTAGATCAGTTCTGCAATTTAATTTAAGTCACGGAGTGAACTATTATCTGAAGTAGATTCTGTTAACTAAATAGATATTCCCGTATACAAACAAAATACTGTACTTTCAATTCAAAATTATGTAGTAAATTTTAGAATCGAATGATGTTTGCGATTAGCAAACAATGCGTCCGAGCTGGTTTACTCTTCGCGGTGAATATTATAATCTCGAAAATTAGTCTGGTGTTTAAATACATATTCCTATCTCGCGAGGTTGCAATGAATAATAATAATAACTTGGGAGAAACGCTCCTGATTTACAGAATATATATATTCGTACATGTTTATGGTATACATGAATACGTGAAAATTTACAATAGGCGGAGAGATGAAAGTTACGATTTAATGCTCGGGTGATCTCCGGCAAATAAAGTAAATTATTTCAGTGAATCGAGGGAAATGTGTTTTCCTCTTGGGTACTGGCTGCCAGCCTTTCATTTCCCGGCTTGGAATTTATATCTAGGAAAATATCTTTTTAGGATTTTTTTGTTCACTCGCTGTGAATACAATTTAGATGACTTCGATAATTTTACGGATATTAAAATTTTCGATAGCATTTTAGACGACACGTAGCATTTGAGGCAGCACGAGAAAGATCGAAAAGGAACATGATACCTGCTCTGATTAATCAGCGTCTTCCTCTTATATCAAAGCAATACATGAGCAAATGCGAGTTTTATTTTATTCTAGTATCGTATAGGACGTTAATGTGCTTGAGTGTTTTTGTAACAATTTGCTATTCATTCCTCATTTAAAAGTGATTCCTAATATATAACAATATAGGCAATAGCTATTAATCGATAGAAATATCCAGTTGAAATATTCATCGAAAAAAATTGAATACATAAATCCTCACATATTTTTTTTGTATTTAAACCCTATAGAGAAAGTAAAAGCATGTAAGTACACGAGTTTTTATGTGACGGCTAGCGGATAAGTAGTTAGTTGTTACTTAATTCGTTTTCTTCCTCAAATCAATTTAATACACGCGCTATCTCAAACCGAAGAGCAATATACTGCTAAGTAGTAATATTACCTAATTTTATTTATTTGAAGCTGCACCATTGTTAGCAAACTGAGTGTTTTCTAAACCAATATGAATAGCATAAGATTTATAAAAAATATTGTTAAAGAGCTTTGTATTATGTGGCCTTAGTAAAAATCTTTTACGACAAGTGTAAGAGGAAAACAGAATCTTGACGCCAAAAATAGGCTTAATTTTAATTTGGGAGCCAAATTACTCACAAATTGTAGGATGGATAAGTTTTGTTCAGTTAGTGAAAAATGCAACTCATTATATTGATATAAAATAAATTTAACGTAAGTACACATTTAGAACAAAAATAAAAGTTGACTTTAAAGCTATTATAAAGTGCCTACTCTTTGCTTCACTTTTGTATGCCGGATTCCCTAATCAGATTTTTTTTAAATACTAATGAAAGTGTAAAAATATTGAACCGAACAATTTTTGAAAAAAAAAATGTATTGGTTTTTGCATGTCAGGAACCCAAAAATAGGTTCCTGACATGCAAATAAAAATGAAAAAATTTTTAGGAAAGAAATTCAATGGTTTAGGCGCTAAACTGGATGCCCACATATCTCGTAATTTTTATACTTAGTGTTCATCTTTATACATTTTCATTCCATAAGTTTAGAATCAATTTCCATTAAAATCTGGATGTTATTTTTTTAAACGTAACGATACTGTCTTCACTCTAATTGTAAATATTTTAAAAAAAAATTAATGTCAATATCAGATTATTCTTCGACTAATATGGTGTTCAATAATGCCTCCAACCTTTTATAACCATTAGCAGCACTAAATTGTCGCTGTGAGAATACCACGTATAGCATAGTTACCTAGCAAATAAATTTCGTAGCGTAATTTATGTAATACATATCCCCATAGTTTCAATATCCGCAAAATTACTTCAGAACATTCATACAAAAAGTTTATTTACGTAATCTCTCTACCCTCTTTAGGGTACCCCCCTACTAATTAGGAACTTTTATAGCGCCAGGCTTAGAACTTAGTCTTTTATTAACTTTTGCAACAAAAGTTTACAGGTTAATCTAAACTCAAAATATGACCAAAAATTGCAGGTAACAGTTTTTTTCAACAAAAATCGATAAGATTAAGATAATTTTGCTTTCTTATGAGTTACAAAAAAAATTGTTAAAATTATTTAAAATAATAAAACAAATCATTTTTCCTTAATTTTTTTTGGTCAAAAAACCTGTACCTTTTATAAAACCATAGAATTGGCTTATCTATACAGTGTACATAATTATGTAAAAATATATAATAAAAGTAATAGAAAATAATAATAATGATTTTGGAATTTTTGTCGGTCAGTTTGCGAGTTTATTTGACAATACATAACGTAGAAAACACTAACTCAACTCAGATAATGCTTTTTTGAAAGAAGGAGTTGACTTGAAATCAAATTCACTTTTTATTTCATAGGAATCAGTTAACCGAATTGAAAAAAGTGCAAATTTAATATTTTGTAAAAAATAATTTACTCTGCATTGATAATACAACAACAAAGATGTGTTTGGCTATTTGAGACGTAGTAATTACACAAATATATATAATATCTATGTACCTTAATAGATGGTGCTACATGTATTTTAATACATTTAATGAAAATTTTCACCTGTACATATACTGACGAAATGGGCATGATGAGAGCTTAAGTAAGCAATCGGAATGGGGGCAGAAGCATGAAGAGAGACATTGTTTTTGGTCGTTTTCCCACATGAAGTTTTTTTATATAGTATGTATTTGATATAAGGTTATTTGAATTCCTCAATGCGTTTAAAATTTGAAGCTGTTACCAATATTAAATTTAATTACTTTGGTTGGTTTAGTACCAGGCTTTATGAATTTGTTTGTCGCATACTTTATTTTCTATACATATAAGCAAATTTTAGGATTGGAATGTTTGTGAATGTGTGTAGAGCAAGAGAAGCATCATGCAAGAGAAGAATTTGAACAAAATTTTGCTTCTGGATTTGAGGTAACAGATAGGCTATATTTTATTGCATTTTCTTATTTTATTGACTATTAAAGAATAATATGTAGCAATTTAAGGTATCAAGTGTACTTAGTAAAAAAGTTTACCTTTATAATTATTATGATGAATGGAGTTACGTGTAGTAATCTTAAATTTAATTTTACTTCCTAGAAGTCCATATGCAAATAAAGGTGCGAACACTGTTAGTAAGTTAATACATAAAAAGAAAAAGAATTTATATATGTATATGTATATGTATGTATATATATATATATATATATATATATATATGTGTGTGTGTGTATGTATATATTTATATATGTATATATATATATATATATATATATATATATATATATATATATATATATGCATGTATATACGAATTAATAAAGAAATTAGGAGTAGAATACCAGTCGCAAAGAAAATGTACTTTGAATAAATTTGACATATACAAAAAGTAACATATAGGGTCAGATAAGTAAATCGTTCATCGTAATATCGTTGACAGAGGCGGTAAATGAATCATACCCGGCTTTAATGAAATAGATCTATCGAAAGAATAACATTAAAGAATTGTTTTTTGATGAAATGCCGATATAGAAATAAAGGAAGGTTATGATAGGGCTTAAGATAACTTTAAATAAAGTAGAATGAGCTATAACACTAACCAAGATTAGGAAAATAACAGATTCCGACGCAATACAAAAAATATAATTAATAGTATTAAAATTTTTCGAAAGTTCTCATAAAAATTCTCTCTTGTATTTTTTCAACAAAATCTATACGATAGACTGTTTTCCAACAGCCTTTGTAGCAATCACCTTTTGTTAACTTTTTTAGCAATCCTTAAAAAGAGAATATGAAAAGATTTAGTGAGTATTGAACATATTGAAGTGAGTATATTCAGCAATCTTGGAGCTAGAGAAACGGTTTTCAAGTTATGGTACAGATACGTAGAGATTTAGGTCATCCAGATCATTAGTGTTTTATGGACTTTGAAAAGGCTTCGTTTCTCCGAATCACCAAAAACTTCTCAATCTTGATTAAAAAGCCCAATATATTTAAATCTTTATTTAAAAAGCCCAATACAAACATAATCTGAACATAAAAGCGACGTTGGAAAATTCATAGAGTATTTCGGAATAGAATGTCAAAAAATATTACAAATATGGAGGAAAGTTAAAAAGTATTATGTTAGCAAAAAAAAATTAACGAGTCCACGTGGTCTAAAATTTTAAAATTTATGGGTCTTCTAAAAAAACACAATGGAAAAAACAGTATAGTACCGACCTTAATGATTTCAACTAATTTTGCTACTTTGCCAGTTGTTTCAAACCCAATTTTTTCTTAGTTAGTTCCCATTTCTCTTGGTATCAGCCCTCCTAATCCTATTTCTCTACTCTGAGCGTAGCTATGTCAATTCTGGTTGGAGCCCCCTAGTCCTCAAATCATTCTTAATTTTCCCCATCTGGGTCGTTGGCGGGCGTCCCAGACCTCTTTTAGGTTCAGCGATTTCCAGAACCTTTCTAGTCATATAATCATGCTCTCTACATATAACATGGCCATACCAACGTAGGCGGTTCTCCTGAAATTTGTCTGTTATATTGGCAACTTTGAACGTACCCCTAATGTAGTTGTTTCTGACCTTGTCTTTTAGGGTGACTTCTCCGGACCGTAACATTTTCATCTCGGTTACATTAAGTCTCTTTTCATCTAATTTGCGCCACACCCAGCATTCCGACTCATATGTAGGAGTCCATAAGAAGACCCATATGTAAGTTCCCTTTGATCTCAAATGGCATTCTCACATCACAGAGGACCCCGGTCAACGCTCTCCACTTTAGCCATTCTGTTGTTATTCGGCTTTCGATATCGGCGTCGGTTGTACCTTTTAACGAAATTACTGAACCAAAGTATTTAAACCGATCTACTTTTTTAAGGGGAGCCTCGCCTTTGGTTACTGTTCGAGCTGTCTTATTATTAGTACCTGAAAAGTTACAGTGCGTATATTCAGTCTTGAGCCTGCTAACTCTTAGCTCTCCAGTGCTGTGCACCATGCGTTAAATTACGACTATGCTTCTTCGGCCGATTGAGTGACTAGTACTATATCCTCAGCGTACAAAAGCGTCCAAGAGGGTGATTTTTGTAGGTCTTCTGTGAGATAGCAAAGAAGAGATAGCAGAAGAACATGGGGCCCATTTTGAAGCCTTGATGGACTTCTACTCTGACTTCAAAGTCGGCTCCTACACCAGCTGTGCTCACCACTTTGGTGGTGGTATTACTGTACATATCCTTCAGGAGATCTATGAGGTGTTTTGGGACCTGTTGTGATCTTAAGGCCTGCCATATGAGTTTCCTTGGCACGCGGTCAAATGCCTTCTCGAGGTCTATAAAGATCATGTGAAGGTTCTTTCCGCACGCTTTGTACTTCTTTGTAAGAATTTTTAGTGTGTATAGCATCTATTGTACCGACACCACTGGTGAACCAGCGCTGGTTAGGCGTGATTTTTGTTATTTTGGTAAGTCTCCCAGCAAGTACACCTTCCCACAATTTTAAAGTGTGCGAGGTTAACTTCATCGCTCGACAGTGCGTAGGTGGGTAGGTGGTAGGTCTGACATTGTTTCCTGAGGGAACTCTTCATTGAGTAGCTCGTACTGTACTTTGTCATTGGTACTGTAAAACTGTTATCGAACATTCATATGAATGATCTACTATAACTTACCATTAAAGGCTATTTAATACCTTTTTCTTTTACTGTTTTCTTCTGTCAATCATACTTTTGAACCAACGTTTCATAGAGCATCCTCCGGTTAATGATACCAGTCAAAATTGTTTCTTTAAAATGCACTCTTTTAAAAAAGTTCTGAAATATTTCCTACTGAAATAAAAGTTAGGTATTTATTTTTCTGTCTATATTAGATGATCAAAACGTACGTCTTACTCCAGCCCAGTTCTGCATTCTATGCAGAATAACTTACTGTCTACGCCACAAATTTATGGAATCAACTAAATGTAAATATACAAGTTACGTCTTCAATATTTGCATTTAAGAGTCATGTATAGACGCATTACCTAAAATAATCTATTATTTGAAATTATTTTCTCGAAATGACTTCCTACAAAATATTAATAGACACGTCAAAGTACATACATGCATGAAACATACTGACAATGTTGAAGTTAAAGAGGGAACGTAATTCATGTATCCGAACGTATGTATGTACGTATGAATTTAAATGTACATATAGGTATTATTAGTATTATATCTACATACATACATGTAGATAAATATAAATACATTTAGGTTCATAACACGCTATAAGTATCTGTTTCGATTTCTATAAATTAAATATTATTGATTTCTTTGTAAGTAATGAACAGAAAATACCTTGGGGAATAAAAAGGGGAAAATAAAACTTTTTAGCAAACAAATTGAATTGTGTCTTTAAAAATATATAAGTTGTAGAAAAATAAGCAAAACAATTTTACTTGTAAAAATATGCCAGTACAATTCAATAACTTGCTTGATGATATCTAAAAGGATTTTTTTATTGTCCGGGTCTATGATCTAGCATTGTGATGATTCCAATTGTATTACTAGGAAGGATATTGGTGTGACGATCAGATTCCAGAAAATGTTCAATCAATTTTACGTAATGCAAATCAAAACGAATATAGGTAAAAAAATCCTTTCAAACGAAAATTTATGTAGATAGTAATTCTAGTATTTTTACAGAATAAAATTGTGCTCATATAAAAATCACCATAATTTGTAGATATTTTTCAGAATAATTACTTCGAAAATATTTAAGCAATTGTTAAAAATCCCAGGAAAACGAATTGTAACATTTTTTCTATGACCGTTACCTGATAACTAGTTACGGAGTGAAAAACCTTACTTAATTATTAATACTGATTGTGAAACCTTACTTAATTATTGATACTGATTGTGAAACCTTACTTAATTATTGATACCATTATTGATACTGATACTGATTGTTGATTTTCTCAACAATTAGCAGCTAATTATCAATTTAAACAATCTTCGCCTAATAGATAATATTATTTTGAATTTGGTAGTTAACACCAGTGTGTTTCATTACCACACCATCTCTACTGAATCAACTTTCAAAAGCTTTCTTATGAATATGATTGATTCAGTTAAGACCAAACCTCTATTTTTTATAGAATTTAAACTTTTATCCAGTATTGAACACATTACAATTGAACACGTACGCAATGCTATACACTTATTAAAACTACTGGTAAACCAGACCAATTTCTTGCACGCCTCATATAGTTACTACCTACACCGGTTAAGGTTAACCCCAAACTTAACCTGTTAAACGTTGCAACAAAAAGAAATTATGACTTGTGTGTAAATTACGACCTTTAAATGTTTATTAATCGTAACTTTATTGTGACCATTAATAAAATTTCATCTATTAATTCTACTGTAAAATGGCATAATATTACAATCATTCAACAAATATTATCTATGATCAAAAGATGTAAAAATTCTTCAAGTTTTGAAAGATTTTATCGAAACACCCCAGGTTAAGTTTATCATCGACTATCGGAAAAGGATAAGTGAATCTCTTGGTATGCTGGAATTTCATCAAAAAAATTGGATGTGGCTGTGTCATGGACACGGCTGTGTGTTGTACATGAATACGTCTATGTAACAGGTTATATTTTTTAAATCAAATATTTATATTTATGTATTTATAATAAAAGCAAATAATTATTGTGTTACAATAGCGTACAGGCCGATTTTTTATTCTAACACCTTTATATTCACTGTCACTACTTTAAACTAATGTTTCCCATACAATCTATATATTTTGATGACAGCTGACGATTAAAACTTAAACGAACATCGTAGCTTTTCCGACTCAAAAGTTATACTAATTGCAAATCTCGATACGCAGCAAAATAACCTCAAAATGGCGGCGCTTCCCCTTCTACCGCGCGCAATGCGTCACTGTTCTCGCTTATTGTAATGAATTCTTTCATCCTTTAGCTATCCAGTGGTATAATTTATTTTTTGATGTAGAGGATAGATTTGAAACTGTAATGCCAAACTGTATCCCCAGATTTTGTTATCATTAGGTTTTTGGATTGCCCACGTATGGTAGCAAATTTAAAGACTTATTTACGTCAAAATATACAATGCCCATTACAAGCTCTAATTAAAACTAATTAAACAACTTGAAAAGCGTGACAAAAACCACTGCAACCAAGACACATCTTAAATTTGAAAACGACGTCATTCTACTTCGTCTGAATGTTTGTGCAATTCGTGTAACAAAATTATCGGTACAATATTTTTATCAAATAATAATAAAGTTGGAAACCTCTTGGAAAATTTTACAAGAAATTATTTTGATAGTATTTTACGTATCACACACAATATCGTGTATTTATGAAATATTTCTGAAACAATTTGAATGATAGGAGATATTTTCTATTCGAGGCAATTACCTTTGATTACAATGAGTTAGCAAAGCTAAGAAAATAACGATCATATCCAGCCATTACTAGAAACATTTTCATCTTATCGTTGGTTTGCTACTATCTTAACTTGAGACATAGTGTCTCAAGTTCACCGTCATCCCTTAATCACAGTTTTCTATCATCAACTACCTCGAAAAATACCACAAAAAATATATAGCAATTGCCCATGGGACTACACGACAGAAACAGAACCAGCAACCGCATCATCCTTATGGATATTAAAATAACACGACACATTGTTCGCTATAAAGGCCCGTACTACATCTTATGGACGATTCACAAAGTCTTCACCCTATAGACGAAATGCAGAAATCGTTGTCTAAGGACAAAGCCCAGCTTACACTTTAGTCGAAGTACAAGTTTATATGCCACCCCTTGTGTGTTAAGACTACACAATCTAGCCGACAAGTTAAATAACCAGCACGTTTTTCTTGATGAGAAAACACTGTAGCTCCACAACAAATATGCATCCGACACCCCTCTTATTCACACGGAAAGTGCGCGCTCCTGCCAAAGAACGAAAGTGGAAACGAGAGGGTCTTTCGTTTCCTCTTTCATGCGCTAATCAACACTTCGTATTGCATTCTGATTGGTAAAAATAATTAACGCAATTATATGTTAACACTATTACTATGCTCTTTTATATTTATAAATTGAGTTCTACTAATAAATAACAAGACTACAGAAAGAGATTTAAAAAGTTACAGAACATGAGAAAGATATTTAAGAGTTCCAATATTTAACTTCGTTCAAAGTTAAACTATTTTACTCAATTATCTTGGCATAACCGGTAATTGTGTTACTGTTAAAATCTGAAAACTTATGTGAAAATATTTTATCTTTTAATTTAGTATAAATATTATTGAAGCGAACAATATATTTCACATTAAATAAATATAATAACAAAAAGAGACGTATTTAAAAATTTCTTTAATTTTAACTTTAGTCAATGTTAAATCTACTTTTTGCTAATATTTTCGTTTGATTCTTATGTTATTTTATTAAAAAGAACAATGTTTATAAATCTCTACGATTTCATATTATATTATTGCCAAAAGAGGTCATTTTGCATATTTCTAGAAACCATTTAACAGCAGTACGAAATTTAAATCAAATAAAAGTTGAAAAATAAAAACAGAACAACGAGGATAGCTCAGAGTTTACCCAAGGAATATTTTCCAAATGAAAATACATATTAGAATCATTAACCAGATTCGGTTTTAATATTTCCAAAAGATTTGAATTTCAATCTTATATTATTCACACATTCATTAATTTTCCGCGTTGCTGGCCACCGACTGTCCTGACGAGTGAAGATTTTTTTGTCTTAAAACATGTTAAAAACCATCATACTCGTATTTACAAGCCGCCATAGAAAAGGCTCAACTTTTTGCACCTTTGTGCCTAGAGCCGGCGTTAAGGCAAAACATCCATTATGATGACTTATCCTTCCTTATGATGGCTTTAACCTTCATTATTTTGTAATTATATGAATTATTTTGTATTTTATAAATTTTTTATCACGTTGTCAGTTACTTTTGATCTTTTTCTACGCTCTTTAATTTATTTAGAATTTTTAGAGAGTTCCAAAAGGAAGAAAACCTTATGATATCACTCATGTATCTTTCCGTCTGTGTGTCACAACGGTATTTCTTCGAAACCGCTTTAGGTAGAAACATGAAATTTGACATAGTAATAAAATATATGGACCCCATTAAGGAGGAAGGGGAGGGAGACAAAATAAATAATTAAAAAGAATGATTTCCTGTATAGCGTGGTGTATAGTTTATACTTGTAGCCCAAGAGTCTCAAAAACATTTTTGTTAATTTTTATTATCATAAATATATTGAAAATAATATAAAAGAATTGTTACCCTCTTATTTTCCAAACTATCTAACTTAAACTTATAAAAAGTAATAGGTTTTTAGGAGGCAAAGGTTATAGGAAAATTGTCGTTGATACTAGATATAATTTTTTTTTTAACATGAACCCTTTTTTACACTTGTGAAAGATATAGGCAACATATTTACGTTGTGAAAAATTAATATGTGTAAATAGTTTATTAGAAATACTATTAATGCTTATAAAAATGTTTACGGAAATTCCAAACATTTAAGGAACTCGAAAAGGATTGCCTAGTTTTTTTTTGATAAAGTGATTTCAATGTTTGCATTAAAAAATAGCTTGGAGATTATTACCTAAACAGCCAGAGTGCAATTGCTTAAGTAAATATATAATTTCTGTTACTAAATGAATATGTGAATATCCATATGAAAAAAATACTCAATACATAAAAAATAGTATATTTTTATTGTAGTATTGATCTGCAGTATTGTAGTATTGAGTACTTATTGATCTGTTCTTATTTTTGCGATTCAAAAAAAATTAGAAAAGAACGGAAAATTTAAAGTAATATGAATGAAAGTAGAAATATAAAAAAAAACTTGCTGGCCCCACCGACATGCTCCAGATCTAAAGACAGACCCTGACTAAAGTGGACTGATTGCATTAAAAGGATTACATTCTTAGGAGAACCAGTCACTGTCAAGGAAGCTTCTTCGGAAGGTCAGGGTTCATACCGGGCTGTCATGGCATTGACGATGAAGACAATGTAGACAATGTTGTTATTGCTTAGGTAACTTGAGGTAGTTATAATTTATCGAATGAGTGTATTAAATAATAATTTTAAATGAATTATGGTAATTTTTGGGATATATAGAGGAAAACATAAATAATTTTCAAACTAATTATAATTTTGCAAATTTAAAAAACATTTTAAATATTGTATACATGTACATATTACCTATGTCATACAAAATTTTAAAGTACATGTATTTAATTGGTTATCGGTATTGTAAAATGGCTTCGAAAGACGACTGACCTTCGAACTAAAATCTCCGTTAGGCTTGATAAAATTGTAAATGTATTTATTTTTCAAGGTAAATACTAAATAAAATACTGAATAAACTATAACCTAAAGTCTAATTAAATTTAACGTAGGCGTTTGTGTGGATAGTACAAAATTATAAACAATTTTAAAAGAAAAATAAATGCGTCGACGGATAATACTTATAATCTAATATTGAGGTTTAAATTTTTTTATAAATAATAGCAAAACAGTATTCTAGGTAATATTATCAATACTGTATTCTGGAAATTATATAATTTTATAGAATTCTGTATTAAAAAAAATTAAGTTAACATACCCAAAAAGTTGTTATGAATCGTTCAAAACAATAGGTTATTTTAAGTAAAGTACTATAAATCAAGCGACTGGGCAATTAATGCATCTTTTTGCTCAACCATATAAATACATCTAATAATAATTTTGCATGAAATTGAATGTATCAAACCACTCAGTCCCAGAAAGGACACATATTAAACCAATTCTATCCGAAAACTTAATGTAGCTTTTAAAACAACTGTATTTTTAGGCAAGTATCGGTTTGCCTTACTTTAAGATTTTTAAATGAAATATGTGCAATGCGAAATAGAGTCTAAAAAAGCTTAATTCCTTAAGAATATTGTACAAAAAAATATTGTATTAGTAGTTTTTTCAGATAAAAATGGAACCGTGAAATGGAAACATTCCGTAATCCATAGACGAATTTATAGATTTTTCCACCCTTGCAAGATCATCTAACGATATTAAAATTCGAGAATACCAATAAACTGAATTACAATTTAATAATAGCACTATGTAAAGAGTGGGCTTACAAGTTGATTGAAAAATTATCGTTACACGGAGGTATGCAAAACCATTAATATAACATGAAGGGTGGAGTGAAAAGGGCGACGTAGGAAGCTGTTAGTCTTATTATTTCATATTTCAGTTGTGAGCGAAATGCGTAGAAGTGTTCAGTTGCGGTGACGTTATATTATCTGCCACCAGAGTATGAGCTTTGGGTTAATATGATTGCAGAGAGGCGTGATGTAACCGGTAAACCAATTGGGCTACGAGTTCATTTTATTTCCGGCGGTAATATTGTTTACAGTATTATGATTTAATTCGAATAATGACTGCGAATTCCAAGATAAAACAGATGTGTAATTAATATATCTATTTGTTGCTTACTTGGTTCAGTACATTCGTTACATTTTTGTGTATACGCATTTATTATTTGTTAGATTTTTGGCTGATATAATATAACATTTGCCAATATGCTTCTGTTCTATTTAAGATGGGTTATTTTGATGGAGGAAAACGTTGAATATTTTTAATATCGTCAGTTATCGCAGACGACAGTGATTGAAGGTAACGTGATACATTTTTGCAATATTATCACTGAGATTGGTATCACAATGTCTAAATTTATTTAAATATGTTTAAAATTTATACAAGTGACCGCAGATGTGTCTTCATCACCAATTGAAATTACTTGAACATCTCTTATAGAGTATATAACAACTTTCGATTTTCCGTTCATTTTTTGCACAACTTTCGGTTTTCCATTCATTTACCAAATAAGTGTCGGCGAGTAAAGAACAAAAAATATGGAAATTACACAAGGAGAATTTAAAGTGCTCTAACTTCCATTTAGGGGGAAAATCAAACAAACAACAAACTATTTATGCACAACGATTAATGAATGTGTATTCTTTTTTGAAACCGTTAAGCATTGATCCAATGATTTAAAGACAATTTTGATCTCTAAGAAAATCTAAAGCGATCTCCTGCATATCTTAAGTTTAGAAAAATTCAAAATATGGGAAAATAAGTGGAAATCTGGTGTTTGGTTTTAGAGAAGAAGTGAAAATGTTCTTTATGGCTATCATTCAGCTTTCATATTAACTTTAGGAGAGGGCTGTTTGGTTATCATATTAAATTCAGGGAAGGGCTGATGTGCATGGTGGTACTGAGTTTTCATCGTACCAATGATTGGAAAAAGTATCTTATTGTCTGTGCTACTATACTGATCGCAATCTATGAACTACTAGCCCTACAATTATCGTATGTTGCTCTCTGTCTAATTATTTATGCGATTAATTTCAAAAAAAAAACAGACCATTACATTAGTATGTAGAACAAATTTATCCAATGTTCCAATCAAAGTCCCAAAGAATTATGCAAGGAAGAAATTTTGTAAAACATTATGTATGTTAAAATATTAAGAGCAATCTGACACTGTCAGCGACACCTGTTTCTGTAATAAGATTATTTATGATTTATTACCGACCTGCGAACCAAAAAGAAAAATAACGTTCTTGTTCATTTTTAATATTTTTTGACGTTTCACTGTTTGCTAGTTTCTCTATCTATAATTATATTATTAAAGCACTTAGTCCCTTAAATTCGCTAAAATATTTATTAGAATAACAGTATGTTTATTCACATCACTTTTATATTAATTGATTTTGCGTTAAGTTAAAAATTTCCCTAAATTGTATAACTAAAAATGAAATTCTATAAAAAGCTGAGGAGTTTTATATTTCTATTATCGAATTGTAAGTAAATATCATTAACTATTTTTCTCAAAATTGAATTGAAAAAAATGTTTCCAATATATATGGGTATAATAACGGAATAGTCAACTTTTAACTAATGGAAACGTCATTTTATTATTTGGATTAAAAAAAGAACTAATATGCTTTATTTTAATATTGCCATAATTTTTTTATGGTATTTAAAAGTATAAAAGCGCAAATCTTATTAATATTACTCTCACAATTAAATAACACTACGTGATGCAGTATTATTTCTACTTTCTTTAAGTTTTTTACCACGCATTAGGTTTCGTTATATTACAACATCTTCAGATGGACAATTAGCAAAGATTGGTTTCGAGAATTTTTGCTAATTGCCCACCTGAAGTTGTTGTAATACAATGAAACCTAGGGCGTGGTAAAGAACTTAAAGAAAGTGGAATAATACTACATCACGTAGTTTCGCTTAATTGGGAATAATGAATTTCTACAAAATTAGCGCCAAATTTATTGAATACCAATGCTGCAAATTTATTCAAGTCCAGTGATTCTTAATCCATAAAGATATAACAGATTAATTAAATAATTGGCATAGTAATTCTTTTTAATTCAAGATAAAAACGTGAAGAACTGGTTAAAAATGAATAGAAGAAGAAAAATAAAAGATAGCATGTCACTAGAAATATATTGTTCACTACAACTATAAGGTATAGTGGATTTATGCTTATTTTTAGTCAATATATGCATAATTTTATAATAGTTTTCGTGATAATGTTCACTAAAAAGGAGAAAAATTGAAATGTGAAAAAAAATTAATTGTGTTATGGTGTTAATGGTAAATTCTAATTAATTCAC
Organism: Druceiella hillmani; assembly: GCA_039881145.1. Taxonomy (NCBI): domain Eukaryota; kingdom Metazoa; phylum Arthropoda; class Insecta; order Lepidoptera; family Hepialidae; genus Druceiella; species Druceiella hillmani. The sequence goes on along the minus strand of JAYKKI010000002.1, from coordinate 50,295,640 downwards.
ATTAAACAGACCACAATATTTCATTAGTACAAACCTGTAAGTTTACTTATTTACTTACTCAAATACTAAATTCTGAGTTATTGAGGAACAGTGAAATAATAATTATTAAATATTTAATACAAAATGGTGCCAGCTCGGTGAAGGTTTATGTGTATATTTTCACAGAATTATGTGAAAGTCTGCCCTTCACAAATCCTCATCACCTTCATCCTCAAAATTTGCCTCCGTTCCCTGTTGGATATTGACCTATCCACTGTACGTTTCATTTGAAGTATATCCATATCCATAATCGGTTTGCTGGTAAAGTGGATTTGCGATCACAGTATATAATTTTTCCCCTCTATTTTGGCTATTCTCTGTCCCTGGTCTGCGGGTTTCAGATACGAGATTACGAACATCACCTAAGATCCGCTCGAAGAGCGACCGGGAACCAAACCTGGGACCTCACGATAAGCCATGTTGTCAAGAGGGAAAATCTCGTAATCATCGCTGTACACGTCGACTATATCCCAAACTCTGGTGGGCATAGTTGCTACCTACTATGTTAAACCAGAGTTTGGGATGTGTGTAAAAACTGGTAACAGAACCGCCAATAACCTAATGAGCAATAAATATACTTCACAATTAAGAAATTAGAGAAAAGCTAACAACAGGAATTTCAAAAATATACATTCTCATATTTACATTTCCCGACTAGACGATTTTTCTATAGTGATCTATTTTTTTTCTTTTGTCCAAACCATTTTAAACGTCAGAGATATCGTTTCTGATTTTTACCGATATCTAAATTACTTTATCCACAAAGTCCGGTCAATTTAACAATGTCTGGTTTAATTTTTATTTTGCTTACAATTTTAGAAAATTTTATTTGTATCGAAAAAATTTGTTTTAGTAATGGATTACTGAAAGTTCCATGTTGATGCTCAGTTTTACAAGTTAAATATCATTCGTTATTAAGTTTAGAATATAAAGTATATGTTTCATGTATATGTTAAATAAAAAGGAAAAGACATAATTATACATATATATATATTAATACATATATATATATTATACATATGTATATTAATCCAATAAAATTTTCATTCTTATCATTTAAAGAATATCACTCGAGGAGTCAAGTGTGATTCGACAAGATTCCGACTTAAATCTGCAACAAATTTTCTCCGTTTCGCGGATACTCCTTTACACAATATTGTGAGTACAAAACGTAATTCTTTATTGTTAATATATCCAGTGGTTCCTAAAAAAGTTGCTTTGACCAACGCCTCATCTGTCAGCTCACATAATAATTAGGCGCTTGTTGGCTCCCGAAGGCATTTAATTATTTATTCGAAAAATTTTACTTTAAAACTCGTTTTGGAAATTGTTAAATTTATTTGGATGTTTTTTTTCTTCATCAAATAGTTGATCTTTTAACTCAAATTTGACTTTGGGCAATAGAAAAAAATTATACAGAAATACATCCCTTTAATTTGTAGGATATTTACTTAAGAATCTAATTTCTTTGCATTTTTTTCTTTGTTCTAATATCTAGTTACATAATTCAAATAATTCTAATATCTAATTATATTAATTTTACACTGTATGATAGTGTAAACACTGCCAATTACCCGTTTTCTCAGATAACATTTTATATTTAAACAATAATTCTCAACCAGTCAAATGAAAATCTTCATTGAAGCTTACGGGCGCTTTTATCAATGAAATCTTTCAGTGGTTCATATGATTTGTTTTAACGCATTTCTCCAGTTATTATAAGCAGTTATTTTTTTTTTATTTCATGTATTCTGCTTAGCACAGCAATCTGTTTTACACATTTAGCTGTTATTATTGGTGACTCAGGCAGTTATTAAACATATTTTTACGTTAAGTTCAGCTTATTTCTAGAGAAATTTATGCCTATTTAAATTCATTGTATTCATTATTCGTTGTATTCATTCTTAAACCTGAATTTTTTTCGCCAAAGAATGAATTTCACATTTAGAGGACACAACAGTCAGACTTTGACTAACTCCTTTTTTATCAGACTTCTATTCAAAATTACTACTGTTTTCCGATGCGACACAAAAGTCCTAATCAATGATTCTTATTTCTAACTTCCTTACTTTCTCACAATCTTAGTTCATTTTCTTTCATTGCTGCAAGAGAAAAGTCCATCTTAAGGAATACGTGGTCCGGTAGCGATATAGTTACTTTTTCCATTACTCTTAAAAATGACATACGGTCATTGCCAAGTTATTAGTTCTACTATAGGTTATACGGCAAGGTACGTTCATATACGAATTTGTTTTAAAGTTAGGAGAAAAAATAAATACGTTCCATTACTTTAATACGTTCCACGACTTTAAATTAAATACAAGATTCTTGATTAAATTCAATTTTACCCAAGAATCTTATTGTTCACTTTTTTGTATAAATACGATGCGCGACTGAAGTTTACTCCTTAAGTACGATTATCTTGGAATGTATAAAACAGGTAACACTGTAAGTAAATATAAATATCAATATCATTATATGTAAATTGCAAATTCTTTAATAAAAAAATGAATTTTCAAGTAAAACACAAATCAAATCTATGCAAAAAAATTAAAAACATTTAGTAAAGTCAGGCTAAGAAGTTTAAATTAAAAGAGACTTTTAATTTTTTTAAGACTGAAAACACCAAATATTCATACATAATGACATTTAATTATTATATCTTGATATAAGTGAACGATAGTAACTATGTGTGTCAAACTCCGTCATTGCTATTAGGCCATAAGAAAATGCTAATATGTGTGTTACACTTCGTCATTGCGATAACACCATGGAAAATGCCAAATAAATATATCGATATCTCACTCTAAATATGCACAGAAATGTTGCGCGGAGAGGTTATCTAACGATTACACTTTTTTTTAAAGCTCTGAACTTCGTACGCTCTGAACTTCTGATTTTACTCCTCATAAAATTTCATACAGGGCCCTATATATGAAACGATTTTTAAGGAGTAAACTTCAACAAATTGACCACCATAGTTAATGTCATAGTTATACATAACATAGCTACTTATATAATGATTAGCTTCCCAAGGAAACTGAGCAGGTATTGGAAGAAGTTATCAACGCTCCAGTTTCCTTGGAAACAGATTCGGGATTTGCGAGGCGACAAGCTTTTATTGATTCTTATTTAGCAATACGTTAAGGCTTTTACAAAATGATCTGCAAGTTTAACATTAGTAGATCATATGTTACTTTTAAATACCGATAAATATTAAACTATTATGTATATTATTTGGATCTGACATAATAATTATTTATTTTTAACATTTGGTAATTTAATAAATACTTCTAAAAATACATTGTGTTCTGAGACTGTATTTATTACTATTCTAAATTGGAATTTAAAAATTCTTTTATTGAAATTCAATCTAACCAGCGATATGATTCCCTTTGCTTATAGCTAAAATATTAAAATGTGCACTAAAATTAGTATGCACTGGATGGTTCACTTTACCTATAGCCAGAATGTTAAAATGTGTATTCAATTAGTTTAGATTAGATGATATAAGCCAGTGGCTGCGTTAATTCAGGAAATTGTCAATACATATTTATTCTTCATATTTGATAATTTAACGAATACATGCAAAACATATTGTATTCTGATAAATTAAATTCGAGTACAAATGATGACAAAAGCAACATTAATTAAAAATTATATTATTGAAATGCAATGTACGGTTCAATTTTTGCACAATTAAAACAAAAACGTGCATTAAATTAGTTTGGACTAGATAAAACAAATCATTCTTTCATAGGTTTTCAATATGAAAATCCTATTTCGATGGTTAATGCATCATTTCGTTGAACATTTGTTTTACCAATCTCTTACCAAATTGTATTATTTACTTGTAGACCCTTATTAGACAAGCTTCACAATATAAATGCGAGTTTAAAATTAGTAAAACATACCCACATCTTTTTGAGATCAAAAATATAAACATTTAACATTTTTTAGCTTTTAAATGTTTTAAACAACCTGCCACACTGCCTTTCTACACACAATAAAATAATGACTATATGATTTATTATTGAAAATATAACTGTCTGTTGTGAAATTTAAAAAATATAAAATAAAACACAATATGAGCAGAAAAATTTATAAAATTAAACAATATTTAAAAACACAAAATATAATAAAACGGTATAAGTAAAAAAATTAATAATCTAAAAACGTATTTCACTTATTTTTCAACTCCCTCTCTGCAACTTCAGCACGAGCCTTCGCCTCTCGAGCTTCACTTAATAATATTTCCTTGCGAATTTTGTGGAGCTCGTCTTCTCTTTGTTGTCTCTGCTCCATTACATGCCTCATGTAATTTCTTTTTAATTCTTCCATCTGAAGCAACTGACGTTGGCTGAAAGTGAGCCGGATATCCGAATGCTGGCTGCTGATACGTCTCCTGTGTTTTGATACATTCGTGCCCATGTCCAACAATGTTTCCTGCAACTCACCCTTAGGCTGATCAGCAGGACCATCTTCCATTGCCTTGGACGATGTTGGCAAAGTTTCCGAAACTTCAGCAAAAACTTAATTTCTACTCGTCGATTGTTACTCAAGCGGATCTGTATTAACTCTACCTAATTCTATCTCTAATTAATTCAATGTAATTAATTCAATGGAATAGTACAAATTTACAAATTTTAAATTTCAGACATATTCGCATATAATTAGAAAGAAAATAAAATAAAAGTTCAAGGAAAGATTCTTAAATTAATTAAATTTTTAATTTAAGTATTCAAGTTGAAACGTGATTAAATTACAATCTACTTTCATTTGTAACTTCTTCAGTATTAAATGTAAATTTGAATAAAATTAATTTCAAATAAATCAATCTAAAAGTTTTCGTTGTACCATTACTATATTAATCAGTTTCCAAAAAACACTATAAATAGAAGGCTCATTGTACACTTATCGAAATTCGAGTTGTTTACCTCAAATGAATTGCTGGGCAGAATCGTTTGATGGGACTTCCACAATTAACCTTGGCTCTATTAAGGAAAAGACAGGGTTAATTTGGATGTCGCTAATCGCCTCTCCTCCGCCGATGGCCATCCACTGCTCCCTTCCCCTTGCCAACTCTCTTCTCTGCTTGGCTTTTATATTAAGCCAAATTCGATATAGTTGACTTCCTTTTGCCTAAAAAACAAATAAAGTATACGTTTCTTAGCACATTATTTAAAAAAAAATAAATTACATTTGCGCAAACAAATTAGTTCTGCGTGAATATTTGACTTTTTATTTCATTAATAATACTACTTGCATTATATATCTCGATATTTTTCTTCACCTTCACGTTTGCTCCGTCGTTACTTTTATTTTCAATTAAATCTTTGTAAGAGACCAATCTGCAACAATAACCTTTTTTCTGTTTCCGTGTCGTTTCTTTTTCTATTATTCATTTTACTACTTTTTTTAAAGTCAACCCTCTCAGCCAAAACAAACGACGTTTAAAATTGTCCGTAAATAATTCGATATATCAATTAAAGATGTACCTGAAATTAGGTAACAATTGATGAACAGTACGTATTACGCAGGCGATGCCAAATAAATATATTATCTAAGTTATACTTTTTTTAACACTCTGAACATCGTACGCTCTGAACTTCTAAATTTACTCTTCATAAAATTTTATACCGGGCGCTATATACGAAAGTCGATTCTTAAGGAGTAAACTCCAAAAATTAACTTCATCACATTTTAATTTTCATTTAAAAACATTTGTAAATAATTTTTCTTACTTTTTCATTGAGCAAAATTGCACCAAAATAATTACATGAACACATGCTTGTAGTGACAAATTATCATTTGCATATAAAGTAAATTTCATTTGGTGTAGCGGAACACTTTGTGTATCTAATATCAAATTCCTTTACAGAATGTAACATGGTATCGCAGATGTATACACATAAGATGAGCATTCTATAACAGCTTAAGCTCACGAATACGAATGTCCCTTGCTTATTTAAATGCAATTCACGATTGAAAATTGAGAATACGCTGCATGCCTCGCTCATGCGGCGTGTATCTCCGCGGGCGCGAAGAGGCGGCACATCACTCAATTTGTCTTCCTGCGCAAGAATAATGTTTAACAATGTGACGAAACTTCCACCTCTTGATAAAGTGAGTGAGAATGTTTTTCATTTTGTTGCTGTTGGTGCGTCTTTGGGGATTGTTGAGGCAATGAAATCATCTTTATTTAGTTCCTACATTTGGGCACGTTTCTTCAAATCTATGCATCTCATTGTTTATCTTTAATGACGATTATGGCTCAACTTGATTGGATTAAAACGAATGTAATATATTTGTTACAAATTTATGATAAACATGTTTGTCTATCATTGAATTATATGCATAATATATATTAGTATGGAGAAGGATTATAAAAATATACTTCAGAAATAATAATTCTATAAAAACACTCCAAGCTGCAAATTAAGACGTACTTACTAATGAATTATGCGGCATGTTTGGTTTATTAATAAAATTACTTAAGCACTTTTTAATGTCGGACACAATTTTTAATCACTTTGTGAATATGTAGACTAGTTGCGATCTTAACCAGGTGAGGAGGAAATAATCAATGTACTATAAGCATCAATCATATTTACCTTAAAGCAAATGTAAAATTTACTATGGAACCTACTCTGGATGTAGATAATTAAGGAATCAATTAACGAAAACTAAAGATCATTCTGTTTTGATTCTAAATATAAGTTTTAGGAGAAAATTGTCAATACTTTACCTTTGTAATGAAGTTTCATAATTATTTCTACAATTACTTTATCTGAACTATAGTATTTTATTCTACTATTTACATAAAATTACATAAAATTTCCACATGAATAAAAACAGTTCCATCTGAACAAATTATTTTATATTTTCTACACATCTTAAAGAATTGAGTTCAAATTTCTAAGGGATTTGAACAAAATACGAATAGCATAAGAAAAGAAAATTTGTATATACATATATATATATATATATATATATATATATATATATATATATACGGCAGAGCCTTTTCCATGTACGTCACCTTTCACTGGTTGTCAAAAATATTAAGTCCTGCCATATTGTATTTCGTCACATTAATATTTTTTCGTAGAAAATGTGACTGCAACTTATAAATATTATCTTAAGGCGTTAGCAACTTAGTAGACTTGTGATTGTCACATTAACACAAGTATAGTAATATATCTTTACTGAAACTTTATCTTTGATATTTGTTTAACTAATATATCAAGGTAAAATTAATATTTGTTATCATATCTGGGTCATTTTCTAGCTTTAAGAAAAATAAAGTCATTTACTATTACGCTATTGGAAATAAAATGTATAGCAATGACATCGAGGCTCTTTTCAATTCGGAATCTTCTATGTATTGGGATTTGTTGACAATAATCACACTTACTTTAGTTTATCACACGCACACACACACACACACGCACGCACGCACGCACGCACGCACGCGCACGCGCACGCGCTCGCACACACGCACACACGCACACACGCACACACGCGCACACGCACACACACACATATATTTATATATATACATATATTTATATTTACACGCACACACACGCATCAATCTTTTTAATTGTTCAACAGTTTTAAAGAAATAGACAATAACATCATTTATTACAATTAATCGCGCTAGATTTTTCTAATCCTGATAATTTTGAGTCAATCTCTACCTAATTCTCAATATTCATGTCTTTCTTGAACGATCGTTTTGATGATAAGGGTAGGAGACAGCAATTTGAAGCATATTTTCCGAATAACGTTTAACAAATTAATAAAAAATAAATCCCACGTAGTATTGAATTAAATAAATTGACGTAAAACCTTGAGAGAATGTTTTGTTTCATTCCACAATTTACCATCTGAAGTTAACCCCTAGAATCAAAATTTATTTTTTCTTGTTTTCTGTTATTGGGTGTGTTCGTCCATACTCTGTTTCTGCGCTAAATTTTAAAGTCAAATAGTTTCCAAGAAAATCGTCTTCGACAGACGGACGGACATCGAAGTGATTCTATTGGTGTTTCATTTTGGCAATTTTGCTACGAAATACTAAAAACTACTACAACAAAATTCGGTCAAGAACAATTAAAGTATCTTTGCTCAGGCAGGTATCTAGTAACCCATATTTTAACCAATGCGTCTAATTTATATCTTTTCATCAATTTTCCCTTTCACTTTGTCTTGTTCTTAGGCAATGATTCAACATCTATTTTATTACATATTAGCTGCTCTTCCCAGCGTTGCCAAGTAAAAAATTAACCATAACTCTATTTTATTTTGATTATTTTTTTCATTTTAATATTATGTTTCACTTGTTAACCTTATTCTTAATGTTGTAGTTATTGTTCAATATTACAGAACTGTTAGGTCTGATTTTGTAACGTAAGACGCTTACAACAATCTATAATAATTTGCGTTTTTATCGTTTTTTTTCATTTTAATATTATCTTTCACTTATTAACATTATTCTTAACCTTGTAATTATTATTCAATGATACAAAACCGGTAGGTCCGATTTTGTTACATAAAACGCTTATAACAATATATAATAATTTGCGCTATGCATACTGGAACTCTTGTAGATTTCATTGAGGAGAAGTCTTCGAGCATTTCTTTAATGTAACTATAAGGTTTAGTTTGTTTAACTAAAATATTTCTATTATTTAAATTTGACAGACGATCTATAAAATATAACCATCGATTAAACTCAAAAGAAGCTAATAAAAACCGTCCAGCCCCGAAGATGGAACGAAAATTGTACAAAAGGCATCAAAGAAGGCTCGCAAGTATCTGACGAACGTAAATTATTATTTATTTAAATGTCAATAATATGAAGTGTATATTTATTATTAGATGCTGTAATGATTTATATCACGCAATTTTATTTATTTGCCTACCATTAAAATGTTCTGAATTATAGCCTCGGCGAAATATATGTTTTTGGTGTCACAATTTTTCTGGCGTGGCAGCCCAGCCGACCGTTAAGTACCCCTTACTTGAATCATCTAAATCATGTAATAAAATAAAGCAACATCAGTTTAGTTAAATTATTTTATTTATTTAGTACACAAGATTTACATTCAGCGCGACGGAAATTCATGAAACAAACTCCTGGCAGTTGTATCATACAGTTTTTTTATAGTTTTTATGTAGTTTTTTTTATAGATTTTCATATTAATTACAATATATCCACACATATTAAATGTAGCTATATGTATTAAAATTTACATATCTGCTGAGTCTAATTTGACTCGCTTCACTAAATTCATTTTTGCTGATTTTTCGCAGATTGTAAAAACACAATACGTTTATTGTGTGCCCATCTAGACGCTGTAAGTTGTATTGTTTTTGCCAAGCCTTACAAAAACAAACAAGCAATAAAGAATCCATTTTGTTTTATTTTATGATATTTCTCGGAAAGTTATTTTTATATAGATAAATTTAATTTTTTTATTTATTTTTACAAGTTAATAATTACCTATGTTTTTCTGTATATATTTTGTTACTTAAATAATAAATACGACAGTTATTTATTTAAATTCCCATTTTATGTTTTGAAATATATTGGAATATTTTTGTTTTTAGTAATATCTTGAATATTAAAGATCCTTTCACCGTGTTAAAACCAGGGCGCATTCGCCACTGTATTTCTTGTCAAAACGAATAAACGTATTATTCGATCTATAATTTTTTAATTAATTACGACACGGCAGCAATATAAGACAGGCCTATAACATTAACTCTGCATTCGAAGAGAATACGGTCAGCTAATCGAAAGAGTGTTGCCAATTCCATCGTTATGCTTCTGCAGATACGAGCCTGGAAGCTAGCTCTGTGTTAGGATGGATTTAAATAATTATGATACACTAATGTTCCAGCCCCATCCACCAGCGTGAATTAAAGTAAGTACTTAGTTGTTTTTATGGTATTATATAGGTCTCATTCACAATGGCTCTCGGCTATCGGTGAGTATTGCCAATATTAATATATAACCAAATGAATTATGACGACCGGATTGCCTGTATGTCCATCAGCCAGACACGACTCTTTCAACCCAGATACAGGGAATTAATGAAGCATTTCCTAACTGAAAATAATAGCTGGAATTTGTAGAAAAAGACCACATAAACAGGTTTACAATTATCGTGAAAAAAAACCTAAAAATGATTTTTAAAATTGATGTACATGGACAGAAGATTCTCTTATGCTGCTGGTGGTCATGTGGATGGTAGTAGTAATAATGTAGATATTAACATGGGTCCCTAAGGTAATGTTTTAGACCTCTTTTAAAATATAAATTATCAATTTATTAAATAGATTTGACGTAAGACTGGTTCGCCACTTTATTTTCTGGTGGCTTTATATTATAAAGCAAATATTTACCAGATCGTTTCCAAGTTCTTGCGCTTGATCCATTTCATTTTGTTTATTTACAATATTTCATAATTTATTGCTTATCATGGTAAAAGTGGTATATAAATATTTAATAGGTCCCAAGACGAAATTGTTAAGTATACTTATACTTTACAGTTGCGTCTTGGGACGAAACTGTGTAAAGTAGATCAAGGTAAATTGCCTACGAAGGAAAAGAATGAAAATATATAATTCTAGAAAGAATGGAAACAAAAACTAAACTGTAGAAAAATCGGCAAGGAATTCAAATTTTATTGTTATCCGTTTCTAATCTTGATTCAAAATTCTTGAGCGCAAGAGGTTAAACAAAGGCCGTTTCATTACAGTTTTTATCTGATTTAATTTTCTTTTCCCTTTATATTATGCACTATTATGAATTTTCTTATTTTATAAGTATTACATCTAAAACAAAAAGCTAAATCGATTGTATCGTCTTTATGAATTAATAAATATATTATACGAAAAATATAGTAATAGGTCTTATGGTATTTTATTTACGATCCTTTGTGTCAAAACTTTGAAACGATGCTTCTTTAAAAGGAGTGAGAATAGACTTTCAACGTTGATATTAAAAAGTTGGATGCCTCAAAACTTGTAATGAAAGAAAGATAATGTAAAGTCTAAGTTTGTGACATATTAGAATAAAGGAAAAAACAAATATGATAGTTAGAAATAAAGACATTGTATTTCCTATTCGTAATATACACGCCAATGCGGTTTTTGTGGCATTTGTAAAAATTGTAATGATTAAATAAAACTAATGTACGTGTCGAGACATTCGTCAAGCAGGATTTCATAGTAATACGTTAATCAAAGTTTTAAAGTTTGAATAATATTCTAGTATCTAGGATTTCTCAGATTGTTTTAGATATAGTTGTAGAAAATTAGAGAAGTGAGGTCAAGTTGCGTATCGTCTGGTAGCTTAATATTTCATAATTAGGGTACGACAAAATGAGAAATGGTAGAAGGATACTAACTTATTTCTAAAAAATGTTTCTAATAATATCCCACACAACAGGTGCATTAAAATGTTTTCTTCATTCCAGCTTCATAATAAGGGACTTTTCCTTGTTAAGAAACTGGCCTTCATCTGGGAGAAAAAGGAAAAAAATGCTACATATTTAAATTTTAGTAAAATTTTATGTACGTAATGACGGACTAGTGGACCCTAAAAATATTAGCTAAAGAGTATATTTAATACGCCCACGGCAGGGTCCTGTAGCAATATCATAAATATTTACATTAAATTTACTGAACTTTCCTTTCAATATTACGTTAGGTGTATATTAATTTACATTGCCGATAATAATACCTATTTTGTCGCCCACGAGTTAAGTAAATTGTTCAATTGATACCCACGTACCAAATTAACCAGACTTAGTGATTTTATACAGAGTTACTCATTTACTTATTTACATAAAACTCGATTTAAATTCTATATAACAAATTACAAGAACTAATTTACCTTTAGAAAAATTTCATAATTCCTTGTAGGGTATTTTCAAAATTCTTAGGAAACTATATGTTTACTTTTTGGTAAAATTATAAGAGTTGCTACCTTTTGAAAATCTTTACTAAGAGCTATATTTTAATATCACTAATATCACTTCTGATTGAAAGTTATGTGTGCCTTCATATTATATTCTGTTTCAACAGTTAGAAAAAAATCAGAAAAATTACAGATTAATTGAGTCGGAGATTACACAAAGATGGACCAATAGATATGACACAAAAACGAGGGTATTTCCTCGGAAACGAAAAAAGGTGTATGTCTCGATAATAAAGGAATTTAAACTTCCACACGTTATCTAGGAAAAAAAAGGTGAGGTGAAAAAGTGTGCAAAAATGTTTGAAAATTTGTGTTCAATTAAAAATTACTTAAAAATATATATTAACTTTTATTGAAAATATTATCGAAGATACGTAATAAAATATGGTCGGCATTATATTTTTGCTTTTAAGGTGTAGTTAATAAATAGGGGAATGCTCCCCACAAGCCATTTTACCCTGAATAACGCAACCGTTACAAGTAACACATCATTTTTTTACATTTTCCTCACAAATATATATTTCTAAGGTTCTGATTTACGATAATTATATAAAAGCAACGTCATAAAATATCCGTTGAATGTTTAAATAATTAAATTGCAAAGAAATTTCACTTCTAAGTTGCTTGCTGCAATTCACTCACAGTATATCTTGTTTTAGTGTTACGAAAACTTTTTAAGGGTTTTTTCGGCATGTACATTTTGAAGCTGCACCTCCCACGGAAAGCCACCAACATCTCGTCAATACAAGCGTAACTGCCTATTGAACAAACTTCTTTGCAGTTTTGTATCAGCTTATCAAACAGCTGAGATATAGGTGCAGCTTTATCAGTGCTACGGCGTTCATCTCTGGTGCTCGCATCATCAAAACGAAGGCAATTCAGCAATGTTTCGAACCTGTTCTTGCTCATTATACAACGATAAATCTCTCTTCCTGTGCCATCTGTGCTGTACCAACATGTGTAATGTGTGTGGTTCTCTTTGAAAATTGCGGTACAGTACAACATACCGATAAAAGCCTTTAGCTCCATTACGTCGAGGTCTTGAACACATGTCTGGTTTTGATAGTTAGGTCTTATCTTTCTAATTTTTTCGTTAGTATGCTTTACGACTTCTTCTAACATATCAGAAGTAAAAAATAACTGCCATAAATCGGATGGTGTTGTATTTCTGTTCAAAATATCTCTGAAATTCCTTTTCAATCCTGGAGGTTGTTGAACGATGTTGTGTTGCAAAGTCCTTGATCGCGAAACCGGAGGTTGAGATGACCAACGGAACCGATTTTTTCCGAAATACTTCCGGTATCTTGCCAATGGAACTTCATCATCGGAAGATGCATCATCAACTGGTAGATCATCATTATCGTCATCTTCATTTAACTCGTCAACATCAATTTCAGAGTCCGATTGACACTCACCATCAATGACGTGGTCTAATGGCACATCTTTTACGTCACTGCAGTCTTCATTTGGTAACTCCGGCACGTCCCTTTGATCCTCGGAATCTGGGTCACACTCTTCTAACCATCTACTGATATTTCGATCACGTTCAGACATGATAAACCTAAAAAACAACAAGAAAAACTAAAAATAACGTAACAACCTAACGTTGGTCACCATGACCGCATGCGAAATATATTTACCTGTATTTTTTTACTGCACGCACGTGTCGCTTGGTCGAGCGCAGGGCGCAAACTGGAGAGGAAGGGGAAAAATTACATAGTCACATGCGCGTGGCCCGCGTAATGACGGAAATATTTGAAAAAATATATCGTCTGGAGACACTGTGAACGACGCTAGGTGGTTAAGGGTTAAAGGGCTTTATAAAGGATAACTTATGTTCCCTAAGTGTAGTATTATTTACATTTATCATATATTGAAAACACAGCTCGTTATCTTTTGTTTATTGATAATTTGAATCTTTCCTTGGAGGTACTTGACAGCAAAAATATAATAAGGACCATATTTAAACATCATATTCAATATTCCACTTATGCTTATTTGTTTACGTAATAAACTCTTTTTAACGTAAATAAATCTACAATGGCTGCTGTATAGTTATTAATTACATAGACTTACAATTTTTCATCAATGCGTGACCTCGGCGTGATTGTATTATTTCATAGTCATATTATCAAAACATACAAGAAGACCTATAGGATACTGAAATTTATTATGTGATATTTCTAAAATTTACTTGACATTGAGTTTGTTGTGATTTTCTTTAACTTTCTGGTTAATAGTGGTTCTGAAATTAACGCAATTGAATGGACTTTACGTGATACTACTTATGTTCTAATGCTTAAAACAAGTTTAATCAATTTTTGTATCCTGAAATATAGAGTATTTTTTTGCTAGTTTATTGCCTTCAAATTTAAAAATATGTAGAGTCGGATGGAATTATCTTTAAATGAGAAGATAATTACTTCTAACCGTGCGTTAACATATTTCCATAGAGTTTTTCTCCTTTCTTGGTCAAGTGCGAGCAAAAATTAAAATAAAGGAAAACCATATTTGAGATAACTACACTTCCGTTGACTCATGTGTCAATGGAAGTTTTTTTTCAAAAATATGGTTTGATAATGTATGGTTTTAAATATAGGCCAATATTGTGGAGATCTCAAAATTGTCTATTAAAAAGCTTTACACATTTTTTTCAGACGACCAATATATTCGTCATATAGCGTAGAGAAAGAATAGTTATGAATTCGTTCATGGTATACCGCTGGTAAGGCCGTATATTCTATATAGTAAGTCTAACATAAGTGTACTAAATTATAAGTATTTAACTGAATAATAGAAAATAACTGGATTTTGTTTTTTTCCTAGAACGATCCTCTAAAACCACCCTGAGTGGCAGGTATACCGCACTTTATTGCAATGAGACTTATTCAATATTTTAAGAATATATTCCATTAGCGCTCTAAAAGGGTCCTCGAAGGACAAGTAATTGCCTTGTCTTTAATACAACTATCCGTTTTACATGTGCGCTTTCTTTCACTCTTTGACTAAATCAATGAGAAATGTTTTATATTAGATAAAACGCTTTCAAGTGGCAAGGTAGTTACATAAGAACGTGGCTTCAATATTTTTAAAAACATCCCCTCCACTTACTCCTGCAGCAGCTTAGTAGAAAATATATTGAGGTTGTTATCTGATTATATTGATGCTGAACTATTATTCAGCATGGATTAAAACGTAATATTGGTTGGACATTAAAAATAATAACTTGGATCCTGCAATAATATTGTTACTAAGATGACTACCGCCAGATAAATTAATGAATATTTGTATTTGTAACTAAAAAACCGTGTCTAAATGTCATCTTTGTTGTTATTGAAGATGTTAATGATTTCGTTACATATACATATATATATCCAATAAAGATTTTATCTTCAAATATATTCGAAATTGATAATGAAAACAATGATGAAGGTGTATACAATTTACCAGAAGTATACAGAGGTGAAACGAATTTTGAAAACTCATTTTTTTATTAATCCATAATTTCCCATAAAAAATATTTATAGTAATATATTATCATTCCGTGCACTATAGATAAACGTAGAAACTATCTAAATAAACGCAGAAAAAACGTTAAAAATCGAGTCCGGTGCTGTGGAAACAGAATTCATATTTATGAAATGGTTATATTCTTTGTGCCCTACAAAGAAAACGATCGTTTATGCAAAATAAATATTTTGAACCTTTTTTTGTGAGAAGTTATGAAATATCAATTTTTTAAATAACCCTCATCAATCTCCGCAGCCAGACTTTCACAAAATAAAGTTTTTAATAATTTTGGACATTGAACACAATTTTTATTTACAATTGTAAATAAAATAATTAATTTTAATGCTTTACCAATTAAACAACATAACGTCATAATTTGTGCAAAGGCGTCATCGATAAGATTTAAAATAAATTTTAACCATATAAAATTAAAATAAAATGGTGAAAATTCTTCAAACACAAAATTATTTTTTAAAATATCTGCTAAGTTTCAGAGGAAATCTCGAATAATATTACTTACAATCTTTAAAGAATGGCTGCTGCAAATAATATTCTTCCATTAGAATAAAAAATTATAATATGAATGAAATCTAAAAGGATTCAAGAAGTCTTTAATTTAGAAACGATCCAAAATCGACTATAACAATCCTTGTTTCTGTTTAATGAGGGTCCAAATGTTTCAAATAATGCCATCTACAAAAAAATTGTAGATGCTAATTCGTTAATTGGTACTTGATAGTCCATAACTATAGACATCGACATATCAATACAAGACGTGGTTCTACAGGGAATAAAAACTAGAGTGTTATATCCATAACAATAGATAAAAGCAAGGAAGTAAACTCAAGTGGAAAATAAAAAATAGGTTTATAACATGTCGACTTGCAAAATACATGTATGTATTAAAAACAATCCACTTAGAGTTTTAAAGGAATCTGAAATACCCTAATAAAAAGAGACAGAGGAAGGAAAAATGCAATTTTGTAAAATGCATTGTGTGTTGCTTCACTTAACATCACAATAAAAAATAAATCGTTAAACTATCAGTCGCCTAGAATGAAACAATATATTAGAGATTATGCTTTACTTGTTTTAAGCACACACAAAATTCACAAGTACCGAACAGAAAATTCCATTTTAAACCAAACAAGTAACTTGCCAATCGATACCTCATCAAATAACATTAATAAATTAAAGCCCCGTGAGTGTAAGCTACCTAAAGAGCTGCGCATCAATACCCTCTGCTGCCAAAACTACCACAAGTAATCAAGGAATATTCGGAGTTTGTAGCTAGCATTAGTAAGATCGTGCTGATAATACCAATTTGCAAGTAGCTAGGTCATGCAGCTAGTGCCAAAGAAATGATATGGGTCTTTTGATAATAGGATTTATAAAAAAAACAATATAATTACAACAGTTTAAAACTTTCGTCCGCTAAAGACGTATCATCAGAAATAAAATTTTAAAACAATGTTCAAGAGAGATAGAAGGGGCGCAGCGCCTGCCGTCTCGATATGCGTAAATGCCCGATTCAGCGATTATACAAGCGATTGCGCTTGAAACACTACCGCCAGTTGTGTTTTGATCATGTCACGTCAATATTGTTTCAGAAACTTTGTCAAAATGTCAAGTTATGCAATACTTGAATGTGGAAACAAGCACAAACCAATACTTTAAAATAAGTGACATCACACATCGGTAATTATAAGAGTTGATAAATTTTAACCATTTTTCAAACTGTTTTCAGTTGATCTCGTTTCGTTTAATGTATGAACACTAGTGTGGTGCAGGATGACACGGCGCATGGAACAGTATCGATCGTATGAAATATACCTACAATTGAAGGTTATATCGATATTTCTCCATAGTAAATGATTGTTCTCTTTTTTCATTTTCTCAAATGATGCCAATATTGAGAAATTCGTGCAATAGAGTTTTCTTGCAAAATATAATAAGTATATTCAATTTACATACAAATAAATTTCAAGAAGTGTTTACAACCCACGAATAAAAATCGCTTTTCTTCCATGACTGTGCTTATACTATACATTCATTATAATTCATGTAATATTTTATCCTGTAAGATTAATATCAATTTTATCGTCACGTATGTATACGATAGGGTTAATATTTATTTTATTTTAGTCTCTATTTTTTCTACTGTTATAATTATATAATAGTGTAATTGCACATTTTTACAAAATGGAGTATCATAATAATTATTAGAAATTAAAGTTACAATTATATATTATTTCTTGGTACATGAGTCATAGTAGGCAAAAGCGTTATACGTACGAGTAGTTGCTTATATGTAAAGCGCCAAGAGCTTACTAGAATACAAGTAATTCTGAAAACCAGTAATTATGTTTCATTCTTTAACATTTTCATAGCAATTTGCTTTACAACCAACGATCTTAAATATTGAATATATTTGGAGTTAATTTTGTAGAAATTCATTATTCACAATTAAGTAAATATTGAATTTGAAACGCAGATTGTTAATATCTTTGCTAATATCCCACCTGAAGATGTTGTAATACAACGAAACCTAGGTCGTGGTAAAGAAATTAAAGAAAGTAGAAATAATACTACATCACGTAGTTTCATTTAATTGTGACTAACGTTCTTATTAATAGAAATTAAATTTATGTTGCCTGAACAATCACTAAATACTAATTTTAGCGTAACATATAACCTATTAAATCCATATTTTAAATACAGTTACTTTAATACTTATTAAATAGAGGGTTAATTTTACATACATAAAAAAACATCAATAAGGATATCAAGTCTAATAAATATAATACATATAGTTGTTAACTCAATAAAATAAAGTTTATGTTTCTAATAAAATAACGCATTGGTTTCTGAAAATTCATTAAACTTAATTTAAAAGTCCGTGTACATCCAAAATCATGAAAGGTTCATTGAATTATGGAAAAAAATGTACCTAAAGTTTCTAATTTTTCATTAAACATCTACTCATATCAAATAAAATGTTTAGTTTTATTGTCGGTTTACATTTGCTGACATTCCATTTCGATTAAGAAATTCTCCAATAAATTGGTTTCTTTTATTTATACTTTATATCATAAGCATAAATATAGAATAGAGTCAACAAGATACTCGTATCCACAACATTTTTAAAATAAACACAGAGAAGAATATTCAACTAGAATAAATGTTAAGATCAAATTTATTCATTCAAATCAAATTATGTCATTACGAATGGTAACGGAAGCAAGTAAAACAATGAATGCCACAACATGTTCGCTAAAGCTCGTCTTGTTATAAAGGCATATGCATGCGATTCCGACGACGCCATCGTCCCGTACCTCAATGTATCTTTCAAATTTAAAGCTAATTGTTTCCCCTCACTTTCCTGTCTTTACATAATAATTTACTCACATTTTCCTCAGCTGCTACATTGAATTCATTATTTTACCTCAAAAGTAATCAATACATTCAAATTGTTTAATATCGTTTATGTAAGAAGTTTCATACTCGAAAATGTAATTACGCAGAATAAAGAAAGCTTTTTATCGTATAAGTAAGGAAACGCATACAAAATTTCCTGCTACATAATTATTTAAGTTATATGTGGGTGAAAATATTTCATTTATTAAAGTTCTCATTGAAAATGCGGCTGTCACTTCCAAAATAAACGCGTCCAAAATATTTGCTGGCTCTATACAATATAGCCTATGTAATATAAAACTTTGTCAAGTTTAATTTAATTAGTTAATTATTTTATCGGCTTTTAAATTGCACTTGATGTGTAAAAATTGTTGGTTTAAAATTTTTTAAATTTTACTGCCATATATCTAAGTAAATACATTGTTTTTATTACGCCTTATTTAAAATTATAGGCAAATATTTTGTATTCTGATTTTGTTTTAAGTGACTATAAAGTTTCTCATGTATTTTATTTTTTATCGTCAAGTACCAGGATCTCAAAGGAAAATCAAGCGGTACAGTTCAGATATTCCAACATGATTCCAATTGTTATCAATTTTTGTGTTTGTAGTATTTTAAATTATTATCTAAATGTTAATAAGCGGAACTTGCAATTAAATAATGGTATATATATATATATATATATATATATATATATATACACACGTATATATATATATATATATATATATATATATATACACACGTATATATATATATATATATATGTGACATTCAACTGTAGATGAAAATTGTCTTTGTAATATGCACGTAGCATATCTAAGTAGAAGTAAACGAATTAGTTAGGAAACTAAACACAAAAAAATATTTTTTAAATGTTACGTATTTATGTTTTTCAAAATTATTGTGGAATATGACTATCCATTCAGTCTACATAGCTCATTGGCTCTAATCTTTGTTTTCCTAAAAACAAAAAAAATCTTCTTAGACCAAACACAATACAGAGTCTGTTATTCGTTTAGTGTTAGAGTAACGTCAATTGTTAGGTTTAACATTAAGTGTTAGAGTAACATCCATTTATTGTTCTACATTAACTCAATTAATTTGTAAATAGTTATATTTAACCGTAAAGTTCACATATCCATTTTTGCGACGCTGAGCAATGGGGACGTCGAATGTATTTGAATCTGGTAGAGGGCATAATATATATTTTTTTGCATAGAAACAAGGAGCCGCCTTATATTTTTTTCCTTTCTTCTAAAACATAAGATAATTTACACTTTTTGATATTAGTTATCATAATTTACCGCATATGTCCCTAGACTTAATTTGATTTATAATGAAAAATCACTATAGTATTAGGATTTGCTAAGCGTTTTGCTCTTCTTTTCAGTGTTTATACGGATGTAACCCATGTTAGGTTTAACAGACATTAAAATAATTCAGTACTTTCAAAAATATCCCCATTTTATTCATAAAATTCTTTTGCCATAAGGCATATGACTTATAATTTACGTACTATTCTTATATCGTATGTATATATATATAAGACGTATACCAATTTTGTGGCTTATGCTAAGCTATATTTAGTATTTAATCGATTTTTATCATAGTTTCATCCAAAAAAGTAGTCCAAAAAACAATTTTGGTAGATATTTTGTTTAAAATTCTTTACAAACTATTAAATTAATAGTAAAGGTAATTAAACCATACATTAGCTTATCAAATTTTGTTTGACATAGAGTCCGAAAATAAGAATTACTACTTGTAGACGCTTTAGTAGTAGACGCAGTAAAAGATTTTCAACGTTGTTGTGAAAGACCGATCCAAATTTATCCCACAGAAAACCTTGCAAAAGCTTCGTACTATGAACTCCTTACTTCGTACTATGAACTGTGACCCCCTCATGTACGAAGTTTCTTCCCCCTCATGTACGAAGCTCTTCCCAGTTAAAATAATATGATACACGATTTTAGACAAAAGAGGGAAACTTTTGGAAGAAGTTGACATATTTCGAATCAAAATTGCAATTTTTTTTTATGGTAATATCAACTCAACTGATTGTTGTGCCAGCGTGCTAACTTCGCGGATCACTTTTCTTATTTATATATATATATATATATATATATATATATATAACGTTTTTTTCGGTGCATTAACTTCTATGTAATACATGTATCTTCAAATGAGCGAAACCAAAAAGTAACAGTTAAGCAAAAATTAACAGTAAATAATGTGACTTTAGGGATCTTTATTCTTTATTCAACTGTCGTTAAATAATTTATTTTTCATAAATCCAAGTAATATTAACGTACATAAGTCCAGTATTACAGTAAGTAATGAACGTTCACGGTCTTGGGGTTAACTTAAATTATACTCAATTTAAAACGGTCGTTGTCACCTTGTATTATTTTGTGTCGAACGCGGGTTTACGGTTTATGAAGCGGAGCACAGTGGGAACTTGGGTTTGATTCCAGGTCGCTCGCCGAGATGGGTTAAAGTAATGTTTGTAATGGCGTAGTTAAAATGCCGTAGACCAGTGACGGTCAGCAGCATCAACGATGTGAAAAGCTACCCACTGCTATTGCCAAGCTGCCTACCGATTATGCGCATGGTACCTGCGAGACGACTGTGCGCACGATACATGTGGCGATTATGCGCATGAGCGTTAGACAATAAGTAAAGAAAGGCTGTTAATAATGATGATTTAAACTTGTCAAGTAATTTTAAACTGATGTGCAGTCATATGGACTGAGAGACAAAAATTTAAAAAAAACACATTACCTTAACACATTACAAGCATTAAACACATTACAGCATATTTATACTCCATAACTAGTTTTCCTCAAAAATTTGTTGAACATACTGAATTTTTTGCATTTCTGATTTAATGCGTGCGTCAATAGAATAAAGTTGTTTGTTATTATTAAAAAATAAAAGATTTTGATAGAATACATACCCAATCCTTTTTAATTTTGTAAAATTCCACACCAATCAAATATGTTTTATTTAATTGCAAATA
Source organism: Druceiella hillmani (assembly GCA_039881145.1). Taxonomy (NCBI): domain Eukaryota; kingdom Metazoa; phylum Arthropoda; class Insecta; order Lepidoptera; family Hepialidae; genus Druceiella; species Druceiella hillmani. Next base: position 50,273,660 of record JAYKKI010000002.1, on the reverse strand, counting down.
AAGAGAAAATTTCCTATTAAGATTGAATTTAAAAAAAATGTGTTTATTGCCTAATAACTTGTTAGTTAATTGTTAAAGGGCCGATATAGGGAAAAAATGGAATCTTTTGTTGATCAAACTATGTCTGTCAAGTTAGTAACTAAAAATTATGAGAATTTTTTTATTATTAAGACATTTCTTGATTTTATTGATAAAAAGCGACAAGTTTGGTTTGTCTTATATTACTCATCAACTGGTATATATCTGCTGTTAAATATATGTCTCACTTATATATGGCCACAAATATCTGGTACCGTTTGCATCCAACGGCTTCCTGCAAATTTTGCCATATGATTTGTCCACCTAGAAGTGTTCACCTCTATTTTTTCTCTTCCGATATGTGGTCACCATTTCAGAATCTCCCCAACGGTCATAGCTTTCTCACCAAACATATCGGTTATCTTAATTAATTATTTTCATTAGTACTCTCATTTAATTCCTCATTAATTTATTTAACTAAAAACTACATAAATTTATTTTTCTTATCCTTCTTTGTTTAATGTCACTTATTGGATTTTAAATTCAGTTTAGCATATTTAATCATGTTCGAACAATTAATAAATCATGAGAATATTTTTACAAAGAAGAAAAGTTATTAGCTAGTTATTCAGCTTTAAAAACGTTTAAATAATAATATAAATGTGGAAAGAGTAGGGCGCGCTTTGCTTTGAAATTAAATTCATTTGATATTGCGTTATGCTTCTTTACTGCTTGCTAATAATGTTTGTATTAGTGAAAGAAACAAGCAATTATATATATATATATATATATATATATATATATATATATATATACATATATATATATATATATATATATATATGTATATATATATATATATATATATATATATATATATATATATATATTATTCAGCATCACTACAAAGACAACAAAATTTAGTTATGATACAACAGAATTCAATTATATTTGTTCCTTGTTGTAAATATTTATTAAACACCTTTCAGAGATAACTAAAAATCTATAAAACATTGTTCTGGTATAAAGTGTGCTATATTTTATTGATTCGTGGTCTATGACGTGGATTTCATTAAATTTAATAAATGATGAAAGCTATAAAAATCATGACGGAGTCATTCTGGTATAAGAAAATTGTTTTAATATTTCTTATCATATATAAAGCAATTGTAAATTTAATAACCCAGAATCTGTATAACTTTAAATTTCATTGTCTATTCAAATTGTACTAATTTCTGAACCAAAGTGGCTAATGTTGTAAGCATAACGTAATGAGCGCCAAAACTCATTCACATTTGGATGGTTTAAGATTGAAATCAAAAAACTGGGTGTGTTATATTCTCACAACAAAAACGATATTTTGAAAATATCGTCAAAATTATGTTCAAAATATCGTTTTTGTTGTGGGAAGATAATACATCCAGTTTTTGGACTTCAATCTTAAACTGTCAAAAAAGGCAAAACAATTTTTTTTGTGTTTTCTTACAGAAAATATTTGGTAGCTTACATGTTTTGTGAGAAATATGTGGTTAAAGTACCTTATTACGGTACTCGCCCATTTCTTAAATATCTCAAGGTTGATTTAATTTTAAGGGCCGTAAATTGTTTGTATTGTCTTTACATAAAATACGATCATAATTAAAATATTATTTAAAAACTAAACAGTTCCAGAAAAAAGGAATCCAAACATTTTAAACTAAAATCTTTATTTTTATTTCTTCTATGTGTCTCTTTCCTTGGATTTTGTAATATTTGCGTATTAAACTAACAAATTTATTCATATAAAATTTATCAATATTTTTCCGCAGTTGTATTGAAAAACAATTCTAGTTTCGTGAAAATAACTATATTTAGAATAAACTCCGTACTAAAAACTATATTAGCGCCTTTGAAAATGAAAAAGTTTAAAAAATAATTTTCACACTATTTAGATTTATTGAGCTATTTTATATTTATTTATTTAAATACAAAATAGGTCAGTTTGTTTTTAAATTTTAATCGGTACAAATAAATTTAAAAAAACATTTACCAATATATAATTTCTAATATATCATTTATAAATAAATCAAGGCGTTTATCCGGGTTGAGTTAATGGTAGAAACTAGTTAGAAAGTAGGTTTTCTGTAAAAGCATTAAAAAACTTCTGGAATATAAAATCATACAATAACGATATTTATAATCTTCCAACGGCGCATTACCATACTTATGTAAATGTAGTCTGCTGCTAATCTTTAATTGCTTTCCTGTATTATAGACTTAGCTAGATGTAATCAACTACGATAAGTCAACTTCAAAAAGTGGAATTCCGTGAAATTCGCCGAAATTGTCTCTCGTACCAAAATTACAATTGAGTGAAGTTTGATGCTAAAATAAATACCAAATTGAACCTGCCCAAGCAACATTCGCGAATCCAAAAGACCATTTTCCGTTTATCCTTACTTTAATCAATATTTGCCCTCGTTTAATGAGAATTTCGCTATTCAAACTGAGGAACGAATTGCCTGTATAGTGAGTACATTAATTATTAATACTCGTACTTATTTAGATTTCCTTCTGCTCGGCGTTAATGAAATGAAAATACTCATCTATGCTTGAATAATATGAATTACCCACCCTTGGTTTGAAACTTATTACAAAAATCAAATACTGTAGTTGAAAAAATATAAAATCCGGGGAAACTATGAAAATTGGATTTAAGAAAATTATAAACAAGTTAAGACAGCTAAATTAATTTTTTGTGGCCAGATATGTAAGATAATAGGTTTCTTAATGATTTTAATTTCTGAAATATGTCTACCCTAATAATTATATTTAATTTAAATTATTATCGGTACGATATTTTATCGACGCTGATATATTATGTTATTACACTGGAGGCGAATGTCAAAAAAATTATAATGTATTATTTTATACTGACAGTTTATTGTAATGAATTAATCCGACAATAAAAAATTGACTACATGTAATTTTTTTTAATGTTGACAGAATATTAATAAACATATTTGGAAAAATCTATTTAAATAAAACACTAAAACTGAGCTCAAAACCTTTGCACTCCATATATCAAGAGATGTTCATTTTAAGTAACTTTAAATTTGAGTCCACGTTATTTTTCCAAAAAAAAATGAACCGATTTCAAATAACCACTGAAAAGTATAAAATAATGAAAATATGAGCACTCGCTTAGAACTTTTGTAGCACTACATCGTTTCCAGATATAAATAAATTTATTAAATATTGCTGCTGTTAGATATTTTTGAAATCGGTGCCAAGTTCATTCTTCTCTCCTCTCTCAACTACATGCTTACTTACACACATAAATGTGCTACATTTCACTTGGTACTAACTCTAAAAATATTTAGCAATAGCATTAAATTGCAAATTTTTTATGTTAGGAAATGATATTGATCCGCAAAAGTTCCCACTGAATGCTCGTATTTTCATTATTGTTTTACTTTTCAGTGCGCATCTTATTAGGTGGTTATTTGATGTCCGAAGCTTAATGACACAGCTTGAGACCCAAAATAATAATTTGAAAACAGCAGGTCTCCAAGTCTCTAGATTTGAGCAGAAAGTTGCCCACAGTATGAGGTCTGAGGAGTGGAAAACCGGAGTTTAATGACGGAGGGTTGCTTGAAACCCACAATACTAATTTAAAAACATCAGATGCTCGAGCCTTACGTTTAAGAATGCAGTACTTCCACACCATTAAGACTTAGGAATTCGGACCCGGAGCAAAATATCAAAAATTCTACTTGTGACTCACTATACTAATTTAAAACAGCACATCCTCAAGTCTCACCATTTAAGCAGGCAGTACACCCACGGCGTCAAAATTGAGAAGTTAAAACCCTAAATATAGTGGCGGGACCTAAAATACTCTGCCTGAGTCATAGAGTACCAATGTAAAAATAGCAGATCCTCAAGGCTCAAGATTTGGGGAGGCAGTACTCCTGCTAGTTAAAGACTGAAGAATTAGAACTCAGAGTTCAATCTCTATCTCTACTTGAGACCCACAATACTATTTTAAAAACAGCAGATCCTTCAGTCTCACAATTTAAGCAGACATTCTCTTGCAATAACAGGACTTTGGAATTGAAACCCGGGATTCAATGACAGAACCTCTGATTGAGACTCCCAACACTAATTTAAAAACACCATATATTCAAGTCTCACGGTTTAGGCAGTCAGTATACCTGCAGGATCAGGATTTTTGAGACAAAGGTTAAAATTATATTGTATTAACTTACAAACTTATTTATTTTTTACTTTTTTAGTACGTCAAGAGCACGTCAGAGCAGTCTAAAGTCAATGAATTACTCCTCGTCACTGAAGAGTCCGTGTCACCTTCCCGTTATATGATTGCACCCTTATTTTTCAAAATTTATATCACACTTAGTCGTGTCTTATTAGATTATTTTTAAACAACTCACGTCACCTGCGCTCTTCAATTTTTCTAAATTTTCTAATACATCTTCCATTTCCATACTCAGGTAGACAATATATATATATATATATATATATATATATATATATATGTATATATATATGTATATATATATGTATATATACATATATATATGTATATATATGTATATATATATATATATATATATATATATATATATATATACATATACATATATATACACATGCACACACATAAAAAATACAGATCCCTTTTTGGGAGCCGGTCAAAAAGAATTTTGTTTTAAGATAATTTTGGTTAAAGTTTAAGTAAATTTAAAAATTCTTGTTTGAAAAATACAATGACCTAATAAAAAAAGTACAGAGGGCGAGATGAGCAAATATATTAGTATATTAAATCTGAAAGCACACCAGCTTATAAGTTTAAAATTAAATGAATTAATTAAGAATTTATTTTACACGTGGACGTTTCGTCATAAAAATAGGTTAATATATTATATCTAGCAATAGATAAAAGCCCTTAGCAATTTCCTAGAACTATAGATTATGGACTGAAACGAGATTTATTAAACGATATATTAGTTATGTAATAAAATATAAAACTTATTTAACGTCTTCGTCATCTTTAATTTATTCTTAGAAAGTATACTTACCAAGCAATATTGAAGAACACAAAAACTATATACAAATGGAAGTAATACTACGTGATGTGGGTTTTATACTAAGTGGGTTTTGTCTCCTGATTTATTTGTAAACTGTCAATCGATGCGCCAACTTGAATTCAGGAATACAAAATAATAGATCTAATAACCTAACGTACATAATTTTATTATTTAATCAACTAATACTACGTGAGTAATACTTAGTGTTGATGTTGGTTTTAAAAGTGCAAACACTGTATTTTGAAGTATAAACTTAAGTACAAAAGTGAAGACTCAAACCAAATAACAGTTACAAACAATAATAACATATAAATTGCGCTATAAAAATTTAAATATATTGTTTCACTCTCATCCTATATTATACAAAATTATTTTAAAAATAATATTATACGTATTGGGACTTTCCGTGGGATCAGTAAGCCTCGAAAACCTTATTTGTTGGAAGTGAGTAATTCCAGCGAAATCTCTCCATATGGGAAACCATTTCCCCGCCCAAGGGAGGGATCATAAAATTTACATATTATTTATCTCGAACGATTTAAATATAAAAGTCCGTGTACGGAATTCGCAAACCCTAACGATCTAAGAGAGATATGTTACGATGCGATTAAAAATATTATATGGTGGTAATGACCCGTTATTATTTTCTTTAATATCCTATGTAAATTTAGTGAAATTTGAATAAATTACAGAAGTGGTATGGATTGATATTTTTAAAATTTAATTTCGTGCTAACGTCTAATTGGGTAGCACTAGAAACATTTTATAATATTTATTATTTGCTGTAGATAAGGTTTGCTGTTTTTTTTCAAATTATTTCATTTAAATTTGGTAGTTCAGAACAATAATATTTATTGATAATGACTCTGGTACAAAATAGAAATTATATTTAATATAATGTAAATTTCAACTATAATTAACTACGTATCTAAGTTAATGTCACATATACTAGTCTAAACTGCATCTAACATCAATAAACTGGAATTCCACAAAACTTTCTTATGATCATAATATGACATTTTTGGATGGAATACAAAATATTTTGGGAGTAAGGAATTTTTGTCAAATAACCAAAACTGCTACTGTACCCTCCACGCACTTTTTCAGTTAAGGTGTTTGGAATACGTGCAGATATTTAGATTTAGTTATTTGATTGGATATAATCGAGACAAATTTATAGGTCCAATAATATATAATTGTTTGCATCAGAAGTTAGTGCCAAAATTAAATTTTATATTATGTAATAATAATTGGATAACGTATTTTAGGTGTCTGTCGAATGTTAGAAACATATTTTGAAATTCGTCAAGTAAAGGGAAAAAACAAAAAATATTACAAAATAGTAGCTTAATCAATTAGAACCATAAAGAGCTAAAACAACAATAACACCAAAAGATAACCACTAGAATTTGTATTGAAAATTACCCGGAGTTCCATATACTCATTTCTTGGCCGCGACGGCTGTAACGTCATAATAAAAATGCAATCTGCAGCTAGCATGATGGTTCCTAAAGAAGGAAGGATAAATAAAAGAAATCATATTCTAAACAATAACTTTATTTATTAGAACTTAAATGTTTAAATGACCTTTAAGATAAAACGAATAAAATGAGACCTATTTTAGTCTGTGTCTTTCAAGCAACATGGCCTAAATTAATAAAGATTTTTATTAAAAACTATGCCATACGAAGTTCAAAAACTATATATATTTTTATTTGAAGGCAATAAATACACTTTTTGAACCTTTTTTTCATAAACTCTGGGACAGAAAACTGAACATCTTCTATTAGGGATTACTTCATACAACCTTTATTATGTTTTTAAATTGTTTTATTTAAAATTTATTTTTTAAATGGTAATCCACTTGATGAGAGGTTTGTTTTTAACTTATTTTAATTTAGTGCCATTATTTATTGAAATATTTGTAGGGATTGCCGTTGTTTGGTTTTCGAAAAGTACCATATCTATTTTTTTTATTATTCATAAAAAGCCACGGTGATAAGTATGGAGAAGTTAATTCAGAGAAATACTTTTCGAAATATTTTTATTAGTAACAAGGGTTGATATGATTGATATTATCTATATACGAGGGTGTAATATTGTTATAAGTTATTAGGAGAAGACAATACATATGTTTCTTAATCTTGAGCTTGAACCGTCCCCGAATTAATTTAAAAAAGTGCGACAATTAAGGCATTTTGATCTTGGTTTTCTCATAAGGAACTATGCATTTTCTCACAAACTGGGAATCTAAACAAAAAATTGTTTCCCAGGTTATTTAAGTGCAATACTCCAAAAACATTTCAAATTGTTTTTTAAATTTTTTATTAAAAAAGTGACTGAAGTGACTATTTTTCATATTTATTTTTTGAACGGTCGTCTTAAAATGTTGACTTCTGATAAAAGGCATAATATTGCTTTATTCATGACTACTTATCCCACCTCGATGCCTTCCACATGAAATGTCTACGCACCATTTCTCGCATGACGTAGCAGGACCGAGTATAAAACGCAGGAGTTTTACGACGCACGAAATGAGTAGCAAGTAATCTATGCTTATTAAATGCCGACTTAAATGATGTAGTAACCTTGTACTTATGAGTAACTCTAGCCTGCTTAAATCTGTATTTTATTCACACTTGAAGGACGAAAAGTGCAGATATGGAGGTCAGTTTTCGCGCTACGTAATGTAGCGTGGCATTCAAAGAGAATATTCATTAAAAACATATGACATTCAAATAGATAACTTAGAAGAGCTTGTGCTACAGAGCGTAACGTGGCGCGGTTCAGTTAACATAGTAGTAACAACATTCACTGAAAAGCACCTAAAAGACATTGACCAAAATGGCATAGACTAAAATGGTTTCTTAAAAATAACTGCCTAAATCTTCTTGTAATTACGTATGCAATTTGCTGATTCAGTTATATTATGTGCCATACAACAGGGCGTTTATAATGAAATTAGGACTTATTTTTTATCTTCGCTCTCATTTTCGCAATTTACAAGTTTCGCCGTCGACGGATACCTTAATACGGCCAAAAAAATTACAAAATAAAAACTGGTGCATCAACATTTCTTTGGCGTTTTATGCTAAAATAAATACGCAGTAAAAAATAAAATAAATCTCATGCAAAATCATAAAATTAATTTGTTTATTCCTATCATGGCACGTATAACAATGTCAAGAGATGATCAATAAATATTAGGAGATATCAATGGTCAAGGGATTTAAATGTTTATGGGAGAGGTATCGTACAGTTAGTCTGGAAAACAGCTAAAGAAATCGTTATTCATTTATTCGAGAGCTAGGATTAACTTATTTCGAATATTCTTCCTCACTTATTTACATTCGTGGTAACATATTTTTTGATCGCAATAAATTTTACACTCAAAAAATTTGTTCTGTAGATTGTATCGTTAAGTTACAATGCAATTTGAAACCCATTTCTTGCGCTCGTCAAAATTGTTTGTATGTGAAATTACACCTACGGATGTTTAAGAGCTTTGTTTCAACATATAGATAGATCACGATCGATTTACACGATTTATTCGGAACCATATGTTAATGATTAATTATTCGATAATAATTAATGATTTCTCCTAATGATTAACGATTCGAAAGTTTATCGTATATGTATTCATATAAATTTTACCTTAGTGCGTGTCCAGTATCAAGTGCCCTTAACATTGGTAGGGGGTTCACCATTTATATGCATTAAGTATTTACATTAGAAAATTTTACACTTGTAAGGTAAAAGTTAAAGTGATAATTATATAGTTAAGAAGTAAACCATACTTGCTTATATAATTTTCAGAAGAAAATTAATCGCTTATATTATTTATGATACGAATTTCAAAACAGTAATCTAAATAAAGAGTTGTTTCAAATACCCAAAAAGCATTTTACTTCTCACATCGATATCAAACGCGAGAGTCAAATAATATGAATCTGAAGAGAAAATTAAGGCCAGAAACTATCCAAGTAATTAAAAATAATTTCATATACCCAACATACATATTTTGCACAATCCAACTGACGTGACGAAATACCAAGGTTATTACAGCTAGAATATGCGGAATGTAAAAAACCCTCCGGTTATGTTTAAAATACCGTGAAGAAACTTGGAAAACATTATTATAATATTGAAAGTTAATTTGTCATTTCTTAGACTCCTACACCATACGCAGGTAGCCAAAAATGGAGTCAAACTTATCACTGAAGCCTTGTGAACAATAGGGTATAGTATAATTAAGAAAAATATTTTTTATTCGTTCAAAACTGTAATCTTAAAAACTAAAGCTTTTGATATAAAAAAGTATAACGTGATTAATTTGAGGATGTAACTATGTAGATGTTATTGTAATTTAAATATACTTGATATATGAACAATATTTCAATGGTTGTCAATAATAAATGTATGAAGAAATTCTAAGTACAGGTAAACGCGCACGTTCTGCTATGCGAAAAAATAGTATGTCTTTTGCTATTCCAGAAATAATTTATCCCTAGATGCGGTAAATTGTGAACACAAATTCGTCGCCGTACCTCCCTAATTGCTCCAATTGAGGCAAATCAATATGCCGCGGTATTGTAGTATTTTCCTGAGGATACTGGAATCTACATATATTATTAGTGAAAATCAAAGTCAAAGGACAATGTGATTATGCGTGATCCTATTCAATTCTTTTCATCCTGTTATAGTGTATATATTTTTGTTGTATAAATATTACTAACTCCTTTAAGGTTATGAACTGATATTGGTAACTTGTAATATATCGATAAACTACCCAGTTGTTGGGCCCTTTGACGAATTTGCTTGATGTTTGGTTCATTTAAATAAAAACAAAAAATACGTGGAGAATTAGATATGTGGATTATATTACGTGTATTATATTATGTGGAAAATTTTAAATGTTGAAAGTTTTGAATTTTGTCACTATGGTTAGTACCATGACGCGTAAAGATGTATAATTATGTATAGGGATATCGTATTCTATTAGTTCTCTTATTTATCAAAGCTCTCTATTATCTGATTTTTGATTTGATCTACAACTTATATTTTAAATTTTCTTCCCACATTATTATACTTTTTTCAGTAAAGTAAAAATACCACAAGAACCATCAAGTTACCGATGCCAAATCGAAACACGAATCTGTTCAAATGAAGTTGGAAAATCATTCCTCGCGAATATCAATAATGAATAATTTATGAACGAACGAGTCTTAATCCCCAATGCCTGTTCATAAACTTTCAAGAATCTTTAAATTGGCAAAGTTTCCCATTGCAGCGGCCCGCCTTTATCTCGACTCAGTCATAACGATCGTTTTAAAATTGATTTCCGATTATACCACAAATGAATGATTTTTAATACGAACTACGTCTTGGCAATAATTAATTGCGGACTAAATTACGTACCTTTGCGTATAATTGCTATACATTTATAAAACCATCCACGGGCATTAATTAATTTGTAATTATGACCTGGTAGAAATTCATTTCTTTTCTTGTTTATAAACTATGCGATTGTTTTCGTCGTTTTAATTTTAATTTGTAATTTGTATTTTGATACAAATTGAAAATCATGTTATGATTAAAACATAACAAAAGAAGTCAATTTTCATTTAATCATATATTTATTTAAAGTGAAATTTCGATAGCAACACATAGTGCTAATATATGTTACTTGAGAAATTTGTTCTTGCGTCTAAATATTAACTATTTTTCCTATAAAATATTATGTCTAGATAATAGGATTTCTAGATAATAGGAAAATTTTCTATTATTCGTTATCTTTAAAACCAAACAAGAATTTACAATACTTAATCATTATTCTCACTTAGTAATTATTATGTGTTTTTTAGGGTTTAGGATCTAAAAACGAAAAAGAAGCTCTTGGAACATTACTCACATTTTTGTCCGTTCGTCAATCATAGCAATTTTTCTCCGATACCACTTTAAGTAGAAACTTGAAATTTGACATAGAAATAAAACACGTTAATCCGAAAATATCCCAATAGAACTTAAAATATTAATTTGAACGTGTTTGAGGTCGGATATTAAACTCTGATTTGTTTAATTTCTGTCTTTAGTGTGGTATATCGTTCGAAAAAGCTACTCATAAGGGTCGCAAAAATATTTCATAATTTTATGTATTATATCTTCAGAGATATATTAAAAAATATGCAAGGAAAATATGTTCCCCTCTTATTTCCGAAACTATTCAACTTAAAATTAGGAAAAACATTGGGTTTTTAAGTTTTTAGAAGCCCACCTAACCATTGTAGGAAGATTATAGCGATAATTGTAGCTGTAATATGAAGAATGTGAAGATATAATAGGCAATATATTATATAGATTTTTCTATATTCACAGTTAATGGCTATTTTTCTATATTTTCTCAAAAATCATTCGATGTTATAACTTGAGATTTGCGTAGTTATACATATTATCTATCTACATACTCCGCACAAGTTAATTTTTAACTGCATTCACATAAACAAAGAAAATGAATAAAGGTCTTAAATTTTTTTCTAATTTTATATAACTACAACGCTTATCCTAGATCTTACACCTTTTTAAATATGTAACATGTTTTTACACGTAAGAAAGATATAGTAGACAATATATTTGCCTTGTAAAAAAATAATATTTGTAAGTAGTTGAATAAAAATATTTCGTACCCTTTAATTTTTATAAGCATACATGTACACAGAATCATAGTGCGAGCTCTACCCGTTCTTGATAAGTTCTTTCAAATGGTGTGAGGAAACATTTTAAATCTATATTTTGATTGTATTGTCTTTGAATAAAAAGTTACTAATGGAAAAACAGGAGTCACTCATGTAATAAGTAGTAATCAATTCATATCAAATACGTAACTTTTTTCAAAACCTTTCTTTCACTTTTTGGAAAATATTGTTAAACAAAAATTATTTCAAACAAATTTTTTTTGCATTTTACCGCAAAAATTCCATGACATTTCCAAATGTGTCGACTTAAAGTGAAGGTCCTCCTCACCAACAACAAAATTGTTGATTAGTGGGCTTATTTAACTAGTTGACTTACCTTTTTATGAAAGATTGTTGTTAAGACTGACGGGAATTAGGAAAAGATTTGTCCTAAGGATAGTGGGCTTCCATTTATAATATTATTGCCAATATATCGAATTATTTCTATTATATCTGCGATACAATATATATTATTTTCGATCATTTCTGCAATGCCGGAATTATCAGCACTACAAAACTGCATTTCTAATTTATATAACATTCGAAGTACAAGCTAAAATATAAGCCAAATATTCGTTATGTATATATAACAGAAACTGTTGTTAAAATAAATTGTTCTTGGAATCTTTAAAAAAACACTGTGTACAACCATTCGCCATTTGCAATGATTGTATGTAGCTAACAGTTTTCATTTCCTTCATTGATAATTAGCATTCACGCATTCTATTATTTTAGCTTGTACGTACATGAAAATAACCACAAGAAGTTAACAAATTTATACATAATTTTTATATTCGAAATAAAAAAATTATAATTCAAATATATCAGTCTTTATGAATTTATTTAAGTTATATAACAAGTTAAATAAATCCGTAGGTTATATCAACATTAAGCATGACTTTTTTTCTATCCATTTCCCAATTTAAGGAACATTTATTAAATTTTAATATAAATGTATCATTAAATACTACTGAACAGCATTTTAAAATTATATACGTTGCAGAAATAGAAAATAATAATTAGAATATGTGTAATAAACGAATGAGAATCTAATTATAGATCGTCTTAAAAAATATGTTTTACCTGCAAAAAGCAAATTTAACAAATGTATTATCCCTATTATAAACAATGCTAAAACGAATGTTACTAAAAGAGGAGAAATAATTCAATTGCACCGTTTCGTAGTTGATAGACATTCTATCCAACATGATAAGACCAGACATTAAAAGTAAGCGCGACGAAAGTTATTGTTAGGAAGCTCGCAGCCAAATGAAACTCCCGGTGGGGAACGAATAAACTTTTTTAAAAATTATGTGAACGTTATCATTTCACGAAGCTATTTGTTATATAAACAAGCATTAGTCTCCGGGGAGAGTGGAGATGAAATTCGCTAAAAACTTTTTATACAGAAAAATGGAAAAGTTCTTCGTTTTTTTTTCTTTACATGTAAGTATCAATTCGAAGCGTTGTAAGGTTCTGATGATATCTCTCTTGGCTTTCATTAAACTTTCATGATTTCTCGTACTCATTGTTAACTTTTTATGTAATTTTTTTTATTTTTACAACTGCTTCCGGTTAATAGAATCGTGTCGCAGTTACTCTAAAGTGGCAGATATGAATAAATGGTTTGTAAAATATTTTACAACGGATCTTTTTAGTTGAAGCATTTAGATATCGTCGCGGATTGATATCTGCAATATTGCTATAAACTTTGTTTAGTCATAGTATGAAAATAGTATTTAAGACTTATTTATTCAATGCCACAATCACACATGTAATTTGTATAAAATGGTGGCTTAATAAATTAAGGGCAAAATGTGATACATAGCCAATTTATAAAACATTTATTCATGATTTTAAATATAATTCATTTGTTTATATTCAGTTTTTTTAATTAGTTTATTTATTAGATTCACTTAATGTTGATCACCACACATTCCTCTGTAATTTAATTTGGAAAGTGTAAAACGGGGAGAAAGATACTTGTTATTTTTAACAACATTTCGTTATTAAAATTTGAACGTAATATAGTTGTGAGTTTGAATAGGTGCCAGTAATTGCATATCGGTAAAAATAATTGTTTTGCATATTGAACATTTTTTATAACTCTTAATTATGGAAATATTCAAATAGAAACAATCTAGTTGCATTAATTTTTTGTGAAAGCCTAATAAAGCTTAAATTTGTATTTATAAACTTTAAATACATGAAGATGAAGAGAATAAAATTGTTATTTAGACTTTGAAATTGGTTTTATTAAATAAAATATTATAGACAATTCTATTAAATACCATTAAACCTATTTAATATAGTAAAAATATTTTTGTCGAGGATGTTATCATATGATCAATATTGCGATGATTTAAAATATTTATTGCAGGACCACTAAAAATGCGTACGAATGGCATTTATATTGTTGTGTTTTAAACAAATTAAGTGGAATACTTGGCACTCGAGTCAACTCATATACTATCGGTTGATTTTAATTACTATGATTATATATATATATATATATATATATATATATATATATATATATATATGTGTGTGTATATATATATATATATATATTTATTTCTGTCATCGTTTTAATTTTTACCCAAATTGTAACGTGGATTTGAATCTACAACTCAGATCAGAATAATATTTTCTAGCTGATCTTCAACATATATTGCTGTTCATAGTCAATTCACATGCGCATTCAGAAATGACTTGGTGGTGTTAAATATTATTGGAAATGATAGATAGGAGAATTAATAGAAGTAACTTCCTATCTATTATACAAAAACTTCCTCAAAATCTCCACTAAATCTTCATTAATACATATACCACGATAAGAATATATATCTGGATGGGTATGATTGTAAGTCAACTTTTTGGATAGTGAATTTATGGATGAATGTGCCACTTAAAGCAAATTTCAATAGTTATTTTTCTTTGAAGTAAAACGTGAGTTAAGTATAAGTGAAAATTGAGCACTATACATCACGGTAGTTAAATTCGCTCATTATCGGGTCACTAAGGTTAGCTAAGGTCGAGATGGTAAATATTGAAATGGGTGAGCTCATGAAAATATGCCTTTGGCTTCTATGTAGAAAAATGTATTATAGTACTATTATATAATATGTCGCTTAGTAAACTATGGCATATTCTACTTGATCTATATCGGTTTGATCAAAAGACGGATATACCTAAATTTGAAATTCGTTTACTATCCGAATTTATAAGAACTGCATCAGAAAACCGTAAATGGCAAAATACTTAAATTCTAAGTTTATTGAAAATAATAACTTGTAACACCTTCACAATTAAATGAAACTACGTGATGTAGTATTATTTCTACTTTCTTTATTATGGAAGAACTTAACGAAAGTAGAAATAATACTACATCACGTAGTTTCATTTAATTGTGAATAATGAATTTCTATAAAATTAACGCCAAATATATTCAAAATTGTAACAGCTTACTACCATTTTTTTTGTCGTTAACGTCCTTATATAATTTAACTTGAATGGTAGTTATTTTTTAAAGCAGCTCCTAATCCGTTACTGTATCCTGAGTAATTTTTAGGTAATTTACCGATACAAATTTTTATAAAGTAAATCTCTATTTGGATAACGCTAGGTGTGATTACTAAATAAAGATAAAAAATTACGAATATATCATATAGACAAGAGTATATCGCAAAAGCTACCTCAACATGCTTTTAAAATATGAGTAAAAATGCATATTTTTATATTTTTAACATATCCTTTGTACAATATCTGTATTGAACTTGATAGCAGTCCGTTAATCGAAATTTTAAAAATACATTTCGTACAAATGTAAAATTTAAAAAATGCCGTTATCATAATACGATCTCTATTTCATTGCAGCTATCAAGTTCGACGAGGACTTTTATCGGTTTGCAGAAAAACGTATAAAGAATATCGTAATGAGAGTGATTTTATCTTTTTCGGCGCCATTGAAAGTTGGAAGCTAGATATTTTTTCTTCTCGTAAATGATATGAAAATACATTTATTTCCGCTACAAGTATCGGAACGGAGTAGCGCTATTTCATTTCTTATAATAATGTTGAGTAAATGTGGCTTTCCGATAAAAGCGTTGTCTATTTTCTTTATGTATTTTGCGTAATTTTGTGTTTTAATTAACCGCCATTGAGTGCGTACTATTTATTATAATAAGTTATTCTTTTCTAATTTACTGTAATTAAGTAGTTACACTAATAATTGTAAGTATTTGACAATAAAAACAAAACTGATTGAAAGTGAGTTTCATTGAAATTATAAAAAAATGAAATAAATGAAAACGCTGCTTTTTATTCTTATTTTATGCTTGAAACATGAAAAAGCAAAATTCGTTTTCTTCTTCAAAATAAGAATTTATTTATAGTGCAATTTAAAAAAAATTACAGTTATAAAAAACTATTAAAAATTTAAATTTATTCCGTTCATCGAAACAGAAGTTTTTTTGGTGTTTCCAATCAAATCGTGTATCAATTTTCCAATTACTAGTAAAACAAAATTCTTTCAATAAACGTAAATCACTATCGTAGTTACACAAAACAAATTTATATCATTTTTAGATTTAAGACTTATTCCTTTATTCGTGTCCGACATACACTATGTAGCAAATTTCAAATTTATCGCTCTTCTGGAAGTAACCTTCTGAGTCAGTGGTTTTGATGACAGGTTGGCAAGTAGGTGGGTTTCATTATTCTCTTTTAAAAACTAATTGTTATTCTGTTTTCAAAATTAATAATAATTACTTGCTTCTTCCATAGTTTATTACTTTTTATCTTTCCTATTAGTCCTTTCCATACCGCCAATATTTTTGCCCCTTTGGTTTCTTGCATCCTACCTACATGACCTGCACGTTGCCATTTCTGTTTCACGTAGTGTTCTAGTGTATCTATGGAATTTTATATCTTTACCTTTAACGAGTTCAAAATAATTATTTTAAACACAAGTTGCATAAAGCAGTACAGTGATCATGCTGTTAATTAAAATAATAATTCTGTTTAGTCCGTAACTAAAAATTAATTGAAACTATGATATTAGGAAAAAAAATAGAATTGTTTAATGAAATTAAAACCCCGTTCGGGTGAAAGCATCTTCCAGGTTCTTTCAGAGCTCGGAGTCTGCCGTGAGGGTGGCCCAGTTCTTTTGCCCTGCTCTTTTTCTGTCTCGTACGTCCAGCGTGTGTATGATCTGCCTTACCTTCTTTTGCCTACTGGTCCTTTTCAGCTCCCATTGTTCTAGTGCATCTATTACTTTTGTCTTATAAGTAATCCACAATTAATTGAAACTATGCGATGTAGTATTATGTCTACTTTCTTTAAGTTCTTTATCACGACCTGGTTTCGTTGTATTACAACATCTTCAGGTTAGCAAATATTAACTATTAGCCCACCTGAGGATGCTGTAATAAATCGAAATCTAGGTCGTGGTAAAGAACTTAAAGAAAGTAGAAATAATACTACATCACGTGGTTTCATTTAATTGTGAATAATGAATTTCGACAAAGTTAACGCCAAATATATAACATTTTTATAATTAATTTTCTTATGTCTAATCTTATCCATAAGTTTCACACTTAGATTACTTCTTTCTTCTTAATGGATCTCTGGCGTATAGTTAATTTGTTTTTTGTTATTTAATGTATTTCCAAGTCTGATATCTACGTCGGAGTTGGGAGAAGACAAGGATCTATTAACTTCTTTTTTTCAAAATCAGCGGCAATGGACTGTTGAGAACTTCTGCCAAGCTCCAAAATTTGCTTCAGGTTTTATCAACTCTTCTGTCAATTTTTTAATTGTTGCTGGGTCTAATAGATAATCGTGTTCCAAGGTATATATCTTCCATATATTCTAGGTGTCGGTTGTCTATTAAAATATTTTTTTCGATTCTATTGGTGATGATTTTTGTCTTTTCTATGTTCACTTCCAGCTCAATTTCTTTCTAGCAAGATGTACTATCAAACGTATGTTGTACGTCTTGTCAATTTCCTGATAAAAAGACAATATCGTCCGCAAATGTCAGAGAGATGTATTCCATTTACGAAATTTCCTTTATCATTCCAGCAGATATCTTTTATGATATACTGTAGTACCTTTATAGCTAGAGTGGGTGGGAGCGGATCTCATTGTCTGATATCTGTTCTATTGTAAACATTTGCCAGATCGTATCGAATTCGGTATGTTTTATAAATTAAAAATTGTTAAATAAAATTAATTTAATTATGAAATTAAAATTTATTTTAACTAATAAATTAAAATAAATTTTCAGCATATTCGTTTACTTTCATTGTAAATTAAACTTTATTTAGTTAGCAATTCAATACTCGCGTTTAACATGGCGATATGTTATTGAACTCTACCATTTTATTATTTTGCTGGCTTTCTGTTATAAGTCATTCAACTGCCAGACCGTTTCCAAATTATCTTAATTAAATAACTTTATAATTCTCTTTTTTAGTAATTAAAATAATTTTTTTTTTAAATAACTAAATTGAATTTTAAAATTAATTTTATATTTAATTTGACAGATACGTAATCCCCATTTTATTTTCCTGCTGGCTTTCCATTGTTCTTGTATTTTGCCAAAAAGTATAACTACTGACGTGCGTACATAAGTACACATGTTTCTTTTAACATTTTGTTGAAAAGCATTTTTATATTTATATAAGTTTTCGTAGGAGGATGTGGTAGTTAGCAAGATATTTCCCCATGTTCTTTTCTCCAATTTTGAAATACATTTTTTGAAAGTATTAATTTCTCTTGAAAGTATTAATTGTATTACTTTAAAATTTCGATATTACTGAAATATATCTGGTTGTTAATTAACACACAATTGATTTCGTTTTTGACATGCCCATCTTTCTTTCTTTTTCTTTTTTAAGTAAGTATTCATTATATAAGTTTGTTTTCCGAAGCATAATTATTACGTCCTCTTAGGCTGTACTTTCCCGCAATTCGCTTCTTTTCACTCCTAGGTATTTCCATTTTTCAGTTAAAGTCTCCCATTTTTAGTTTATTTTTCTCGGTAATATCTTAGATTTTAGCAAGAATCTTGTAAATATGTTCTATCTCATCCTCACTAGCGTCTATTTTTTGAGCATATATTTGTATCAGTCACATGTTCTATTACTCAAATTGGAGGTTGGTATAGTAATTCTTTCTGATAATGAGTTTAGAATATTATTCCTACATGTATTTTTTAAAACAAATTCAACTCCTCTGAATCCTCTTGTTTGTCCACAAAATATATATTCTTAATCTTCTTCTATACCACTTCCTTCTCTTCTATCATTCACTAGCCAAATAACGTTATATTTCACGTTATTTTAAATATATTTTAATTCGTGCTTTCTTTTCATGAGAGTGATCTTACGTTGTATGTACAAATATATAGCTAATGGTGTTTAATGTTTTTCTTACGTTTTTATTTTTTTACTGGAAGATTCGAATAAGGAGAGAGGGCAAAGACTGCTATTTTATTTTAATGTGTTTTTGAAAATTTCCTTTTTAATTGGGATTATTGTTCTTTGTGATAAATTTTGGTAGGGAAATTTATAATAGACCGTACTGGAATAAGGAGAGAGGGCGAAGACTGCTATTTTCTTTTAATGTGTTTTTGAAAATTTCCTTTTGAATTGGGATTATTGTATTTTGTGATAAATTTTGGCAGGGAAATAGTTTATAATAGATATTTTGTTATTCTTAATTTGTGGTTTTTGCTTGAGTTACGTTTCGTGCTCGTAATAACACATTACATTTGGAGATTCGGAGAGTTCTCTTTTATTATTTTTTGTTGGCCTCTCTTTGTTGTTTTTTCCATTTTCTTATTGTGTTATAAGTTTGTTTTACTTTTAGTCAAATTATTCAAATATATTTTATTTATTTTTTTAATGTGAGGAAAGTTACTTGAATCGGTCTTGCCGGTTCTCCTTTTTTGCCCAAATTTTTATTACATTCCATAAGGGTAATTAAATAAGTCTTAATGAGTCGTAATTTGAACTCTTCATATACGTTTAATTTTACAATGTTGACAGGAATCTATACGAAACAATTTTTAAACAGGAGCTTCTTGGTATCACATCTTTCCTCTACGAATGTCCGGCCGCCCTCAGCCCTTACAGTGCAACCTCAACATGATGACGCATACGGCAATAATGTAAGAAGAATGTAGTCATACGGTAATAGCAAAACAGTGTCTCACAATACTCATTTTATTCCGGATTAGGGATCAGCAAACTTACCAAAGCCAGAGAGCTTCCAAGTCAGTCGTAGGTATACTCCCGTGACGAGCATGCACTTACCGAGTTTCTCTTAAACCAAAGTTTCCATCGTAAAACCCTTATAATTTTTTAATAAGAACTTGGCAAGATATGTGAACTAAATGCTATAGCACAACTAGCATTGTTTCACATATCGTGCGCTTGAGACTAAGGTTGATAATGAAAAATTCAAGATGACAGTGGAAACAAATTTATCTCAAATTATAATGGAGTTAACGGGGTTTGAGGTCAGTGTCAAGATATTATAGATGCACGTATACCTCATTCAAAAGTTAAATTCTTCATTATTATTTGATCATTGATAACATGCAGAATAACATCCAGAAACGAGCATTAACCATTATAAAGTTTCGAGAATTACGACTAAAACACTCCATCACCATTCTGCGGTCATGGGCTACTTCGACTTCGATAAACCATTTTCAAAATGTCGATTCTAGTAATTAATCAATGCTTTATTTATTTATAATGAGCATGCAAGGAAATAAGAAAAAAAATTTTGCATAGTGACTGGTTTTTTTATCTTACCTTATGAGAGTCATTAAAAATGCAAGTGGTTAATATCATAACTTAACTTTTTATATATAATAAAGAATAAATTTGTAAGCTACTCAAATAAATAAATAATAAGGATACAAAAACTTTAAAATTTACCTTGTGTCACAGAACATTAAAATCTATATGATTTATATTAAGAAAGGCACAGAGACACAAAACGTAAATGAGAAAACATTTCATAAAAGCACGTAGAAAGAAACTGTGGTATATGTTAAGAAACTGATTAAATATCAGTTCCACTTATTTAATTACACTTGATAGCATGTTCAAAAAATTAATAAACGGTGTACTGGAAAGTAAAACTTTTCATTACGTTAATATTGGTAACTTCACTAAAATTAAAGTTATTGTCAGTTTCGTTACATATTTATTACTAAATCGTGGTCTACGTATTAACATAGAAATAGAGCTAATAAAAATTATTAGAATTTTGTAAATGAAACGACATTCCTAATTGTATGAATTTTTAATGATGAGCTCAGAAATACATTTTCACAGATTTAATCTGTGTCATACGCACATACAAATTTAATATAATTACTTAATATATTAATTAAATTTAAGAACAATTTGTGTTTATAAAAATTTTATTTAACCCAAAACATAATTAGGCAATAAATTACAACGATTCTAATTACATCGGAACAAATCCAATATTGTCGATGATTCTAACATTCTTAATGTCAAATAAAATTTAACTACATTGAAAGTTTTACCCTGTATTATCTGTTGGTACTGTATATGGAAAAGAAAAAAAAGAAATAATTGCTTTAATTTCATTAAAAAATTAATAAAACAAAAAGCAAAATAATATTTAATTCGCCAAGTTACGAGTTAAGAATAGATTTTTGAACTTTTCTTCCTTTTTTAATTATATTGAATACAATTGTCCACATTGGAATGTTTTTTCTTATGTTAATTTTGACTTAAAAACTATATGACGCAGAAATTAATAAATTTTGATGTGACGTTATTATTTTGTAATGAAATTGTATTATGACGTTTATTTTTAATAAAATTCGGTCCTATAAAAGCATTTTAGCTAATATTGGCTGAATATCTGCTACTGTTGTTAATATATAATTCTAAAATGAAATGGAAAATTATTAACTCCTTATTCTTAACTCGACAGATGAAATTAACTAGATAATGTTATTCATATTGTTATTAAATCAGTGATAAAAACTTAATAATGCAACCTATCCAGAAATGTTAATTTTAATGCCAACAAAACTCATTAAAATTTTCTTTTCTAATGATAAGCGACTTGCCATCTGATTATATCTAATATCTTGAGAGGATTGAATTACGTTCGCAACACAGAATAATAAACGTATTTACATGCGCGACATTATTAATATATTTACTTTAGTCGCCATGAATAGCGCAAATAAAGCAGTTTCAGAAATTATTATTTCCACATTTCCTCACTTAAAGTGAAGTTTTCAAAAAGAATAATGGATCGTTTACCTCATTAAATATCGTCATTGTCGTAAATTAGATGGCACATCACTATATTGTAACATAAATTTTAATTATCATTTAATTATCATAATTAAAATATTATATAATAGTTATATATTGGCTGTTTATAGCTATGAAACGGCTGAAAATTTCACAATTATTTTTCCATAATATAAGTTAATGGCTACGTTTTAGTGTTTACATATTTACAATTTGCCTTTCCTGAGACATTGTGCAACGTAATAAGGAAATCGATAATCATTTCCATGTTTTTATGGAATTCAATTTAAACTGCAATATCAAACTCATTTAGGAACCGTTATTACCAGTAACTCCAAATGCATATTTAAATAAGTAATATTACTTTTTTTACAGTAAAGTTTTTCCTAAGCATTATCAATAATGTATTTGTCGCATGAATAACTTATTTATACGAAACTAAATTTTACTGAAATGGATTCTGATGAATACTGTGTTTAACGTGGTTAATTTAAAAATCTATAAATCACACATTAATCCAAAAACCAGTTAATACTGTCTTATTATACACAAAATTATAAATTATGAGTACATAGATTATCTTTGATTTTTATCGATTATGAATACAAAATAGTCTTTAAATAATGCATTAAAACATCGTTTTTAGGCCATTGATTATATTTAAATAGTAGAATAAAAATGAGGTAAGAACATAATTTGAATTGCCACGTAGACTGTAAAATAAAGAAACACTGTGTTTGCGTACTTAAAAAATAAAATATCTCATAATTTGCTAAATTTACTATAACATTTTATGATATTTATGACTTATAGACAGGATAAAAAAATATTAATGATAAATATTATTTCCTTAAAAATTATTTACACTCGCAGCTTTAAAATGTTATTATCAAAATTTTTTTAAATATTATTTTATTTTAGATGATAACACTAAGCTAAATATGTACAATACTTTTCATCTAATGAATTGAAAATTTGAACTTTAAGCTGTTCGTGTAAACTCTTTGGCCTATTGACTAGTTGTAAAATATTTGTGATGCAGTTGACAATTCGTCCTATTGACCAAAGACGTACAAGAAGTTCTGTGAAGTTATGGCCATTTATACCTGAAAGAAAAATTACATTTAAAATGAATTATTATCGTTTAGCGAATTATCAGTATTATTGTAAAAGTTATGAATCTAACGATTTATAAATTTTACAATAATACCGATTATTAAATTAATTATTGTTTAAATACCGATGATGTGATTTCACCGAAATTTTCGAATGAATATTCAATGCCGATGATAAGAAGTAACTTTGCTTATCTACAATTCTTCATTCATACTAAATAAAAAATATACGATATGTAAACAAGGACATTCTAAACAAAATATTTATTTCGTGGATGGGTAGCGAATCTAAGCTTTCCAAGAAAAATTGAGAAAATATCACTTATTACAAAGAAATAAAATTGAGGTATCTACTAAATATTTTATCATACAATTAAATGAAAGAAAACTACAAAAGGATCAGCTTAACTATATAGTCTTAATATAGCCTCGCTTACAGCATGGTACCTATGAAAGTTAATAGCGTCTTCAGTTTCCGTTGATGTTTTAATTTATTAAGAGGATATTTTTCCTTTTTTTAAATAATTTTAAAATTAAAAAAGCTGACACAAACAGCTGACAAAATTTAAATTCTATAAGAATCTCTTGGTTTTCGAAAAACAGACATTTTTAAAAATTCATAAAAATTTGGTCAATATTTCGGACGCCACAGTTACAAATAAAGATTTACTGTTAGTTGTTTTAATTTTAAACAAATTCATCTTCGTTACACATACCTAATAAAATAATCAAATTATTTTCAGCTAATTATTACGATTATTTTAGCAAAAGATTGGAAAGTGTCCTTATTCCTTAACTTTCTTCGCCTAAATTTAGAGAAAATTAAAACATATGTATGGAAAATAATATAAAAATTTAAGAAAATATGTCGGAAAGCAAAATTTCACCTATAAGTTTGCAAAGGATTAGGAACATTTATTCGAGATTCATGAAGTAAGAATAGTTTTCATGAAATCTATGATTGAATGAAATTATTTTCAGCCAATAATTACGGTTCTTTTAACAAAAGATTGGAAAGTGCCCTTATTCCTTAACTTTCTTCACATAAATTTAGAGAAAATTAAAACTTATGTATAGAAAATAATATAAAAATTTAAGAAAATATGTCGGAAAGCAAAATTTCACTTATAAATAATGCAAAAGATTAGGAACATTTATTCGAGATTTCATGACGTAAGAAGAGTTTTTATGAAATCTATGATTTAACCAGTCTCATGACAATAAAAATATAGATTAATTTTCTATGAAAAAGTTACCGACTAAAATGTGGCCGTTCATAATGAATAGTACTTAATTATTCTGCATTAAACAATCTTCTAATATTATTGCATCATTTTGAGATACATTGAAAAGATAGTTTGAAAATTATGTAATAAAAAAATGATAAAATGATCAGTCTTAACTATATGTTTTTAATGTAGCGTTATTTATCGTATACGGTATACAGGTGAATTAATAGTGTCTTGCATTTATAACGCTATCAAACATTAAATTACTAAGACTATAATATTTTTCCATTGCACATTTATTTTGAAGAAATGTAAAAAAATATTTTTTAACGAAGAAATTTGCCATAGAGTAAATTACATTAGTACATGAGCTTATAGTGTACCATATTTTTATAAGATTATGTAGATTTGAAAATTTTAATTCACTTTAATATCATGTTAAGTTCATTTCATCAATAATTTGTTCAAAGTTATATTAAAACTCTCCTTATATTTTATTAATCCATATAGACAGGCCTACCATAAAAACTACCATATATTAAGCACTGTAATTATTATATCTATATTTTATTTATAAAAGAAAGAATAAATAAAACATTTTTAAATTTCATAAAACTATTTTTAAGAAAAGATCTTACTAATTCATCTGTCAAAAGTAAATAAATTTCTTTATTATCATTGCATTAGTCCAAAGATACATTTTTATTTTGTTATACGTGATGCACAAATGTTTCGTTTCAAAATCAATATAGGAATGTAATAAAATATATATTCAAAAATACTGAAAATAGTCACATAAGTTTCCTCACATAAATTTGAAAAAGAAAATTAGTCACATAAGTTTCCTCAAAAATTAATACAATTTGATGAATAATGTACGATGTATTTTCATACGAAATAGGTAAAACTTGGCATTTAAACAATTCGTTGATCCATCAACATTACGTTGCGTATAACTTTCTGCTATTAACGATAATCATGAGTTAAAATTATAAGCGATGCTTAAAGGGAGGACTATTTTAAAGAGAAACCCTTAAGTCGACGATACTCGAATACGGTTGCATGAGTGTATCGATTAGGCAAATGGTGAACACAAGGGGGTGGTTTATCGTACACATGCGTCGAGTAGGATGTAGAATTGGTATGCTTGTGTTGCAGAGATCGAGTATACTTTTTGTAGTAGTACTTTGATGTAATTCCGTTTGTAATAAAATACCAGAAGTACTCTTCGCAAAAATAAAAAATATATTTTTTAAAAGCGAATAAATATTTTTCGTTCATATCGGAAGATGGTGGCGACATTAAAAACCAGGGCAGAGCAGATAATTCGTCTTCGAGTGATGTTTATATTTTCCGCTCTATATAAGGGATGTAATGCGTACCATTCTGAAGACGGAGTAGATGATGGAATATAGTTTTGTTTCAAATCGGCGAGGTCCCATTCAATTGGCGACAAATTATTTGAAAATTTCCGTATGAGTAGTTCGAAAGCTTCTTAAAAACTGGTTTTATAAACAAATAATTTAATTATAAGCGTTTGGATTTAATATCCGGCAGATACTATTTTTTTACAATACAATATAGCATTAATAGAAGTTTAGCTAAAGTTTACCGGAAAACTGTAGCAATGATTTTAAACCTCAAAAGAATCAACATATTATAGCCCGGTGAAAGATATAGTCAATTTTTAAATGTGCACAAGTGTATTTGGAAACCTCATAATGCGAGTTCTAATTGTACTTAACAAGTTATTTTGTTTGTGTTATGAAAGCAAAAATTAACGTTGATATCTCAGGACACAACTATAATCAGTATCGCACAATAAGGTATGTGGGTGCATTTGGTATGAATCATGAATTTCAGCGGTAATCCTCTCCGATAGCATATTTCTGTAAAAAAGTGTGGGATGATATGATTCTGTAAAAGGAGCTAAGTAATAATGTGGCGCTGCTTTATGATTTGTCCATTTTGGTGAGGAAAAACATTATATAGTATGTAAATAGAAACGATTGCTTACATTGTAAACTAAATTTGACTAGTATTTTCTAATACAGAAATATACATTCACTCTTTCAGCAAAATCTTGTAAATGAATTCTAGTTTTAGTAGTAAATATATATTTTTATGTAATGTACGTAAGTTAATTTCCTCCCAGCAGCTATGCAGCCTGAGGAATTTTGGTAAATGAAGGATTTATGGGTTTGTCTGAATTTAAAAAGAAATGTCATAGTTTAGAAACAAAAAAAGTAAAAAAATACCATATTATTAAGGTATTCTTTTTTAAAGCTAAATTTTTCCCAAAAATTATTTCAGAATTATGAAACTTACATATAAAAATAATATATGTTTACATATGTCAGAGAAAATAATTCCATATCTTTATGTATTATTATGAAGGAGAATCAACCCACCGAAATAGGATGTCTATATTTAAGGATTAGGATATATTATATTAATGTCTCCTATAAATATAAATCATGGAGCAACTATAAAGGGGTGTAGAGAGGTCAGGCTATGACTAGAGGGCTGAAAATGATTGATGTTAATAATTTTGTTTATTATTCAAACGCAGACAATTTTTCAAAATGTGTGACATCACTACTCTGGGTCAATGTTTTGGCTACCATAGTTACAATTTAAGTCTCATCGTGAATTTTGTTGAATGTTGTAAAATGTAGCAATAGGCCTTTTGAATAAATTAAGACATCTTACGACAACTATTACGGTTCCCTCCAAAAAAAATGCTAAAATACACTTTTTAGAATTCTGTAATTTTAAAAATTGGCGTATGTAATGCATATATAAATAAATATATATATATATATATATATATATATATATATATATATATAGTAATAAAAATTTACTGTCTGGGGCTCCTATTTTGAGGTAATTAAGGCTTGAAAAATATTAAATACTTATAAAAACAATAAAAGTCTTTAAGATTAAAAAATGTTAAAAATTTCCTCAAATAACAAAGTTTTATTTTTCGTTATATCAAATGTTGAAACTGCCTGCCACTGGCTCTAATAAAGTATCGCCAAATGTATAGACTTGGCCATTCCATAGATATGTTAGAATTGTTATGGTATGGTACAAATTATACTTTTCGTAAAAGGTATCCGATTTAAAACATTTGGATGAATATGGGAATTGAATAACAAAAGAAATCTTTTTCGGAATATTTTATCCACTGAAAATATCTATATACGTCATACATACTTTACTTTTTCGATCTGAAAGGTTATGATATTTAATTATTAGTGAATAACGAGTACATCAAATAATAATTAACATAATATTTAAATAACTGAATCGGAAAGTACGAGCTAAGTTTTAAAATGAACTCACGGCCTGGATAGATAGTTTTTGTATAAGATAATTTTCTAGTTTTATTTTAATTATTGAAGTTATACTTCTTTAGAGTCGTTAATAAAAAATATGATTACATTGAAATTTTGAAAATACAGGATGAAGTTGGCAACGATGCAGCACAAAAACGACACCATGAAATTGCTCGCTTTACATTTATATTTTATCAATTTACTTATCTAAAGCGCATATGGGTATGAAAGAGTTTGTTTGATGATAGTGTCATCAAGCAATTATTTGAGAGTCAAAAATTATACTATATTTCAATTGTAGGTAAGAATAAAAACTGACCGAAATTAGTATGACAATGGTTATAAATATTTCTAACAGCAATATTATATCCGGTTGGTTGAACCTCGAATTATTTTCAAAGACATGAGATACAAAAAACTATTTTAAAATTAGAGATTCGTTATAATAGGCACCTTTAATAGAAATAGACCATAATTAAATCACTTACACTTCACTTCTACATTTCAACCGAAATGATAGTTATTGTATAAATTAAGGAGGTGTTGTAAATTCTAAGGATCTTCAAATAGGTTTCCTTACATATTCCTTATAAATTTAATAATATTATTAATATGAAATAACTACAATATATGATTATATTATTTTACCCATATTACTTACACAAAAATTTACTGTAATTGCAAGGAAATGTTATCTATTACAACACTCAAACTATTTATCTGATATGCATTAAATAGTTCCTGTGCTTGCAGAAGAACTAATATAAAGAAGAATTATGACTAAATATAAGAATTAAAGCAATATATATATATATATATATATATATATATATATATATTTCAAGAGTGAATTGACATAAACTTTAAGAATACGGAATATTTTGCAAAAAAATTGTTAATTTAAATTCAATTTATGTACCTAAAATGTTCCAGTTTGTTATCTAAGTTCCTAATATTAAATGTCTTAATGTAATTTATCCCGACATGGATTATGACGCGCTAGATTTAATTTTACTTCAATTTATTTCGGACAATAAAACCAATTGCTTAAAAAAAACGTATTTTTCCTTTTTTTTTTTTATTCTGATTTATTATATATAATTATTCTGAATTATCTTACCTGATTTTCTTCACTATACAAATTCCTTTTTATATCCTAAGTAGCCAAGCTATTAAGATCAATAACGCAGCCTTTAAGCAGCGATCTGTAAATGATGAAATATAATTAATTTACTCATTTATTTCTACATCACAAACAAAAAAATCGCAGAAGTTCAGTTACATTGGATTTTTTTAAACATTGTATATGTTGAGGTTACGTTATTAAAGTTTAGTTTAGTTACAACTATCTTAAAAACACAAACTTTAATGTTAAAAGAATTATACAATAACTAAATAAGTTGTTACTAAACAATTTCAGATATTAATTTGCAAATAAAATGATGGTATATATATATATATACATATATATATATATATAGATTATTTATATATATATGTATATATATATATTTATATAAATAATGCCAAAAAAAATTGTTATTGCACCCTGTCACATATTGCATTTTTATACCTCCACTTGCACCTGACGCAGACAGCTGCATGTCGGCAGCGGTCGGCATTTCTGGAGTTGTACTTATTGGTCCTGTAATGGAAGAAAAATAATTAACATTTTCTTTCACAATATTAACTTGAAAAACGAAGTAAAGTAAACGTGAACAAATACTACATTTTTCCCTGGATTTATTATTTAAAATCAGACATCCATTATAAAACGTTGCGCTAGTGAAAACTTCATTATCGTAAGTATTTTATATAAGTTTCCCTGAGATTCATAGGTACTTTTACATTTTCATATATTCTAAAAGTTTTTATTAAAATTTGAGACATGGTGAATAATTTCAATTTTTGCTAGAATTGTTGCTAGAGTTAGTCTTTCATATATAACAGCTGTTAATAATTAAATATAGTAGATTGACGAATAAATAGTACATTGTGATAATAATCTTACTTGATGTACATTTAATTTTATGTACTCGTGTATGAAAATAATTTCGATAAATCGAATTTATTATATTTTTCATCACATAAATAGGTATCAATAGGAAAGTGATAATGTTTATTTGCAATGGTTTTACTTAAAAAAATTATTATAAAATTACATAAAACTTTAGCTTGTTAAAAATCGTTACATTTATAAATAGCTAAACTCCAATCCCCACTTATTTCTCCAAAATAGGAATAAATTCTCTGAAAAATAGTACTTTTTGGTCGATAGTTTTACTAAAGAATTTTTTTGAAAAAACGTTAGTATATTGTTTAATAAGTAATTAGTATATTGTGCAATAATTTCATATAATAATAAAATATAATTGATTTTCGGGCACAATATTATAAGTGTTTAAATTTTGCATACTCGCACTGTGAATATATAATATATATATATATATATATATATATATAATAACATATATTATATATTCACAGTGCGAGTATGCAAAATTTAAACATAACAAATTTAAACATATATATAATAACAACAAATAAAAGGTAACGTTCACTATTCAATTATGGGCACAATAGATCGGAGAGATATATATGTACATCGCCCTAAATCACCTACGCATCGTATTAAACGTCAGCGCTATTCGAGATATGCATCGTTATTACACAAGTAACACAGCCAACATTGATAAATCAGCAAAAAATAACACAAAATTTATTATACACAAATAGTCCGACCGCGCACAAAAAAGGGAGGAGAAAAATGCTTACCTAAACACCGCAAGCTATCGAGATATATTGCCCAATAAAACTACTAGTGTTGCCAACCCAATAAGAAAACACAAAAGACATGCGAGCTTAAAACACGAAGCTCTCCCTTACCTGGGTAATAAATGGCCTCTTTTCTCACGACGTAGTTGGCCTGCGGGATGCGTAGCACGCATATAAATTCAGTGGGCGAAGCGAGCGCGGCGTCTTCCAGCGTCACGCTGGCCGTGACTGCGTACCGCCCGCCCACCAGCGATATTGTCGTCTCCACGCCATCCAGCCGTCTGTTGGGCAACTCGTGCTTTTTTTATTTCATTACCAAACTTGACTTCATTCATATGTTTTGTAGATTCGTTGTGTACAGTTACATTTATGTTTACGTTTGTAGCATTGAATACGTATTCGACGATCCCTTTTATTCAACCATCACTGCAGATTTTATAATCGTATTGTTTGTGATGCTGTCTCTTTTATCAAAAACTCAGCAAAATAATATTTGATTATAGGCAAGAGAGAGGAGGAGTAGGTATATTTTTAGGATGTAAATATATGTAAGTTTCAAAATGCACTATGGCCATTACGAGAAATTGTATTCCAACGTTTTGTTAACAGTCTACAAATAAAAAAAAATAGTCATCCAATTTTTCTTCAGAATTTCAATTAAAATTTTATTTTATCGTATTAGAAAAAATATTTCATTTTAGATTTGGGTATTTTTTTTTTTGCTTTATTTTTCACCGGAATTTTGGTTCCTGATAATTATAAAAATTGTAATAAATTAATGGTACATATTTTGTTTGAAAAAGTTCAAATAGTAAAAATAAATTAAAAAATATATAATGATTAGTTAGTGAAAGAAAAGACAGAAGTCAGAATTTGAACTGGATATTAGGAGTGCGCCAGCAAGACATTCTAACCACTCAGCCACACAGGAAATGTTTAATATATGGATGGCTACTAATAAAACTGTCACTTTTTTATTGATTGCTGAAATTCTACAGAACATCTGAAGGGTATATAAATAGTAGGCATTCAATTCCCTCTTCGTTTAAAAACTGGAGTTCGGTGAATTAAGAACAAATAAAATATGGAAATTTCAAGAAGAGAATTTACAAAGCAATATACGCCGTTTGCACAACGATGGATGGAAGTTTGCTCTCCTACGACATAGTCAAGCGTTGTTTTCAATTATTAAAAATTTTGGTCGCTCCGGTAATCCACATACCGGGCAACTTCTTTCATTGAATTTTATAGAATATTAAACCCTTTTGAAAGAGATTTTAGCTTTGAAGAAGAAGCGAAAATGTTGTTTGGTCACCGCGTGAGCTAACAGTGTATTGTGAACTGAAATGGCGAGTTTATTATTTGCCAATGAAATAAAAGGTGGTTTTTGATGAATTTGCTCAGCAATACATTTTAAAACTTGCATATATATATATATATATATATATATATATATATAAATATACAATTCCAAGATAAACTATTACCACACAAAAGCTGGCCAAAATTATAATTTACAGACCATACCCTTCCCTTGCAAGAAAAATGGCATGAACATATTTGTTTAATTAAAAATATTTAATTTTTTACCAATTCTTCCTCAAAGTTGGGCTCTCTCTAAAATAGGTTAAGATTATAAGAATAGCATATACCTAGCTAAAATTTTAATAATCGATAAGTAGTGATTAATCTTTAATTAGATGTCGGGTAAACATTTTTTTTAAATCCATTTTGTTCTTTTTAACTTAATGTATAAACGCGACGTTGATACAGATTATGTTGTAAATGGAAATTGTACTATTGCCCGGTATATTTTTTCATGTTATGTAATTATACTAGAAAAGGAATCAGTATATAAATAGAAAATTCCATTTTTATCATTAATTTACTATGAATAAAAACCTCATACTAAATACTAATTAATTTAATTTTATCTTAAGAGTTTTTTATTCAATAATTTTGCAATCATGTGGGTATCTGTTAAATGTATGCTAAATTTATATGTTTACAACCCAAATTATTTAGTTTAAGCAAATTAATTATCAGGGTTATTTCAATTTTTTTTCAGTTTCCGCGCGCGGAGGCTTAAGTTTAAAATGAATACTTAAAATTTTTAATTTAGGTACAAACTGTCAATTGGAAGCCCTGCTCTCGAGAAAGTGCAAGTTAGATAGAATTTTTTAATCTTCGAAAATCATTGTGTTGTAGATATATATTTCAGTAATATTCCTGTTATTATATGAATATGGCAATTTGTTTTTTTTTTGTTATTTGTTTTCGTAATAAAGATTTTATCACTTTCGTTATAAGCTACTTGCGTTGCCAATTTTATGATCCACGACTTTATAGGAATATATAACCGAAAACCAGAACTTATCTTTTTTTCTTTTGTCTGTTCCTTTATGATATGTAAACAAATTGCTATAATGAAGTATATTTTGAGTGGATTACGTAACTCGATTTTATGTGCCTTAGAATATATTATATAATGACAGCTATTGTATTGCCTTCATTATAAAAAGTGCCCACGTTTTAAAAGTCTACAGCGTTATAAAAGTGTACAGCGGTCCAACATTTTTTTTTAAGTTCCATTCCTAAAAAAAATCGGACCACTGTAAATGGGCCATCTATATCATATATCTATTTGTAGACTCCAATAAAAGCCACAAGTAAGAAAGATTTTGAAATAAATTTATGAATGTATAATGCATTACTTTAAAAGTGGTTGTTGGGTAAATGATTTATTTTATGAGGAAATATTAACTACTTGTTACACGATTAACACAATTGCTGAACTTTATAGATGTATTCATTATGAATTCAGAAAATACTAAGCACATCCTTTACATGAGTAACACAACTATAATGTTTATTATTATTTTATAGTGTACAAAGTTGCACGGCATCAACGTTAATAAATTCAATCAAATAAACGCTTGATACTATTAGTATTCACTTCAGTCATTATATAGTGGCCATTTCCTCCATGTGTGTTGATATGCATATATTAAACTAGGAGTATAGCCGAGCGTTTAGCCGTTATCGACGGTTTGCAACTATCTATCTACTTACAATCACCAACGCACAATCTCCTAACATGTGAAACACTGGCAATGTAATTATCACCATGAAGGCTTTGATAGTCAATAGGGATTACCTTAATATGTCTGACATTTGAAAAGGCTTATTGTTTATATGGAATTTTTATTTTTAAACAGGTGAAAATTTATGACTTTATGAAAAACTGGAAATTGAATATCGGTAGCTTATTTTACTTGGATTATAAACTACCCCGATTTCTGTGCCGTACATACAATATATACTACGGCCTAAAAGGTTTAAAACTAAGTTTCACAAAATTAATTGTAGTGATTGAAACACAAATAATATATGCAAGAAAGGCTTAAATATTTTAATTAAACATTCAGTTATCTAATTAACTCATTAAAGTAAAATCAAATGTATGACAATTATATATAAACTCTCTGATAATTATTATGTGCGATATGTATTGTAAGTATAATCATTAGCTAGTGTAATTTGTGTTTTGTATTGCCATATATGATTAAGTTCATTAAAATAGTATGAAAATGAAGAGATCATATAAATTCGATTGTAAACGCTTAAGGAAAGCAAATTTCCAAAATGTTTTTGAATAAAAAATCATGAAAATCCAGCGCGTATTGAAGAAAGTAACTTAAATTTTAAAAAATACGTCGTATTTTTAGAAGTTTAAAGTCAGTAACAAATGATATATAGGAGAGAGCTTAAGTTTACGTATAATTTTCCATCGAAATCAATTCATCTATCCACGTGTTTTTCCACATAAATATGTTAAAATACTTCAAGTTTAAATGTTAATTTTATTCGCCAGTTTTGAAGCATAATTATCAACTAAAAATATCCACAAGATTAATAAAAAATGTATAAAATAATATCTAATTAGTTTTTAGATATTGAAATTACAGTTAGAATAATATTGGTACTAAATCTTTTCTTAGCGCTTCTTTCATTGTTATAAAATTATCATCTCAAATGTTTATTTTGCATAAAATATAAATTAAAGGGCTTAAGAAATAAAATAAGTCATCATTTGTATGGCTAAAACTTGTAAGTTAGATTAAATTGTTGAAATTCATTTTCATTTGTTTGAAATTTTCAATTAACATTTATTACTAGTTTCGAAATTCTAAACCTTCCAGAAAGGTTTCTCCGATTTTGAACTTTAGAATTTCATGTCATTGCCGTTTATGATAATAATGATGTTTATTCAAAGAGATGTTTGTTTTAAATATAATTTATTTATAAAAGTTAGTAGGAACTTTTTAAACGCTGTGAATTAAAACGGGATACCTGCTTGTGGGAATTTATTATAGTATACAGATTCTCATATTATTTCGATAGTATCTACTTGAAATGCAAGTAAGTTTTTTTACTAAAATAAGTATGTAATGTAGCTTACACGACAAAACTGCATCTTAAGTATTAGGAAATTTTGTAAAGAAAACTTACATGTATATATAAATATATACACACACACACACATATAAATATATATATATATATATATATATATATATATATATATATATATATATACGTAGGTGCGTGAGTGCGTGCGTGCGTGCGTGCGCTCGTGTGTGTGTGTGTGTATCGTAATTCCAATTTTCCTTTCCTTACATTTTTTTGAAGATTTTCCTCAGGAACAAAATAATTCAGCTTTGTATTAAAGTAAATAAATACCCATAATGTAGCAAACGTTAGAGTTGTCTGTAAGGCAAGGCAAATTATTCGCGAGTAGGTGAAAAAGTTCTCGAAATGGATTTTAAAATATTCCAACGATTTCTTTTCCCATTTAATTCATATGAAGTAGAAGAATTTTTTTAGATCTTAAAATTAGTTTTGTATACTAGCCAAAAATATTTTCACTATTTGTCTATAAAACAGCCTGAAATCGTTTATCCAATAAACGATTTCAACATAACCTAAGAAATCATAGCCGCCATCTTTCCGGCTAAGGAGTCGGCCTTAAAATTCTTAGGGCGTGATTTAAATATGTGATGCCATTGTACAGACATGTTTAGGCTCAGGTGCAAAGTGGCGAACTGAAGTTTCATATTTAGCATAGCTCGTTTTAAATTAAAGACACTTTGTCATATAGCCCCAAAAATGTTTTAATTATTTAATTCAATTAGTCATTTTTTGAGGTCGTAAGCATTCACAGCATTCGTGTTGCACCCATTTTAATTATGTTAAGTTGATCAAGTAGAATCTTCAAAGTGGAAATCGAATAATTGTACTAAACATAAAATGTACTTTTTTTTTTAGAAAAATATAAAAAAACGTAAGTTTATGGAGACGGGACTTTCCATTACTCTGACCTGTCCTTGGCAGGAATCATCTTCAAACGAGTCACAGCTATGTGTGGAAAAACTATGCCTATATATATGCTATAACTACATAATATTTCTACTAGGAAAGCAATCCTTATAATCTTTGCTTGTCTCTCTCATTATGGTTAAATAAGTTCCTCCTTGTTTCGAACTCGGTGATAGCACAATATTCGATTTATTCCACCGTTACAGTTTTTTCAAAATTTACTTGTTTGTAGAGCGATATTCCATAAATGAATTAGATATTTGTAATATTTAATTTGATATTTACATAATTTTAAATTAATTCAAATAGGACGAACAACGTATCATCATTATTAAATAAAAATAAATTTACCATAGTTTGATTCATTATTGTGGTAAAAAAATTATGTGCTTTTAAATTGTAATTAAGTTTAACTTATCTATAAAATAATTGACAATTAGCGAAATGAATTTAGATTTGAACAAGCAGGGAAATGCTATTTTGTTGAAAAATTTATGTAGTCTCTATGCACATTCAACATTAGTGTTTTTACAATTAGTTGTCTCAATTAACCTAAATTATTTTATATTATTAAAAGTATTTCATCTTTGAATTCCTTAAATGTTAGAAGGTAAATAGAATATGCACAATAATAATAACTTAAAAGTAAAATTAAGGCTATGTTTGGAACTCCAGAAAATGTATGTAAAGTCAGAAATAGTTTAGATATGAAGAAAAACGTATTTTAGACCTAAATAAAAATAAATTATTTAAATTCTTCCCCTAGTGTTGATTTATTTTAAATTTCATCAAATATCAATTTAAATCTCAACAGTTCAATTTAGTTAGAAAATTTATTCGAAAATAAATTCAATTTACATTTACTTTATAATCAAGTTTTCGAAACAAACATAATTCAAGAAAATAAATAAAAATATGTATAGAAAAAATTATTAACATGATTGAGGACGCTTATAAATAATCTGTATAATTACCTTTCTGATGTAGCAATGGTGACATTAGGTATTGGATACATTCCTTCCGCGGAACAAATAACTTTCACGTACTCGCCTTCTAATTTATTCTGTATGAGGCGAAAATTCTTCTCCGGCACTGCGAAAGAAAATTGTAACATTTTAACATTATTAATTTCAATGTCACCCTCACTGAATATGTATAATGTAACACTATACATACCCGTACGATTTAATGAGAAAGAGCATTTATCTATTACTTTGCGTATATATTGTATAATACCATAGACATTTCACTTTATATATGCATTATACAATGCGTCCGTTTGTGTGTGTGTGTGGATTTGTGTGAATACGTGTCATTTTATTTGGTTATAATATAATATAATAATTCGAAGTAATCTGCAATTCATTATCATTCTTTCTAAATATGGTTTAAAGAAAAGTATCTAATTAGCCATCCATTTTGAAGTTGTCAAATTACGATACATTTTGAGGTTTCAGGGGGGTGCGCACAAAATATGATATAGGGTGACAAGGGAAGGGTATTTAAGAATTTTGTGACATCATATTTAAAATATGAATTTAAAGTTGAAATTAAAGAATCAATTTAATTTAGTTATAAAGTGATTTTTCCGTCCACCATTCTTAAAAAATCCTCCTTTTTGTTAAATATAGGAAGTGAAGTTATTGCTAAGTGGGTAACACGTTTAGGGTACATCTAATATTAGAATCCAAACTCAATAATATGTTGTTCGGACGTGATGTTAGTATGGCAGCAAATAAAAAGTACAAAAAAAAATTCATTGAAACAGA
Organism: Druceiella hillmani; assembly: GCA_039881145.1. Taxonomy (NCBI): domain Eukaryota; kingdom Metazoa; phylum Arthropoda; class Insecta; order Lepidoptera; family Hepialidae; genus Druceiella; species Druceiella hillmani. Next base: position 50,235,888 of record JAYKKI010000002.1, on the reverse strand, counting down.
CATTAAGTAAGAAAAAACTACCTGAATAAAAAGCTTGACACATTTGAACTATGAATTTCTAGGCGCATAGTTTGTCCAAATGAATTGGTTATTGCATTTCCTTCTAGGGTGAACATCAATACCAAAGGGGGATTGCGAAGATGTCCAGGCCCAATTAAGCATAACCCTTGGTGGAATTTGGTAGAATCTTGCAGACTTTGCGTGAGAGCTTTTAGACGTGACTATCAACGCGCTAAAGGCAACGGAACGTTAAATGGGGAAATCGTAGAAGCTCGCCGGGTGGCCTTGTTAGTCGCCCGGTGTAACTACAATAAAGAAGTTAAGTGGGCTAGACGTTCCCATATTCGCTTTTTTGTTACCCAGTTAGAAATTTCGGATCTCTGGGGTATCGTATAGAGAAGTGTGTGGAACCCAAGAAGGCCCTTTGTTTTTAGCGCCCTCAAAAAATTCGATGGGAGTTACTTTAGGAATACACGTGAAAATCTTGAATACCTTTTAACTAACCCTCTTCCCAGATTATAACCTTGAACTCGATACTGTCGAGCAATCAGGATATCTTCTTTTAGCCGTATTAATTTTGACCCGAAGATGAATAATACTCGGAAGTGAATAATATTGTTAAAACAACTGGACTCCAAAAAAACCTCAGGCTTGGATTCGATCGACAACAAATTTAAAAAAATGGGGCATATGCAAAAAGGTCATTTACTTATGCAAAAGGGTTACTTCCCAAAGATCTAGAAAGTGGGAAACTTAAAGTTATTCCGAAGTGTAATTGGAGATCTGAAGTTCTGGAGACACTTTACTTTCCTTCCGGCTTTTGGAAAGTTGCATGATTGAATTCTGGCGGCACGTCTGGTAAGGTAGGGTTCTCTATTCACTTCGATTATCAATCCGGAGTATCCACAACACATGCGATTTCTGCTGATTTGACCGATAAGTACCCAGAATATTACGTGCTGGGGATTTTATTGGTCATCTCCGGCGCGCTTGATAATACCCAGTGGCTTAGCATTTTAACTGCTTCGTATAATAGGGAAGGGTCAGCGAACCTCCGTCGGATTATAAATAATTACTTCTGTGATCGAATTGTCTTATTAAAGGACGGCGATATTATAGTGAAGAAAACGTTGAACAGGGCTGCCCGTAGGGGTCAGTCCTATTCTATGGAATGTCCTGTTCGATAGTATACTTGCCCCCTACCCCTTCAGGGATGCAGTATTATCGCCCATGCTGACAACACTCTACGGAGGAGCAAGCCGTCGGAAAATAGAGAATCGGGGGGCAGACTCCCTCGCTACACTACTAGACTAGGGTATAAAGAATAAGCTCAGCTATGGCCTCAAAAATTCGAGACTGTCCTCTTTAAGCGCAGATTAGCAAGGGAGCCGACTGTGGCAATAGGCGGGATCGGCGTACGGGACAGGGTAACGTACTTGGGTATGGTCCTCGATTCTAAACAAAGCTTCATGTCACATACGCGGTACATTAGTGAGAGAACTCAGGTTGCTTTCCATGCTATGGCCCGGCTTGTCGGTGACTCAGGACTGAATAGCTCTAACCTTAAGCTAATGTATACAGCGATATAATTGGTTATATTGGCCTATGTGTCTTTGGCCTCGTGGTGCGTCGGGGTCCAACAAGTTAAAAGCGTACTTAGGTCGCAGCACGCTCCTCTAATGGCTTTGACCAAAGCTACACGAAAGAGATCTATATTTGAGATCGTTTGTGCTAATTGGCAGACTAGATGACCCTCTCCGAATTCAAAGGGCAAAATAACTAGAAAAATTACTATATATCGCAATTCCTTACAGGACATGGTACCTTCCGCGCAAATTTACATAGATTTCAACTCAGAGATAACCCGGTATGTACCTGCGGTTGCGAAATGCAGGGCATGAAACCCATTTTCTTTGGCTACAGTGAGCATGACAATGCACGTAAAGTATTACTGGACAGTATGCGTCGTGAAAGAAGAGTAGAACTACGCGGTTTCTTAGACCGTAGCTTCTTTAGTCATCGTGACTTGGTTGGAAGTGGATCGGGCTTTGTCTTATTTAGAACGTTTGCTAAATGCGTTCTAGATTAAATGGAAGCACTGAAAGGCTCTATGCGTGGTGACATTCTCTAACCCTTTTGGGTGGAAGCGTTTCATGATAGACACGGGACACTATTAGGGGACCTTCGTAGATCTCCTTTTTTGTACGAGGTGGGATGTTACGGATCCCTGAAGGGATCCTGAGGCAACCCCGTTGGAAAGGTGGCAATGATTGGACGATAAAAGTCATAGCATTGAAACACAAGAATTTTGTTCAAAATAATCTCGATTTCTTCCGTCCTTTAAAACTCATAAAATAGTCTACAGCAAAAAGTACTGAATACGGTTCACCGGAATTCATATTATTTTCTACTTTTGATAACAGACGTCACAGCGAAATAATAAGAAGCTGTAAAATTTAGATGATATCAGTTGATCGAGATTATATCTACGATACTTACCTAGCTCATCTACTTGGAAGAAGATAAAAGACAATTAATGACTGTTCTAATTAAACTGTGGAAACCATGTTCTTCATTTAAATATACATCGGAATAGTTTATTCTGCAAAGCTACGATCAGAAACCTGGAAACAATATCGTAACTTTGCTCCTAGCCAAGTGTTATTATTATCTATGGATGAAGAAAGCATTTCATTAGGCACTTATAACGTCTATTTATGCAGGTACTTTAGGAAAAAAAAATGATGAAGGGCAACTTCGTGCACACTCCGACTTTACCTATATAGCAATTCATGACGGAAAACGTCACTTCCTTCCTTCCTTCATCGAATTCATGTCACTGCCACTAAATAGACACTCAGTTGTTTCGAACAATTATTGAGAATTTGAGAAGGTTTAGTTAAACCATTTTTTATTTTCACTTGTTACGGTTGTCTGATGAAAATTAGTGATATGAACGAGTTACAGTATGAGCCAAAAATAATTAAAAATGTTGATTTGGATTCTGTTTATATTATCACGAATACTAGAAGAAGAAGTGCATCCTATAGAATGAAGACGTGACGAATGGTGCCTCTCAAAGTTACCAGTACTTCAAGTTAGTTCAGTTTACCGGCATGAGATAATTAGTACGATTAGACGAATTCGCTGTCGTCAAAGTGCATTTTAACCCAAAAAAAACTGCCGGATAATATACACCAGAACAATGCTATTTGATATGCAAGTGACTTACATGTATCAAAATATGTATCAAAATATTTTTTTTAAAAATAGTAAAAACGTGAAATTGAAGCTTGATGCGGTGCTATGATCTGGCCTTTGAAATTTATTTTTGATTAAAGAGATATCAGCCGTGTATAAGACCGTAAATGATGATGGTGACGTTAAATCCGTTCCGTTGTTTCTAAAAATCCACCATCTTTGAAATTTCGAGCGTTTTCATATTTGAAACAAGTTCGATACGATATTTACTGTCCAAACTTCTAAGCATAGTTAAATGAATAATCGTGAAACATTAATGGAATATAATTAGCCCTATGCAAAGCTGTTAACTAATATAAGTAGAATTAAGAGATAATGCTGAAAATCCGTCCATAAGTAATTGTAACTAGACGTGCTAGAAGCACCATGTCTTTTTCATGATGAAAGTGATTTTCTGATTAAACGAAGAAAATATTGACTTTATCCAGAAAATATTGACTTTATATCAGTGATAACTTACGGGATTTTTTTAATGTAATAATAATATGTTTATAGTCAAGGCAAATCCTAAATACAATTTTTATTTTGTTTTTACTTTGTTTTAATTTATTATATTTTTAAAAGCGCTTTAAAAATAATAAAAAAATAACAGAAATATTAAACATGTTCATTTCTAAATCAAAAGTGGCAAAAATGAGATTATACAGAGGAGTGAGAGGAGGGTTATCAAAGATCGAAAAAATTTTAGATTAGTTACTTAACTGCAATATCTTTAGAATTATTACGACACAAGGGTGAATAATAATAATATATTAAATATACATGCTACTACTATTTACTCGTGTAAATATTGTATGTAAATACTTATAATACTGGCTAAAATACTAGAAAAGTAGACTTTGATGGATTAAGCATTTTAATGGTACGCTGTTCTGTATTAATTCTTATTATTACTCAATACCGAATCCAAAATTCATATAATGGTTAAATAAAATACTATTTAAAAGTGATAAAAAATGGTTAGGGATATTTATAAACGAATATTATTTCTTTCGAACGCTAGAGACGCACTTCAGTTAATACTGAACCCTTATCATTCTTCAGTTTTAAATAAAGGCAAAAAATACACTTTCTTTTCTTACAAATAGTTTATTGAAATACAGTGCGAAGGAAAACATATATAAGTATAATGTTTTAATATGTGAATGGATAGAAAATTAGTTAGAAATACGAACGGCACTAGTTGGAGAAATAATTAATCAGTCAGTTCCAGTATTAAATTGAAACCGTGCTTAAAGTCTAAAGAAACAAAAATATTTTTTTTAATGACACTCAGTAAAATATATAATCACAACCCTTATTAACCTATTTTTCATCACAACCCTTCAAAAAATTGCACAATATAATACAAATATACAATACTACCGCACTTACAGACGACTCGGATGAATAGCAACCAATACAGCTACACCAATATTCCACGAACATCACAGCCGCCCTTGATGAAATCAAAAATAAAATATACGTAGTTATCACACTAAGAGGGCATTAGACTACTACCTTCCAAAATTCAACATTGCTATATTTAATATCAGATCTATCAAGAGACTGAAGGTCAAGAATATACACAATACCCTTAATAAACAGGAGCAAAAAATCTGTTGTATTAAAAATAAAGAGAGAATCACTAAAATAATATATAGAGGTTCATTGCCTATTTTAGCTCTATAGAATAATTAAAGTTGTGAAAGTAATACGTTTTCTGGTAAAAACAACAATAATAGTACGTCTTATTATCTTATTATTCAGCCGTATATCAGAAAGAGTTACTCGGTTAAAAGTAGAAATATGTAAAAATCCATTTTAATTAGTGCAAGTGTATATACTCAATGAGAGCTGTAAAGAAATAGAAAATTAGTAAATTGTTATTTTTTGGGAGATTATGGACTAGTTAAGTTTACCTTGAAAATAAATGCCAAGAAACGCTCTCCAATACATTGTAATAAGGGAGGCATATGAATTAACATATGTTAGGAATAGTTTAAGAACGGCGTAGTCAACGTCATATAAATTTAAGGAAATCCTGTTATCTAATAAAACGGTTAAACTTAAAAATCAGAATAATGCTGCCAAAAAACAACAGAAAAAACTTACTCTCTGCAAAAGATATAGAAAAATAAGATGGAAAATTAAATAAAGTATAAAGAAGGACAAATTTAAACATTTTTTAGATTTTTTTAGAAAACTCAGACACTTTTTGATTCCATCAAAAAAGTGTCTAAGAAAATGAACAAAATAAAAAAATTATGACGTGTTTAAAAATACGTCAAGATCTACGGTTACAAATTTAAAAAAATGGGCAAAACTAACTACACGATTTTACCAAAATGTTTACTGTGCAAAACGGGGTAATGCTAAATTAATAACAAAATATAGACCGATTAATCTCGTATCATGTATTTACAAAGTATTCTGCTAAGACATATAAAATGGAATTCAGACCAAAACCAGCCTATTGAACAGGTTGACTTTATGAAAAACTTTTCTGTAAATTAAAAGTAATAATAGGGAAATACGTAGAATACGACACGAATTTATATATTATTGGTTTTGTCTAGTATTCAATGGCATATACATATATATGTATATATATATATATATATATATATATATATATATATTTATATATAATTATATATGTATGATATTTCGAAACGCAAGCGACACCTGCAACTAGTTTCGTGACGCTTCGGGAGTGTCGCTGCGGGAATACGAGAGGATCAACACAACAATAAGGACAGTGGACCCGTGGTAGGGGCGCGTACCGATAAATCGTCTCACGTTTCCTTTTTATCTATATTCTGCTAATGAGAATAGTGGATATATTATTTTCAGTTAGTAAATGAAAGCATTTATGTTATTAAAAGTGACCATAATATTAAGTATTATTAACTATTGTAAAAAATGAAAATTGAAATATAGTAGTTTATATTATATCAAATAATTAAAGATAATATTGGCGGATCAAGATCATTCTTGGATCATGATTTTACTAGTATTGATAACCCTAATGATACTCCGTGGCAGAAAATGTTTAAAATGTACCGAGCGAATGCGTGTGTTGATACAAACGCTAAAAACACCGCGTGTTAATAATTACATCGTATTTCCCAAATTCAGATCGGTAAGCCACTGCCCTTCTACGTTCTGCCAACAACAACCTCAGCAAGGTTCTAATAGGAACAACATCTACGTGGATTGCCCTTATCACATATCTTGGAAAATGGCCAAAGAGTGTTTAAGAATTTTTATTTTGACTTGGGCGTTAAATGTTCGCTAGTAAATGAAAGTGTGACCCCTCCCCTTTTTTTTGGAAAGCGGACTATCAATAACACTTTATTAACGAGTATGGATTAAATAACAATATTCAATAACGAGCAGATATTATTTTATTTAGAATTATGTCGATAAACTGCAGAGTTTTGATTGCATATCTTGCCTAATTTTTATTTGCATAGCGCCATAATGTAAGAACGCGCAATTCTAAACGATTTTCTAACGGCGTCTTAGTTTTCTATTAATAGTTTAGTTTCAAAAAATCCTACTGTATATAATTTTAAAAAAACTGACACACATCTACAATCATATTACAAGTGTTAACTGGTATCCGCATTTAGCGAATTTTCAGAATACTTTGCCAAACAAATGACTAAGATGCGAGTAAATATGGGTGAACTCAAAATTCGTTTATAAGATCCAAATAAAACAGTATAGAGACGGTTCAGTCCAGATGAGTGCGAAATTAAGCGAAATAAAGTTGATGAGTTATTACATGCCAATATTATTAGACTCAATAGTACCCCCTGTTCTATTAGTTAAGAAGCGCGATAGATCGAGGAGAATGAGCATTGAATATCGATAGGTAAATAATATTACAGTACCGGACTGATATCCATTATCCATAATTTTAGATCAAGTTTCTCACCTAAACGGTGCCAATTTCTTTACAAATTTGAACTTTGCTGGTGATTTCCATTGAATCCCAATAAAAGATCGCGAGTCTATGAAACGTACTGTCTTTATAATACCAAAATTTTGGGATAAACTGTCGAAAATACTTTGCTATTCATAGACTTGGCAATATATTTCCAACAGTTTATCACAAAGTTTCGGGATAAAGTTAATATCAGAAAAAAAACGAGTGTGGTTTAGACCACGCGACTGAATTAAAACTTCAAATTCACAAAATATGAACTTTAAAATGAATTTACAATTTTATTCACTTTAAACGTAGAATATTTAATGTATTGAACAAAATAATAATTTATAAAATTGTTCAAGAACGAAATGAAATTACAAAATAATCAAAAAACCACCGTTCGCGTAACGCTAGCAAACTCGCATATATATATATGTATATATATGTATATATATATATATATATATATATATATATATATGTATATATATATACATATATATATATATATATATATATATATATATAATATTTCATGGTTTTAATATTTCATGCTTCCTCACGGGCTATGAGAGGAAGAGAGAAAGAAAATGTGCGCGCCCACTGTTCTCTCCTGCTCCTACAGTGTGATACAGAAAATAGGCTTGCACTGTGTCTTAGATGTACGAAACATAACTGGCTATGAGACAAAGAGAGAAAGAAAATGTGTGCTCGCACCTCTCTCTCTTGTCCCTACAGTAATATACGAAACGTAACTCTCTCTTTCTGTCTTCACTAACTTATATCTCCCTCCCAACTTCCGCTCGCAGTATTCGTAACGCTCTCATCACGCATTCACCAGCTTACTCCCCAAGTCAAGCGTGGGTGAAGAAGTTTTACTTCAAAAAAATTACATTCTCTGTACGATACAACACGAACAAATACGATTAACAATTATTGTTTTTTTAACTAACGAATTGATATTTATAATATTTGAATCTCAATATTCCGTAGAGCTACATACAGACTTCAATGAAACGGTGCAAAATTATTTCAGAGAGTAAACGCCGAGTCATATTACATTACAGTAAAAACTTCAATGACAGAATCACGGTACCACTCGTACGGACTTGAAACTCGCGCCGTAATTAACGCTGTTAAACTCTTCAGACACTATTTTATACCGGAACATTTAAAATCTTAACGCATTGCAACTCACTAAAGCATTCTCGTAAAAACTGCGACTTAAAGCCGCGTGTAGATTACTTGTCGATTTTCCTAAGTTATTGGATTTTACTTTTAATTCTGGCAAAGATTATGGTTCAGTAAATTTATTTTCACGTAATCTTACCAAAAAAAAAAAGAATTTGTGCGGAGAGAAGTATAATGAAAGAAAAGCGTATTGATCTAACAGAGCTTTGTTTATATTAGCTGCGGGCTGGATAAAAACGAGGTAAAGAAACCATAAACTGAATCGAAAAGCTTAATAACGGTCAAATGGAAAGAAATCTTACTAATACTTCTGAAATACGATCGCGTGTATTATACTGAAAAATAAAAAAGGAACGGGCGCTTTAAATGTTTGCCTATTATTCTGTGAACGCTTAAGTCAGTTATTAACATGTACAAAATTCTATTATACGTTTCGTTTACGACAAGATATTAGAAAAAGTTTATGACCACTATTGTTTGGAAGGCATATCTCGATACGTTAAGATTTTGTAGATAACTGCGTCACATGCAAAACTGGGAAGTTTCAATCTAGAAAAATGCCTAACGTGTCAATTCATGTAGATGTTACAGGCAAACTTAGCGTCAAAAGATATTCGAAAGAATACGTGTTTTTTTTAATTGACTCGTTTACCAAGTACGTATTACTCTGCCATTCTACGCATTTGGATACCAATAATATTATTATAGTTACACTTTACGCTTTCTTGAATAATCGCGGATCAAGATCATTGTTTCGATAATACCATAAATAATATAGAGACTTTTATGAGATTTCAAATATTAATTTACACCTTGTAGCTACAGGGCCTAATTTACACCTGGTAGTTCAAGTGCAAATAGACAAGTATCTATTTTCATTGCTATAGAAACTTCTGACGATAGATCAAATCAAGATGCTTTAGATGAGATTCAGTTAGCTATAACTTGCATTGTCAATCGTACTACTAAAAAAACTCATCCAGAGCTAATGGTTGGAAAAGTTACGCATCTATTTTCTTTAATAATTTGCGGTGAGATTGTGAATTAAATAAACTTGCCAGCGGTGAGGGATCAGGCCCTACGTAATATTGAAAAAGGCGCTAATATAGATTTAATAAAAAAAGTTAACGAGAGGTGTCGTCGGACACCCGGTTGGAACGAAGTTCCTTTCGCTATATATTATGTATTAAATTTATATTTTATACAGGAATAAAAACATCTCGGCATAATAAAACATTCACTATATCATTTACTAAATATTAAAAATTTATAAATTAAAAAAATTTTCGGCAAATTCATTTATTTTCATTATTATTTATTAGATACCTAAAATTAAACTTTATTTAGATTGTTTCTTTATTATTTGAAAGTTTATTTATTTAAATTTGAAATAAAAATAAATATATTTTTAAATGAAAATTAATTTTAATTTTTAAGGTATTAAATTTAAACTTCAAATTAACTTGACGGGAAAACATTAGATTTAATTAAACTAACTTAATTAATTAATTTAATTAATTAACTTACTTAAGTATAAACTTAAAATTAACTTTAAATTTAATTTGATTGGTTGAAAAAATAAAAAAAATCAAGTTAGAAAACAATTATTGGTAGAATAATAAAATTTAATTTTAAAATAATTAAAATTTAAATACCCTAATTTTAAAATATTTAAATTTTAATTTTTAAATTTAAAATTAATTTTAACATGAAATTCTATTATTCTAAAAATTTATTTTTTTTATTTCATCGAACAATCTAAATAAATTTTAATTGACAATGAAAATAAAAGAATATGCTGACAATTTATTGTAATTTATTAATTTTAAGTATTTAATCAATGATAAAGTAATAATTTATAATGCAAATTAATACATACCGAATTGAAAACTGTCTGGCATATGAATGGCTTACAACAGAAAGCCAGCAGAAATAAATAGCCTTGCAAGATCATTTTTATTGGACATTTTCAATGTTATAAATATCAACATAAATAAGTTTAAACAATATTTACACTTGTTTAGAATTGAGGTTATACAACTCACTGGCACAATGCTTACTTTTCGAATGAATACTCGCAACTGATACTCGCACGAACACATACACACATACAACCGTATATAATAGAAAGAGATAGAGATAAAGGGAGGGAAAGGTCGCCTGGAGGGGGCATAACACTATTTCCTTACGTGACGATTCTGCCAATTCGCTCTACTGTAAGCCACGTAAATGAACGTCGTTCCAATAAGGCATAATTGATGAATACTCTATAGGCGATGTTATGTTAATAGAAAACGAAGAAAGGAATCAAACGAAGCGATGCCCTAAATATTGTGAAATATTTAGAATAATAGCAATAATATAGAATTTGCAGGATGACCCATATACTCTACAGGCCTTAAACTCATAACGAACTTAAAAATATACCCATTATAAACTTAGAAAAATGCTCGTTGATCAAAGTAATATTGACGATTCTAATGTAGAGCAAAGTTCGAATGGAGTGAGACAATTATTATACCGGATGATCGAAAAGCTTGCGTACTTGAGATATATGCAAACTGGTTTTTCGTAGCAAAAATTTGAGAGAAATCTTTGTCCACACACTAGCAGTCCGTGGGTACACGGAACACGGTTCCCCTTATTGAGTTTGGTTTCAAGGAAATCTAAAGTGAGGCGATCCCGTGTGGGAGAATAAGAATTCAAAGCTGTTGCGCTGTGTTTATACAAGTCGATAAAAACTAAATGCGATGTTAACATCAATTAGGTTTTGGTTATCAATGCTTTTTTGGAAACTTATTTTTTACAATTGTTGAGTTGTATTTAGAGTATAGCGATGAAACTTCAGGTGTTATAATGATGTAAACTTCACATTAATAATTGAGTAACAGACTTCTTTAATGAAAGGTTAGGCTGGGCGGATGATACTTTGTGAAACTACTCTTACAGATTAGACATACGAGGACGTGTGTCTTGTAAGATGGCCGTATCAAAATAGTCATCATCATATGAATATTATGAAACGCAACCGATACCTGCAACTAGTTTCGTAACGATTTGACATAGGCTGGGGCAGCGCCGTGGGAATAAAATAAATCAACAGGACAGTAAGGAAAGTGAAGCTGGGGTAAGCACGTGTACCGAGGAATCTCTTCTCATGTTTCTCTTGTATCTAAACCATGATAATAAGAATAATTGATGTATAGTATTTAGGTAATAAGTAAAGTCAATCACGTTATTATAGACGATTATTGAACTATATTGACCACATTAATAGTTTCAAATACACCAGATCATTTCTAGATATTTTTTATTATTTAAAAAAAATGTCCAAGTATTCTTCAATTCAATGAGGGCCGTGAATTTGCAAATCAAATAATCATGAAACTAGATTTAATGTGGTATGATATCAAAATCTTACGTGGTAAGCTAATATATAACCAAAGCTAAGGGTCGGTAGAATGGGCTAAACGAGATATTCAAGATATGTTGGCAGCGTTGATGCAAACGAATAACACTGAAAAGTGGTCGGAAGGGTCAGATTTGTACAATTTTTTAAAAATATTGCAATTATTATTTTGCCTTAGGAAGCTATGATCGGAGTGAAAGCTAAAAGAAAGCTAGTAACTATGTCATTACCACGTGATAAAATTGTAAATGTTAAAACTTAAAAGCAACTCAAAATGATTATTCCAACCTCGCAAATGTTGAAAACGACGGTACACAAACTTAATATGCAATGAGCTGAGGGAGAAATAAATAACTGATGATACACAGATTGATATTGATACACACATATTTGATAACATGTAAGATGATGATCATATACAAGTTACTAATACACAAAATAGAGAAGGAAAAGAAAATGTGACTTACAGATAAGATGAAGGCGATAATCAATAATCAAATGAAGGCGACAATATAATATTCTGAAGGCTATTTCCCACATCAATATTTTGGTTTAGAAGATGTTCCAATATTTCGTGGGTGAAAAAACATATCAAGATCCAAGGTTCTGTACTAATTGTAGCATGCCACTTCATTCTATTTTGCTGCGTAAATCCGTTAGAATCTGAAATATGTAATTATGCCACAGAAAGCAGACATATGAAAGAAATATTGAATTTGCGAAAGTTGAACTTCCGGATTACGCAAAAAAGAAGCTGATAATATCACAGGTAAATTTTCCTCCTGTAATATTTGGAGATAATGCAAGATTCGGCATTTCTGATGATGGCAGAGGTTGCATAAATTCCAAAAGTATCCTTGCATATGTTACAAATATGGATGGAGATTATTTTGTTAAAAACATGAGACAAATATTTACTAAAAATCAGCTTTCTGCAAAGATAATTTCACCAAGATAACCGATATTACATCATTAAACCTGTGTTTGCATGAAATTGTTTTGGGATCCAAATTTGGAGCATAAGGGTATTAGCTTGGCATTACTAATTATGTATAATTTATTTTGATTAATAAGAAATTTCTTTCTATTTAAGATTTTATTTATTGTCACAAATATGTAACAATGTGCACATATTATAATAAATCAATTTTTTTATTCATTTAACTAAAGGCACTACAGCATTAATAATTAAATGTTCGTTAATTTAGTTAACAAACAATTTCTTTCCGTTTACCATTTTACTCATTGTAATAATTTTGTGACTATAGCATAGCAGGTTGTCCTATTATAATAAAATACTGTATATATACATATATTATATATATATATATATATATATATATATATATATATATATATATATATATATATGTGTGTGTACGTGTGTGTATGTTATCACATTTAGTTTAAGTCTTATACAGGGAAGTAAATATAAAAATAAGGAAGGCCTGAAACAAATACTGGTCTGTGAAAGAAATATTTAAGCAATCTCCTTCAATAATATTAAAAATGAAATATACGAATATTTGCATCACACGTTATATAATTTAGGCGTGCTAGACTTGGACAATGACTGCGAAAATACTAAACAAAATAAAAGTATATCAAAAAGTAATCGAACGATATTATATGAACATAAAATTGCCCGTAACCGTATTATGAATTATAACATTATTAGAAAAAGAATAAAATCAAAAGATATAATAAAATAAATACTTCTAGCTAAAGTGGAAATAGACAAATCCTATTCAGAGAATTATGGATGAAATATGGTTACAGATAATAACAAAATGGTTCATTACTAATAAGAACGTAGTAGAGAACAACTACTAAATAGATGGAAAATTACATAATGAACAGTCCAAGAAAGCGAATGATAGAAGAGAAGGAAGCTTGTGAAAGAAATTTTATCGCTGATGGCGCTCCTTGTAATAACAGTAATCTTGATTCTTACGTATAATAATATTTAAGTCACGTATATTAAATCAATTATTGAAACTACGAAACTTAGACCAATGTAGGATAAGTTTTCATTCCATTGATTTGTATTTGCTTTCAAAACCCGACTAAAGTAAACTTAATGTGCAACATATGTTATTATATATAAAACCATGTCGAGCTTTAACAATTTAAACATATGGAGATGTATTCAAAATGCCAAAGACTTACGAAATTTATGTTTTGAAAGGTAGTAATAAATAAAAATTTTCAATTTATATCTGAATTCTTCTCAGGTGCCACTCACTAAAAACTATTTTTAAATATTAACCGAAAGTATGACTGCTAATAAAACAATACTCACCAAAAACTATCATTTGTCTCGTCTCTTGATCTTCATCCATAAATGTAGAAACTACGCACGTGTATTCACCAGAAAGCTCAGTACCCGGTTTAACGATTCTCATGGCCCTGTACATCTGGAGAGGTTCGTCCGTAACTTTGTAACTTAAATCCACTTTACCCCTCAGAATCCCTAGTTCTTGAGGGTTCTTCGGCGGGATCCACTGATACACGGGTCGCGTTTTGTTTTTGAAGAACCACTTGACAACTAAACCCGTCGTGTCGCCGCTGATTACGTAATCACAGTCTAAAACTACTGACTCCTGGCCACCGTATTGAATTATTTCGGGCACTTTTATATTCACTATTTTCACTGCCACGATTTCTGGAAAAAATAAAAGAATATTTATATATAATCTATACTATTCTCTAGTAAAATATGAGATTTGATGTTTTTAAGTTGAAATCAATTTTTTTATCAAATTTATTTCAATATTTTATTTTGACTGTAATTAAATTATAAATTCTTGACTTTACTGAAGATATTAATTTAAAATTATAATAAAAGCATAAAGAAAGTAAAGAGACTGAGTAACAGATGGAAAAATATTTATTTAATAGATATGGTTCAATTACAGAATTAAATTAAAAATTCAGGATTAGAAAAGAAAAAAAGGATAATTTGCGCTACCAAATTATTTTTTTTATTATTACATTCAAATAATTTTTCATACTGCATACAATAATTCCGAGGATGATTTTATCTGTCAAAATTCTTACAATTACGGTGATATATCGTGAATAAAATTGAAATAAATATAATCATAAACGATAATTGAAACATATCCAATTTAATTATCAATTAAAGAAATTATCCGTTTACGTTAAAAAATATCTAAATTTATAAAAATAATGTTCAAATAATAAAATAAGCACTATATAATATATACATATATATATATATATATATATATATATATATATATATATATATATATATATATATATATACTCTTACTTCATCCCTTCTTTAATTCCGTGCTACCGTTTACAGGTAGGTATGTACGTCGTATAGCTTCGTATAGCTTTGCAGTGGTATCTAATCACTTTCGCGCAAAGCTATTTAGATAGATACTCCCGCTTTTCTTTTGCTTTATTCGCCATAAAATAATAATCTTCTTTCCATGCATTTTATCTAGCTATTCATCTGTAGAGTTGTATCTCTTATGACAGTTTATACGGCATGGACAAGTACTTTCCCCATTGTGGCTGGGATGTATAATAGTGATGTGTGAATAATCATAATAAATCTGAGACATAACTATTGTGAAATTTGATATCCACTAATATTGTAACACTAATAAATTGGACAGGTTCGATGAAAATGTTTTACTAAATTAAGGTAATATAATTAAAATATTAATGTATACTTTCTTAAAGTATAAAAAAGTGAGATAAATAAATAACTAAATTCATAAAAAAGCAAGTAAAAAAATGAAATAAATATATAAAGAATAAAATGCGTTTAGTTATGTTTCTAAAATTTTCCTTTTCAATGAATCCATTTTGTTCTACAAAATTATTGTTTAATGTATTGCATATTATTTACATTATTATTTCAAGATTACTATTTATCAATAAATGTTTGGTTCTTTTACGTAATTTAAGTATTTTTTTTGTAATACAAAAAAATTTACGAGTACCTATTACTAGCACTAGATAAATGATTTTGATAAATTAAGTAGTTTATTGTAAAATCATACAAACAGTTTAAACAATTTACATCAATGAGTGGGGTCTTTTTCGCGGGCCTTTTGAAATTTAAATTTCATTTAACATTTTTAATTTTTGATATAAATATGAAGCTTTAAATTAATATGCATTGTGTCTAATTTTTAATTCTGTGTTTAAAAGAATATGAAAGAATATAAAATTTGTTCGTGGCATTTTATTGGAAATTGGATTAATAATTTTAGAAAGGGGCCATTCTGTATAATTTTTTTTATTAATGGAAAGGGGCCCGTAATTGTTGATGTCTTAAAAATTACGGGCCCCTATTCATGTTCTAATGCATACTTGTCCGATTTTTCCACTTTAAAATTACATCTTTATTTAATGTAACAACCCTGATAGCTGCCGAGCCCTGCTCCTTTCTCAGTCCTTTTGCGTTTTCGGGGTTCAGAAATAAAACAAGTTCTACCACTTCTTTTGATCAAACGTGTTTTCTTAAGAGTATTGTATCTAATGTCATTAAAATGTAATTTTTTTTAATATTAGGCATATCATCAAATATCTGACTACTCGAGTTCTTCTTTTAATTCGTTCGCCAGCACACGGCCGCCACTGGTTGAATATTGGATTTGATTAAAAATAAAATGCAGACCTTTTTATTTTTTTTTAAATAGATACGTTTTCAGGTAAAATAACTATAAATGAAGGAATTTGCTGATTCAATTTTTTGTTTAATATTTCTGAATAGCTTAGCTATTAAATGTGTATTAGTAATAATGTTTTTATTAATATGTAATTTTTATAATTTTAAGTATGAAATTTATGTTTTATTCAATTTGATCCTCTTTATTTGGGTTTTTGTAATATAAAAAATGTAACGAGACCTGGATGGGAAAATTGTGCATTTAGCAAAAAATTTAGTGCGGTACGTTCACGTTTTTTATCAGAAGAAAGGAATCTTTTTATTTAATTGCACGGGAGTTTATTTTGTCAAATCTTAATTTAAAAAAATTAATAATTATATTTGGTTGATCTTACAAATTTAATTGCAGCTCAAATTTGTCATTAAATTATGGAGGAATGAGAAAATAAATGGAAAATACTATTTATTCAGACACAAATGTTGGTGTTCAAACTGACATTTATTAGCCCTAATACAATACTCCATACGGTCTAAGAAGTGATTCTTTTAATAAATTTTACGTAGTTCATTAGTACTGCAGTTCAATTCAAGGTAAGATAGTTTAGTATTTTGCAATATGTAAATTTTTTTAAGCAATCCTAATACTACACAGCGTTGAGATGTGGCAATCACAGTGGCCCAGAATGGAACTTATGGCCAATTCAACTTCCTACGTAAGTATCCTGTGAGTATTTTCGTACTCGAGTTTATCGTGTGTAGAGAAAACCCATGCTCCGTAGGAACTTCGACTGCGTTAGTGTCAGTAGCACATCTTCGAGCAGAATCTTAGCGTCATGTCATAGGAACTTCAAAACTTGTGCATTCAAAGTAGATGATAATTGGGATTGTCCAGTCAATTGTCAGTATTTATTATATATTTTGAAAAAGATGACATCAACATGGTAATAAAAATAGCGATTATTAAGAAATCTTTGGGTGTATAGTCCAGTGGCAGTACTAGTGTAGCTTAGGTATTTGAACATGTACATTGGAGCCTATTCAAATGGCATGAATTATGCTTGAAACAATACTAAAAGCAAAAAACTGAAGTCTAGGATACATCGTTAATCACCAACATAAACAAAATCCGAACCATACCATACACCAAGTAAAATTCCAGATCCAAAGCATAAAACGGTAAATTAGAAAACAATGCAAAGCAGATGAGACGCGATACACGTTAAGTGAATTATCGCACCGAGGAAAGCGGCAAGTGTAAATCGATACGAGAGTAGTAAGTGCAAACAACAAAGAATTTTCCATCTCTTTTTTACGCATCACTTTCTATTTCTTTTATCATCACAAAGGCACAGTCTGTCATTTTCATCCTATGCACGTGAAGCTGAATCGAATCTGGTAGTAAATTGAAAAATAACTAAACACTTTTTATTAAAAATGTGATTTATTGTTTTGTACTGACCGATTATTTTTATTTATTTAATAATAAACACTTTTGTAATTAGATAATAAACACTTTTGTGTTTTAATAATAAACACTTTTGTATTTTGAAGTAGTGTGCTTTATATTTAAACTTTCAATTTAAAGATAAAGCACACTACTTCAGTACATTGAATTAAATACATTTGATTGAATATTTCAACTTATGTATTTCGTCGCTTCTGTTACGCTAAAAACATTTTTGTTTTATAAATCAAAAATTGGCAAGTCATTTTCAACTTTTTATTAAATGTGCATTTTTGTTATCCATTCAGGTACTAGTAAATAATTTTTTTTTCATACTGCGAGAACCTAAATTTAGCTAGCTAGAAAAGTTAATTGAAATTTCAGATTTCTTGAAATATCGAACGCTGTGAGACTCTTATTAAATATGAAGTTTTATTTTCTATCAAAGAATGCTCCCCTCTGTTCGTGATTGAATGATTATCCACTATTTACAGGATAACCTGTATATTGCCTAGTAAATCTTCGACAGGCGCGCCTGTTTTCACTTAAAGTGTAAATAATTAAATATGACTTTAAAAGGCATATTTAATTTAAGTATGACTCTAAAAAAAATAATTCAAATTGTTATGTCACGAATCCAATGATGCGTCCTTAAACCTATATTATTAGCCTGTCTAGTTGCAGCTAATTTTGTTTTTATTTTTCCTTAATAATTATTAGACTCATTTAAGGAAAAGAAAAGGTTTTATTTACAAATATGTGATCAAAAATTAGTAACACCAATCTTAACAAATAAAATATGAGAAACGATATTAATAGAATGTTTTACGCATAGATATTTTACTCTTAAACCTAAAAATATCGACAATTCTTCAAAAACTATGAAATTTAAAAAAATTGCCATAGTTTCCGATTAAATTTAAATAAATTTCCATTGATGCTTTTTCAAATTTAAATTTTAGCAGATTTAAAGGCGAGTTCTGGTTTCACACATGCAGGTGCATTAGCACTTGCAAGACGCAGGATAAACAGAAATTTTCATTACCGAAAAAGAAAGATTATGCAGAGCTGCTTGTGGACATCGATATTATTACTTATTAGGAGTTCCTTTTGGAAGAATTTACGATTAATATAGAGCCTTATTGTCATTAATTAGATTGACTAGCTAACAAAGTAGGTAGTTAACGAGACAAGTAAAAATAAACTTGTCTCGTTAACTACCTACTTTCTACTTTACTCTTTACTATGATCACGCTAAACCGCAAAAATAATGTATCATTATCAATATAAAAATGGATTTTATTTACAAAAGTGACTTTAAGTTTATTTTTCAATTTCAAAGTATCTAGATTATTGTTCTATACTTAGTCACAAAGTATGCCAGTCGTAATCGGGCAATAGATTTACGACAGTATTTATAATTCATACTTTTCGCTTCGATTTCGCTTTCGATTTCCAATTCGTGCTGAACAATATTGTTTCTGTTTCGGACATATCTCTGTCAATCGATATTCAGTCGTTTGATCTTAACACAATAGATTCAAATATGTAATGCTATGATTTATATTATCCGAGTAAATTTTTGCCATTGTCAATTAGTAAAACAAAATTTGAAATAAATGCCCATAATCAAAGTAAGCGAAGCAAAGTGTAACATTTAGCGGATTTCAAAATAAAAACTAATTATATGCATTCATGCCTCAGCAATAGTTTTTTAATAGTTTCCATTAGTAAAAATAAACAGAAACTGATCAGAATTAAACCGTTAGAAAAATAATAACGTATTAAATATTGAATGGAATACTTCTCAGAAATGATGGTAAATATAAATTATGATCTTGTCAATAAATACATACCTTTATTGTCACCAATATTTTCTTATACCAATATTATGTATTTATTTCTTAATGGCCCTTTATGGTAGCCTTATACGATTGGTATGAATCTGGTCGATAAATAACGTTGTTTGCGCTGACAGACATACGGTTGTTAAATCGCGCGCGCCGGTGGCCTTATCCGGTGAGAGGCACTGGCCACAATCAGAGACTTAATTTAAACTAATTCGATTTAGCGACTGTAATATGTATAAACTCGCCCTAGCTGCTCTTGTACAGTACCATTATTTAGTTAGAATAAACTGCCAATTTGTTTTTCTGTGTTAAGATTAATTTTCTCTATGTAATATTGTACGAAATGTGAAATTGTTATTATTGCTGACAAAGTTATGAGATGAACTATATTTTCAATTAAAATGTTAATAGAGTAAATGGTACGTCTATTGACATTACTAAATTGATGTTCAGGATTACTTACTTCACAAGTTTAATTTCATCATCAATAACATAAATCGTCAGTAAACTGTCAGATTTGTTACCATGTTAATATAATCAATGATAATTTTAAAAATTTTTTATTCTTGGTATAGAGATTCAAGCTATCACAGTGACTTTAATTTCTTGATTTGGTTCCTATATGATGACGAATGGTACGACAACGAATGCCATGTCTTTGATCATTTCCATTAATAACTAGCCTTGTGTTGTTTCTAATGTTAATATTTCCATTGATATGCAGTTCGGTTTTAATAACCACTTATTCGGAATCTCAATTTTTAAGACGGGAGTAGAAAGATTATTTTTCCACTAAATTATACTCACTGTAGCTTTTGTTCATTCTTACGCATTTTTTCTAGTTAAGACATGCTCTACGATATCAGGGTCAGATTCATAAATTGGTGCACTTTGCCTTGTTTTGTTTGTTTAGTCCGGCATTATCTTTATTTTTTGCTGTAATACATGGCAGAAATTAAGAGACAAATCGCTTTATTTCTGGTAATATGGAGCATCTTCAGGTCGATAAAACCTTTTGTGATATATTCTGCATTATTATCTTTACTAGATTTACTAAAAGTATCATTACCTTTGACTGTACTCACACGTTTAAATGTATCTGTACTGCTGTCACAGCTGAGTTAATAATCATAGTGATATCTCAACTCCCATTTTGCTCTACGAAATAAGAATCAGTTAATAAAAAAATAAATAAAATTTTTCGTTTTATTTCTGTTCAAAAATATTAAATAATTCCATTTCTACCTTTTAATATATTTGCTTCCCAGTGAAAATTCTTTGTCTTTGGTCTTTGGACAGTATGCGACATTTAAATTTGTATAAACTTCGTAACAACCTTTACTATATATGTATATATGTGCGTATATGTTTGTGTATATATATATATAAATATATATATATATATATATATACATATATATATATATATATATATATGTACATATATATATATATATATATATATATATATATATATATATATATTAGTTTCACCAACTAATTTCATGCAAGTTACTAAAGCAGGCTCAGAGTATTCTATTTATTCTCTATCATCAGTCATGTGCATCGTAGTTTCCAAAGTCAATATACCAACATCATTTTCCAAACCCGGAAAAACAGAAAAGTCGCAATGACTGCAAATTAGAAGGGTAGTTAGTTTTATTATTAAATTTATTACAATGACTCGAAGCTTGATGTAATTTACAATGTTTAGAAATGAACACATATTTACTGCTCCCAAATTGTCAGACTTTTCATTTGTCGTTTATTACACATGAAATATCCCTGAACTCTTCGTTGCCATTTTCATGGTTTCATGAAAATTCCATACTTTTGTACTGAGCAGCGTATTCACCCACTCAAAATCGGTTAAAAGCTTAATGCTTCGAAGCTGCGTACAAAAACTATATCCTTGTTAACGTAATAATTTAAATTGTCACTTTTAAATTCTCTATTAATTAAGTTACGTAACGAATCTATCTTTCTTGTTAAATTTGATGCGTTAAAATCCCATATTCGGTTTTGACACACAAGATCTAGCGACGAAAAATAGACAAACGGTATTACGATTTTTCTGTACCTCTGTCTTTAATCATATTGAACAAGCCTTCGTAAACTAAAGCGCGATATTCGATATAAGAATATAAACCCAACGGGTGGTGCTGCTGCCTGTCGGAATATACGAAAAATGGTGTCGAATATTGCTAATGAAATGTGGAAATATATTTTCCACGTGAGTCAGAAGGTAAAAGATAAATAAGATATACAATACGATGATGAATACGAAGTTATACACGAACCTGAATATTGGTTGATTCAGATAAAAATAAAATTGTTTATCTTTGTCTCTTTTATCTTATGAAGAAGAATTATTAAAAACGATCTGTGAGCTTCATTTTATAAAAAAAGACAAATAATAACAAATTCCTTTTTTTAGTGAAATGTTCACGATAAATTAAGAAAATAAATTAAGCGTTTATGTTTTTGGGTGTACTGCACCATATAATAATGCGCCAACTTTAACATTTTACGTAGATACTCACAATTATTTCAATACAAGTCAAATGTGTATTCGCATGAAAATTGGATATGTTTTGATCATTCGTTTTGATCTACAAAGGCTTCCAGTAATATTCGCATAGTGACGCGACAGTACAATTGGTAGATTGATCAGTGAGCTGGAATTAAGACATTTGCTGGCGTTCTGTAGCGCGCATTTTGTGTTTGCGAGCGCTGTGTCAGCTTATACACGTATTTGTCTTCGTATTGTGCTTGACTCTTGTCAAATCGATTTCCACATTGATTGTATGTTTGTGTAAAAATGAGGGGTAATCTGACTTCATAATACAGCGTTATTTCAATACAACTTGAACATTTCACGATAAAAATAATTTTGAAATATTATTACATGTAAGATTTCTATATCCGATGAAACGAATGACATTATGTGTTTAGGGTAATCTATTTGGATTAGAGTGTTTATGGGATAAATTTAAAGTTTCAGCACAAATTTTGATGAGGCTATAACATATAATAGATTATTTTAAGGACAGATACGATATAAACTGAGCGTTTATATGATCACTCACGTGTACGACCGTCTTTCTTCCACAGCCATGTTCTTAACAAACTGTTCGACGATACTTGGCCCACTTATAAATATTTTGCATCAATTATAATAAATTATAAATTGGGCCAATTTATACATTTATATATCTCAATATCCAACACTCTTTAGAATTGAAAGGAAACTATATTCTTCAGAATTGTATGTGTTTCGAAAATATTACTTGAAACAACAACTGAATGATGTGCACTTCCAAACCAAAAAGAAACTACCGAGATTATTTAAGATATCATAGTTTTTAAGAAATTCGAGTTATGTTTACGCCTGTTATAATTATGTTAGTTAATATATTTCTATATCTCTATACAAAAATAATATCAATACTACAATTTAATATTATTTTCATAGAAATACTCTGCATCTTTATATCTTTATAAGTACCTAATTATTAACTAAACACTCAAATTCGAATTCTGCTTTTACTTAACATAAGTTCTTGATAATATCCCCTATAAAATTGTAGACTGGTATGCGTAATTTTTGATGCTTCGTGGGTATAATTAAAGTAATGTATACATAGCTTCAATTTAAGAATTCTGAATTTAATGGTTGTTTTAATAATAAGTTAGCTTTGTTTTCCAACTTCCTCATTAGCATAGATGGCATCAAATTTTGGGCAAATATCACAATAGAAATGTTTCATGAAATAATTATGGAAAATCGGTACCGGTTAAAGATATTCGATTAAGTCCGCAAATGCCAGTTTCGTCAATTGAAGGTTTCAGGCATACTTGAAATTTATCAATTTTCAACTAAAATATGTTTTCATTTTCCGAGCGCAGTATTCAGAGACAAAGACAAGACATAGAATAAAAAGAAACACTAGTAGTGTTAAAGGGTAAGCGAAATAAGTATAGTAGTAGATATATCGATATAATAGTTCGATATATCACGATCTCTAGTAATCGATCGTGCTAAATGTCATTCTTTTAAGGTTTGTAACTAAAAGCGCTAAATGTTATAACAACTTCGTTCGTTGATACATCGTATTATGGTGGCTAAAGAATTGAAAAAGTTTTATTTAATAACGAAATTTTGTTAATGACTAATTAACATACGTTACACCCTGCAACTTATAGATTCATTAAATTTTATAACTGAAAATTGCTAAATGTTATTCCAACTTTTTTCATTGATACATTGCATTAGGGTGACTAAAAAATCAACAATATTTTAATTTGTAACAACATTTTGTCACTGACTAATTAAAATATACTACGGCCTGCAACTTAAATACTCAAATTTTATAATTAAAAAGTGCTAAATGTTATCATAATTTTGTTCATTGGTACATTGCATTAGGGTGACTAAAAAAATTGAAGCGGTTTTATAACACAAAATTTTGTTACCTTATAAAATCTTGTCATTTCTATGTAATTAAAATACGCTACACCCTGCAAATTAGGGACTCACATTCTCAGAATTATTATTAGACTTGTTTTTTTTTCCCAAAGAACTTACATTAAATAGATACGTCATTAAATTTCTAAAAACATTGCTCAAAACCAATATAATTCAATACAACTATTTCCTTTTTATATCTTTTTCTTCGGCTTTCCTGTCTATTTCATCACGGCCTCCATGTAAACGCTATATGGAGCTGTGTTTTTATTTAATTTATAAGTCTGTTACTTGTATATTTAATACAACATTGATTTTTAATAACACGTTTTAAAGTGAAGGTTTGGGGTTTCAAATCATTTTTTTCCTTTAATTTGGTTAGTCGTCTTTTGTGTTTTATATTCAATCATCCTTTTAAATATTAAATTTATACTTTCTCAAGTAATTAGAAGAAAAATATTTTCCATGAAAATTCGGCACAATATGGTTAGCCTAGTTGGGAATGAAAAATTTAACATTAAAAAATAATAAATCATCAACATAAATATATGAGCCTTTAAATTATAGCCAAATAATATTATAATTTCATGATAGTAAAATCTTCGTACTCATTAAGCAGACGAATATATCGCCACAGCCAACAGGGTCAAAACTTAAGTTACCTTTTTAAATCCTGTTCAAAGATTATAGACTAAAGACTATCTATACTAAATTGGTAGTATTTAGCCTATAATTTTTGTAAATAATTTGGTAACAAAGGTTTATAAAATAATATTAATATAAGATTCTTATGATACAGCTTTATTAAGACGAAGAGATATCATTGTTGGATAATACAAATTTATAATTTGATAGTGGACTGTTTAAAATATATTATATAAATATATGAAATTAATATTTGGAAAATATTCTCCTAAATGCAAGAATCTTGCTTATTTTCATTGCACTACGCTAGTTGCTTTGTACTATATTATTTCTTTCCAATTCTTCGAATTATGTGTCATTTTCGTGCAAGACAAGTCATTATTATGTATAATTATTATTTTTATTTATCTGACAAAAGATGAACAAAAAGTGAAACTTTCATGTATAATATTTCAAATGTAAAACTTTCAGTTTTGAATAAATAATTATTATCCTAACTCAGTTGCAATGTTAACGTCCCATCCACATATTTTATCCGCATATTTGTCTATAGATAAACGTAAACTGTAAATAATATTAAGATTATTTAAAACATTAGATTCTTAATTTTAAAATAATTTCATGAGCTTAATATATTTCCATAGTTTACAAGTCTCACCAGGGCCAGTACGTATATCGTTTTATTCATTTGTAAAATTATAGTAATAGTAATAATAGTAGACCATATTATAGGAGAGTATATAGTTTTAGCTAGTAAATTGAATATAGATATAAATTCAATTTACTAGCTAAAACTATGGAAAGGAAGCAGAACAAGTACATTAATAACTCACTCTCAAATACAAATTAATCAAAATAAACACACCTCACTACAAATAAACAATCAAAAAACCTAACAAATAGTGAGGCTAAAATATTACCGGAATCGCGGCAATTTAATCGATAAAACTGAACCCAATTTGAATACAAATAAACAAAAATTGAGTTGATCAAATATTTGTGAACTAAAATTAATCCGATTTATGCTCATCTCTAAAGATTTTTAAAACCTAATACATATATCAATAGCTAATGACAAAACCCTAAAGAAAAATGTAGTGAAACCATTCAGAAATATACAGGGTATCCAGTGGCAGATTTCAATGTTTGAAAAATTGTAAAAAAAAAACTACACCTCTAATACAAAGTAGGTTTATTTTAACTTTATAACAACAAATGCGGATTTCATTTTTCAAAAACCACGTTTTCCAAATGGCGGCCATCGAGTCTGACACACTCTTCGAGTCTAGCACGCATGTTTTCAAAAACGCGTTTGCAGAGCGACTGGGGTATCCTACTGACTTCGGCTCGAATATTTTCTTTAAGTTGTGTCACAGTGCTCGAATTTGTTTTGTAAACAACGGATTTTAAGTATCCCCATAAGAAAAAGTCACATGGGCTTAAATCGGGTGACTTAGGTGGCCACGGTACGGTACCGTTTCGGGATATGTTTTTTTCTGGAAATAACTGCCCACTGCATTCATGGACACATTAGCAGTGTGAGCTGTGGCCCCGTCCTGCTGGAACCATGTGTTTTGGTTGAAGGATGGACTATTCTGTAGTTCTACTCTGAAAAAGTCTGGGCATTTTCTACTGTCATCATCATGGTTCTACTCTGAAAAA
Source organism: Druceiella hillmani (assembly GCA_039881145.1). Taxonomy (NCBI): domain Eukaryota; kingdom Metazoa; phylum Arthropoda; class Insecta; order Lepidoptera; family Hepialidae; genus Druceiella; species Druceiella hillmani. The sequence goes on along the minus strand of JAYKKI010000002.1, from coordinate 50,209,385 downwards.
ATCTGGGCATATCTCTCCGAATTCACAGTTAAAGTTTGACCACGTTGATTTTCAAAGAAATAAGGCCCTATGACTGCAGATGCAGACATGGGACACCAGACTGTTACTTTAGGCTTATGTAAAGGCTCTTGATGCATTTGTTTTGGGTTGTGGACATCCCAGTAACGAAAGTTCTGCTTATTCACATATCCTCCAATGTGAAAGTGAGCTTCGCCACTAAAGAATATGTTGCCCATCCGGGTAGCAGCACGAAATCTCAACAACATCAACTCCGCGTAAGTTTTTCTCAATTCAAAGTCAGAATCGTGTAAATCTTAAACAATTTGAATTTTATATGGATGAAACTTCAGCTTTTTTCGCATTATTACGTGTAAAGTTGATTTCGGAATTCGCAATATCGATGAACGTGTTCGCAGTGATAAACGGGAATTTTCAACGACAGAAACCATAACACGCTCGACATTTTCATCCGTGGCTACCAATGGCTTGGGCCTATTTAATGTTGATCCTGTAGCTCTGAACCTTGCTACCCATGACTGAATGAGGTTGATCGATGTTCCATCACGTAATCGACGAATACTGTAACGATTATTAAATCGACGGCGTGCTACAGACAGCGAAAATCCGCTCGAAATGTACGCCTCGACGGCAAAAGCGCGGTGCTCTCCACTCCACTGTTCCATGGCTACTAAAACATCCGCACCGCTTGCGCTTCTAAAGACGCCCCCCGCGCCCCTCTTATGTATTGCGTTCAGAAACGATGTTTGTTCAAACTTTGAAATCTGCCACTGGACATCCTGTATAAAGATATTTGGTGTTAATAATCAATAAATTGATAACAATTATCCTACAATATACTGGAATTATTCGAAAAATTAACTTTAACCAATAAAAGAAAACATGCTTAAAATTCATTAAACCAAACACAGTTTACCATTTCCATAGCTTTTCCTTTAAACATACCCAACGGAAATAAACTATTAATTTCATTTAATAGATTCATATATAATATCTGCCAGCATTCTTAAAAAAAGATACTAATAACAGTTATAATACTAGTTAACAAACATTAATTTGTAGGGGATTCGATTAAAATGAGTGTTAAGCGAAAAAAATAATTTTAGGGCACGACGTCAATTTCTTAAAACCAAAATATTTTATTCTGGTTTTAATTATAATATATACTGTTATGTGTACTGTATGTTATTTTTTTTTAATAATGCCTTTATTTAATATTATGTTACGACCATAATGAACGTATAAAAATTAACGTGAATATCATGGACGTATAGAATTCTAGATGCCTGCGATGAGTAGAATATACTACTATACTATACTCCTTAGTAATTGATACGTACGTGTAGAAAGTTGTTGAAACAGTAATACTATATATGTTTTATGCTATATATAATACTATATATGTTTTATATATATATATATGTGTGTGTGTATATATATATATATATATATATATATATATATATATATATATACTATGTATATATATATATATATTTTATGCTTTATAATTTTTCTTTCATAATAATTTAGAATATAAGTTCATATTTTATTCGGCATATTCTTTGGTAAATTTTGATAATTTTTCAAATAAATAAACTTGTACGTTTACGTGGGTAATCATTGGGTTAGTAAGTCAAAGAATCGATACAGTAAACTGATTCATTACGCTAAATCACTATCTTGCAATTTTATCGATTCCTTTGAATCCTCGACTCAGGAACGTTTTGGAGTAACAAATAATAGACTTGCGACTTGTTTATTCATTGACGTTGTCTTAATCATTCATTGAGTCGCTTGACGTTCATATTAGTGAAATGATTCCTTATTTTTGCCACGTATTAATTTTTCGTATAATAAAGAGCTGCCCTATTCCTTTATTTCTCGTAATGAATTATTAGTATTCGCAAACCCATTTGAACCTTGTTTTATTATTAACTAGTTTTAAAACTGATACGAATATTTGAGGAATGTATTTTTGTACTTTGATATTATTACATCAATATGATTTTGTCAGCATTCATATGAACACATAGGAACAAAATATATTTGTAATTGTAATCCTTCAATTTACTTATCATTTACATAAATACGCCATTGAGCTGTTACTAAAATTCCAGTTACATTGAGGGTGTAGGATAAATACAGAATACATGGAGCCAACCAATGCTCGCTGGTATTTGCTCTACCATCTTTGAATTCAGTGTAGATTTTAAACATTCCATCTGTACTGAAATATTTGTGAAGACGCCTTTAATACACAGTTACAACATTATTAACATGAGCAACAACTGAATTCTCTGAAAAACTAATTTACAAAACTAAAATTCAAAAGAATTATATGTAATCATTCTCTCACTACTCAACATTCGTGTTAATAACGCAATTAAACTTAGGTCTCCGATTTATTATTTCAAGAGCGGTTTATTACACGTATATCGCCGCCCGTCTGGTGAGTGACCGCTCGTTTACTGTTTTTTCACTTATAGTCAAAAATTCCTCACTCGTTTTATAAATACCTATTGTTCGAATGAATTATTACTTAATAAGTTTCATCATACACAAATAGCCGTGGAGGGGTAGAAAAATAAAAAAGTGACACGTGGGAGCATAAGGGCAAGTTCTCCAGCAAGTAACAATCTTTTACGAACCTGTGGCATAGTTTATGGCTTATGGCTTTCAAAAATATTATTTAATTAACTGTAAGATTAACACGATGCTATTACATCTATTATAACAATAAAAGTAAATTTTCTTAAGTAAGTATTCAAATACAAATTGTAATATCTTCTTTCTAGTTGGGCAATTGAAATAAGGTGTAGTCTATATGTTATCGGTGATTCAAGAGAGTCCACCAATAAAAAAATAATTGGAATAGATATACATGTTCTTGTGGGATGACCAAAAATGAAACAGGTTCCAAATAAACCAACAAATATTCTGAAACCAATATTTTTGGGTTTTTATTTTCATTATTTTTGCTAAATATTGTTTCCATAGATACTTTTATGTAAAGATACTTTTATATAAAGTACGTAACAATTAAATTTATACAGTCTAATATTCAGCCTGCCAAAATGATTAAATTACAAATATTGACAAAGGGTTCAAATTTTCAAATAAATTGGGGGAAAAAGAGGATTACTTACTCAAGAACATATCCTTCTAGCGCTACTCCACACTTACTCAAGAACCTATCCTTCTAGCGCTACTCCACACTTACTCAAGAACCTATCCTTCTAGCGCTACTCCACACTTACTCAAGAACCTATCCTTCTAGCGCTACTCCACACTTACTCAAGAACCTATCCTTCTAGCGCTACTCCACACTTACTCAAGAACCTATCCTTCTAGCGCTACTCCACACTTACTCAAGAACCTATCCTTCTGGCGCTACTCCACACTTACTCAAGAACCTATCCTTCTAGCGCTACTCCACACTTACTCAAGAACCTATCCTTCTAGCGCTACTCCACGCTTACTCAAGAACCTTCTAGCGTTACTCCACATCACTTCTGGCTACGCCCATTTCGCTAATATGTGTCCATCTGGGAAAATTTATTGTAGAAAATATACGTAGCGTTATATTTTCATATACTCAGTCCTATATACACTATACATTTGTGTAATTAACAGGCGTCGATTAGCTAGGCATTTCATTGTTGTTGTGCTGATGCAAAATGAAGTAATTTTTGAAAACATGTCATTCATATATCTTCTGATGGAGTGAAGAAATTTCTATAAAATAAAAACTAAATGTTATTTCCGGTTGATCTTTATAATCTTTCAACACAACATCCGAATTGGTGCAGTAGTTTTCATATGATAGGTGCACAGATAAACATACAAACAGAAAAATTGACAAATATTCAAAAAGAATTTCTTTGTCTTCTCTTACTTAAGTTATGTTCTCCTAAATATTTTTTTCGCAAATGTCTATAATAGACTATAACGAAGAAAGAGAAAAGTACGTCACGTATTAAATATTAATTCTACAGTTTTATTATATTTATAGACAATATAATATGTAACAATCAATTGTTTATAGTCTAATATTAAACTTATAACAATAATTAAATTATAAGTATTGATAACGCATTTAAAATCAAATTAAGGAAACAAAATAAGCTTGTATTAAAAACAACATCGAAAAAATTATGTGCAGAAGACGACCGACAACGAAATCTGCCCTCATGAGTCTGCCCACATTCGATTTGCTTACTCAAGCACCTAATTCTCTCTCATTACTACTCACTTCACCTTTAACTTAAACTCTAAAACGGTGAAAAAGGAGGATGCTCATTTTATTAGGGTTTTAGGCCAGGAAAAGAATCGATTGTGCAGAAATGAAACTTATGTCACTTCAAAACTTAAAATTTTTATAACGATATTTAATAGACATTTTGTTTTTTATTGATTTGTTATTTTGAAATCTCAGAGATCAGCGAGAAACATTTTTAATAATTTATCCGTATTTATTTCTTCTTTCATCTCAATCACAGTTATTGTACTTATCAATGTTATCCTTCAAACACTTATACGCGTAAATTTTGTTTATCACGAGACAACTAATCAAAACACTCAATACCTGTAGTGTAACATATTCAAGTCTTAACATTCCAAAACTTTTATTAAAATAATTATTAATGTTCCCCACTATACACTAAAAACTACGCCGAAAATTTTACAACTGATTGATGTCGTACTTAGTCGAGATTCTTAATACAAGTATTATTGTATAAATACCAGATAGTACTTTCAGTTGTAATAATAAACAGTTGATGCACTTTAAGGTTATTTTGTTTTATTTTAACAATATACAAATCGGAATCGTATCACTGAGTTCAATTAAATTATTTTGTTTCCACTATGTACTGCTTACACGATGATTATGATGAGAAGAAAATGGCGTGAACGGAAATAAATAAACAGCCAATTAACAGCCGTGGTAAATAATTTTAATGTGCTATTTTAGGAATAGTTGTACTGTACAAATTGGCGCGTTGTTGAAGAAAGGAACCTTTGACAATTTAACACGGAGCTTTAGTGGTATTTTTAATTAGTGAAGAATAGAATAGTGAGTCTTTTCAGCACAGTCAATCTTCAAAACGTGATAATGCAATGTCACTCATATCGTTGAATGCAATTGTTAACTTCACTACTAGATAATATTAAAGCTTTTAAATAATTCCATTTACAGCTGATACGTTTCTCACACGTCTGCTTTACTTTTTTTTAAACAAAATTGATGAAGTATGAATAACAAATATGCGTAACTACATTTATTAAATCTATGTTTATATTTGCAGTTGTTTATTATTTTATAAAACAAATGCTATAATTATTTGTAATTTGAATTGGTTCTCCCCCAAAAAAACTATCAACTTTTAACTTATTCGTTGTATATTTGTACCTCGAAGGCATCCTATTTGTGAACAGGTAGTCCCGAGTATTATAAAAACATTAGTTTTCTTTGGTCGAAATTTTGCATTATACTTGATCATGTAACTTGATTACCCATTTAGAATTATATATTTAGTAGCTTCTATGCAATTCGCTTAAACTTTCTACGATTACCGTTAGTGTACTACAAAACTTGAGGTGTTCCGAACTAATATTATCAAGGTGAATGATATCATTTTTAAATAATAGTGAAAGTGAAACGAAAGAAATATAAATTGTCTTAGATACTGAACAATATTTTTCGATATACATTAAAATATTCAGGTCAGAAAATAATTTTTTTATGAAGAGGAACAATTTTTTGAGATCTTTGATTTTTTTAGTAAATGGAAAAAAGACTTACAACGTGGTCGTCCAAGAAAACCGAAGCCATAAACTTTTTCCGGGAATTTACTTTTTCATTCTTTTCTCTGTTTAATAAATGTTCTATGACCGAGTTTCTTCATTACAAAAAAATCTGTATTGCGGTGTTGATTATAGTAAGACGGACGAGACAAAAATTATCAAGTATAGTATTAATAATATGACTTTTTTAAAGAAAAAAAATTGTGAGCTGTCATAGAATACCTGATAGATATTATTCAAATATTTTTATTTGAACGAACTGAAAACAAAAAATCGAATATTCAGGTAGTTGTTAATAATAAAATATTATTATTTAAATTACTTATTTTATTTTTATATAATAATTTATCAGAGAAATATTTCTTAACAATCTGTTGAAAATATAGTTTTAATATTTTATAATACGGTTAGCCGACAAGATGCGAAACTCGCCGAATGGCACGTTGCGAAGTGTCATCAGAACGTTTTAACTCCCATTCAAATGCGCCATTAGATGTTTCACATAAAAAAATAACAACGTTTATTCAATCACTTTTAATACACCAAACAAAGAAGGTGAAGAAAAGAAGGTTCTAGGTTTCACTTTTATAATGGCATAGGCAAGCGTGTAGGAGATGGTATATTCAGATGATAAAAACAAAATTATAGAAATAAGCAAAAAATGTAATAAATATAATTGACATATAATATAAAATACCATTCAATTCACACATAAGTCATCTAAAATGTTTTATATTTCATTTTAATTTATTATGTTGTGAATTTTTGCAGTGTCCGCTACCTAATTTGATTCAAAACGAACTTTCGTCAATCGGTGCATATTGGATCGACTAACATAATGATTAGACGTTAATCGTGCGCGAATATCATTTAGCCTTGGAAAATCAGGAATTATGATTGATTAAAAATCCATAGAATCAAGAAAAAAACTAATATAATAATCTCGTGATTGGGCAGAATTTTTTCTGGGAAGGTGGTATGAGATTTTGGGTAAGTTCTACAAATCAAAGTATTTCTACTCTGTTAACATCCCTTTGTTAAGTATGTATTATTATCACAGACACTTAACTCTTATTAATATTTTACTCCATTCTGAAAGAATCTATTTGGTGTATATAATTTTAAATCGGTTACATATGCGGTTAGAAAAAATGACTTAACCTAATCTCCAATACTGTTAATCTCCAATATTATAATTTTTTGCACGATGAAGATTTCAAATTATTTAATTACTTCATTTAAGAAATAGGTATTGTTCTGTAAATACTTCGCCGTGAAAATTAATAACACAAATTATCATGTTATATGAATTATCAGGTAAATCCCCACATCAGGATATTTAAAAGTACAGATTTAGTAGAGTATATTTTAAGATTTATAGACCCAATTTAGTCTCAAGACACCAATTGTGAAACTGAAAATCAAATAATTTAAGAATTAATAAATATGAGGGACATAACAAAAAATCACTCATTTAAAAATATTATAAAAAATGGCCTTAGGTTATTTTGTTATCTATGAAGAGTAGTAAGCAATCTTACCCATACCTTTTTCGAAAAAAATAGAGCAAAAATTACTAAAGAAGTTGTAATCTAAACGAGATTGAAAGAAATTGTCAGTTAAAAGATTTCCATGAAATACATGCACATACCTCAAAATATATAACTAACATATAAGTCAAATTTTTTGTTTCTTTTCAATTAAATTGTAATTCTCAAAATGTTAATAATAATGATGAAATTAATATCCCCTGTTCTGATGAGGTCATAACAAAATAACTCGGCAAATAAAATATTAATAGGTAGAGGCCAATTTACAGTGGAAAAATAATTTTAATAAAAATGATATTCTGAAACCAATACGCGTTCGAAACGAACAGACCACAAAATGAATCTTGCACATTTATTAGTTCACTGTAGAAAAAATATATATAAATGAAATAACATTAATGCGAACGAAAATCTATATCACAAATGATACAATTAGCTGATCTAGAAAAGTTTTACTATATAGGTTATTCTCTGACGATATCCACATCAATATAGTTAACGTCCGTTGCCCAAATCGTCGTCGTAGCTCATCACTGGCTATTCCAACCATAGTTACGTAAGCAATCGTACCGTCAAGGGGAAAGACTAACGAGGGTCATAAACAGCATGTTATGGTCACGACCGACTCTTTATTGTGAATATAAATTCGATGTTCGGACCCGTCAAGCACTTGACTGCGATACGTGTTAGCGACTTTGCATCAACTGTATGTGTACGGACCAGATTTATATTTGTATACAATGTTAACATCTGGACTGTCAGGACTATATGTGTATATATATATATATATATATATATATATATATATATATATATATATATATATATATGTATATACATATTTATACATATATATATATATATATATATATATATATATATATATATATATATATATATATATATATATATCAGGATTACTAAATCTTTGTTAGTAATAGCGATATTGCATGATTTTTTATTTATCACATGATTTAGTAGTATCCTGGGGTAATTAAAAAAAACTTGCAAGTGTGAATATTACTCTTTACCTTGAGGATTCTATATAATTATATTATATTATCGTAAATTTATGTAGGTATTTTACATTTATACAAAAAAATTAAAAACCAAAAAATTTACTTTGTCACGTAATAATTCCACATTAAATTATTACACATTCACATTGAGAATTTTTTCCCATTATTTGTGCTATGAAACCTTCTTCATATCAAATTTCAAGTTTCTACAACGTACCCTTAGTAGTTTCACAAATGAGTGAATATCGAAGTTATATTTCAAAGCCCGTATCTTTTTATTGGCTGTCCCTGAAAAAAAGGTCTTGACAGATGCACAGATCGATGTACAACAAAGTGATTCTATAAGAATTCTGTCTTCACACGCTGATCTCTAAAAAGGTGCAAGCCAAGATACTTAAAGTGTATCAACATAACTGCATATTCATACTATGGCCTTTACCCATAATGACCAATTTAGTGAGAGACGATATGTAGAAATCGCATAGATAGATAATTTCAATCGAAATTTAAAAAACTCTTATAGTACACACAAGTGCTAATAAAAGAAAGCGTAATTGAGAAAACATACAAGATAATATTAATTTACGAATTAATTTATATTTGTAAGCTATATCAGCAAATAGCTATATATTATCAAATAATTACAGGTTTGCCCCCTAAACCAAACTGCTATAATTTTACGCTCACATCGTATTAGTTAATGGACATAGTTATTGAATATATTTGGCGTTAATTTTGTGGAAATTCATTATTCACAATTAAATGAAACTGTGTAATGCAGTACTATTTCTACTTTATTTAAATTCTTTACCACGGCCTAGGTTTCGTTGTATCACAACATATTCAGATTATTAGGACATTATTATGTAAATGATTCGCAGTACAAAACTGGATGGAAGAACGCATGGCAAGTAACGATTTTATGCTAAGAATTCTCTTCACATAAAGCTTCAAATTGCTTGCTTAATAGTCAAAACAAGCAAGTGACTGACTTTAACCTCATCTGTAGATCGGTGCCGGACGGGCTTCAAATAAGCATGATGGTGATGTTGTTACATTTTATAAAATATAAATGTGATTATTTTATTTGTCCCATTCTTGGAAATTGTAAAGTGGTCCCATAAATGAGTAGTTTTATTGGTATCGAAACATTTCTGAACCTTGTATCATGCTTAGTAATGATAGAAAAGAGAAAAGTTATCTCTTGATATTTTAGTACAAATGTCAATCTTGTTTTATGTCAAAGTTACTTCTGAAAGAACTGGTCATTTAAATTCTTTTGTTAACAATTCTTTACGATCGCATTTCCACATAGTCATCAACTCTTACATAAGTGACACCTATTTCGTATAAGTTTCAGAGACAATTACAAACCATATGTATGGGTTCTATTAATTTTTTTTCTTTATATATGTAGTTGTTACTCACTACTATTATTATTGTAATTTGCAATAAATTCTGTTAGTTACAATTATTTTTTGTTTCCAACCAATAATCTTTCCTTTGTTGGAAATTAATTTAAGGAGATACCAATAATTTGTTTGCCAGGTTGGATCAACAAAATATAAATGAGAAAAAAGTTAAACCCCGATATCGAAATTACTTAGCGTACAGGAATATAATATTCCATAAATATTTCTTCTTTTTCCGAACTACGAAAACTATATATACCTAAAAAAGAAACATTATATGTGGTATACATAAACAAAGTATATAGTAGTTTACAAAACTGAGATTTTACACAATTTTTTAATGAAAAAACAGTCTTAATACTTTTGAAATGTCGTTATAAAGTATTTACAAAAATAAAATAAATTAAAACTATTTTATAAAGTACTTACGAAAATAATTTAAGTGACAAAACTACAAGGTTCTATTAGAACTTATGTCATAAAATTAGATTGAATTTGTACTAATGAAACACATAATAACTTTTCTTGCTTCCCTTATTACTAAGAATGAAATAACATTTAAGGATATTTAGGTGCTTAAAAAGCACCTAAATATCCTTAGCGTATAGCATTACATCACAAGTTCCCAGAAGGAGATAAATAAAATAATCAAAACTTATATTTTAGAAAGTGTAACGACTTCAACGTCATGCTCGCCTGAATCCCAACCCAGCACCGGCCAAACAGCTGAGCTGAAAGTCAAAGAGTCTCTTGCTTGTTTTGAATATTAAGTAGGAAAATTGAAGCGCTAAGTGAAGAGAATGCTTGGTATAAAGTCGTTACTTGCCATTCGTTCTCCCACTCAGCCTTGTACTGCGAATAATTTACATAATTATGTCCATTAACTAATACGATGCGAGCGTAAAATCATAGCAGCTGGGATTACGGGGCAAACTTGTGATTTTGTGTTTATAGATACCAACTTGTTGGCATAGCTTACAAATATAATTATTAATTCCTCTAATTAATCTAAATCCTGATAATATTTATTTGTACGATGACGTTTATCGAATAGATATATCATTAGTACTCTAAAAACAATAATTTTTAAAGACAAGACATTTGTCCTATGTTTCTTACAATTATAGTTTTTATAAGCGTTTTCTTTGATATTCTTTCGCTTTCTTTCCAGTCCGTATGTCAATTTGTAGTTCATTGATTAAATTAATAGTACCTGAGGCTACTTTTTTTCATTTTATGAAAATATAAAATGTCTATAAAATATAATGTCATTTCCTCTGTACTTCTTCTATTAGCAACTGTACACACTTTAACACTATTCAATACTGATAGAGATTAACTATCAATGTACACATTATATATCGTCTTTTCCAAAGTGCTCATTATTGTAAAGGCCAGCATATGAATAAGTAGTTATCTTGATATACGTTGTTGCTTTCTTGACAAATAAATTTACAAACATGCCTTTTGATTAATGTAAAATATAATTAAATCACAGCATAGTTAATTTTTTTTGCATTTTTACTGATCTACTTTGTATGTATGTTCAATCGTATAATCTTCATTTGCCATCAAAATACATATCTAAATTAGGTTAATTTGTAGTTCATTGATTAAATTAATATTTTCTGTTCCCACGTAAATATTAAAGAGTGTATTCTAGTTGTTTTGCAAACAATTATACACAATGTTATTAATAATTTTGAAGAAATTGTGAAAAAATGGTATACTTACACTATATGAAGAAATAATGAAACAAAATAATAATTTAAACCTTATTTCTATTCATTTGATAAAACATACCTGTCACTATTTTTTGTGTACGTTTTTAATTTCTTAAAGGCGTTTGCTTTCAGTACGTTTGGCTTTTTTCAGTAAGTTTGCCTTCGTATAAATAGTGAGCCTAAATGTGCAATTAAGGGGGAAAATAGTGCTGTTAATTAAATACTATCTAAATACAAGCTAATAGGCGTTTTTTCTTACATTTTGTTCTCTGGTTTATAATTTAAAAATTATGGTGGTTTCAAAACATAGAGTCGGGGTCGATGTACGGGTCGAAATATTGGGAACCGTACGGGGGTGTATTCATAGTTGTAATTAGGACAGGCGAGAGTCTAATTGCTTTGCCGCAGTCTTCTGATTAGTCTTTGAAAATGTTTTATATTTTAGTAAATTATTAGTGTAATTCGTTTGTTTCACTAAGTTCGTTTACCTACGCATATATTTATTATATCTCTAATTTATGCATTAACATAAATATTTGTACACAAGTAAGGTTCATGATGATATGTGTAGAAAAGATGATAATTTTATTACATATAGTATATTTATTCTATAAGAAAGGTCGCTTTTGATTGTATAAACAATCTTATTTATGTTTCTTAACTTAGGTGCAGAATATTAATACTGTTAGTTTCGTTAGTTTAATAGTTTATTCGAGCTTCAAAGGTTTCATTTTGGCATAATTACTTTCCATCTTGATGGATCATCAAGTAAAATCATTAAAGAAAATGGCAGAAGAATAGAAGTCACAGAAGAACAGATAGATAACAGTGTTTCTAAAATGACATTGAAATAATAATGAATTAGGTATAATGTATATAATTCTGCGGTAAGTTTAAACTCTGTTAATCTTATTATAAAGGACATGAAAAATATTGTTAAATTTTTTAAATAAATTAGAGAAATAACGTCTACATATAAAAATATAAAAAGTATAAAAATCACAAAAAAGTGAATTATCAACTCTGATTCTAAATAATATTCATACTATAAAAAATACACGTTTTCATGTGAATATTGCTGGGTCCAATAATCTTTTTACAAAAGCATATAAAATCTATTAAAATATTTCTTCGAAAAGTCTTATTAATTAAATAAACAGATAATGTCAGAATTTAACAAAAAAATTCCAATCAAATTTATCAACCCTGATTCGAAACAATTATTCCATAAATATTCATATAGTTGTGACAGTCCACACGATAACATTATATACACAGTGAATCCGGGTTATACATATATAGAGTATCCGCTACCATTTTGATGCAAAATCGCTAAAACCTATCGCACCTGACGCGTCCAAACGTTGAATTTATATTCATAATAAAGAGTCGCTCGTGACCATAACATGCTGTTTATGACCTCCATTAGACTTTCCCCTTGTCGGTACGACTGCTTACATAACCATAGCTGGAGTGGCCAGTGATGAGCTATGACGGTGATTTGAGCGACAGACGTTAAGTATATCGATATCGTTCCTAATGGAATAATATAAGTAGGAACACATTTTTATATCGGCTAATTGTACGATTTAGGATACAGATATTTATTCGTAGCGAAGTTATTTCATTTATATCTATATCTGCTAAAATAAACTTAAACACCTGAGAAAAAAAATGTTATATGTGTGTGCTAATGGCGAATAGCTTTTTCAGCAGAATTGGCCGTGCTGTGTTCCTCGTCATGCCAAAGTTTCTTTAGATAGCATTTTATCAATATTGTTTTCATGGTTTCGTAACAAAATTCCGAAAATTAATTATTATTTCATCATGCCCATCGCCTTAAATTGAAAGAGCTAATACGCTGTAAGCACTATAGCTCTTTCAGATTAAAACCGATTTTAATGCAATTTGATATTTGATAAGACGTTGTAATATTATAAAATTGGGGTATCATCAAAAGGTCTTTAAACTACACCCGTTATCTCATTAAACTACATCCGTACTACTTGTTATAGTGTCTCCTTCAAATCAGGATGACATTATTTAGAAAGTATTACATTGCAAAATTACATCAGCCCTTTCCATTTATAAATGAACCAAGTTATTTTACTTTGTTCTTTGAAAAATGTGCTAGTTAATATATATATATATATATATATATATATATATATATATATGTATATATATATATATGTATATAAATACTGAAAACTATAATAAATATTTATTAATTTAGCATGTACGACATCGCCGTAGCAGGAGTACTTATCGGGCTAAATTTATTAATTTCTTTTTTGTTTGTTTTTACGTCGAAAAAGTGAAAACATACTTTTACAAGGAGATTTTATTTTGTTAAGAAACAAAAATTAAAGAAATTACTCTCCTTTTTAAAAAAAATGTATTGTTTTGGGTTAAAAAAAAATATTTTAATATAATATTACAACGCATAAAATATTCCAAATAAAGTTATATATTTTACGCTACTTTTAAACTAAATTTGTCTTTCTGTTTTATTTAAATAATTTTTCAAATTTTCCATTTTGTCCAAAAAAAATAAGTTTAATTTAGAAATAACTATATAGACTGCATAAAACATATAACTATAAAAACTGAGCCTGTACATTAAATAGTTTTAAGTATAACGGATTGCTACATACTAAATACACGGTTCGTCTGTTTGTACCTTCATTTGTTGTGCACACCTGAGAAAAAAAATGTTAACTAAACTAACCTCAGCAAGAGCTGAACCGATTTGGATGCGGTTTTCAGTGATATATTTAGATTAGGTTGGGCATTTAATTTTGGCAAAAAAGATCAATCTTTAACAAAAATTTCCTAATAACTTTTCTTACTTCGAATTCCATATGAACGAGTCGCAGCTTATATGTAAATAAATATCAATTTGGTAATACTCTAAACATCATTATATCCATGTACTTCCACGAAAATGAGAATTACATTAAATATTTATTTCTCCGGAAAATGAATTTTGGGACTATAAACAAACCATAAAACAGAAAGTCAAGGTTTTTTTAGAATTGTCGTTTGCCTCTTTATTTGACTGTTTGATCACATATAATATAACAACTACTAGGGTAGCATAGGTAAATTTTTAATTTTTTATTCTTTAGAGTATGACAAAGAATATGAAATATTGAGTGTATTTAAAATTGTAGTCTGCCAGTCTGTCCTCCAGGCTGTATTACATTAAAACTACTTAGTAATTTAGTATTTACTGCCCACTATTATATATAAAAATACTTTAGGGAGAGACTGATGTACATTGTATGAAACTAAAAAGAGTAAACTGAAATACAAAGATTTTGACCTGCTAATTGGAACTAGCGACTCAGTAAAGCGAGTAGTTCAAAACAATTTTTAAAAGTGAGGTACTAGTAGCATATTTACTTTAGACTCAGTAGAACCCAAACAACAGTTTCTATATAATTTTATCTGTTTCTCTTTCTGTTTGTCATTTATCTTTTTACTAAAGTATCAATAAAAATATACTGGATTGATATAAATAAGCCTTTCCTTAGATAATATTAAGTTGTGTGTGTGTGTACGTCAAAATATTTTAGAGTATTATTTTTAGTGTTTTGTGTTTTGTCTAAAGGGTTTGAACCGTTTACATTAGTTACGATTACCTATAGTATTCTATAGGTCGTAAACGTAATGAGTTGGTGTTGTAATTCTTTATATATTTAATAGTACTTTAACATAAAACCAAACTTTTGTTTAAAATTATACTTAATTTATATAGAAAGTATTGTGATGAATTTCACACATACAAAGTAAAGTCGAAAGTAAATTTTGATTTTAATTAATTGTCTGAAGTATTATTGAAAAAAGCTTTTTCAATAAAATATAAAGGCGTTTCTCAAATTATTCTATTTCAAATTCAGAAACTGTCAAATAGACCAATTTTAAGTCTATTTTTTATAAGCAGTATATTAAACATTAGTAGTACCAATGAATAAAATAGTAATATACAATGAATGTAAAATATATTTTCATACCTCTGTAAAAGGCAATATACAGAATGTAACAAAGAACGATTTTATTATTTACACAGGAAACTCTTTGTATCGAAGTGAATAGAAAACTCTAGGAAAATTTTCAACTCTTAATGAAAAAATCTGAAACTCGCACACATTTATATTAAGTGTGAACATAAATATGCCATAACTATAGCGGGGAATATCGTAATAATGAATACTCGCGGAATGGAGGAACTATCACCACTATAAAAAATCATTTGAAGTCCATGGTAAAGCAGAGTTTAGTGAATAAGACAAATGCGAAATAGTAAAAATGCAAAAACGAAAAGCGGACTACTTCAACAACAAATATTATTCCTCCATTTTTCATCATTGTATTTAAAGTGATCTAAAAGATGCATTTTC
Organism: Druceiella hillmani; assembly: GCA_039881145.1. Taxonomy (NCBI): domain Eukaryota; kingdom Metazoa; phylum Arthropoda; class Insecta; order Lepidoptera; family Hepialidae; genus Druceiella; species Druceiella hillmani. Next base: position 50,193,448 of record JAYKKI010000002.1, on the reverse strand, counting down.
TTGATTACATCTGGCAGTTGATAATTTATTAAATGAAAATATTGCAATGAAGCATTTGCCTTTTAGTTACGTAGAATGTTTTGGATTTGTGGGACTTATAAAGTACCTATGTCCTTCTTATAATTTAAAATGTTGCCAGTATCTTAACTCATTTAAAACTGCCAAAAGTTATATGGCAAACAAAAAAGGATAAAATTCTAGAATTGATAAAAAAATTTCAAATAATTTTGTTTACTACTAATATACGGTTCGTTTCTTCTTTTGGAGTGGCAGTACTGAGTTTAATTTATTTTTTAATTACGGATCAAAATTCTCAGTACGCAGATTGAAAAAAAAATAGTAGCCTGAAAAGCAGAGATATTTAAAGACGCCAAAAATACTAGGCAAAATATGGCTGCGATAATTTAAAATATTTTGCCATGATGGTAAGTCAATGATTAGAAAATTAGGGTCAAATATGGAAAAAAGACACTCTCTTACTAGACATTCTAGACATACACGAAAACAATATCTTTGCATTTCGGAAATAATTACTATACATAGAAAGTCCACTTAATGAAATTATTAGTATTTCCGCAGGATATTCAGCGGAAAAACACTTAAAAAATAATGTGGATACTAATATGGTGGAAAGTGAACAAGCAGAAATAAGAGCTACTTTTTCCCATAGCAAAACAATTTTTAGTTACACAATCCACGAAAATTCCTATAGAACGAATGTATAGTGGAGCTAGTCTTCTTTATACACATCGAAACAGACTACAAGGAGGAAAAGAATTAAAGTTTTTATTTTGGAAATCTTATATTTCGCTTCTCCAATTTGATTATTACCCGATAATTTTTTTTTTAAATTAGCGAAAGAAGAAACGATTTAAAATACTGCTTGTCGTCATTGTAAAAAGTTCAGAAATTCAAAAGTTTAATAATCTACTGTAAACAATTTATAGCAGTTTTTTTTTGTTTTAAAGAAGAAACGTTTCAGCTTTTTTGTCTAGAAATTTTTGTGTGGGTAATGGGTATATTTTAGCAAGAACAGAAAATGTTTATTTATGTTGAAAATAACTTATTTTTTTTGTTTACATAACTTATGACATTTCATTACAATATATTAATTAATTTTAATGATTTCATGGAATCAGTTGATGAAATAATATAATGGACACTTCTTAGAAAAATGTATTAATTCATGAATTAATATGGTATAAAATAGTATATATTTCCATTTTATTTGAACTTTGAACAAACAAATTACCGTTAACTTGCGTTAGTAATTCCACGAGGTGTAGGCAACTGTACAACCCTATTTAATATGTGTTTCGATAAGCAGTTTTTTTTATTTATACATATCGCAAAATGTATTAATTTCTATTCATTTTCTTTGGCCGGGACATGGTACATTTAATAAAGCAGTTTGTGGAGGACCTTTAGTTGACAATGGGTTTTGCTGATAAAGAGTTTTGCTTTGGCAATTATTTCTTGTATAATATGAGATTATCATTCAAAATGTAATTTCATTTTAACTCACTGTATGAGTTTTATTTCTAATAACAACTTTGAAAATTGTTTAAGTTGTTTTATTTCGTGAGGGGTGGTACAAATAGAAGAATTGCAAAGAAAGGTCATATATATATATATATATATATATATATATATATATATATATACACATATATACTATATTCATCATTTACGCTTAATAGTTACTTGCAAAATATATCCTAAATGACAAACGAATTTTACACAACAGTTACAATAAGTCATAGGAAAGTTTCGTTTTCTACTTTTACTTGTAATAGTATGAGACGGGTAGAAGAAAAAAAACATGCCAAAAAATTATTGAATTTCAAGCCATAATCGCTTGTCCGATACAGCGAAACTACATAATTCGAACGCATATGTATGTATATGTGTATATACGAATTTTCTTTCATCCCACAAAATAAATTTCTGCATATTCCATGCGCGCTTCTGTAAATTTATATTTAATGTCAATGACTGACCTTTTCGGTTATAAATAATCAATTTATGGAGCAAACATTAGGCGCAGCTGTCTGTAATAGCGCATTTGCCCTCCAACCGCCCGCCCAGACACGCCGAATGCTGGCGCCTAAGTTGCCTCTGCTTTAAAATTCAATTTAGGTAAATGTCGTCCGATAACGTTCACTTTTTTTAATAAAACATTGAATAATTTTATATTACATACGGTAAACATCGAATAATTAATATTAGAAATATATCGATTGATATGCGGAGCTTTAAGATTTATTGACTTTCAGTATTTCTTGAACATAGCATGTTTTATGCTTGTGCAATATTTTATAAATAAAATAGAAATAGGTATAGCGATTTATTAAAAGTATTATAGATTATACTTAAATAATAATTGCCTCCTTTTCAATAAACTTATTATAATTAGTATTTTTAAGTCAGACAATAAAATTCAAGCGGAAATATTCTTACCTATTAAATATTTCTTACCTATTAAATATTCTCAAATTAAATAAAGTTTTTGTTAGGACAAGATAATCAGGACATTACTAAGGGTCATGTCTTGCTTATCTTATTCTAACAAAACATTTTAATTGGCAACTGTTTTTTAAATTATGCATTTTACTGGACTTGTCGAAATTTTAAAATTTCAAATCTTGTTTTTACTTTAATATAACGTACGGAGTATTAGGATATTTTAAAAACTCTTGTATGAAATTCTAGTTCCCAATCCTATAAATAGGATATTCCAGAAATTATATATTGACCTATCTCTAAAAAAATTAAGTCACACATCTTTTAAATTTGTCTTAAATTAAGTACACCTCAGTGGTATATCTATATATATATATATATATATATACACATATATATATATATATATATATATATATATATATATATATATATATATATATATATATAGACGTTTTGCCGGGTCCTTCAAAAATAAGCATGTTTGCGGCACTCAATATATGTGAGTAAGGTGGAAAATCTATAGAGTGGAAAATCTGAAAAAACGGGATGTGTCCAGAGATGAGCACATTCCGCTTTGATACTATCGTCTTCAAATTATCATCATTTATCACTGGGATTTGTTAAAGGTAATCAAATACACCAATTTTTAGTCGTAACTCGTGAAAAGAAAGGCTGTTTATTTGATATTATGTTTATTCGCGGAATTAGTTTTTCCCTTTTTATTCTTTGATACTATCTCTATCAAGGCATGAAAGTTTGTTGTGTTATGCGAAACTGTATTAGATGGCACCGTTTATATGCCAGTACATAAGTTCTAGTGAATTTAGAAACTCAACAAATTATGATGCTTTTCTCGCGAATGTTGATAAACGCGTCTTACAGGTATCGTGTACTATTTACTACTGATAATCCATTTGTCCCAAGTTAGCAAGATTTACATTTCCATCGTTTGAACTACAATTTTCAAAAAATTAATTTTCTTTTCTCAATTTTTAATGCTTCAGATTTACATTTTGCTTACCTTCCATTCATATATACACGCGAAAGTAATGAAAAAGTACCTGTGTCTCAGTAGTAAGTAAATATTATTATTTAGTTTCATGATTAAAAAAGCGTAGAAACTCATACGTGATACTTATTTACGTCTTAAAAGCTACCTTGTTAATGAATTTATTTTCAAAATTTTCAAAATAGAGGAGGAAATCTGTGTATGTCCTATAACGTAGGGAGGATGAAAATTGGCAACTAAAGGTCGCAGCTACTATTATATTGAAGATAAAAACGTTGGTATACCTTTTTTGCTACCTCTAAGCTTTTTAAGATAATTTCAATATGTTTATCATGTGGACCAGTCAATCGTTCGTCTTGTAAACCGTTTTGCATGTTTGAACCAATATTTCGCTTGCTTCCTTGCTTAATTTCACTCTGAGTGTCTAGTATAGTAAACCGGTAAGTAATACTACAACTGATGATTTAACAACGGTAATAAAGAAATCTTTTTTCCCTAATGACACGATTGTAATAATTCAGTGGTTTCTGAAAAAAACTAAGACGTCGATTATATAGCATATTGTGGAAAAATGTCCAGTCTAGTCAACACTTTTTGGGTCCTATGTTTTGTTTAAAGCTCAGTTTGCTTCCAACATTGCCTTTGCGATTATTCAGTAGTTTTGGCTGAAACATAAATTATTTGGAGTATTGCTGAATAAATTTATTTCATGAAGATTATGCTCTCGTATTTATTACCCAATGAGAGCTGGCTGGTGTTCTGCCTGCTCAAACCTTCTCAGTTTAGTTTCAGGAGGAATTTTCATCCTTCTAGCTAATTTTGTGACTCTACTTTTAAATTAATTCTGAATGTATTTCAAAAGGATAAAAATTTAATTAAAATTTAATTATTATATTCAAAACCAAAGGTCTGAATTTATCTGATCAATATAAATAAAGACTAAAAATAAACATGAAAAACCAGGAATGCAACAATCAAAACAGTTAAAGCGATCAAAAATCAGTAAAGATATAAATTTTGTTATCATTTAATTATTGAATGGGATTTAAAAATGCTGAAATAACTTCTAAATTGGGGCATAAATCGTAAACAGCCTATCTCAGTTTACCGCCAGACAGAGACCTCTCCAGTGGCTCAAAATAGTATTTTTAAATCGAAAACTTAAATACAACACTAAAATTTTAAATAATTCTCGGCTAATAGAACTGGAATCGACATAAAGCAAAATAGGAAAGAAAAATATAAAAATTGAAACAGATCTAAAGCTGTCAAAAATTCGTCAAAGAAACTCTTTGGTTATCTATTTGCGAATAATTGACATCTGGAATTAACATCCTATCAATAGAAATTAAATCAAAATGCAAATAACCAAATATCAAAATATAAATAACCGACGCTGTTGAAACCCTTCTAAGTTAAAACAGTGCGAGTTTAAATCAACAGGAAGTACGAAATTACTAAATTTAACACTACTGTACACAGAGATTACACATTTCAAGTTTATTCTCACTCCTCAGATGCAAGTGACACCCTGATGTAATCAGGCTATTGAACAATTTAATACTGTGGGAACTTGGAAAATTTTATCAATTGTATCTATTATTATGAACAATTTTATGAATAAGTTTTAAAAAAATTAATCGTAATTTATCAGTATCAATACAGTCAAGTATTAAAAAATTTAAACGTAGCTAAGGCAAACATAAACAATTTATGGCTCCCAATTAATATCCCAAGCAATTAATTAATTAGCAAAGATCTTTGCTAATAACCCACCTGAAGATGTTGTAATACAACGAAACCTAGAAATTAAAGAAAGTAGAAATAATACTACATCACGTAGTTTCATTTAATTGTGAATAATGAATTTTTACAAAATTAACGCCAAATATATTCAATTTATGGCTCCTTAAAAAAAAAGATTATTCTACTTTGTTTATGTTCATGAAAAATTCGTCAATTTCATTAAGGGTTGCCATACAATAGATAAATATATAATATTATATGAGCTTTAGCCTACGGTTTTGTTTGTGTATTCACGGTGTTTATAAATTGTTAAGCAATTAAAAATTAAGCCAGCAGAGAACACTTTAAAACCAAGTGGCACTGAATGTCAATTGTCAACGATGTGTATAACAATTATTTGACATTATTTTTATAGCTAACAGATTTTATCGTCCAAAATTTTATAATGTTTGTAATATAAACTAATGTGACACTTAAAGGTTATCATTACATTTATAAAGGCTATATGAATCTATATAATTCAATTTTAGTCTAAAAATAGCATCACTAAACACGAAGAAAAAAAGTTTAGGTTTTATAATACACTTAATGTTTGCAAGAAAATTTTCATCGTTTGTTATCATTTCATTTTATCGTGAAATAACAAACATTCACGTTAGATTTAATCGTCAAATTGCGGTCTCTTTAACCGGCTTAAATTTTCTTATTGACCTACACCTTTTTGCAAGCATACATAAACGTAACTGCGTCGACCGATAAAAGGTCTGCAGAGCCAGCGGACATCGTTATTAAAAGTCATATCACAATTTTTTATATCCATTTCGGCTGTAACAGAAATTACACAATTTAGGAGGTCGAACATTGAGGGACTATCGACCGCATTCCGACTGGTCCGATCGAACGGATCGCTGCTCGAAACGGGCACTCAAGCGTAGACGACGGCGCGGAGAGAACGTTTCGTGTTATGAGTAAATTTGAAAGTGACTCCGAATATTATGAGGGCCGCGATAACAGCTTTGGAGATGCGATATCATTGAGCAAGGAATGTCACCATGGCACGTGTCCGCTTCTACGCGGCCAATCTGTAAGGCCAAATTGTAATTCAGCTCGCGCGCGCCCTCGACAAAATGTTTGTGTGAAGTTTTATTACAAATTGTCATATTATAGTTTCGTATGTATAGTGTTTGTGTACGTTTGACGTCTAAAGTGTTACTTGGTGGATTCGGAAAAGTTATTTAATAGCGTGTTTTTGAAGGTTAGACTTTATTTTAAATCTATTTAGCGATTCGGCGGAAAATCAGTCAATTCGTATTGTTGCAAACTTGTTCTACTCTTTTACCTTGAACTTTCCACTTGTACGTAATTCTACAGGGTTCTTTATTTAAACAAAGAAACATTACATTTTCATCATGTTCGTTTGACCCGTTCGTCCATCGGCTTATCGCAATCTTATATTTTATATAGTTTAGGTCTGTATGAATCAAAATTTTACAAGCGTTTATTTAATACAGAAATCTCAATTATTATGAAGTTAAATAAAAACAAATAATAAACCTCTCCCTATTTATAATAGAGTGGAAAAGTTTATCACACATCTATTGAACGGAGCAGGTTTAACAAAATTAAATTTAGGCTATTTTCACTTTTAAATTCTTTTGGAAAATATTAAAGCCAAAAATGACGGCAAACCTTACCTTTTCCCCCTAATTTTTAACATTAATTTATATTTAATGAAAAAATAAAATTTTAAAATTATTACTGGTCGACTTCGTAATGTGTTCGTGTGCTCACAAACTAAGTTTTGTGTGTGTATATATATATATATATATATATACAGGTGTCCCAAAATTCAATGTCAACCCTTAAAAAAGAAGAGGTTATGACTGTTCTTGGAAAAGTAAAAAAAATTTTAAATGTCTAGGTCAAATACTTTTAAAATTATAGGTATTTTAAAAATTTAGAATATTTCCACCCTGCAACATTCTTTTAAGTACTGTCACTAAGAATTTTCATTTTCCTTGATTCTAATCTAACTAACTTTGCCTACTCGTACTGAAAAAAAAGTGCTACGCTATTTTGGCAAATTACTATAAAAATTGGCACATATAGTCCAAATTTCAAAACGGTGTCAAACTTGCTGGTTTGTTTCTTTAAAAAAAAATCATAAATTTGTTTCCAAAGAATCCTGATTTCAAATTAATTCTCGTACTTAGTGATAATGCTACTAATGCACACTAACACACCCCCGACACTCCATACTAGCTAACAGATTTAATTGCCTACACTATTACATACATACTCGCCTATCCGTATCCTTATGCGTGTGTGCATATTTTATAAATTAATGTAGGGCTGTGAGCAGCGTGCAGATAAAAAATATTTACAAATACTACATACCGATCGCGATCGTTGCGGACAATCGCGCCGATCAAATGAGTTGAAGCTATACGTCAGCGACATAACTGTTTCTCTTTTTAACAGATCGATTGACTGTCTCGATAGCACGCTGGCTAGCTTTGTATTGGTGTAGGTGACTTTATTATCTAATTGTAAAAATGTAATTATATGAATAAATATTTTACTCTATACATTTAATTGTATGAAAATGATTTGATAAGAATAATATTAAGATAGCATTTGAAAAAAATGTACTTAGTATGGATATTAAAACGAAATAAAATCTTAAACGAAAATAAATTTTGTTTATATTTAAATGTGATACATTGAAATATCGTCTTCGTTTTTTTAAATATTTAATTTTGACTTGATTAGATCTACTTCATATGAAATATCTCTTAATATACAATATAACATGTCTACAGCCGACTTTTACGAACAGTTTGAAATTTAAAACTGCTCAGTGACATGTTAGTTGACACAAAATTATAGGTACTAACTAAATAAGTTGGTGACACAAAATAAAATTATTTATAACAAACAAAAAAAATGGAAACAAAACAATCTCCTATCCTACCCTAGTGAATTTATTATTTTTAAGCAATCACAGTGCAATAACGGACTGTTATATTGGTTTACTATAAATAATTAATTATAGATTTAAAAATTAATCATAATTAAAAATGTAATTATTATAAATAGTTAATTATAATATTAACAATGAATTACACAAGTTAAACTAAACCAAACATCATACAATTTAACAAATCACAAGCGCACGAAGCAAGCGATAACCTAGGAACGCGTACACATGGTCGTACCCATTATCTGCGGGTGCCGTTAAATTGGCGGGGGAGGTGAGTATTGGTTCTTTACGCAGTAATACTATTCTTTGACGCTAGGTTTTCTCTAAGTCCTTAATTTTCAGGTATAAATGATACGGATAAGGTACAAATAAGACTGATTAAGACGCAATTTTACCATATATGAGTGAGACGGATACTGACGCTACTTTTACCAAATGTGAGTAAGACGGATTGTGAGACGGATAGCGACGCCACTTTCACGAAGTGTGAGTGAAACAGATAGAGACGCAATTTTTCCAAGTGTGAGTCAGACGGATAGTGACGCTACCCTACCCAGGTAGTGGTCCATGCGCGCACGCTGCAATACTGCAGTACGTTATGCACCTTCTTTTACAGTGCATCTATCCCTATCCGTATCGCTCTCGTACTAATAACTTTGACTCTGTGTATTGGACCTGATTACGGCATAATTTACTACAATTTGACTTTGTGTATTGGACTTGATAGCGTGACTGGGAATTTTTACCTGACCGTTTTCTAACAAACCTTTCTTCGGAACTGATTTTTAACCATTGAATGCGTGATTCAATAATCTAAGACGAGTAGAACCTACACTATGAGGGTTCTATATACATTTGATCACTCATGAACATTGAAGATCAGTATTTCATTTAAACGTAAATGCATTGCTTACTTACTATATCTTTCAGAGGCGTAAAAACATAATATAATTACTATAGTTTTTCTGTAACTTCTAACCAGATATTACGATATCTGTTTTTTTCATGATTTTTGTTTCAATAGATCCAAAAAACATTTCCATTTTCACATATTTCTTTAGAATATCTTTTAAAATATTCAATTTAAAATTATCGCAATAATGTTTTTGTATTCTTCATGACAAGTTAGCTAGTACCAAACGTGTGGGTTAATAAGTTTATACATCTCAACCTTTCTGAAAAACATCAGCCGTAACGGACGGACAAACATGAATAAATTCATTTTTCCTTTTGAGGTATGGTCACTAAAAAACTACAAAACATTAAAATAATTACCAAAAATTAAAAGACATTTGGAATTTGACGTTTGGCAGCCGCTTATCAGCATCAAAGGACTTTTTAACCATATTTTTATTAAAATAATCCTGAAATAATCCTTATCGCTTATGCGGATCTTTCTTTTAAAAAAAGAATAAAATTAACTTTTTACTATCATTAGCCTAATCTTAGAATTACAAAAATTCAAATATATTCCAATGGCAAATTAGATGTATGACACATTATAATGCCTTATTCGATACAAGCTAATTAAGAACATTCGAAAGTTTTAGTAAGATTAAAAATGTTTTTGGACAAATAAATAGATTGCAGACAATATTTAGCAGATTGTGTTTTTTTCAACGCATTTTCACTATGATACCTAAAAAATGAATGCAAGACAATGGACAAACAACTCCGTGACCCCGCTCGAACCGCGCTGTCCAAATTAAGCCAAAGGCCGCGCCTGTTGCCCAGTGTCGCATGATAGTTTTCTGTGATTGACGCACCAACAGACGTCTGTCTATTTATTGAGCGGGCAGGATGTTGTTAAAACTTCGTGTTCATAATCCAAATACACGTCTCGTAATTTGAGGCCCAGCCTCGATTGGTGGGATATCGTGTACCGAGTTCACTGTGCTGAGAATTAAATTTGTGTTACCCTCTAGTAGGATTATTTTTAGTAATATTAAATTTATATATTAGTTATCATTGGACGATGTATATGTACAGTAGAATTTGGTTATAAGACCTTGGAAGGACCCAGTCATATTGAGTTATTAAATCCGATTGTCACTAAAACACCTCTTTTTATTATTTTAATATTGTCTTTTCTTCTTCTCAGTCATTTTGATCTTGACAGAGCGGTCGTGGTCAGCATGTAGTAATGTTATGGGTAGTCGCTGTTATTCGCCTCACCACCTACAGCAGATTTGACCTGGTTTGTCTACCGCATCGACGACTCCCACTTGGTCTAGCGCCTTCTACCTGTTACCTGCACAACAATGCTCTCTATGGAGCTACTATCTCCATGCATGATGTTATTATTTTCATTATTATTAATTATTCTTATTCTCTTATTTTTTAATATTGTTATATTATCTATGTTCGAGTTCATTTCGACAACAAGTATATCAGTTATCAACGGACTGACTGCTACAGTTTTCTTTGACTATGTAGTGCGTGAGCCGACATTAAAGAGAAGAATTATTATGTTTTTCTAAGATGGACGTTAAACACACTTGTTTTTGTAAATTAACAATGGTGCTAGTATTATTTCTACTGAATAAAAACAGCAATATTACATAGAGTTGTTATTGCAGGTATTATGCTCCGATATTAAAACAACTCACTATAAGTTATTACAAGTAATGTTATATAAAATTCGTTATAAGTGATGTTTCAGATAAGGCTATTATATGGGATTCAGCTGGGATCTTTAACTTTTATCATTACAAACAGTATGTTGTTATAATCGATGTGATTACAACCAATTTCTACTGTATATGGATGTCACCCTTATCATTTTATCACGTCAATCCATCTGTCACCGTTTTAGACCTACGTTGGTTAGATTTTGTACGTGAATGCTTCAAAGATAGTATTCAATTCATATGTAGCAAAATAATTTAAAAAATATCCTAAAATGCATATCAAATTACATATGAAAAATTGAAGCAATTTTTGTCACCTTTTACACCTAGTGGGATATTATGTGCTAGAGCTTTTAAAATAAAATTGGGGTTATTTTATCGTTTTTATTCCACCTCTCTGTTTTTTTTTAGTTTTTTAGCTATTCTTTTTTTAATTAGCTATTCTCAACTATTTTCAAATTTAAAAGTAGGTTTGGAAAATCTGAATAAATTCTAGATATTTACATTTTATTATAACTTTTGCTTAAAATTATTTCGAATAATTTGTTTTAAGATTTTGAGAGATGTAAATATGAATCCAAATAAATTTATTGTAATATTATTTATTCATAATTGTATTTTTAAACCTTTACATAACTTGTTACTTAAATGCATAAAATAATACTTCGGATGCGGTTATTATATTACGTCTTGAGGGTCAAAAACCTCACTTCGACCATTATACGTAGCTAAATCAACAAAGAGCAGCTTTCCATATCGCCAGGAACATTATCAATAAAACGCCGCCCCGTAATCCACCGATAGATATTCAGCAAAGTGATTATGGAAGATAAATATTTGCTGAATAAATTATTTGGGATTGAATTTTGGAGACGCGGAGGATTATGGCGCGGCCAACTTCTAATTATTACCCTCGTTATAATGGAGCCGCGCGGGCCGGGAACTACAAACAACTCGTGAATAGATGAACGATTCTCGAATCTCCGAATCTTGTGCCTTTACCAAGTAAATTAAACTTGCGCCTCACCTTTACGGTTATTTAAATAAAACTTAATGTACCTAGGTGAGTGTATACGTGGCCATAGGAACGACTTATGCGGCAGCTATATGTTATATAGAGCGATGAGAATTATGAGTGATGAACATATATGTGGTTAATAAAATATATAATGGTATGATAATAGTTTTTTAAAGAACTTATTTCATATTTTGAACAAACCTGTATACATTAAAATATTGATAACTTTTCAATGATTAAACTATAAATATGGCTAATGGGACACTCGTCACATAGGAAGGGGCTGAGAAGGAATCTAAATGTTTTGTACCAAGGGATTCCATTTGAGAGCTATCCCATCTGAGTTGGTATATATCAGTGCATTTTTGCTAGAACGCGCCTTGTGGTCGTGCTCTGCTATATCATCAATTTTGATCGAAAAATTATAAAATATATGAGTAAAAATGCATTTTGCTTAGGGAAAACCATTCTTTTATTTTTAGATAAACGTAAATAAAAAATGAAAAGAAAGTGGTGCTTGGGTTGAATTACCCGATGAAATTAATATCAAAGTCAAAGAGAGAAAAAATTAACAGCCATTTGCTTCTTTGATAAGGCAGACAGTAAAAATAAATAAGTATACTTTAATAACATAAGTTTTTAAAAAGTATATACTCGTTATATTGGGAACCTCCTCCTTTTTAAAATCTGTTAAAAACAGACCTTAAATTTACCTTGTCTTTTTTTTTGCATATCTACATGTTGTATGTACTTATGTATGTATACGTATATTCTTGATTTTTTAAATTTGTTAATAATAATGTTACACATTTTATCCAACTTTTTAATTAGCTATTCTCAAATATTTTTTTATTTAAAAAAAATTCTTTTAAATATATGTTTGTAATGTCATATATTTTTTTAAAGTGCTGAAAAAGTGCTTTGTTTACATTTGTATTATTGTTATTCATACAAGGTTTCCACTTAAACTAACAATGTTTACCAATTTTAATGCCTAATTGTTGCACCCTTAAACAAGAAATTCGTGGCCACCTTTCCAAAAGTAAACCTCGTGATATTTTAGCATCATATCTGGAAGTTCTGTATCCCACGATTCTTCATATATTATTAACCAAACTTCCTGAAATATCACATAATTCGTCACTCTTCCCAGAAAGTGGTGGAGTTGTTTCATTCCCATTATTATAAAGCTAGGGTTTTCTAATTCTAACATAAGCGGTTTACTCAAAACTAGTAAAAAAAATATATATTAGCGTTACCAAATAGTTTTTTCCTTACATTTTTAGGCTAAAATTTATAATTAAAAATTACTTTAACGATTCTTTCTGTTTATTCTTTCTCATGATATCGTTCCAAAACTCTTATCATAATTTCTGAAATAGCAAAAACTTCACAATTTGTAAAATAATATAGAATCTTTGAATACACGAAAGTAAAAGAATTGCTTTAAAAACATTCACACCCTTAATAATATACTATAATAAAAGCCTTCCCTAGGTGAAAAATAATACTCATGTAAAATAATACTGAAAAAGAGAGAATAATAGAATATTACAGTATTTTTTGTTGTAATAAGAACTGCTGATTTTTATCGGTTTTTTATATTACATTTGACAAATTTCAAATGAATTGTTGCTCTAAAGCTATACTCATCCTATATTACCAATATTTGTAACAAGCACAATATATTTATTTTCCAGCTAGAGTTTGATCATATTCAGGACAAATAGAATCTCTCGGAGTAAAATAATATAACAGTGCTAATTTAACTTCTACACTGTGTGCAAACAAAAAAACATGATGTGTCCTGAAAACAAACCTAACAGTTGTTACTTTGTACATTAATAAAAATTGGAATAAAACCAGTCAGCACTCATACAAAATATGAACTAATATGGCGTCTTTGGAGTTTTCATTGGAAATAAGTAAAGATCGTATTCCCAGCAAAACCAGAACGTATGAGCAGGATCACATATCGAGTATATTGTAGCACGAACAAGGGAAATTTTAATATTAAAAATATTTTATATATTTGAATATTACATTTGAAACTTACTATAATCTGCGGTCACAACACTTCCGAAAAATTGTTTTCCACCGTATTTAGATGAAATTCACAAATAATTACAACTTAGAGCTATTAACTACCTTTTCAGTAATTGTAACGACTCGAGTAATTAAATATATACTAATATTATTACTAATTTAATGTAGTTCCATTACAATATCAGCAATAATTACATTTACTGATCTCATTATAATATAAGCGCTATTCGTTGTCTGGATATTTTATAAATATATTGAAAACTTAGTTTCTCCAGTAGAATGAGAACATAGTACTATGATTAGTCTTCTGCTACTGATACAGATTGTCGCAAATCTGTCCTTCTATAAGTTCGAAACACAATTAATCGTCCAAAATCAGTATGAGATATTCTCACAAAATTGTTATATTGAACAGTAATTTTTTTAATTTCTGAGAATGTTAGTTATAATTAGCAACCCGTCAACTTTTTTTTGCTTTCGTATAGGTTTGATAACCAAAATGGTTTTCCTTTTCCCTTAATTTTAAAATTTCTTAGAGAATAATTTAAAATAAATAACATTATTTCTCATCGAAAATATAAAATATATTTACAATATAATTGGCTTGAGTAAAAAAATTGTATATGGCTTTTTGACAGAAGAAAATTATGTCTTAATGCCAATAATATAATGAAATGAAAAAAAAAATCACAGGATGTGTTTTTCAGTTCGAAAATGAGTTTCGATCCGAAAAACACGTCATGCGACCTTTATTGTCACTTCATTTAATTAATATTATAATTAGCTTTTTAAAAATCAGTCTATTCTAAATTTTCTGCGGAAAATGATAGTCATTTTAAAAAGGTAGTTGTTAAGGACCAAATGCCAAAAGGTTACTGTAATTTACATCAATTGTTTTTTCATTACAGTAGTCGATTGATAAAGGGTTCTTATAAAAAAAATAGACAGGTGGACTTAAGTGATATTATAAAAGTATACAAGTTTGAGATATGGAACTCTAAAATGTGGAATGATACGGAAGCAATTATGAAAACGAAAAATAAATCAATAAAGCGAACGAACCAAAACGTAACATTTGGTATATCAGCATTACTGAACTGGTCAAGAGAAAAAACAAAATATTTGTGTAGAGAATATTGATCGTCTGGTTAGGAAAATAATGCCATTATTAGAAGTTAAGTACGCTATTCTACTTTAATGTGTCAGGCGATTTAACGGGTTGGAAAATTCGAAATACAAAAATACTGAATAATTTATTTGGAAATATATTGTTCTACTTCAGCAACTATTAAAAATGTTTACTTTCCAAACCCATCTTTTCATAAATTTACTTCGATTTTTTTGTAAGTCAAATACGTAACTCTACTAAACGTAATAAAATGAAGAAGGTATATTTCAAATCAGAAACGAACAACAGCTATTACAGATATGTTACAAATTAAAGTTTGTGTTACGTA
The DNA here is from genome assembly GCA_039881145.1 of Druceiella hillmani. Taxonomy (NCBI): domain Eukaryota; kingdom Metazoa; phylum Arthropoda; class Insecta; order Lepidoptera; family Hepialidae; genus Druceiella; species Druceiella hillmani. The sequence continues at coordinate 50,178,093 of JAYKKI010000002.1, read as the reverse complement.
TCTACATATACTAAAACCAATGGAGTTTTAGTATGCTCAACAAAATCACTACCCAATAAGATCACTTGCCTCTGTATCAATCATATAGAGATATAGAGAATACAAAGTAGCTACCGTATGTATCAAACTACAAACATGTAAGTTTTCTAACGAAGTTTACCCTTCAACTACTTGCGGTCACTCTTCCTTAAACCATCCGCACACGAAGTTGCTAACTTTTAGATCGTATCAGAAGGAGTCAGCACATATTTCGTATTATGCGAATCGATAACTAACATACAAAGTGTGTGGGTGTGATGGGGATATGTAAATACCTCTATATTACCTTCTGTGTGTTTCTTTGCTGCGGTTAGTTATTCGCGTTTGGTGAAGAGAATAACATAATGCAAAGAATGAACAACTGAACGTTATCGTAATATTTTATGTATTAAACTAATACAAAATAAGCTCATTAGTACTCCCGCAGAGTTTTGATTCGCAGTGGGCGTTTAAAATTCAATCTACGTTTTTTTAAATGGACGAAAATGGCAATAGCAATAAAAAATAATAAAGTATGATAGAATAATGTAGTATGAGTAATGTAGTAATAAATAAACTATGAACTTAAATGAAAGCCAATTTTAATAAAATGTCAATACATTTTTTATTTAATAAAAACCTATTTTTCAAAACTTAATGATACACGATACTCATAAACATCTTAACAAATAAGAGTCTCTTCCTTTAAAATGCTATAAATAGAAGTCAAAAGACATACTTTTTTAATAACCAAATAGAGCGTCTTATAATAAGATGGTAAGAAAACTTAGAAAAGCTTGTCGACAAAAAATGTGGATGCAAGACATCGTATTTACATTATTTGTGAAATCTATAAAATCTGTTCAAATAGTATATTACATTGGTTTATCTAAGTATTAATATTGATTACAGAGATAGGCAAAGAAATGTTAGGCCTGGTGCTGTTATGCGGTGGCGGGGCGACCGTGGAGTGATGCTACTATCCCTTGATAGATGAGGACAAACGTCACCCCTCGCTGTCTATCCAAAAACGTTGAATAAGGGTTAATTGACCGGAAAATTATACGGTTTAAGCGAAGATAGTTTTTTCCAAAGTAATTGCATTCTCAGATTTAGTCAGATAATCTTTATGGTTCTATACCTATAAGGTAAAAAATTGAACCCTTATAACATCTTTCATATATCCATCCGTCTGTCCGTCTTTTTCAGAAACCGTTTGATGTAGAAATATAAAATTTATATTTGTATAATTATGAGGAACATTGACCCGTGTATATTTTAATAGTTAACACTGAAAAATATTTATATAAAAATGACTGAGTTGATAATGAAATATTAAAAAAAATAATTTTTTAATTTGCTTTTAGTATGGAATTTATCATATTTTCCGCTATTTCGTTTCGGTTCCGAATTTATTTATTGAAAAGGATAGATGCCAGCTGTTATCGAAACATTAAATCCTTGTTGAAACAGTGCGATAAAAATGTTAATATAAAATTAGATACAGGTTTAATTGCTAATATGCATGACATCGACATCAGTGTTGTCACAACAGTAGGATGCTACTGCTGCAGCGTCCAGTCCTAAAATCAGCATGTAGATTTAACGTATATATTATAAGTTTCAACCTGTATCCACTAGTTAATGAGCAATTAGAATAATATACAATTCTGTCTTGAAATTTAACTATTGTAAATCAAATTCATTTAGATTTATCTTATTTACAGTTTCGTTTACTTGAAATTATAAAGTTACTATTTGATCATTATTCAAACATGTAAAAGATTGCGAGTTGTTTAAGAATGAATATCGTCTTCGAATGGATCGTTGTAAGTAATTTACAGAATTGGAACCTGGAGTTTAATGACAGAGTTTTTTCTTAAATATTATAATATCGTATTATAATAAGGACTTAATGTAAAATTTCATGAGAATTGGTTGAGTAGAAGTAAAATAGTAGGTTGATAAATGCTGCAGATGTGAGGTAACAAACGCCAAAAAAAATAAAATAAAAACATCTCCCTTTTTTGAAGTCGATTAAAAAACAATAAATATTTACTATAAAAACTTTTTTTTCTTTGTACGAAAGAAGATCTTTAAAAAAAATCCAATAACGTCCATATCCCAAACAATTTTATTTCTCCTATTTTAAGAATAATGATGCTTATAGGGTTCATATAAGACAGCCTATAGAGGTCAACATATAAATTATGAATAAATTCTTTAATATTCCTGATTTCATATGTAATTTACAACCGATAAATCCATCAATGGAACAAGACAAGGCAATGAAATTCGTTAGCTTGTTTTGTTCATTAATGATCGCTAAAAAAATGCCCGCATAGTGTTTGTGTGCAGAAGATAACAAAACAAGAGCAAGTGTTTTCTTGGCTTTAACATATATTATTTAAAACAAATGATTAAATTAAAATATCTGCTCAAAGATAGCTATTTAGAACTCTCAGATTTAGATTTACAGTCACAATTATATCTCATATTTCGATACCTGTCTTTAGACAAATACCAATTAAAATAGTCCGAATCAGATATTATTCGATGCATATATACACAAGAAGCGTCGTAGCGTCAGTGTTTCTTTTATTGTCGTAGTGAAGTAGACTGCAAACGCTTAAATTGAAATCGGAAACTGTTTTGAATAAGGCTCCACTGTTAATGAAAATCTCTGTTTCGGTCACATTGGTTTGCAATGCTTTAGATAGTTTAATTTAGGAACATCGTCTTACAAATAACTTTGGTATTTTGTCTCACACTTTAGACATAAAGTGGATAATTTAATTTATGAAATACTCACAACGAAATAATAGAAAAATACTTTAAATATTCACGAAACTTACTTGAATGTTCGACATACAGATTGAATAATTATCTATTTGTTATTATGTCAATGTTTTACTGATTTATTTACTTTCAACCTGCTAATATTTCCCCATACAAAAGCATTGAATTAGGTCTACAAATATTTCTGTGATTAAATGGGAAAATATATAAAATATAATTTTGAGACTTCTTTAAAGATATTAATTTATATATGCATTACCATATAAATATTAATATCAAAAAAATGCATAATATTAAAAAAATATAATGTATTTCAAAGGTATTGGGATACACATTATCCCGACTACCAAAATTGAAAACGTTTATTACCTTTAAGCAACAGAGTTCGGTGCGAGCTACTTATCACGGAAGATTGATTTAGGTTTAATGGCAGTCAGTAAGTTTTTTTTCGGTGGCGGGTAGGCATTTGTTTGAAATACATTTGTCAAGTAGAGGGATGATGTGATTCAAACGATCGTGTATTCGGGAAATATCGCTCGTTGTCATCATTTTTACCTTATCTCATTTAAATGATGTAGCATAGGTGTCCATAAACATACCGTGGGCTATATAGCTGAAATGGGATTGATTTTATAATGTTTTTTCGAAATTTTCTAAATATACATTACAAAATTAATTATTAACTTTTATTTAATGATTAATATATTCAGCTTGCAAATGGTTTCCACTTAAAGTCCAAAACAAAAGTAAAGTCTAAACAAAAGTATTAAAGTATATTGAATCCGTAACATAACATTATGATTAATTTACCAAATTCTATTTAATATGGCGCGAGCATGCTAAGCAAGGCGACAATATTATCCAACATAATTAGTGACCAAATTATTAACAAAATATTAATAACCAAAAAACATTCCTACTAATTTTTTAACTTAGTTTAAACTACAATACATTTGGACTGTTATAAAACGTGCACATCAAACTTTAACTACCTACCACATATTCTGGTCACACCACTACCTGTCGTACATCTGTAGGACCGCAGTGTAAAATAATTCACGATTTTAAAAATTAATAGAGAAATGTTTTATTATTACTTAAAAGCTTGTTGCGAAGATGCTAAACTCTTTATTAGAAAAAAAACGCCCATGAAAATTAACATTCTTTTTTGTTTAATTGCTAATGATTGTCAATATCTCTTACATTAGGCTTATAAACTAATATATTTGGAAAATGAGATGCATAAAAATGATCATACAGTATAAGTACGTTTTTATATATTTTTTACAAATTTCAATAAACAATTAACTTGGAAAAAAAGGAAATTGCAGACAATCAATTTATAATTTGTCACGACGGCGAAAACACAACTTGTTTGAGCATTCAAGGTAAATTAGTGCTTTACATTCAATTCACATGTGTTGTTTTTTACGTTTATTGGTGTATGCGTAAGTTGAATAGTTTTTACGAATCGCCAATCTTTCTTCAGCACAATCGCTGATTTTGAGCTGATAAATTACGCCTATCTCAATCTTTACCTAGGTATATATAGGCATTGAGTAGATACCCCAACCTTGCATCTTTAAGACATTGAAATTTTATGCCGTATTTGGCCTGTTTCTTTGGCATATACATTTTGAATCTTATCAATAAAACTGCTACTGCAATAGGTGCAGATGCATCGATTTCTCGACGCGCTGCTCGGCAAAACTAATGGCTTTTAGCAACACTTCGAACCTGTTTTTGCTCGTGATACAGCGATATATTTCTCTTCCAGTGCCATCAGTGCTATACCATGACGTTTAGTCTTCATGATTTTCCTTGAAGATCGTAATATAAAACAGAAACCCAGAAGCCTTCAGTTCAATAAAGTCTTCTTATTTCTCTTATTTTTACATTCGTATGGAAAACGTTAAAATTTTTTTACGTGATAGTTTTTACTCACCTGAGACAAACGTGAGCACGCACAATCTCGCGGCTACGCGGTACTGAGGGGCGCGGGAGAAATGTACAGGAAAGAACAAGTTGATATGAAACTCGGGCGCAAAAATATTCACCATTATTAACTCAACCGGATCTATGAGACGTACGGTAGGTGGTTAAGGGTTAACTAGAAAAATTTACTATTTTTTACTACGTCATTGGTGACCAATCTCCATTATTATACTTAACATTCCAGCCATATTGTTAGTCTTAATAAATTAATTTAGTAACTAATAAAATGATTATTAAATCAATTACACGAATAAATTTTTACTAAATTAAATTCAAAATTAGTTTATATACTATTTGAGTTTTCTTTCGTGACGGTTTCTATTATTTTTACCTAGTGCTTGAATAGGATCTTCATAATTTGTATCAGAAGAGAGTGATTATCAAGTTAGTGTAACTATAAAGAAAACCTGAAACACTTTCAATGAAGCTATCGGAAAAATGAAGCTATCGGAAAAACAAATATCTTCGTTCTGATGTTAGTAATGCATCAGAACGAATATTTCAACAATTGCGTTATTTGCAACTAACAATTAAGTCAAACATTGCAAACTCAATTAATTTTTCATTTATAATATATAATATTTTAATGGATCTAAGAATAAAAACTTTTTTTAAAATACTACTGAAACCACCAAAATGGAATATTTTCTTTTAGAATCAATAGGAAAAATGTGAACAAAATGTGAAAGAATTTAAATTTATACATTGTTGTTGCTAATTTCAATAATAAATATAATCATAGCCAGAAATAATTTTTTAAAATAATATTTTATTAAAAATAATTAGTAATATTGAAATAACGATACTTATCGAAAACTTTAAAATTTGGTTAGATTTGGAACATACTTTTGGCATCATTTTTTTAAAGAATATTGGTCAATGTCAATTGGAATTAAGTAACTATAGATAAATATTTTCTGAATCAGTTTAATAATTGGTTGGAAAATAAAAGTTGGAATTGCAAATTTTAACTTACGAACAAATTAAACCAAGAGTTTAAATAAAGGTCTTAATATTTTAATGAAATTACAAAGACACAATTCGCAGGAAGAAACTATTGCTGGTGCAGAAGGACAAAAATTAAATACAAAATGTGCTCTGTCTAAATAAAGGGTCATAAACAAAGTATTGATATCATTAAAAACCTTTATTTTCAGGTATTTTGAAAATGAATTTATATACATCTAATTATCAGTAAATAAACATACAGTTCAAACAATATGATATGACTTCCTAATTATATATAAAGCTACAATTTTCTGAATGGTCATAGACGTATAATAAATTCTAAACAAAACCATTTATATCTATAATATTAAGATCAGAATTGGGCTTGCACATAAAACTCATGAAATAAATGAACCCCGGTATGATAAATATAGTAATTTGAATATTTTTTAATTAATTATCGAATCACGTATAAAAAATACCAAGGTAAATTCTCAACGTTAATAAATATATTATCTTTTTTATTTATCGAATACAATCATATCTTTAAATTTGAATTTCAAATTGATATTATAATTTAATTTTAATTATTGCACGAACTAATTCTACAATACTCATTCATAGCCAAACTTATTGTTCACCAAACAATTTTGTATTATATATATATATATATATATATATATATATATATATATATATATATATATATATATATATATGATATTTAATCAAATCATTTACAATACTTTAGAGAAAAATGCTGCTTCAATTAAAAACAAATAAAATATAGTAGTCGACTATTTTAAACTAAAAGAAATTAGCGTCTCACATAAATTGCCGTTAACAAATTTGAAATACTATTGAACCTACTAAGATGTCTAAGTATTTTATTTCTGCAGACTTAGCTTTTTCCAAATTAAAAAAAGCAAAAGGGTGTGGAAAATTAGTATTTATGATACTATTTGTACAAAACGAATATTTAAGAAAGTTAACCGAAACAATTTCTTTTGGGAATTCGACTAAAAATAAAATTAACTAGAATTGTTTTACATATATTAAACACTCGGTTAAAAAATTGGAGGCAGATGGCCCACAAAGCAGTTCTTATAATGCAAAAAAAATGGTAAATAAAATTTAATCTCATTTTAAAAGATCCTTTAAATAAAACTCCACTTAAAGAGACTCGTGAAAAAATTGCTCCTGCGTTACATCTATGGGAAAGCATATTAATTTTTTTTAATCATTACTACATGTTAATTAAAATGAAAAATACATTTGCAAAATGTCATTATTGTGCTGAATATTTAAAATTTTCGCAAACATTCAACTTAACTTCAGATGTAAGTAATTTCGATCGGTAATATCGTCAATACATTTTGTCAGAATATTTACTGATAAAATTAAAAGACTTTCCCACACTATATGCAATTGACTATATAAAGCCGAAATAGGATCATTCAACCACGAAAAAGTAACTGATATCCATGGTTTTGATCTGTCAGACGATCCTACTAGGATTGAAAATTTTAACTAATTACAGACCATCGTATCCATCAAACCATGACCATCGTTAATATGGCTATCTATGAGATGTCGCCTATTACTTAAATAAGACAATTATTAAATATCATATAATGGAAAATAGTTAAATAGTAATGTAGATAAAAATACAAATGCAATAAAAAAATATTTTTGTGATAATATAAAAAATTCAAAACAAGTTAAAATAATAATAATCGAAATCATTTGTTGTAATTAAAAATAGGTATAAAATATACTATGAAAGAAAAATATAATAATACAATCATAAGACGACAGACAAAGTATTTTTATTTAGTGACTGAATGTAGAAAAATGTAAAAACATAATGCAACATGAAATAGACTAAAATTAGCTTTCCTTGTCATAATAAATTCAATCATAATAGAAAAATCATTTTGTAATGTAACGAACCCAAGGGAATTGCTCAGAATTTTCGATGAAAATTTATAAGAATCCAATTTCTCTAACGGAAATTAGAACTTGACGACACGATAAAATTAGATTAATTTTTTTTTTTTATTTTTTTTATTTTATTATTGCAATCTGTCATTTGAGACATTCAGCAATTGGTGCGTATGTTAGTATGTCTTGTACTGAGTTCGTCCTTTTGAACTCATTTCATTTTGCCCCTATATAAGGTCTTGGGGAAGTTTTTTCTTAAGCATTACAACCTTACCAAGTACAAATAAGGAAGATGACTGGAAGGAAGTCACCGGTAAGAAAAGACCTCACTCAAGCCCGGAAAATGTTGGAACACAAAAACAAACAAAACTGGATACATACTGGCTATCTCAAACTCAACCGATACCAACAACAAATAGTTTTACTCAACTAGCAGAAGAAGAAACCCAAGTAGACAACTCCACTACTGTAGAAAAGACAACAAAACCACCTCCAATATTTGTTGACAAAGTGGGTAATGTCCGACCTCTACTTAACATGCTTAATGAACATGCTCCAAATATGTACGCTTTGAAGGTCCTCCACAATGATCAAGTCAAAATCCAGACCAAATCTGCCGATACATACAGAATTATCGTCAAACAATTAGAACAAAAACAGACAGAGTTGTTTACTTATAAGCCTAAACAGGATCGAGCGTCCAAAGCTGTGCTCAAAAATATGCATCCATCTACTAACCCTGATGACATCAAATAAGCATTAAATGATATGGATTACAGCTGCATAAACGTTTGGAATATCAAACAAAGGACCACAAAGAAGCCATTGCCCATGTTCATTATTGAATTATTACCGAATGACAACAACAAACGGATATATGAAGTTAAAAGCCTAATGCAGTGTATGGTATCCTTTGAACCTCCACGACCAAAACGGGAAATCCCACAGTGTGCGAAATGTCAACAATATGAACATACCAAAGCTTATTGTAGCCGACAACCTAAGTGTATCAAATGCGCTGGTGACCACCTCTCCATTGACTGCGCAAGGAAAACTAGGTCCGACCAAGTCAAGTGTATACTCTGCGATGGTAACCATCCTGCAAATTACAAAGGCTGTGGAGTCTATCGAGAGCTTCAAAATCTGAAATTCCCAAAAGCACCAGATCGTAGATTCAGGAATAAAAATCAGTTTTATAAAACAGAAGTCATGAACAAGAAACACTAACGGCTCATAAAGAGAACTCTCAGAATACCATACGACAAACATATAGAGACGTATTAACCAAAGGACATCAACTTCCACAAAATAGCGACATACGTACAAATGATATGCATGAAATAATGGACTTATTGAAACAAGTGATGCAGCAATTGACTACATTGACAAACCTAATAATAGCACTCACGACGAATCTCTCAAAATAGATTGCTTAAAAATAGCTCTATGGAATGCCAATGGGCTGCCACAACACACCCTTGAGGCTAGTCTCTGAAACCCACTTTACAAAAAAGAGTTATTTCCAAATACAAAACTATAAGACTTACCACACAATGCACCCTGATGGAACTGCACATGGGGGGAGTGCAATAATTATAAAAAATAATATTAAGCATTACGAAACTGTACAATATTGTACTGAAGAGATTCAAGCAACAAATGTGCGAATCGAAGACTGGGTAGGATCTTTTGTAATATCGGCTGTCTACAGCCCACCGAAACATAAACTTAAGGAAGCAGATCATGTAAGGTTTCTCGCCACACTGGCCCACCGATTCGTTGCTGGTGGAGATTATAATGCGAAACATCATTACTGGTGTTCGCGTACAGTAACAACAAAGGAACGGCAACTAAAAATGTCAATTGACAAACTAAATCTTAGTGTTGTCTCGCCTGGGCAACCCACTTACTGGCCCACTGATAGAAGAAAAATACCAGATGTGATAGATTTCTTCATAACCAAAGGATTTCCTGGCAGCTTTATCACAAGTAGAACTAGCCTAGATTTGTCTTCTGATCATTCACCTGTAGAAATGACCCTCAAAAGGTCCATCACATTAGCTCCAAAACCATGTAAGCTGCACACACACAAAACTGACTGGGATCTCTTTAGGCAATTAATGGCTCATTGCCTGGACGAGTCACTACCTATGAAAATAGAAGAGAACATAATGGAAGCTGTTGGACACCTCAACTATTGTGTACAAAGGTCTGCCTGGGCTGCTACCCCAACACTTACAGACACAAACCGTAAACTCGAATGTCCTCCGTCTATTCGTGAACTCCTGACTGAAAAACGTAGTGCTAGAAAAAAATGGCAACAGTCTCGACATGCATCAGATAAAAAAAACATCTAAACTACTTGCAATCTAAGCTAAAATCATCACTTAGCGATAACAAGAACGAAGGCATACAATACTTCTTAAAAAGTCTAGACGTGACATCGGCTACTGATTACTCACTGTGGAAAGTCACAAAAAATATGAAACGTCTAGTCTTAAACCAACCCCCTCTACGCAAAGAGAGCAAAGAATGGGCAGCCAGTGAAGCGGAAAAAGCAGTTACATTCGCCGAACACTTAAAACGCGTCTTTGTACCAAACCCCGAAATAAATTCCCCCAAAACGCAAGAAGTGTCAACTTTTCTGAATCAATGCCACCAACTCGATCCCCCTATTTCGAATTTCACTAAGAGAGAAATAAAAGCTGTTATTGATACACTTGATATCAACAAGGCACCTGGCTATGACCTAATAACTGCCAAAATTCTAAGAGAGCTCCCAGAGGAAGGAATTTCATTCCTCACAATCCTGTACAATGCAATCGTACGTACGTGTTCGATTCCTCTCCAGTGGAAAGTGGCCCAAATAATAATGGTTCTCAAGCCTGGCAAAAATGCTGTTGATGTAAAATCTTACAGACCTATTAGCTTGCTACCAATTACTTCCAAGGTTATGGAAATGTTATTTTTGCGATGATTAATGCCACATATCTATGATAATAATCTACTGCCTGATCACCAGTTTGGCTTTCGTCAGAGACATGGAACTATTGAGCAGGTCCATCGATTGGTCAAAAATATCCATAATGCCTTTGAGTCAAACCAATATAGTACTGCATCTTTCTTGGACATATCCCAGGCATTTGATCGGGTATGGCACGAGGGACTGCTGTTTAAAATTAAAAAGAACCTACCCATAAATTACTACAACTTCATCAGATCATATCTACACAACAGACACTTCTACGTTAAACAGGGAACTGAAACTACGTCTCTCTATCCGATCCAAGCAAGAGTTCCCCAGGGAAGGGTTATGGGCCCAATACTGTACCTGCTTTACACAGCTGACCTCCCAGTCACAGAAGGTATTGTTATGGGCACTTTTGCTGATGGCACAGCAATTCTCGCAGCAGACCACCGACCAGACATAGCTTCACAAAAACTCCAAACAAGCCTTGACCAAATATCACAGTGGCTGCAAGATTGGCGAATCAAAGTTAACGTAATCAAATCAATACAAGTTACTTTTACTACTAAACGAGATACGTATCCGGCAGTAAACCTAAATGGAGTACAGTGACCGCAAGCCGATTACGCGAAATACCTTGGCGTGTATCTCGACAGACGTCTGACATGGTCCAAACATATCCTGACCAAACGGTGTGCAGCGGGCCAAAAAGTGCGAAACATGTACCAGCTCCTTAACAAAAACTCTCAATTGACGCTCGAAAATAAACTATTAATTTATAAATGCACGATCAAGCCTATATGGACTTATGGCCTACAACTGTGGGGAACCGCGGCAAAATCAAATATTGAAATACTACAAAGGTTTCAATCAAAAACGCTTAGAATGATAGCTGGTGCACCCTGGTATGTCACAAACAACAGACTCCATTTGGAGCTTGGCATAAAATTGGTCCAAGAAGAAATCTCAGAGATGATACAGACATACAGAGACCGGATCGCTAATCACCCCAATCCACTGGCTATAAACCTGATGAACCCAATAACGGCACCCAGAAGGCTTAAGATTCATTTAAATAAAAAAAAAAATTTATGCTATGCTCACGCGCTTTTTAAAAATCAGTAAAGTGTCCTAAGACACTTGTTAAATATTTTAAAATAATACGTTACACAATAGTATTAATACAATTGTGTACATTTTTTTATAAAATATGTGACGTTTTTTAGTTTTCTTTCTATAATACGCGTAAAGTCAATTTATACAAATTGAGTAAGCATATCGCTGAGCTATTATTTAATTAGTATTGATGTTTTCTATTTAATAATATTTAAATCATAAAACAATTCAAAGCGAACACGGAAATATGTTCAAGATACATATTTTCTTAGTAAGTAAAGAATAAATTTAAATTTAATTAGCCTATACGAGCAGGGAAAATTTTAATACCACAGTATTTTTTTATGGACAAAATATAATTTAATTACTGTTCTAGGGTAAAAAATATTTATGATAGATTTTTTCGTTATATATATCGTTATAACAACCCAAAAACTGAGCTCGAATCATTAATCATATTTCTTAAAGGTTTTTTTATTATAGACCTGTTACTATACCGTGATGTTATCATCGTATTCGGTTTCTATGTTTTACAGTAATACTTGAAAATTTGCCCACAATATCTTATGATTATTTGTAGTACCCTGTGATCATATTTAGAGTATACAAATATAAACATAATTCATTTCTAAGCTTGGAAGCTAACTTAAAACATTTTAGGTCATTTCGAATGAGTTGAAATGAAGAATGGTTCGCCGGTATAATAATATGTTAAACTAAATGTGTACGACCTACACTATGCTAGCAAAAATGAAAAAATAACTATACACTATAACAGATAAAATATATTATAAATTAAACAAAATATACATTTAAAAACTAAATTTGAAAAATAAATTTTTTTAAAATTAAATCTTCCTGTATTATAAATAGGGGGGGGGGGGTTAAATGTATCTATTCTATATATGGGAGGAGAGCGTTAAATCTTCCTCTTTTATATATAGTAATAAATAAATGAATAATATGAGGTGCACCTAGACGTCGTGACTAATATATTATTGTATTAAATTACTTTTTCATGTGTTATCTGGAATATTCATATATATATACACATATACATATATATATATATATATACACACATATATATACATATATATATATATATATATATATATATGTATATATATATATATATATATATATATATATATATATATATATATATATATATTATGGAAAAATCCTCAGCCACTCTTGAAAAGCAGTGAAATTATAATCGAAAATCAAAGGTTTCTGACAGGTATAGATTTTATACATTTTTTATGTATTTTTTATGATATTTTTAATGTTGCTTTAACCGCCAAAACTTTATATCTTTATTATATTTTTGCTCATTTTAATCGCAAGCAATTCCTTTCCATATATAATTCGTTCCTTCCCAGCTACCTCCCATAACTTTGAATGAATCCTTAAAATATTTTCATTAAATGAAATCACCACACTGATGAATATTATTCTCTACTGAGACAGCCTTTACACATAATGTTTACATAACGAACGCAAAGGTTAAATTGCTCGAGCCCGATATTCACGGTTATTTTCAATATCGCGTCGTACCCCATTTGGCACACTCGCAAACCGACTCGCACTTTATACATCTGGTTGGTTACATATCTGGAAACAAATCGTTGAGCGCTCGCGACCGGGGTATCGTTTGATTTATTTCGTCGGCTCACCAAACGACCAGGCCTCAACGAACCAATGCGCTTGCAAAATTCTGATAACAAACATCGATTTATCAAGCTGTGGTACTGCAGAGCAGCATCACGGAACTGAACATCATTTTCACAGAAATAATTCTGCTTCGCACTTTGTGTACTCGTAATTTTAACAATAGTATTACGGTCCCTCTTTCCGGGATCTATAAGTTTAGAGCCCACAAAAAAAAACGTGTCCGTAACTAGCAGGTACAATATGCCATTTCTTTGTATACGACAATGTTTTCCCATTTCGCCTCTATTAAATTAAGTCATTGGTTATAAAATATTTCATGTTAAATGTTATCTTTCTAATTATGCTAAAATATAATGACAGTAAATTTACTTTTTATGTCAGAATTTTATAGAATCGTTGAACTTATCGAAACATATTTTTTTAAATCAATTAATATCCTAGTCACAATTGAGCTCTTTGTAATAATGCAGATTATACCGTTCCAATAGTCAACAGAGTAAATAGGAAAAAAAACTACTGTAAAGCCCATAACCCACGGTATTGTAAATTTTCCACGCGTTTAATGTTTCAAGGATCAAAGAAATCTTGCAGACAAAGTAATACTAGAAATATCTGAGTTATTTTTAAACCAGTTATTTTTCGAATCGATTTTATAAAATAACTAACAACTAACTAACCCTAAAAACTAACCCTGATAAAAATGTAACGGAACTGAAAATAATAACTTACGTCACAACACATCAATTAATAAAAATGCCTCAGTTTTATTTACCTGTATGCAATTATATAGCCCATAAAATATTATTAACTGTAATAAGAGAGGCGAAATGGAAAAACATTTGTAGTTATAAGATTTAGGGATTTTTTTTGTATTTTATTTTATTCAGAAATATAATTTAATGTGCTTATAATAATTGAATGACCTACCTGTGAATAAACATAAAGCGTTTGAAAAATTTAACTTTGATTTACTAATCAAACTTCAGTTGACACGTATGCCGAAAACAAATCCAAAAAAAATTATTTCTTGAAATGGGAGAGAAAATATCCATCCCACAAAAACACAACGCTATCCTAAAAAAACTCAGCGCGATGTTAGCCGACTTTTGCCGAACGTTATGACTTAAAAAGCGCTAAGAGAGAAAATAATAGAACATACGACTCAACACGCACTTATGGAGACGGCAGATATTTATTGGGCGGCGCGCTTACCTGTACTCGTCGGTTGAATGTCAGCCGCCGAACTTGTCCCAGAAAGTTGAATAGTTTTCTGCTATTGACGCTCTACTACCGTATTTAACCGTACCGTTGTATTTATTTTTCGTACATTCAAAAATATCGTATCGGTCTATATTATGGTAGTTATTTCCACCTGCATGTTACAATCTTATTTAATAAAAATAATATTAATTAATAGTCTATCGAGAATAAAGATTGAACATATTAAAATATCGTCTTAAATAAAACGAGCGTTAATGTATTATTAAATATTGGGAAAAAGATTAACATGAAGGGTAAAAGATAATAATTTTGACACGATCTGTTTGACATTTGTTTTATATTTTAAAGATACTAAACAAATAAAATGGTGAACCAATTGCTTGTATTTAATGTTATAGTTAAGTAGTAGTTTAAGTTTTATTTTAAAGGCTGAAAGAACAGGGGTCCAAAATATTTGATAATTTGTTACAGTATTGATAGTACAGAATAGAAATGAATATGGAGCTAAATAATTTGTAATCTTCGTAGTGGATTTCCGAATACTAAAATAGACGCGTTATATCATTAATATTTAAATCGTTCGTATCTGTGAAGTTATCTAGGTTAGATTACAAATTCAACTAACAAATATTTTTACTAACAAACATTACAAATTCAACTAACAAATATTTTTACTGTAACGGACTAGTAGAATGTGTATGTATATTGCTTTAAAATGATTTTTCCTGTTTTAGATCATCTAACAAATATAAAATAATCAGGTAACTGAGGTAAAGTGCACATTTGAAATTACTAAAAGCTTAGACTTTAGATCCAGTGAGCTATTTGATTTTGATGAATTATTTTTTCGATGAAGCTTTTACTCAACCAGTATAGTATAAAAATCGAAATATATTATTTTTTCCTTGTTCTGTGACAAAAACATGTATTTATAAAATAGCCCGACATGTAACGTTTTGAATTTGACATTTGAATTTTATTTGCGGGAGACGCATATATCGGTCTCTTTTTAAAGAGCTCAGTAAATAAACGAAATGCGTGAATTTATTATATTTGCCAAATTAAACACTGATGGAAATATTCGAAAAATTATATTTTATCTTTTTAGTTTATATACAAATTAGAGGCTTATTAGAAAAATATCGATTGAGAAATAATTATGCTTTATATGATACAATAAAAATATTTAGGATTATCATTTAAATATCTGCTTGCCATCTTGCCAGTTTATTAGTATGATCTTTCATATATTTCCTGTCGATTGCATTAATGCCAAGAATATACTTCCTCATTTTGACGTTCACAAGGATTTCGTAGTTACCTTAATAATAGTTTTAGATAAAAAAACCACGCAAGTCTAAGGACAGGGCTAAAAATAAAAATAAAGAAGAATATGTATTTATTTACGTTCTAATAAACAAATTCAATCGATTATGGGCCATTTGATTCTTAACCACTTTTTTCCTCAATTTCAATTTGGAATATCAAAAGAAATAATAATTAATTTTAGTTAATCTAAACATGCTTATTGTTCCAATTTTTCTTTTAATAAAGACCATTTTTTATCATTTAGACAAGAAACTAGATTGGAGACATTGTGATTTTTTTAAATTTAATGGTCTATAAACGATTTAGTACTGTTTCTGACCTGTTCCGTTAATTGTTATTGAATGTTAAATACTATAATAACCTAAGATAAGTGTAAAAGTGCGACTAGTCCGGAGAAAAAATTATACAATTTAAAATAATTAATATAACATCGACTAAAATACTTCTATTTTAAAAATTATACGTTTAGTTACGATTTTTATTTACAAACTACGAATTAATGTACTTTTAGAGCTGTAATTTCTGTTACTTCCATTTTCGTTTCTATTTTGTTAAAAAAAGGAAAAACATTACATTTTATTATTTATAAACGTGAAAAAAAAGAAAGATAGAAAATGTGTGATCTAACATCATCTTCGTATGTCTTTTCGGGACCAGTTACATGCATCATGTCATATCTACAAAGTAAAATAATCGATATAATCGGTGTAAACAAACAGAGCATGTTTACAGTTAGTTGTAACGTTACTACTGACCATAGTGAAATTAACACTATCATCTGTCCTAATACACTTTTTTTTAATTAATATTTTTTATTAAAACAAAACAAATTACGATGATTATATGAGTCATTACTTTATTTAATCTCGGATATCCAGTAATTGATGAAAAATAATTTATGCAGGCATAATGTTCTCAAAATAAACAAAAAAATAGTTTAGATTTGAACATTTCGAAACAAAAAATCCTCTAACCCTTGACACGACAAGTTTGAACATAAAAGGGTCCAGTCCAGTTGTACTACAATAAAGTCTACCCTACATGTAAATATTTTCGATACGTTATTATTAAAAAATGTATGATCGACAATCATTTTTTTTTCGAAAAATAATCAAAATATATATTTCCACAAAGAAGGAGACGAGTGACATTACAACCCTTTATTTCAAGTAGCGCTTTAAGTGAGTCAACAAGGAGGCAATAGGTCATTCAATAAGAGTTAGTCCCTTCACTCAAATCTCAGTTCGGACTCAATATCGCTCCCTTTGATATACTTACAAATATTTATTAGACTACGGAATCACGTACATTTCCCCAGAGAATTCATTGTATCATATCAAATACGATAAAAGTATCAGTTCATGTTATCGAGCTTATTGCCCCACATCTCGTATTTATTACGAAAGGAGACATTACAGAGGCTCATGGGAGCAAATATAATAAACTCCTTGTCGTTGGTATTTACTGAGAAACATGGAACGGACATTACGCGTAACTAAGGAATGAATCGTATGGAGGGAAGGTTGTAATATGTCTTCGCAGTAATATGCTTTCTTTGGCTAACAAATATAAATATATAATAAAGTAATAAAGTAGTAATACGTTCCTATAAATAATAACTTGTATATATTGATATAAATATATGTACTAGTGAATACGCTTGGTATATAGTTAATATTCTGTTCAAATGTAACTTGGGAATATATTATTTAGTGATGTGATTCATAAAGTACATAATACCATTCCGTCACAGCATCAGGCGATAAAGATACCATATTTGAGAGAGCCCACGGTGTTATTAATTACATCGATACTACTTTTTTTTTTCTTGTAGTGTAGTCAAAAACTAAAATTAACTGCAAGGGTCGTTTTGGAGATCTTCTTCAAAAAAATCGATTAAAGAAATATTGTTGGTACATATTTTGGGTGCTCTGTAATATATATTCAAACTGACAATAGGATTTTATTGGTTGGCTAACAAGTTTTTAACCCCGTGTTGCTGTCAACAAATTTTTATAAAAAATTTATATGTTACACTAAATTAATTTAAGTATGCACTATTATTATCTACTACTTATCGCCATCTGGTTGGCAGTGACAATACTCCTTTCTTGTAAAATTCCGGTGACTTTGATTAAAAAAACTGTGCAGGGTCGTTTTGGAGATCTTCTTCAACGTCGAGTATTTTTCACGTAAATGGTTACTTACAGCTCTGAATAAATGGTAATCAAAGGTTGCAATGTCCAGCGAATATGGTGTATGAGTGAGTAGAACCCAGCCGAGATCCTCTAATTTATCACGAACAAAATTCGTTGTCTTTTTATTTCGATTTAAATACGTTATCTTTTATTTAATTCACTTAAAGCTTCGGTGCTGACTGTTGTCAACTGACTGCACTTTGGCCTATTTATACCTTACAATAAAACCTTCTAGAAGTTTCGAGAATCTTTCTAGAAAAGTCCCGAAGTTGTGGCTAAACTCTTACTTGCCAACCTAACACATTCACTGCAGTAGAAGGCTATATTTAAATAAAGAATGGACAATCTTTTCTAAATATGAATAATAATATAAAACAACTATGATAAATGAAGTTTAATTTGTAATCGAGATATTGGCTTTTGATTTGCTAATTCAGTATAGAAAATTCCTTCGAATAAAATATTTTTTTAGTTACGCACAAAAAATATTTTCAACGAGGATAATATTTTATATTAATGATATTCTAAATATAACATTTTTTTGTAGTTATCCTCCATAGTTTAAAAAGCGGATCAATAATTATAAGATTCTCATATTCATTTTAGAGAATGATAAATACCTGAGAATACTTAAATGTTTCCAAAAATGGGGGCTGATCAAATTAAAAGGAACAAAATCTATACAGTTATCAGAGTCTAGCGGTAGTTAACTAAAGAGTTAGTGTTTACTTCAAACGTACTACTGGTTATTAAACAGCCCTTATTTCATTACTATTAAGGCTCTGTAACTTTTAAATAAGATTAGTGTATTTTTAACAGTAAAAAGATAAGGAATATTCGAAAAAAACTAAATAAATATATATTTCACTCTCAAACTTGGCACACTAAAACATCATTTGCTTCTAAATAGCATAGAAGCGTATTTAACGGATCATAATATCCAAAAAAAGCATTAAATCGACTTGAAATCTGCAGTAATAAGACTGTCAAAGGCTGAAAGAAAACTACTTGATTATGCACACCTCATTTCCTTGCACGTGTTGGCACCTAATGTCTTCCATCTTTGTAATCTTTATAATAAGTAGCTTCCAAAGTGTATTGTAGATTAGTACTATTAAAGTTGAAGCCGTTCACTTTAATAAATATCTGATTCATGATTGTCAAGGGAGAGTAAGAAGAGGTTTGGAAAGAAATAAGTTTGAGTGGGTTTTGACACAGAGTATATCTAATATGTATTATTCAGTTATAAGTATGGCCTACCATTATTAGTTTTACTGAAAAAGTAGTTTTACTGAAAGAGAAGTATAAATGTCACGTCAGTCTACTTTAAAAAAAAAAACATATAAGGTTGAATCGTATTGTAAATCACTTTTTTTAGAATTTTATATTTTTTAACGAATGACTAACTAAAGAAATGTTACACTCGATGTCTTTGTTCACATAAAATTATATGTATATATATATATATATATATATATATATATATATATATATATATATATATATATATATATATATATATAAATTTATTATGTGGTAGTCAACCAAACTAAATAAGAAAAATTTAAAGCTGTTTATATATTTTTGTTTAGATAAAGTTCGTAATAAATACTGAAAATTACACAACTTTTTTTTAAAATTACTTATACACACCACAGTATGAATACTAGAATTACGGCTAAGAAGAAAAAATAACTATGATTGAAATTTAACTTTGACCCTAAGAATTTTATTCATGTATTGTACCATCGTATAATATGAATTTCGTAAACCTAAAGAGTATAATTTTTCGGTTTATAAAATACACATTATATAATGGTAGGTTTTAGTTTAGATATTGCATCACTTATATGAGAGTATGACAGACAACATTTTATGTTCCGTCCTGCCTATCCGCTGTTAGCCTTCGAACTTGGTATTACACGTTACAAATCTCCTGACGGATTTCCGAAATCCGGTTTAGGTTTCCCTTACTATCTTTAAAGCTGTTTGTCTCGATTGTCGATTCTCGTTTTATGTGCATTTATCCATTTATCGTATGGTTATACCTTTTGAGCAATTAAAGGGAGAGGTGTAAAAATCCAACAAATTGTAAGATAGTAAAACAAAATTATCAATAATTTTATTAATCTATCCTACCTCCCTCCGCCTTATGTTATATCTTTATACCACAGTCGTTAATGTTGTGTCTCGTTATTTTTAAAGTACCATGAACCTGAACATTATTTTATATCACGTTTTGACTTTGGAGATCCATGTTTATTTAGATAACAATTAAAACGGAAAATTGCATATTATAAATTATTCGACAATTATATTTCAAATTAGTTATGAACGAATTAATATTTTACTCTTTACGTAGACCGACTACACAAGATGAATGGTAAAAAAAGGTCACGAGTATTCCATGTCGTGGGGTAATTATTATTTAATGTTGAATAAAACCCACATTTTCATGAAAAAACAAAAATAATATTTATTTAAAAACCTTTACTAAACAATATTTGTTATAATTGAAAACATAGGAAAAGTTCTTAATTAACTTAGGCATAAATACCGACTGAATTAAAAAAGTCATTCCTGTACATTTTTTCCGACGAGTAAAGTTTATGAGCAAGGTGGGATATAAATACTTCAATAATTCTAAATTAAACGGCACAATATTATCCTTTAAAATAATACAATGAAAATTAACGTAATAAATGAATTTACAACTGACCTTATAAAGCAATTTGTAGGAATTAAATCAAGGGTTTGGTAGACAATATATACAGAACCGGACAGTATCCCATACTCCTTAGGCACATTGACAATCAATAGAATAGTTGACTAGTCCTAAATTTTCTGTTTTAGGAAAATGTCTTGAAAATAAAGTTAATGAAAAATGGGTATGAAGAAATTATAAATGTTCATTAAAAAATAAGCGAGTTATTATCTTTGATATTTAATGGCAGGCTTTTATATTTATGGAATGTCTCTTGTTTCATTCGCTTTCGTCAATATGAGTAGTAAAAAATATATATTTTATATATATATATATATATATATATATATATATACTCTTTGATTAATAAATAAACTTGTATCAGTCATGAAATTACTGAAATCAGTTATCACATAAGGCAAATACAATAAAGTAATAAAACAAATATTGTAAAAAATTTTTCTGACTTTCACTTCGCAACGAAACCTTGCGCTTCAGTAGCGCACCAGTGACTGAGAAGGACCTGGTCGCCTATCTTAAATTTAATATCTTGCGCGTATTTCATTTTGTCATATAACACGAGTATCCGGTCTTAATTTAATACGCCACCTTGCTCCACCTTTCTCTATATTGCAAGTGTTCTATAGTTTGTAATAAACGGACGACTATTTTAGTTTGAAACTTATATAATAAAAAGTTCAAGTTGGACATAATAATTATTAAACGTAACTTATAATTGATTGGATGTAGTCAACAGCCTAAATACCCAAAATTTTACCCCTATCGGCAACGTGAGGTGAAAAATAATAGTTACATCACATATTCTAATATCGCTTCAGTTGATGATACCGACCAATATGCTAGTCTGTGAAGCATTCATTATATGAAAACTAATTATGAGACCTACACTTTTTAGACAACTTTGAAAGGCGGAATATAATGTTAATTGGATTTATGTTTATAAGTAATGATCACGAATCTTGTTTTGTTCAGAACCGAAAGGAACATATTTTATTATAGTAAATACGCTAATATATTACCTCCGATGACACTATCAGTAATCAAACATCCGTAAAAATTTAATAACAACTATCGTCTCAAAAAAACCTGAGTTTATAATTGAGTTATAATGATAAAATAAAATGTACATTGTGAGTCTTTTAACTTTGCAAGTTTTTGTATTTTACAAGTGATTTTAGTAATAGCACGAATATATTGTATCTTAACGTAACTAGTTAAGGGCTTGTGTGGGTAATGTAAATATTTAAAGTTTTCTGTTAGTTTAAAAATAAGAAGAAACCTTTTCATATTATTTACATCACTTTCAATTAAAACTTTTGTAAAATTGAGTCTATTCTATGGTCTGGTTGGTATTAAATCTATATACCTAAATTCCGGTCCAATGATAAACTAGGAATTCAAAATTGAATTTTAGGAGGTAAAAAAAACTATCGTCGATGTGTGATAATGAATGATCTTCTCAGTGAGTTTTCTTTTCTTCAACTATGTGATTTCCACTGAGTTTAGTTTCTTTTTATTTCTTCTGCGTAGTTTACGCATTACTAATAATATGGCAAAAATAATACATTTAGAATAACTTTAGTTTAATTTATACTTCAATATATACCTATACGAATTATTTTCGGTTATGTATCCTACTTGTGACTAATTTAAAATATTAACTAAAATAAATAATAAAAAATAAATAATTTAAAATATTATTGAAGCTTCTATGCATTTATAACAATATTTATTGCGATTATTATAAAACTATGTATATGTGTATACTATGAGCATTTATGCGTGGAATTTCTGTTCCTCACGAATATACACTTAATTTATTGACCAGAATAACGATTAGCACGTGATATAGCGCTCCGGAAACTCCGTCCGGGAAGAAGGGGCCGGGAGAAGCATCAGAGCTATGCCTAGCGATTGTAAATAATGTCTGAACCTAATAAATTGCCCCAAGCGAATATAGTTTTTAAAGTGGTAAAACTTGCGTTAAGTCATAATCTGTGACAAGTCCTAACGAAATAAATACCAAAGCATACGAACTCATAGCATATAGATGGAAATGCAGCACATATTGTGTACATACGTAAATTTAATTATCACGACATTACCGCCATACAGGACTTTATACAAAGTAAACTGTTAATGAGAGAAGAAAATTGCTTACTATTTAATGTACAAATAAATATACAAGTTTAGACAGCTAGACTGTATAGGTATCTATTATCACGGAATAGACCAGTGAACAGACCTTAATTATTATTTAATCAAGTAAGCAACAAAAAAGAACATTAATTTGTGTTCACAGAATTTAATTAGGCTAATAAAGAAGGTAGTCAAATGGTTTTGTTAAAACATATAAATAATCCCAAATTTTAAATATTTCAAAAGAAATTAAATTTATTTTACTTTCTTTTTATTATTTTTATTATTTAACTATCTGCTAAAAATGTATACGAAAGATAATGCCAAATAAATGTGTAAATTTCGACAACTAGACTGTCAAAGTGTCGTTGAATATTTTGTTATTTATTGTAAGAGGAGTGTCGATTCGAAATATGAGACATAAAATAGAATGTACAATGTGGACTACAATGCACAGTCTCTTTAAAGCGTTATATCTCATAAACATTTATAAAACAACAATTCATAATAAATGAAAATTGCTTAATTAATTTCGATTCTCAATTTTTTTAACTTCTTCAATAACAGCCTTTAACAGCATGCTTACGGGTATGCGAAAAAAATATCGTAATATTATGTGTACAGACGTACATTAAACATTCTTTTTATATTTGATTACCCATATTGAGATCTCCATTATATATATATATAATAGGATATATGTTTTATTGTTAGTATTTATATGTTGTGTGTATAATCACGAGGTATTGTATCCATGAAACATGAAACATGATATGTATGATCAAAAAAGATTGGGTTCAAATCACGTACAGATCATAAAAATATTTTCAGACTTAAAACAATTGAATCTATCTAAATCATTCAGTACATAAAATAAGAGCTGGCCTAATATAATGTTGGTACATAAAAAGAATTAAAAACAAGCTGGCAATTAGTGAAAATGAAAAAAGTTGATAAAATAGCCTATTCTACTGAATACAGTGAAGTGCTCAAAAATTTATACTAACTCTCCATTTCTATAGTCCAAGGTGTTATAATTATATACGTAAAAAGTTTGATCTTTGTTTACCTCATATTAACGCACTTAGGAAATAATATTAGAGAATAAATTGAGAACCGGGTTTTACAGCCGAATCATTGAATACAATTTGTTAGCATCACTTTTGATGAAATGAGCGTTAAGGAATATACTGAATTGGTCAGCAAAACACAATTTGGCTATTTTAATATGAGCAATGATTTGCATGCAGACGAATCAGCAATTGCAAATCAAGTTTTAGTATTTATGGTTGAGACTGTGTATAGCTATTGGATTTCTTTCAAGGAAAAATTTTATGGCTTCACAAAAGGCAAATTTATTGAAAATTTGCCTTGATTTACTTAATGAGACTGCATGTGTAGTAATTTCAATTACATTTGACAGAATCGCTTTAAATCTTAACATGTCTAGTTTACTTGGCGTAAAATTAAATAGCGAACCATATACTTCATATTTCACATTTAAAGTCAAAAAGTATCGCGATCCGTATTACTTGTTAAAACTCGTGATAAATATGTTCGGTGACAAAAAAATTTTAATGGACGAAAATATATAAAAATTTAATTTATATTTATTACGCAATTACACAATATTCAAATGAAGGAAGGTTTAAAATTGAGGAAGAAAATTATATTTGGCATTAGCAGCGCAATTACTTTCAAGGTCTGCTGCGACAGCTATTCAGTACTGCCTTGATTTTTTTAATTTATCACCATTAAAAAATTCGGAAGCCACTGTGCTTTTTGTTATCCTCGTTAATGACATATTTGATATTTTTGATTCCAGGAACTTTCTTTCTTCTGGGTTTAAAAAACCTTTAAGCTCAACTATCAAACAAGGAATATCCGAAAAAATTGACCAAGTATGCAAATATTTTAGAGATTTGAGGATGGTGCCTTTATCATAAACTCTACGAGACGTCTAAGTTTAGCGGGATCCTTAATAAACATAACAAGTCTAAAATACTTTGAAGTAGACTACATTCAAAAGGCCACTTTCAATTTTTAACTTTATCTATATATACCCAACAATCAGAAAATTTATATCTGCATACAAAACGTTACTTTGCCATACAGAGTTAAAATTGAGTGAAAATGGAAACTGTTTGGAAATTTAAAAAATTACTATTTTTTCCGGTATAGTTCCGCAAAAAGGCATTAATACTGCAATATTATATAGTAAAATTTTAAAGGAATTTCGATGGAGCGATAATTTTCTAAATGACAATTCAGATGATATTAAAGACGTATCCTCGGTACTGTTAGACAGAATACCTAACACTTCGGAATATATAGGTGGATTTGTGTTTAAAAAAATATGTACATTTTCAAGTTTATATAGATTCCTTGGTATAATTACAAATTAATGAGTCATTTATAAGTCGTTAAGATTTCGCAAAACAAGATAAGGGCTTTTGAGTTATTCGTCAATAGATGTATTTGGCATATGCTTAAAATGCGAACATTGTGTTAGAAATTATTAAAAATTAATTTTAATTTTGTTAAGAAGACTGTTAGTAAAACAGTTTTAAAAATTATACAATCCATTTACACTGACAATTTTTTTAAATAATTTAATTAATCATTCATATGAGCAGGACCCTCTTAATAGCTACACTCTATTAATAGAATATATAATTGAAAATTATTTGACAATAAGGTTAAGGTAGGAAACAACTTTAAAAAAATTATCAAAAAAACTTTTGTGGAATAAAATTATTTTACTTAAAGGCCAATGGTTTTTATAATAACTAACAAAATAATTTTTTAGAATCATTGAAATACATTTTTAAGTTTTGGCGTCATATCATTATATGAGGAACTGTAATTTTTTCATAGTTGAATTGTATCATTTTCTCTTGTAGTTGAATTGTGTAACTGAACCATTACAATGTGCAGCCTGAGTAGTGTCATTGTATGAGGACCTCGTGTTTGTTATTTTTTCAATTTTAAAAATGAATATAATTTGTTTACAGTTAGTACTTCAAGGTTATTTAGGTGATATATTATTTATTCAATTTTAAAATATATGTACACATTTTTTACTTTTCTAAATTCACTCTGTGTATATTTTCCATATAGAACTTATTTTTTCTGATAAAACTTGTTATTGATAAACTTGCCCCTTTATTTTTTATATTATCGATATGATATCGTTAGTGAAAAGCCATCACTAAAACTCACACAGATGTACAATTACGCAAACAAGGGCAATTTAATTTCGGTGATGGAGGGCATGTCGGAGTGTTCATCTATTCGTAGTATATTAAGTCTATACATAGACTATTGTTATCAGTACAAAGTTCCATTTGAAAATAAGAACTGATTTCACCTAAAACATAGCTTTGCTTGTTTGAAACTTACCAAATTTTTATCTTATTTTTAATTAATACACGTTTTCCATACCAGATATACATGAACGATTACGAACAAAATCAATATATGAAAAAGTTTCCAACATGGAAACTCGAAGCAGATAAGTGATACCGAAATAAAGTTTGGATCTGGCAAGTATAAGTCGTAATGTTGTACTTATGATGTTATTTTGCTAAAGATCCATGAGTACTTTTGAACTTTATACCATACCTGATAACGACAATTACCTCGTTAATATTTAAAACGTACTTGAAACTTATTCCCAAAAATCTTCCAGAATTTTATTTTTATTTATATCGTGTAGTTAATTTCAAAATTAATGCTTTAGCAAGGAATATTATTTTCGATATGGGTAAATTTAAATTTTGTTGTCAACATAACAAGTAATTTTATATTTTCAAAAAAAAAAAGATTTATTCGATTCTAGAAAGTGTTCCATTTAAATTTAATGATTACCTAATTTTCGTTTCTAAATAATATGACAATTGTGACAAGAATATGTTTCACTTAAATTGAACCACACTTTTTTATTGAACGTAAAAGTCTGAAAATACAAATATTTCCAAGCGACGTAATATAAGTTTCGCCAACTTTTGCTTTTACTTTGTTTGCCACCTATCTTTTCGGTAATGAAATTCAGAAATAATCTCTTCTTTTTCTTTGTGACTACTTTACGACGTTTTCTTTACACGCCGTTTTATACTTATTCGTCTAACAATTTCTAAAACATAACTAAATTTATAGGATTCCAAACATCAAAAAGAAAAATGGAATATCATAAATAATATCACTCATATGTCTGTCTGTAAGTAACATTCTATATTGGCAGAAATCATTTAACGCAGAAACTTAAAATTTAACACATTGATAGATCATATTGAGCCACATACTTTTCATTTACACTTCAAAATATTTTTGTAGCAATTTTGGCTAATAATTTAAAATATACTTGTGATAATTTTAGTGGCAGAAAGTTTAGTATTCGACTTTTTTTGTTTAGTTTTAAAAATCGGATATCGTTTAAATAAGGCAAAGAGAAAACAACTACTAACAAGGAAATTAAAAATATTTCTATCAATTATTTAAGTCGTATACGTCAAAAAAATTAATAAAAATATGCAAAAAGTGCAAAACCACTGGATAAAGATTAAAGGAAAACTGTAGCTACAATCCTAGGTCTTATATTTTTGAGATCTACATCATATTTTTATGACTGCATAATATTTACTAGGCAGTATGAAACTTATATATTGAGTCATGTGAAAAATTTATATTTGTATAATTAGATGGAAATTCTATGTATCCTTAAACATTTATATTCATCTAAGTATATGCGGAACCAGCATAGGGCGAGTTCTACTCATACTCCATACGTTTTTAAGCTTTTATATATAAATCTTTAAGTTTGGATATTATGTTTATACATAATTAGGCATCAATTATGTCACAACACGTCCACAATTAAAGTAGTTATTCTCTCATATATATTGAACATTTTGTTATATATTGATATATATATATATATATATATATATATATATATATATATATATATATATTGAAATTAGAAGCGAAGACGGATAAAGTTAAACCACACCTGGGCTGATTGGATGTTATTTTCTGATGAGGGTTTCCATAAAGGGTTGTCAATAAATAAAAATCACGCTTTGATAGTGGAGGAAGGGCCATACAAAGTGGGACACGGTTTGATAAGGAAGGGTAAGAATTAAAACTTTTGTAACATCACATCAAAAATTAAGAAAATAAAAATTAGTTGCATCTATATGGGTCGCTCTAATATGGCAACCAGTGACATGAGGAGTCAAAAAACCACAAAATCTTAATGAAGTTGTTAATGCGTAATCACTAAACGATATTTGAGTAAATACTATATTGCCGAAAGCCACTACATGTTAAAAATTAAGTTAAATAATTAGTGATAAAGTACAGATAAGTAACCTAGGAGTAAATACCATAGGTTTAATCTTGTGGAATACACGAAAAAAATCTGAGCTCTCGGTCATTTGCATGATAATGGGAATACTTTTAACAAAAAAAACGTAAATACTTTATTAATTAAATAATTTTTCAAAACGTAATGCAAAATATCTCCATATATTTGGAAATCCTTAAATTTTGCTGGCCAATGTTTATATATATATATATATATATATATATATATATATATGTATATATATATATATATATATTTATATATATATATATATATATATATATATATATATATATATATATATATATATGTATATATATATATATATATATATTATATATATATATATATATATATATATATATATATATATATAACATGCAAACTGCAAAAATAAATATTATTCTATGTATAAAACTGCTATTATACTATATATACGATAATTCTCTATTTTACGATACGATATACTATTTCTGAAAAAGCATTTGAAAGTTACGATTTCAACAAATACAATTTAATTTTTTTCCAGAAATACGCTTTAAACCTATTTGTTTTAGACCATGTAATCACCTGTATATATAATAGATATATTCTTTCTTATAGTATGTGTGTATGCGTGTACCTCTCGATGAGTTCAGTGAAAAAAAAAATTATACCCAAATTCAAAGTGTGTGAAGGTGATTAAACATTTTAAAGATATTTTCTTTTAATATCACATATTCGTGTATCGCCGGTCAAGCAGAATAGGCAAAACTATGGTCCCGTAATCATTTAGCAAAATAGATTTCTTACTGAAAAATTTCTGAAATCTTTTTAAATGAGCATGCTTATTAAGCTCTAATATTAAAATATTTTCATTTACTGGTAATTGGGATGAAGCAATGGAGATACCAACAATAACAGATAATATAGAAGTAACAAATGATAAATCATGCTGCAGAAATCAACTTTGTGATGAGCAACCTGTATTCTCCGTTAAAACATTGTTGTTTCCCGGCTGTATATGGCACTAAATTTACTTAGAAATTCAAGTTGCGTGTTTCGTCAAATACTGCCCTGGTAATTTTTAATCGCAGATTATACGGATTTTTTTGTTTAATACAAGTGTAACAGATTTGGCATATAATTGTAGCATGATATTAATGTCATCATCGAGTCGAATGCAATGAAAGATTTGTAACTTAATCCGAGCAAACGCTCGCCGATTTTTTAAGTCGCACTTATTCTATAAGCGTGCATTAGTTTGCAGTTATGAACTTGAGGTTACTAAACTTATTTTATTTTCATTTAATAAATATAGCAAACGACCATTTCGATTTTATTTCATGACGCGTAATGCACAAGTTCTCCAATTGATGTTTTCATCTCATTTGTTACCGACTTCATCGATTCAAAGTAAATTAAAACTTGACCCGGTCATAAGGTATCTGCGAAATCAAGTTCAGTTAAATAATTTATTGGTGGGTAAAAAGGTTTACAGATCGTAGGTAGTATATGGACGGTAGAATACTGGAGAGCAAATATACTAATGCATATTCGAATCTTCGGAGACACTTAAGTATTTCTACATTTCACAAAAAAATATTCCACGTATCGATGGAATAGCTATCACAGGTGTATATTATATAACTTGGATGGAAACTATGTGGAAAATAAAATGAAAAGCTAAAGCTGCTTCGTGTTGTTTTCTAATGAATTAGTGCTGAAGTAGTATGTCATCTTTACTCTTCATTCCATCTTCAGTTCATCTTAGTGAAAGATTTTATAAAGATGCAGGTTGGAATATTTCTATGCTATGCATTTAAAAGTTTACGCCTAACGTTCAGTCTAATTATATTCCGTTTATTTCCCTAGTGCTTTAAATTAATTTTACCTTTTCCCTTTTTAAGACCACCGATACAATTTTTTTGTATTTTACTCTCAAACTTGTTTCATTATCACTGCGATATACATTCTTTATTACATTCAAGGTATTACTTCGAATAATGAGATCTTTTTATATTATCACTTGATTTATATTTGGCTTTTTAAAAGTATAAAAATCACTCTTGAGTAACAGCAATTGTACAATCATCAACATAACTTTTACAATTAGCTACAACGTAACTACGACTCAGTTTGATTCAATAAATGTAATAATAATGTCTGATAATGGTATAAAATTATAACAGAACATGTATTGTAGATTTATAGCCAAGACAGTGGGGTAATAATTTAAAATTGACGGCTATTTATTTAGAGATTACAGTGGCTATATTTGTGTAAAACTTTGACGATGAGATTGAAAATCGTCTTAAGGATTTGTTTATCTCCTAATTTAATTATAATATGTAAATGAGATAAATTAAGTTTAATTTTAAATAAAAGTTTATGTTTCAAAAAGCTGACTCTTCCAATGTTTCACATATTGATCTGTGCCAGACTAAAGTCACACGAGTACGCACGCATGTACAAGAAGATATGTAGGTCAGTCCCGATCAGAGCAAACAGAAATTACAAGTTCTGCCTGCGCATAATGCTCCCCCGCCCACCTCCTCCCCGCTCTACGTGTACTTTTCTTATTTCAATATGCAAATCCCCTATCCCGGCCAAATCTCACGAGGCTGTTCGCCATTTAAAGTCCCTTTTATTTGTAGAGTTTTTTAACGTTAACGATGAAATTTTCCATTTATATATGCGTAATCACGATAGTTGCTACCTTTTTGTGGATACGCTCCGAGTGTTAGGAAAAGGTATATGTGTTGAAATTAGCTCTATTCGTTTCCCAAAAATAATAAACAACTAATATCGTAGTGTCACTTCGAAATATTTTTTAGGATTCTGTACCTAAAACGGAAAAACCAAATTCTTATCTGATTACTAATGTATCTGTCTGCCTGCCTGTCACGGCCGTTTTTCTCAGAAACTGCTTGACGTAGATAGATATTTGAAACTTAGGTAGTAATCAAACATATCTATACATATATATCTAAATTAAAATAATAAAAATATTTGTATAGAAATTTTAGGTGGATGGACAAATTAAGCACACGAAAAATAATTTCCCTTCCTATATAGTCCGGGATATCGTTTGAAAAGGATAATTATAAGGCTTTAAAAATATTTTTTCCTAGTTTTAGATAGTATATTTTGAAAATAAACCAAAAAATATGCAAGAAAATATGTCCCACCCCCTTATTTCCGAAGCTACTCAAACTAAAACTATAAAAAAAATTAAGTTATTAGAAGCCTGCATAAAAGTTTTAGGAAAACTGGAGCGATTATCCTAGATCTTATAATTTTTAAAATATGAACTTCATTTTCACACCTGTGAATGATATACAAAGCAATGTATTTAAGATGTGAAAAATTAATATTTGTAATATTTAATGTTTATTGTTTACACATGTCTAATTACAAATGTCTAAACATGAAACCCCGTAGTGCGAGTTCTACTCGTAATTGACAGGTTATTTACTCAATGATATATACATACACGTGAGTTTATTTAAACATGCCGATGAACAAATTTACGATGACTGAGACGACAAAATCAATAAATAAATTGGAGCATCTCGCTGTGTAGTATATTTACGTCACCAACTAATCAAATAGTAACTAAGACGATGGAAATCTAGCACGCAAACAATTGGTTTTAAGCCGTAACCGTATTTTGAACAACCTTCAAAGTTAAGGTTAAATAAGGTTATAAGGTGTTTATTGTAAGGTTAAGTATAAAAAAATAAATATATATTCTTTCTGCTGAAGATTATGACAATTTCTTTTATCCCTTTATTCCTTCTTCGCAGTAAAATATGCAAAAAATTATAATTCTCAAATATTAATCGATTATACTGAGATTTTTTCAAAGGACGTAAATTGCGAATTAACTCGTAAACGATAAGAATTAAGGTAAGGTTAATTTTAATGAATCAATTTAAGTTACTTTAATTTACTGTTATATTTCAAATTAGACATCTTTTATAATTTAAATTAAACATATCTATTAATTTTATAGGAAAGTGTGCTGAAGTGTTTACATATAAATATTAGCATATAATTCATGGACAATGTCGGTTTATGCAACTTTCTTTATTGAATCTTAAATGTACGATTAAATAAGTTTCATGTAGCTAATTTTAATACACCAATAAACAAATCATAATTACTAAACAAGTTTTCATATTACAGTGCACAACATAGTTTCCAAAGAAAATATATCGTAAAGTAATACCAAGCAGTAAGCCAATAAAATACAACTTGTACTACACCTATGTATAGGCGCCTACATACATCGTCTGTCAAAGTCACTACCTTGTTCAAACAATCCTTCACAAACAATCTCACAAAATAAATAAATTCCCCCGCTTGCCCTAAAAGTCTAGAATTTTCTATTCGCATTTCGTCGCTTTGTAGCTGCTTTTCATTATTCACTTCATTTTATAAAGTAAAAAAAATTGTTCTCGGCCAAAAAAGCAATTTCTCATATCTTTTTCGATTATATGAATGAAAAATTCTAGATATTTCAATATATCACATATACACATAGCATACGCACACACAAATATACGTGTTTTAATATCATTAGTTCTACTTAAATATGATTACTTTATACTTTCAGTAAATTTCTGCATACTTGTGACATATTTAGTTAGACTCTTGAGTGTGTCTTGCCATCAGATCGCAATTTCTGAACCACAGAAGGAAGGTAAGTTAAATTTAAAGCGTTCACGATGTATTGTGGAAACTATTAAGGGACACAATTAAAGTGGCAAAAACAATCCTATTACATTTTTGGGAAGCTCGAAAAGACATAAATGTAAAAAATATGAAATTATTTGTAATAAAAACCATACTACAGACGAAAAATAATCCTGTATGTATAATATATATATATATATATATATGTGTGTGTGTGTGTGTGTGTGTGTGTGTGTGTGTGTAAATATACACTGCCGCTTTACACCTCTATCCCTCGCAGTACAATGCATGAAATTAACGTTTTTAAATCCTTCACACGAAAATCTTCTCCTTCTAATCCTTATCACACGAAATCCTTAAATATTGGCTTAACAATTGAATCTTACTTGTAGATAATCGTCTCTATAGTAGATAATCGTCTAGTAAAAAACTAAATAGCGCAATTGTAAATGGATACAATTTTGGTTTAATAAATCTCATGTAGGTACTGCATAAATCCCTTACGCCTAAAATATCGTATTCTACATCTTTTTACGGCTTTAAATTTATTATGGGAAATCGAAAATTTAGACTCCCGTGGAAATATTAAAAAAATGACTAAAATATTGAAAATGGACGGGATTCTATTGCTGACACTATAATCGCCTAGTAATAACAATAATTACTTACTCAGAACTGTTTCGTGGAAAAATATTTTGTCTGTTATTCTCCATAATTCGTCTTTATATAGTTAAAACATGTGTGTAGGCCAGAATTAACGATAAATAAATCTCTATTTGTGTTTTTATATAGAATTTAATACTGAAATTACTTGTTCATTGGCTACTAAATACTTATTATCAGAGCAGGTTTATATTTAGAATGGAAACGGGTGTGAACATATATTTAAATGTTTTATCCATATCGATAGTCCATAAACATTTTCCATCAATGAGAAAATGGTCTAATAATGGGCTTCTTATCTTCACTGGCTAAGATCATCATACAATATTACAAGCATAAACATATTGAAGCGCGAATGTCCTAAGAAAGAAAACAGTTTTATTCCGATGCGATAAATTGGGTTTCAAGAGCACCGCAAGGTTATGTATGGTCCACAGCTGCTGGGATTATGACTACGACACAGTCGACAAACGTCTACTATTCCCCTCCGATGTGACAACGACCTTGCCAATTCCATCCGCTAGCGAACGCGCTTTCGTGTTGGACCCTCGTGTGTGCATGTTGATTGTCGACTAACGGTGACTGAAAAAATATATAGGAAGATTTTCTATTTCCAATTGTATCCATATTTGGTTTATATTTAACTGAAACACCTACAAAATACAAAAAACACCTACAAAATACATCATGTAGGTGATCAAATTTTATTTCGTCATAGGTTTACGTGTAGTATTATTGAAAGAAATAACCCCAGTTAAGAATATTTTTCTGATAACAAAAAATATGAAACTTTGAATCTTTGCAGTATCCTTTCAGTGTATATTTTACATGAATTTTTAAATAAATGTTAATATTGTTATAATTATATTTCTCGGTGACTGCGACCTACATAAATCGATATTAGTGTACATATTATTACTATAATAATAACGAATAATTGCAAAAGTGTATATGTTAAAGATATTTTCTCCTAACCGGAGGCTGTAAATATCCATTTATAAAAAAAATGTAAACTCTTTTGAAGGTTGCTTCCATCTTGTTTTTTTTCACACATCAGTTAAATTCAAATTATGACAGGTTTTTAAATATAGCAAGAGATCCAGAATTAAGAAAATCAGAGTTCCAGAATTAAAAGAAGTGACATATAATTCAACACCGTATACCGTATACGAATCATGAGAAAATTATTATACAGATTTTGAGAAAAAATTCAAAAATGTGCAAATTGGGCGCCTAAAAATGAATATGCATTAATTTGATGCAATATTAATAACATGACGAGTAAAGAAGAAATATTAGTCTATAGATAAATTTAAAATTACTACGAAAAAATCTGTACCGTAATGTCGATACTGACTAATACATATAAATTAACTATAGATATTTAATAATCGCTCGTTAAATTAATAGTTCAGGCAACACATTTGTGATAAAAGCTAGTGTTAATTATACAAGTGAAATCGAACAGAAATGTCGACCAATTATTTGCACTTTTTAAAGTAATCGTCATATCTATATTTGCAAGTGCTGACGTAATGTAATAATTTACTGGTAACAATACTCTCAAGTTTCTCAGCCATGTTATATTCCTAATTGACACTACAAAAACTCTGCGTTAGTTTATGTAAAGCTGAACTACCCCAGTAAATCTAGGTCTTACATTTTCAGTAACTTATACTTACGGAATTTCAGAGGGATTGTGTTAACTCTTTTTGTAGGATATGACATAAGCTTGAATTTTTTATTTTGTAGCTGAATAAATTTGGTTGATCCCAGGATAAACGGGGACGAGCATTACGACACGTTCTCTCTTGAATTGTACTTTTTGGGCAGAAATATGGGCCAAAAATTTATATCTCGTGAGTAGAAACAACTATATATCGCTGTTTGCCTTTTTCAGTGCAATTTGTCGTTAAGTTACCTGTAGTATTGGAGGCAACATCGATTACTCTTTTTGTGGCATTTATTTATCGAGATTTTTTATATTTATACAAATATCTTTGTTTGCTTTGTAAGGTGCTTATATATATATATATATATATATATATATATATATATATATGTGTGTGTGTGTGTGTGTGTGTGTGTGTGTGTGTGTGTGTGTATGAATATACACAATTGATATACCTACACTACAGGTTCTTATATGCAAAAAGTAACGTAGATACTTAGATTACAGAGCTTATTTAATATCTATGAGGTATTTGACAAACGTCAAATTGCAGTTATGAAACAAGACGAAGTTATGAGGTAACCTTTTTTTATTAGTGAATCCTAAAGATTGAGAATACACTCATGTTAGGTATAACAATTTTAAATATAGACTTTATTTTTAATGAAAAACGTGTAATATTGTGATGTATTAATATTTTGTCATTTGTATAACACACAAATTATGGTTTATTGCACAATTTAAAGAGCTATACACTTAACGTATATTTATTTATTAATAATTAATAAAACAAACGAGCCCAGTTTTGTATAGTAAAATTTTTAAATTGTGCTGTATAAATTTTGTTAGGAATAAACCAAAATTGTCTTATAATTTTAACTTACGTAATAATAATAATAAATAGTCCAAATATTACAGTGTATCTTTGGGACCTGAAATTTTACAAATTTCCTACAGACGCATGAGGATTGGCAATATTACACGAATAGCAACGTTTTATACTAATAAATGTATATATTCTGTGATGCTCTCAGCATCACATTTTTTTACAAAATTAAACATTTTTTTACAAAATTCATTACGTCACTGCAGTGAAATTGACCTTATTGATCTTAAAATCTCTTAGTAAAAAGACTATAGTAGTCTTCAAAGCTTGTTTTTTAACGATATCTTAATACCTATCGATAATACTTAAAACCTGATTAGCTTTAATGAAGTTGCGAATTGTATATGTATATTAAAAACGTTACGCCATTCACGTACACCTTCGTCAGCTAACAGAAATGAACGTACAATTTACACTAACCGCCCACTTCTGATGCCTGAAGGCGTAACTTTGTAAAAGTAATTTCATCAGGTATTTAATATTATTACGAGTACTTCAAGTGTCAGCAAACATTTTAATCTGATACGTAAATTTTAATGTTTGATTTCGGTGCATTTAGGTAAACAAAATATTTGATTGAAACAATTCATTGTCAATAAAAAAGTACATTAAAGTAAATTTCTAGTATGCTATTTTCCAAATTAACTTATAGAAAATGATTAAGAATTAAGAAAAATAAGACTAACTTAGAAAAAAATTATTTTTTTTCAAATTAAAGACTAATCTTAGGAAAACGTAATAATTTAGGGGAAGGCCCCTTTTGAAAACCTTTTGAAATTTTCGTGTAAAATCGTAAAAGTTTTAACAATTTTAAACAAAAACGGCTTTAAAGCCAGTGATAATAAAATAAAATTTCTCATTGCATATACGCAATTTAAAATTATAAATTTATTTGCTTATCGTTTATAGATTTATTGACCATTTAATGAGAAAACTGAAATCGGAAACAGGAAAAATTATTCATCACTCTACCAACTATTTTATTAACTCGAGAAATGTCGAGTAATCACTCAGTAAGTCGGTCAAAAAATTGGTAAATATGCAAAAAAATTAACATAAATTACACAAAGTGTAGTTGTTATTTAAAAAAAGACTTATATACATATTTTCTTAACGACATACATCTGTAAATAAAGACCAACGGAGATACACGGAACCCCTTGCAACTTAATAATACATATATTCGTATGTACGATTACAATAAGTTAGCTTAAATAAATGATTTTAATATTTCTGTTAAGAAAGATAAAATATGAATTTTTGAGTAAACACCAAAAGAGTGAATATAGCATGGTTAATTATATATTTTAATTTACATAAAATACGAATTATTAAATAAATAAAATAATTAGTGAAATAAATGATCAATAACGACGACAATAATTAAAATATACTATCAAATAATTTAATATTAGGATAAAACAAATTAAGTTAAAAAATGAAATTAGAATAAATATAAGCAAACAAATTACACTAAATCTTAATCATTTCTAAATAACAGTTATTTATTTATACGTTAGATAATAAGTTTATTTTTAATGAATGAGATTGTAAATAAATATTACCCATTTTATGAATAATGTTCATTGAGAAATGATCAGATGAAATTAAGAAGTTATTAAATCAGAAGCTAAGAAAGGAATTTTATGAAAAGGTCAAAAATCATGATAATTTTAACTTAAGATTGATTTTACATCAATTATTAATACTGACCAAAATATAACGAAGTACTTGATGATTGATGAACAAATTGGAAAAATGGCTTCATGCTGTATCAATATAGGTGTACGATGCAAGTACGATTTTCATATATCACCTGACAGGCTGCTGTCAATTAGTGTAATTCCCTGTGACGGTTCGAGTATATGACTAGGCTTATTTGCATTTATACGTGATTCCCATTGTGCCTTTGTCACATTACCGGAATATGGTAATGTAGCAAAGTCGCAATGGGAATAACATACCTTGAATGTGTGGCATTAAATATGAATAAAAAATAAATGAATTTCGTATGGAAAAGGAAACTGGACATTATGCAGCCTCCTACGATTTACTCGGTTGGTTAAGGAGGACTGAGTTACGTAATATCTAACTGTGGGCGACTGTAGTATTTTATTTAAATCTATATGCGTGTTTTCCTTAATTTTTACGCATGAAACTGAATAATTTCCGGGATAATGTTTTATGTTTTAAAACAGTACGCATAATGGACTCTATTTTAGTGTGATAAAGTATCCGTTTACCTCAGAAATTACCTAAGTAAGTACATTTGTTTGTGTGTGTGTAGGTGTATGTGTGTGTGTGTAGGTGTATGTGTATGTGTGTGTGTGTGTGCGTGTGCTTGTGTGTGTGCATGTGTATGTGTCTAGGTGTATACATGTATATCTTATTCATAACTCATTATAGTACAGCCCAAACTATAATACTTGGATGCTTTAAAATTTGGGAACACGTTGCTTTTGTAACGTAAGCTCCCACCAAGAATGTCTTTTTTTAATTCCATTCTTAAGAAAATAAAAAAACGGCCTATTTTTCTCAATTAAGAATATCCTATTTTTATCAATTTGGAAGCCTAAAATTTTCTAACAATTTTAATACATCAACTCTAGACCAGGATTTTTAAATACTTAAATGATACCATATCTCGGCAAGTGTTTACTCTACAAGCCTGTAATATGTAGATTTTGCATTATATTTAATTATATATGAGCGTTTTACAATCTTACACGAGGATAATAAAATAGTGGATAAGAAATTAACATATTCCAGGTACTACTCTCACTAACAGCTTGCAATTTAGAATGTAGACGAATAATGGCATATAATTAAACACATTTTCAACGTTTTTTTTAAACCTGTCACTTCAATGACAAATTCAATTAAACATGACAAAGTAAATAATTTTGTTACGGAAGCAACAAGAGTGGGCCCAACGTGGTTAATTAGGTGTTACCATTTATACCTTATCATTTATACTTCACAGCTTTATTCGTAATGTTACGATTTACTTCTGTACCCATGTCCCCAATGTTTATGAATAAGTTTTTCATTACAGAATATTAAAGACGCTGTAACGATTAGTTATAATAACGATAAGATGGTCTTCAGTGATTTTTTAAATTTTAAAATCGTCTGCAAGTATGAAATGTTTAGCATATAAGACATTCTTGCTTAATTAGTTTATAAAATAGCCGAATAATATTGTTCCGAGGTGGAAGCCAGATTCTGATTCATGTATGCGAGACGAGAATCCATTAATTATAACGCCATAATTCTTACTTTCCAAATACTAATAATAAATCTCAGCAAGTCACTGTGTAAACTATAATATAAAAACTTTTGTGTTAAAATGGTCGATTTTATCAAAAATTTTCTGAAGTCAGCACAGATGGCGTCAGCTTACTTTTATTAAAAAATATTTGTAATACCCGTTATGTATTAGATCACATTTGTCGAACCAGACTTTTTTGCTAGGAAGTCGGGGATGATTGGAGATGAAATGAGGTTAATATTAAAATGATTTTATAGATATGGGATACGGGGCGATAATCAACTACGTTGTTTATATCAATTTTTCATGAATAGACGTACGTAGTTCTCCGTTGAACGTTTTTCAGCATTTACCTGTATATACTAATAAATTTAACATATCATTAAGTGGATTTGTGAGTGTATTTGTGCATTGGGCAAGTGTATGTTACAAGTGTATTTTTTTAATATTGAATATACTTGGCTTTAATTTTGTAGAAATTCATTATTCACAAATAAATGAGTTTCATTTAAAGATCTATGCTAATAGCCCACCTGAAGATGTTGTAATACAACGAAACCTAGGTCGTGGTAAAGAACTTTAAGAAAGTAGAAATAATACTACATCACGTAGTTTCGTTTAATTGTGAAGTGTATTTTTAACAAAGACGAAGTTGTTCAGTCAGGACCTAGTCTTTTTAGGTGTCCATGTTCAGAAGTATTTTAATAATTTCTTTCCGTGTTATTGTAACTTTTCTTATCGTATTGACTGAAAGTTGTCGTCATTAAACCTGTGTATACATTACTAAAGAAAAATTATGGAAGCCGATAACACAAAAAATTACGGATGCACGGATATTAAGAGAATGAACGTTAAATCAGATAATGAACGTTGTTGGTAACATTGTCAATGTCTTTTATATTGTGCAAAATGTTTTTAAATTAATGTAATCGAGTAATAATTTCGTAAAATATGAGCAGTTTGTACCTATTGATGCGATTGTTTTTTTGTACGCTTATCAATTTTGAGTACAGTAGCATCACCAGTTACCAGAATATC
This sequence comes from Druceiella hillmani, assembly GCA_039881145.1. Taxonomy (NCBI): domain Eukaryota; kingdom Metazoa; phylum Arthropoda; class Insecta; order Lepidoptera; family Hepialidae; genus Druceiella; species Druceiella hillmani. The sequence goes on along the minus strand of JAYKKI010000002.1, from coordinate 50,137,438 downwards.
TAAATTAGTATTAGCAATGCTGTGCTATTTAAGTTTGAAAAAACTCTCAATTAATTTCGCGATGAAGAAATACACACCGCACAAATGTTAATCGCTTTCCCTGCTGTGTTAGTGAGGAGTTAGTCACCCATATATACCGTTTGTTGGATATCTCCCTGTCAAGACTGGAGTAAATCAACCATGTTTCAACTAAAATGATTACATCATAATTATAACTTAAATTTTCAAATAAAAAGTTCCAAGTTTTCGTCTCAAAACATATGTTTTGAAATTATAAATTTAATAGGGCCATAAGTGAAATAAAATTAAAATTTAGCAAATGAGTTCTAAATGACGTAGATTACATAAGTTTATAGGTTATTATATATTTAAATACATCTAATAAAATTGTCGGAACTGTGCCAGTTCGATTTCATTTTTAACGTGTCGGTTGGATGCTAATTTACCGCGTTAAGGAAAACTTGTATGTATTAAAAAATATAATTTCATCTCTCTAATTAATCACGAAAATGATTTATTTATAATTTCTTCATTATATATTTCTTAAATTTGTGTTTTTATTTTACTTTAACTTAAGTGTTAACTAAAAGTTAATAAATACTAAAGTTGCTTCACCACACAAGCTTAAATTTACATGTCACCACTGAACCTAGTTGCAGTTCATATAAAGGAAGAGAATATGCAGCATATATTAAAATAAATTAGAACTAAGCTTTTAAGTAGTATAGACCTTTAAACAATATTTTATTTTCAGAATTTACTTGACACCAGTGCTATTTCATATTACGTCTTGTTTCGTACAAAAAAAATTAAATAAGTTCACGTATATCGTTAGATACGAAATATTTTAACGGAAATTATCTTCCCTCAAAACATTGTTACGGAAATTATACCCGAGTCCAGTTTCCTTTTTCATACGAAACTCGCAATTTTTTTCCAGATCTACGCTGTAAATTCAAGGCACATTATTCCCACTGCGTCTTTGCCGCATTGCCAGCATATGGTAATTGTATAAATGCAAATTAGTTTAGCCATATACATACTGGCAACAACTTATCACGGTAATGTGTGTAAATAGTACTTGCATCGCGCAAATATATTATATAAAATAAAATTTTGGCAATTACCATAAATAATCTCTTATTTAGTACCTTGTCTCTAACTAAGATATATATGTGTACGTATTAAAATGCGTTGGTTTTTATATCGATTCAATTAACGTAATACTTTCAGTTTTATTACTTTCAGATCGAGGTCTTGAAAAATCATCATAAAACCAATTCCACCTAAGCCTTTCATTGGAAGCTATGTACTTATATTTAGGTACTTGCCCAATTAGGTTTTTTTTCACTTGAATGGAATAATTCTTTTTTTCTTAACTTTTGAAATTAATAACGATAACTTCGTCTTTTTTAATTTAGTCATTAAACCGGTGTTATTTCTACACAAATTTTGAAACTACTTTATTTCGACTGTACATATCGTATCAATATAGAACAAGTAGTGATGACAGATACATATACAGCGGTAGTTAGCCTATTAAAAACTTAATATTCATACACAAAGAATCTAAATAGATGATAAATTTAAAGATCCCACGCAAATTAAATGAATATCGAAGTCAACGGTATTGAATGTGTTATCGAAATCAAGAAATAGTATATAGCACTAATCATGAATTAAGTATTATTCATGACTTAGCGTCCTATATTATGTGGCTTTTAATGAGGCAGTTCAGATACTGAGGCGAGTTTCGAAACTTAATCAAAGTGGGCTTTACGAGTTAGGTATTTATAATATGTTGAACGACTTTCAATAGATGTAGTAGAACCGAAATTATTCGAAAGTAATTAGAACACAAACACGTGGCATATATATATATATATATATATATATATATATATATATATATATATATATATATGTATATATATATATATATATACATATATATATATATATATATATATATGTATATATATATATATATATATATAATATAAGTTTACCTCAAAGTTTTCGACTTAAAACTTGGACCGCACGAGCACTTTACCAAAAATCCTTTAAAATATTGACATCAAGATTGTGAGTTAGCTTGCCAGTAAATCAACGAATTAGCTTTATCGATTACAGTCTAGAGATGGCAAAGATTTATCTTCCTTAGACTGTACAAACAATTCAAAATATTTCTAAAACATAATTTCTTTATGAAGGTGGAAACATAAAATACTTTTTTATATCCTCTAAATATTTTCCATAATATACAGACGCAGACATTGCTTTCATTCTTGCCGTTGCTATGCATGGCTGTTAGCATGCTTAGCCATAATATTTATTTAGTGGGCTTATTAGGCCAGGTGACTATCCTCACTTTAATTTTAATTAGAAGACGCATATTTATAAACCAATTGATGACATGATTGCTGAATTCAAAATTTTTTCACGAACTATTTGAAAGTCTCAAATACTCTTATATTTAAGGGTCAGTTCATTTAAGCAAATATGTTAAAACGAAACTAATGAAGTTACAAAAAGATATAATTTTTGTAATCACTTAAAGATATGTAACCTGTGAGATAAGTAAATTAAGACAGCGATAAAAACGGGGGGCAGACATTTCAGGAATCTTATAGTTTTAAGAGAGAATATAACGATTTATTAGAAGAAGCAGCAAAGAAAGATAATATGCTATGGGCTTCCGTAATTTTCGATACGTAAAATACTTTTCATACCACATTCGTTGTGCTTATACTTTTCATACCAATGTTCATTCCAGGAACTGATCTCACTCTAGGAGATAAAATAGTAGACAAATGTGTGTTAAACTTTCAAAATTATCCGGGTATGATTATAGAACTATAGTGCCACTACAAAGCGTTGTGCCACTGTAAAGTGGCAGTACAGAAAGAAAATAATTACTGATTTAGAGCGCATTATTGATTGTTTTAAACAATATTTTCAAAGAGCCTTTTCCATTTGGTTTTTACAAAAGAGTTATCCCGATATAAACTGAACGTAGTTTCAACGACTTTTCTGAATACGACTTTGTGAAAACTGCAGCAGGAATTTGTATTAAATTAAATATAAGTCAGCCAAAATATTTCTCTGGCAGCATGTAGGATGTTGTCATACAAGAGCAAATTTCAATAATTGTTATCCTAAAATATAATATTTCATCGTTGCTAAAATATAATTTAAATGTATTCAAATATTTTGTATAAATCGCTTTCTCTAGTATCTATGTCGTTTTGTAACGATCGAAACTCGACTATAACATCTAATGATGTATAAATCATCATATGTAAAAACAAGTACCTCAATCTCGTCAACTATTAATTTTATAGAAACCCTAATGGTAACTTAACACTAGTGGCACTGATAGACTAAAATATATTAAATTATAAAAAATATAAATGGTCGCACTGGAATACAATTGGAATTAAATTGTCTATAACCAAAAGAAATAAAAAGTGGTTAAGTCACAATAAGGGTGAGGTAAAAAGGTCAGAATATATTTCAAATACAGAAATAATAGGTAAACCATTCCGCACTGAACGAGTTTGAGTGTGAGCGGATCGTTAGCTATTTAACGTCGCCTGTCGATACGTGCAGGATCAAGTTCACTTTGCGTTACTCACACATTTGGTTCATTCGTTTTATTTTCGTTTTAACTGTGGAAACAAATCTTTCTGATTAGGAAAAATATTAAAAAATAATTCATTAATTAACGTATTCATTTACATTCATTAATTAACGTATTCATTACAAGGAATTTTTTGTTACGATTATGACTATGAAAATATGGTTGTCAGATATTTGCAAAATTCGAGATCTTATTAGAGATTATTGTTACGATTACTCCTACAATTATATACATAAAAATAATAAATCTATAATTAAATAAATTTGTAAACGATTTTGTGAAAATTTACATTAGTATTGTGTGCTAATATTATTAAATATTTTCCCAGTTTTGTTGAACGCATCCCAATTTAATAAGCGAATTATATTAGACAAACGAGAAATCAAGTCACAAAGTAGCTCTTACGAGTTCCTAACTCTTACTAGCAATGCTTTTTACGAGCCTTTGCTTTTATTAGACCCGATGAAGGAATTATTTTAAAATGTCTTGCATATAATTACCATATTCTTCAACAAAAATTATTTTATCGAGATGTTCAAGTGAATAATGATCGTAATACAATCAAGGAACTTTTAAAATTCCTTTCAGAAATCCTATTTTTTGAGTAAAAAATAAATATTGAATATAATTGGCGTTAATTGTGTAGAAATTCATTATTCACAATTAAATGAAACTACGTGATGTAGTATTATTTCTACTTTCTTTAAGTTCTTTGCCACGACCTAGGTTTCGTTGTATTACAACATCTTCAGGTGGGCTATTAGCAAAGATTAACTCTTACGAACATCCAACAGCAAATTGTGTAAAAAATAAATATTTAATAAATAGGTTTTATGTGGGCTATCGGAACTTGGCTAATAATATAGTAAATTATATATTTCCACATATAAATCAAATTTAGCAAGTTTAACATACTAAATCTTTTCAAATTTTCATTAAGTCAATAGAAAGAACAACTTTCATCATTACTGATATCTGAACATTTCACCATTCGATTTGTATAAGGAGCAATTCGTGTTCAAACGAAATATTTATAAAACGCTTACAAAAATGTTATAACTAGGGATTTCCAAAATGTTTCCTATTCAATTAATCTATTGTATATGATTTTAGTACGAAGCAAGTTTGAATCCAGCTCTATTATTTGGATCCATATGAATCTAAATGAAGCCTGATGATTGGACGTGTTCAAAAAACGTTCATCCGATATTTATATTTTTTACTGTCTTCTTTATATTCTATGCAATTATTCAATCGCCTGATCGCGATTGCATCGAGTGTGACATGCTTGCGATGAGTGTGAGTAAATTGGTTAAGTGTGTCGCCGTTATGTGTTTTTGAATTTAATTAATAATCCTATTATCGTAATTAAATGCGAATTCTAAAGACTTTAATGCTTCCGTAACTATACGTGAGTAAATAAAAAAATCTGCCTTAATTATATTTTAATGACATTAACGGCATTCTAAAAAGTGTTAGAAAGACTAGGCATTGTTTTATTATACCAAAAAATGCAAAATTTCCCCGGGTTTAGAAATAATCTTCTCTACTGATCCGAGTAAATTACTTAGGATAAGAAGTGATATACGACAAAATTATATCTATTATTCGAATAGTTAGGTTTATCGACGGTTATTCCAACGAAGATAGTTGATAAGTTTACATCATTTATAGTTTATTTTCTTAGAAATTGTTATGTCAACATTATTTTCTAAGCCTACTAAATAGTTAGCATGAGAACAACATGCGAATGATTTTGACTACATGCTCAAATTACTTACAATAAAAGTTTTTTTTATATATTAATAAGCAAAGTATCTTAATATCAAACCTTGTTTACTTTATGTGACCAAGACAATGACTTTTTGGCTCAAGGAAGTAAAAGAGGAAGCGACTGCCTCAAATACTGCTCATGCATAAAAATAGTTGACAGAATTAAAGGTCAATATCAATGTTTTGTGTCGTTGATTTGATTTTGATAGATAATGAAACTTAATTAAATTGAATCAAAGTTATTGTGGCTTATTTAAAATAGTTGAATTGTTTACTAGTGGTCAACACCTTTTAAAATTCCTTGACAATAATATAATTTATAAAGTATACACAATCGTGTGCGAGTGATATTTATTTCTTACTTCCTGTAGAATTTTATATATTTTTTGTTGTAAATATTACAATAAAAATAATTACTAACCGTCGGCCTCTATCACCTATAACATTTGCGATAATGAGAGTGCAATAATTTTAAATTAAGTTAATTTTAAATTATAAGTTTATTAAAAATGTGTAAATGTTCGTGACATGGATATTAAATATTACTGACACGGCACCACTATCACTTCTAACCTAAATTTACTGATATAGAAGACGGTAGAATATTGGGGTTGCGAGCAGTAGAAGGAAAATTTATGTTCGGATCACTACGAGTAACGCGTTGTGTGTGGTTTATGTTACATCGGTAGCGATTTTGATGATTTATATCATATGCACTATTAGTAGTAGGTAGTAAATTTAATTAAATTTTGCGAAGCATAAATCTCTTTTTCGGGAATTTTGTTGTTTATTATTGCATTTCAACACTTGATAAAAATATCGTTCAATTTAGCTTTTAGAAATGAATTACATTTTAAATAAGATAACTTGACATTTTTATAATGATTTCAATTTTTTTTTCAGATTACGCACGAATACGTCTTGTTACAAGTGCATTGGTGGTTTTCGTGCAGTCCTGAAATTCTCGAACGTTCATTTAATATATTATCGTCCATTCAATTTACCATATTATGACAATTATTATGTTAATATTCTATATTTGATAAACTTATCAAAAACTGGTTGTTATTATTATTAGGGAATAAAGCAATACACCGTGGCTCAATATTTGAAAGACTGAAAGACACCGGGTTACTAGACAGATACTAGTTCATCACACAATCGTGAAGGATCGTAAATCTTCATTTTTCCATTTATCCTTTCGGTTTCTTCATATAAATGGAATCGGAATAAAATTAAGTAATTCAAAGAATAGAATTTTTAAAATTACTTATCTACCGGATATAAATATTACTTGTCAACATTTTTCTATTTTAAAACAAGTACCTATAGTTTGACATTTAAACAACCGGTACCGCTAAATCAAAGGTCACATTAATATTCATAATTGGTTGACATTAATAGATAACAAATTGTTAATAATACTGCAAAAACAACCCTTATATCTGGGCTGTTTTCAACGCAAATAAAGAAATAACTAAGCACGCAACTATACTATCCTAAGGAATGAAGAGGAAATGGTACAAGTAGGTAAATGAGTTCAATATCCCTGTTCACTTGCCATTAGTATACACTGAAGAACGTAGAATCCGTTTCGTTAATAGTAATTATTATCTAATAATTGTTTTTAAAATTACCGCTGTAGTAACCTCTTCCCTCGTAATATCAATGTTAACATTTTTAGCACAAAATTACATCGCGCCAGTTACCCATATTTAGAATTATTATGGATATTAGAATTGTTTTTATTGAATGAATAACTTTTGGATTCGTTCATAGCTTTTCAGTATATATCTAAGTAGCTGAAATCTACAGAGTACAAAATAAATGAAGTCATGGTCTGCAAATGTAATTTTTTGTCGTATAGCAAATTTTAATAACTGGGATGCCTAAATACGATATTTCACTGTCGAAGTAAGACATAATTTGAACATCTTAAATATTTTCTTCTTAAATAATACTCTATTTCTATAATATTACTTTCTACACTTTCGTATTAAGTTGCAACAGTTATTTACAATAAAAATAATTTTTTAATTGGAGAAATAATTTTCTAGTAATTAATAAACAACACTACAAAAACTTAATATACATAAATAAAACTTTTCGTTCGAAGATCGTTAAACAAAGGATTAAAGGAAAACAACATTTATTAGCAATTATATTATCATTGAAAGTAGTGTTAATGGTGATGAATGAGTTTACATCTATGACTGATTCCTTAGTAAACACCGTAGTGTCTATCTGTCAAAGAGCTTTTACAAACGGTGAATAAAATAAGACACGAGAATAAATGTCATTTTAATATAAGCTACATAAATGTCATTGATTTCATTTTACAATTTCATGTGCCTTTGCTATTCGACATTATTATACTATTTTGATTATTTTAAAATCATTATTTCATTTAAATATTGAAGTTTTTTAAATCAAACATAATATTTTTGTTTAGCTAACACTTTTTTCTAACTCATTTTTTTTCACATTGTATCGTTTTATTGTGGCTATAAAAGGATACATTGACAAAATAAAAAATAATGCGTATAAAATATGAACTCATTACTATTATTATTATTTTTATTACTTGACATTTCGAAACGTTATAATTGATTATTGACTGCTAACAATTTATATTATGCAATTATAAATTATAAACACTAATAATTCATAATAACATAATAAACATCATGGAAAAACATCAAAACATCAAATATTAATGGAAAAACATCAAATATTATCAATTACTATTTGATAATATTTGATGTTTTTCCAAATATTATTTAAGAAAAACTGAAAATGTGTTTGACACAGTTTCTTAAATTTCAACCGCGATCTAGAGTTAAAATTATAACAAATATTATTTAACATAAAATATATAATACTTCTAAAACAAAGGTAGTCCCGACACACAGCACACCCAACTTGATTCCGACATTGTTTCATTATCATCTAAACACAACGAGTAAAATGAAGACAATAGGAGAGAGTGATAATAAATAATGTGGCATTACCACCGCATACATTCTATTCGTATGTATGTGCATATAAGTGAGTTAGTAGATAAACGTTGGTACTCACCGCCGAAACACATGAGCGACAACAAAAGGGCCACCGTATGCCACATGGTCGGACCGGATATATGTATATCCGTTGTCGCCCCGCGACCGACCTATTGAGCTTTTGGACGTGACGCGCCCCGACCAACTTAACGGGATATCATTTCATTTAGTGCGAGCTTACGCAAAACTTTTATGGCATTGTCAATTTAGTCCGTACTCTTCCGAACTTTATGGGAATTTCTATTTTCATTTATTTATCGTTCTTTATTATCAGCGTTTTAGTTAATACGTAACGAGAAATTTAATTTTAATGAACTTGTTGTTTAGCAGAGTTGTTTTTAGAATGTTCGTTAAATGAATAAATTGAAGTATCGTAACCGTGTTTCCTCAGAATTAAATTTGTTTTAACGGTCAAAATGTCAACGTAATTTCTTTGCACTTGCTCTTTTACAATATTTTTACGCTATAGTAAAAAGTCACTTCTGACCACTGTCATCTAGTTATAAATATTATTCATGATCACTTTAGAGAAAAATATAAAATAATTAATTATATGCAATTCCACTCGCGTTACGCATTAATTTACAAAATAAAAAGCTAGTGCGAGTCCGTCCACGGCATGATTCGAAATAAGACAGGCAATAAGACAAGTTATTGAAGTCGTTTCTACTCAAATAATAGACGAGCCGTTTATTCTCAATAGTAGAAGTTGCACTTTTATGTACCACAGAGGTCAAACAATAAATACTATAGTGGCAATTTGCCGTAATAGTAGCGGCATAATTGCTTGCGACGATATAAGCTTTTGTCAATTGCGGGACCACGAAGCTTCGAACGCGTGCGCTCTCGCTGAGCGCCGACTCTCGACTGAGGTCCGAAGGCCGCGTTTGCTGGCACCTCCCCTAGCCGAGCTTCGATCACGCAACCTCCTCTTTTAAGTTTTTAACACTCAATCAAACTACAATTATTATCGTTGACATTGTTTTAACTGAGTGGGTGAGAAATGCCTGCGATTGTATCTTGGACCGCAGAGGTTAACGGCGTATGTGCGTAGTTGAACTGATGGTGTTATTTGAATTGTTTGGGATATTAATTTGTGGCTGCATTATTATCAGTTTAAGTTTTACTGAGGGTTATATACATATCATGTATTATGATATTTATGATGAAAGTAAGAAAGTAGTCAAAATATAGTCAAACCCTTAAATCGTCACGCTAAGCTCTCATAAAAATATTACGAAACCATGTTAAAAGAAGAGTTTAGATATAATTATGTATAAAAAGTATAAAAACAATTGTAAAAATGAAAAGCATGCACGCATGAACGCACGCACTTACGCACGAGTGGTAATTTATGTAATATTGCATACGTTTCATTAATATATAAATTACTACGCGTGCGTGCATGCGTTTATGTATGCATTCTTGTGTGGTTATGTTCATGCCTGCATACTTGCATGCGTACGTGCGTGATGCGAGTGTGCCTTTTTGTATGATGAAAATATTCAGCATAGTGGCTAATAGGGTGAAAACCAATGTATCAACATACATTTTTTTACAAGTTTTCAAAGAAATTGGCACATTTTACAATAATAATTTTTATAATTTGGAATCACATTTATTACATGGTTACGTGAGGTATTTTAATTTTCTTAGTGATTTATACATATAGCTACTAAATATAATGTTTAAATATAATGTCATGTTTCTATAATATAACGTTTTTGATTATAATACAACAAGTGTTAAATTAAAAAAGGGCTAGTTCTAATTAGATTCAGGAGCTATGCAAATCAAAACTTTTAAGTTCATGTTATTGACATGGATGATGTAAGAACAGTTTAGTTCATCATTCGTAGGGTACATCTATACTTTACAGAAGGCTTTTAAATATCCGAGCGACTGTAGAAAAGATAATTATATCCACGTGTACACGCACATACGCACACGCACACAAATATAATTGTTTCTTTTCCACTTCAAAATTCAATGTCAGTAATGAATTACTTTCAATTTATAGTTTTAAATATGACGTAAGGCGGACGTCATCGGACGGAGATGCGAAAATCTCACATCGGACTTTTTTCCTGTCGTAGTTCCTAAACTAGGATTAGGCAATCTTATTAGTCAAGAATCAGTTTTTTTTTATTTTACTCTGACTTATTTTTGGAACGAACTTTCACTTTATGAAATATAAAATAGACATGTTTTGAAAAATGTTCTCAGACTTTCTCAAAAGTATTTTATAAAATAAACTTAGGGTAACCGAAATAACGAACTACTTTATCTTATATAAAAGGCGCTCCGACTACATTTCGACCACCGCTATATTTCATACACGATTATTGCGTGATCAGACGAAATAATGACGAAAAAAATCCACGTAAATTTTGTGTAAATTAATATTTGGACAACGTTGATGATATGTTTAATTAATGGTTCTCAACGGGTTAATTATAAGCGGTATTCACATATTCAAATGTACCGGAAGAGTATTTTTCGTACATTTTTCGTGTCGGCTAATATGGTTGTAAATTAAAACTAACTATCGTATGAGGGCAGATAAGGAAATACAGTAGAAAATTAGTTGAAATCGTATCAGGTTGGAGCTACGGATTGTTTTGTTACGTGCTCGCTTCCTATAAACAGAAGCCTGGTTACGCCGTCAGAGTGAATTTTCTTTAGAAATTTTAATTCAGGATTTAACTTTTGTAATATACCAGAGAAAAAACAAATATCCTCGTAATTAAGTTACGTATATATATATAATAAAATTGTTAATATTTTTTATTATACATTTTTTGCAATTGTTATGTATAAATGCGAAATAAAATGGATAGCCTATCGCAATTTAAGATTATATGCTGAATTTGTGTAGTGTGAAATGTCATTATTGACTTTAAATGAAAAGTATGAATAAATTCAATATGTAATAAGTTCCTTACCTGAAATTATTGCGCAGTATGTGATACAAATGGAACGTTTCTTTGGTGCTAGTTTTCCACGCCTAGAAATGTAACCCCTAATAGATCATTCACATGTTTCATTCATCTGTCGGTCACAGACCATACAAATAGTTAGACTTGAAAATAGTTAGACGTAGAAACTTGAAATTGATATAGTGATAAAGCATATTCACTTGCACACATTCCAATTGTTGAACTCAAAAATATAAAAAGTATAAATAGATACAAATTTTAAACGTGGCAAATTTACTTCCGGATTTCTCTTTGTAAGATTTCTTTTGAAAAAATTAAATAAATGGATCTTAGGAATTTTTATGTTCAATAACAAATTATTTTGAAAAACATGCAGAAAAAATATATAGCTGTCCCGTATCCGTATGGATATATCCCTGTCTCTTTTCTTCTCGTAGAATATAATATGCAATATTAAAAATGACCTCACAACACAGTATTGCCGTCCTTCTCTAAAGGTTAAATTTAAACTTTTATAACTCGGTCAATTTTTAAGATTATTAAAAAAAAATTTCACTCTTCATCAGCTTCTACCTTGAAATTATGATTAATGAAATAAAAAAAAATTAGTGAAATATCCAATTGTGGCTATTCTCTACGCGATTGGATATTAGTTGATTATGTCTGACTACGTTTTTGATTATAATTCAGTGAGTACAATTTATAATTTTTTATATATACATTTTTAAAAGTAACAATATTCATATAATAGCAGGGGAACTATTTAAGGGTATTTTAGAAAATTCAGGAGTCTATGTAACTTCAGAAGATTAATTAGACAAATAAAGTTATAAGTCTGTGGGTAAAATAGATATGAATTATAGGAGGTGGAAAATAACTCGAAATGTACACACGCTCTTCGTCCGCTCTTTTTCTACCCAGTCTGTCCCGAACTGGATCGATACTGCTCTAAGGCTACATTAGTATTTTTAAATAGTTTAATAGAATGACTATGTTTAAAATTTAATTTGTACCTAAGCGTATAGTGAATAACTTATAATGAATTCTACTCGCAATTAATAGTTTTTTTTGTTTTTGAAGCAACTATAAAACTTAATATTCATGTCAAGATCGTTTATAGTTTATTAAAAGTTTAAAATTATCGGATGTTATTCGAAATTTGTCATAAATAATGTGGAATACTCCAAATTATGAGCAAACTACTGAAACGTTTCTGAACCATATTGAATATTTTATCTAAAAAAACTTACGAAACACTTAAATGTCTTCCAAGAAGCGCGAAACACTTATATCCACGAAGCTAAGCGAATCTTATTAATTATGCTTAAATTTAACAATGGAAAAATTTATCTATTTTTTTTGTAATATATTTAATAACTTAAATATATATATATATATATATATATATATATATATATATGTATATATATATATATATATGTATATATATATATATATATATATATATATATATATATGTATATATATATATTTGTACCCGACTAAGTTTAATTAATTGGCTCTGCATACAGGTAAACCATAAAGAAGCAATCAGAGTTTTATTAAAATAACAATAAAAGTAAATTAGCCCAAGCCATTAACCTTGCGGATAATGGGGGCATCCTTTACGCGTTTGAAGGAGCTTTAATTTATTAATCAAAAGCTCAATTTGAAAAGCTTCCTGCTTTATTACCAGACAATAGTTAAATGCGATACCGACAATATTATACAGATACATACTTCTGCATTAGTTAACTATGATGCGTATCTTCCAGCACATTAGTTTTTAATCGGACCCTAGTTTTGCAGGACGGGTATAAGTAGTATAGCAGTGATTTGTGAAAACAAGTTAATTCAAATTGTCTGGCATTTCCAGCAAGATTGTTAGTAATGTATAAGATTCAAGCTAAAATACCTTTTATTTATTTATCTCACGCTCTCTATATTTGTATTTTTGCGCCGTATTTCCTGACTGAAAGCCACGCTTACATCCTATGAGGATTTATATGATTTTGACCATATTCTCACAAGCAATATTAAAAGTTGACGATAATCTTATGTATTTTACCAAATTCGAGTATATATGATATCGTTAATACAGAATATTTTTGACCAAAATAACTGAGTCGCCGGTAATTAATAAATTTATATAATTTAAATAATAGATAATTAACGAGTTTGAAATAAGCAAAAACCTCTAAAGCTGTTAAAATATACCCTTAAACACTATCTTAATATGCCCTAATATTCTTCGGTATAATTATATGCATCAAGATATACGTAAACTTTATCCATTAACTTCTGCGTTATTATTTTCATTAAATGTTAGGCATACTCATACGTACATATTCGACCAAAATCAATATAAAGTTTGACGTAATGTCATAGGTTTAGCGGGAAAATCTACAAAACACACTTTGGACCAGATATGCCGCTAAGTGCAAAATAATGGGCTCAGTACAGAGAAAAGTTGTTGTTCGTCTGATATGGGGCCTTGTAACTTTGTAAACGATATAAAATTATGTTTATGGGCCTAAGGATGAGATTTATGAGGGTACGGCACACAGTATTTTGCCACTGCGATAAGTGGTCGCTTCAAAAATAAGAATAGTGAGTTTATGTGTAAAATATATCTCAGCGCATGTTAAGTTAGTGCCAGTATTTCACTAGGTCGAACGTGAGAAAGCAGCCAAAAGCACTTTACTACTACTTAGATTTCATGCTTTATTTCATTTTTACATAAAATATTTTTGAAGTATCCAAACATGTTTCATATTATCCGTAATGTAATTATAATCCAATTTTTTTTTAATATTCTTCTCATATAAAAAAAACTACAAAGACTGAGAAATTATATGAGCAAGTAGGAAGTATATTTTTGAAAATAAACATCTAATAACATGCATGACATGCAAATAATTAACAGATATTCGTAAAAATTCTGTTAGCTTTTATCATAGCCTTTTATATCATAAATTCTGTTAGTTTTATATCATGGCTACGATGTAAAAAATAGATATATTTCTCTATTTTTTACATTTTATCCAAAAGATCTGGTACAAAATTTAACAGAATTTTTGTGAATATCTTTTAATTATTTGCATGTCATGTAGAGAATGGTTTGTACGATACATACTTCTACATTAGTTAACCATGATGCGTACTTATACATGTTTCAGAACCCCATTGAGAATGGTGCTTAAAAATATTTTGTTGTTTCTATGTATAAAAATGAATCATTTTGTAGCTTATGTTGTTAAAAATATGAAACTTTATATATGTACAGATTTAAATAAAATTAAATATATTTTGTAAAAGTTGTAGGCATTTTAACCGGTGATAACATAGGATTCTACAGTAAACGTTTTGACACAAATGCATGAAACTATATTAAAAGTTTTGCAATATTTTGAAGTGCATATTTATCTGAAATATTGATCTCATTATTTTTGGTTCATGTAATTTTCAAAATTGAAAATATGTATAAAATTATCACCATATTTAAAATCAAAAGAGACCAGTATTACTATTCGTGTATCGACAATTTTATCTCTTTCTAATATTTTTAAAGTTCATATTATTTTTGTACCACTTATCTTAACGAAAAATCTTCGCTAATAGCCCACCTGAAGATGTAATACAACGAAACCTAGGTCGTGGTAAAGAATTTAAAGAAAGTAGAAATAGTACTACATCACGTAGTTTCATTTAATTGTGAATAATGAATTTCTACAAAATTAACGCCAAATATATTCAATATTAACAAAAAAGATAAAATAGTAGTATCTAGATGTAATGTGGGAATTAAAAAAAAGAAATAAAAGAGTATACCAACACAGAATATACCCATTAACTCATATTCATTAATTTCAGTCTGTTTTCACCTGAAGTTCAATTTTTTAATTTATTATTTAATACCTCCGACATTACAGATATAAAGTGTATATATATATATATATATATGTATATATATATATATATATTTATATATATATATATATATATATATATATATATATATATATATATACATATATATTTACACACGCATATATGTCTGGGAGGGGGGATGTAGGTCGCTTCGCAATGTCATTCTACGAACCGGACCACGAATTGTTATTTGCAGGTAGGCCATAAATTGCAACATATAACACTTCATTTTGAATTCCGAGTTAGCCTCCAGTTTTTAGATGGCCTTAAGGAAAGCTTGAAATTATCGCAATAAAAATGTTAAATATGGTATAATTTTTTTATTCATAATTTGTTTACTTTCTTACACTTTATTTACAGTATTACTTAGAATTTTATAGATGCTTAATCATGTGGTGTTCAAACTGACACCAAAATTAATGGAAAAATCCAAAGATAAAAATATGTCAAATTAGTAGAACTTCCAACGATAATCCATTACATATATTTAAAAGTGTAAAAATTTATATATTTGTGTCAAGTTGTAGTAAATATTAATATTATTTATCGCTATGTAAATATATCATGGAGAATTTATTTCACAAGTGTGAGAAAAATTATTACTTGCTTTTGTCACAGAAACAATTTTGTATTGAAGAACTATTAAATGACTTTTTCCGAGTTTAATCAGATTTTTTATGTACATGGTTAAAAGGTTTAAAAACTTATTTGTTTTAATAAAGGGGCCAAAATATTACCAGATGTTTATAAATGCACTTTAAAATATCTATTCATGATACACCACTTGATGGGATCCTTGAGAAAAAATTTACTTTCTCAATTTCCTTAAATGGATATATAATTAAAAAATATAAAAAACAAATTGTTTCCATATTTTAATGTATTTACGTAATTCAAACATGTCTTTCTGTAAAATTTCATTACAATTCGTCTTAAACAAAGAAAGCAGTGATTTACAAAAAGTCGGGCGGGCGTGGCAAAATTGCAAGGGTTCCGTTTTTGCTACTCGGATACGGAACTCTAAAAAAGCAATAAAGTATCACGGAAAAAACTTTCTCTTCGAAGAGCATATGATAACAAGGG
Source organism: Druceiella hillmani (assembly GCA_039881145.1). NCBI lineage: Eukaryota > Metazoa > Arthropoda > Insecta > Lepidoptera > Hepialidae > Druceiella > Druceiella hillmani. The sequence goes on along the minus strand of JAYKKI010000002.1, from coordinate 50,121,011 downwards.
AGCGCCTAAAAGTACTCTATATGATAACACGAAAAGTGAACGGTTTTTTGGTTTCCATTACATTTATTTTATTTTTAGCGATTTCACTCTTTTTGATCATTTCTTTTAAATATTTCTATCACTGAAAAGTTCCAAGCCTAAGGGATACTTTATCCTTCAGGTGTTTTAAAGCTTTTAGATTAAATCCAAATGAATATTATAATTAATTATTGTGAATAATTTCTCTATTTTTTTGTTAATCGAGAACATACACAATAAAGAATATTTAATTATAAAGAATATTTTATTACTTAAGTGAATTTACCTCCTAGATCAGTTATAAATGAAAAATGTTGAATAAACAATACATTTAAAATTATGCCTGCGGATATACAAATCACGTGACTTTTTTGAACCTCAACAGTAAAAAAATATTTTTTTTATTGAAAATTGAAAGCATTGTCCTTAATCCTGAAAGAAATGAAAGCCCTCATTTTTTACTAATAATATTTCTGTTTTCTTATATCAATCGAAGTCTAATGTACTTATGCAGTAGAAACTTTAACCATATCTGATAGTATAAGTTTTATTCATATTTAGTTCTTATCTTTATGAGATACATGAAAATCTAAACTCATGTAAAATATTTACTTTCGTAAAAATTACGTAATTAGTTCAACAAGCGCACTTAATAGTCAAGCTTAACTTAACTACTGCGACATACAAATGACGAAATGAATTTCTATTATACTTATAACACCGTTAATAATATTTATATTCGTATTTCAAATATGAATTAACTTCCTCCACGCATACTATAATATTACGGTTTGACCTACCTTACCCACACATAGTCTCAATGCACAACCCATTAAGCAGATCGCATATGCACACACGTATGCCACGTGCTGTACGCGCGTGCAGCCGAGCACAACCGTCACGGTAAGTGCATGTACGGGTGCACGGATGTGGTCCATATGGCATTCGAGCATGTGTCGGAAAGTGAGGCGTACGTATGTGTATGGTATATATGGATATGTATGGTACGTCGGTAATTACATACCCAGTATCACAGTAAAACGTTTATGTATTCGTATATACATACACACACATATATATATATATATATATATATATATATATATATATAATATATATATATATATATATATATAGCCGAGTGTAAATTGCCCCGCCCCATTTTATCCATCACCAAAACAAGTGTGGAATTCATTCATATAATTATTTACCACTGCATCTCTTACATTCTAGAAAGTTATAAAACTGACCAATGATATCATCACCAACGCTGTTTTTGGGTTTTTGTTTTGAACATCAGAGTACTTCCATTGCTCTTTGAGGACAAGTAAAATATTTGCATTATGGAAAAATGATTCTCATAAAAAGAAAACAAAAACGAGCGGAAAGAAAATACGGACAGCTGATAGGAACTCGTTTAATCAGAATAAATTTTATTTTTTAATCATTATAAATAATTTTTCAGTTAACACTATTGTCATCTTATTGCTCATTCTGACTCGGATAGTTTATTTCAATTAATTTAAATCTTGAATTAATATTAACAAGAAGACAATGTTCACGACATTAGTTACATTTTTTGTTAATATTAACTAACGTTATTAATGAAACTCACGACGGTATTGTTGTTAGAAGTTTATTCCCAGAAAATATCTCATAATTTAAGCAAATGCTTAATTAGGTAATTTGGTCAATTTTAATTTATTTCTAAAAGTGTGAACAACTATTATTAAATATATTTATATCATATAGTGAAATGAAATTATTTCCTATAAAGGTAACGCCTTTAAAATATTTATTTTTATTTCAAATTTGATTTATACAACTTTAACCTTTCAACTTTATTATATATTATTATGTATTTATCACTCATAAGAGTGCTTGCTCACACTAGAGCTGGAGGTATACACAATTCACTCTTTATTTCTTTAAATATTTAACGCATAAAGCAAATAAAAATAAAAGTCACATTTTATAACGACTATTCAACTATGTTTATTTTGACCTACCTAACCCTTGAAATATAAATCCGAATCATAATATCCATCACCGAAGGCTGAAAGCGAATTGCAACAGCAAACGGCTCAAAAGGGTAAAACAAACATAAATTGAATTTTCAACAACATTGTTCCAGCCTAAACCCATTCTTTATCAAGTTTTATCGGTCTTGTCTCTATAAATTAAATTTCACTTTCCAATTACCTTATCTAATTTAGTATAGGTATCTACGGTATAAAAATATCCACAGAACGACATATAAAAATAAAATATGTGAAATATTCCGCAAGGAAGGAAAACCGGCATTAATATTTATATGAAGGCTCCATATAAAGAAAATGATTCCGCGTGTCGCGAGAAGGGTGCATTTTTAATGGTTCGCAATGGTTAACTTCTGCTATTAAACTTCTATTTGTATTGTATTACATAGTTTTTTTTTGTGAATCGTATTAAGATTACGATTTTGTATCATTATGATCAAGAAGAGATTAATGTATACAGACATCTTTGAAAAGAAAAAGTGAAAGACTGAAATTGTTTGTTGCAAAGTTGAAATTTGATAAGATAATAATAGTGGATATTGATAAAAATTATATGACATTAAAAAAGTAAATTTGTTTATTTACATTCAAATTTGTTAAACGATAATTTAATTTACCACAAATTTGTATAAAGGGTTACTAGAAATAATTTTTTTTTTATTCTATCATTACATACTTAGCTCAGATTTTTACGTGCCTCTTTGTCACGTAAAATGAAACTAAACTATTGTTATATATGAATTAAACAGTTGTGCGAATATATGTTTATATTATAATCTTCTAACTTTCAAGAGTAAAGGAAAATACTTAGGTAGAATTTATACTTAGGTATATATATATATATATATATATATATATATATATATATATAAAACGATTAATGAGAGTAAATACTTACTATTATTTATCTGTACTTCAAACGGGAAAAACACACACGTGCCCGTTCGTCTAACTGTGACATTAATGTTTCGCAGATGCCTTTTGAAATAGAAACTTAAAGTGTAAATTGAAAGCGTTTATGAGATTGAGGGCGCGGTATGATTTCTTCAGAATAAATTTTTTAGGATTCAATGCAATGTCAGTCTAGTAAGTTTAGTCCAGCATAAGTTTTTTAGGATTTAATGTAAAGTCGTTCATCCCACCCCGAATACCGGTAAAGTTAAAATTATTAAAAAATTAGAAATTAAATTGAAGTTTATAAGAAGGCGTGATGATTCTAAATTTCAGAATTTTGATTTCATGAATTTCTCATTCATGATGTGTTAAAACTGTATTTAGTAGTAAATAGTTTAATAAAAGTACTATGCCTGTTACATGTGCCTTAGTGTTTAAGAGACTCTCGTAATTTGAGTTTTATTGAATAGTTATTTTAACCAAGAAATTATATAAATAATGTCGATAGTATTTTCCATTCAAAAATATAATATCCTTGCTCTTCCATAGTAGCATACTCTTTTGCATAAAAAACGGGCGATTTTGATTTTGTCATATTATTAACAAAATATTACTTATTAAGAGGTTTTATTAATTGTAATTGTTACTGGTAGATTACGAAGAAATTTTAATTAAATTTCTGCTGTTTTCTGCATTAGTTCACTTCTGTTTGCTGTTCTCAGTATGGTTGAAAAAACGATAAAAGCTAGTAAAATTATGGCGCTGCTTGAAGAAGGCTGTAGCCAATGTTATATGTCTCAGCAGTATAATGTGAGCCGATCCATCGTCTAAAGGACCTGACAATGATACCAAAAAACGGGCACCGTTAGTAGAAAGCCCGGTTCTGGAAGAAAACGATGCACTGAGCCACGGGACGACCGCTTCATAGTCAGTCAAGCGCTACGAAATCGTCAAGTTACATACGTGAATCTCAAACAGAACCTCGAGGACGTCAGAGGTACACGAGTAAGCCTATGGACAGGCAGAAGGAGACTTCAGGCTGTCAATATACATATAATGTCTGTCAATATACAATAGCTCGGGCCCTACATTGCTCCGTGAGCATCGAGTTACCGGATTGAGATTCACTCAAAATGTTTCGTCACGGACTCAGCAAGACTGGAATAGTGTTTTATTCTCCGATGAAGCTCGTTTATCGATTAGTGGTGAGGATCGACGTTGGCGAATCTTACGAAGACCTGGAGAACGCTTCGCAGAAGTGTGCTTTGAGGAAATCACTCCTTATGGTGGAGGCTCCATAATGTTTTGGGCTGGTATTAACTCAGATGATCGTACCGAGTTAGTTTTTATTGAAAATGGCACACTTAATGCGCAAAGGTATATAACAGAGGTTCTTATTCCTAATGCTCAACCCACATTAACAGCAGCTGGAGGTGAGTCCATTTATATGGACAACAACGCTCGAGTCCATCGCTCTAGAGACGTTGATGCGTATATGCAGGAGGCCGGAATTCGTCAGTTAGACTGGCCAGCTAGAAGTCCCGATCTCAATTCGATAAAATACATACGGGGTAATCTCAAACGATGCGTCAGAGCCGTAAAACCAGCTCCAGAAAGTATTCAGGCCCTTAAAAATGTGATCGCCGCTGAATTCCCATTCACGTATTCCTCAGGAAATGATAAAAAAACGTCCTCGAAAGCATGCCTAGTAGATTAAGCGCATTGATTTTAGCTAGAGGAGGCCATACTCGTTACTAATTTTCAAATTTTATGTCAAATTAATAAAAAATATTCAAAAATAAACTTTAGCCATTTTTAATGTACCAGTATGAAAAAGCTCGTCTGGGGACTTTACATCGTTTTTTTTATTTATTCGCATTTTTAATGACTGAAGTAGTTAAAAACGATATCTCAATAATAAATAATAATATTCTCATCATAGCGCCATATAAAATGCATCAAATAATAATACAATAACTCTGATATGGTTTATTCCTATAAGGGCCCGTTTTTTTGCAAAAGAGTGTATTACCGAATTTATGTTATTGCCTGATAATCACATTACTTGAGACCTGACACTTTTGAACAATTCGGGACAAAAAATTAATTTAAAAAAAAATTAAAGTGCAAAAACATATAATAAAAAAGTCCAGCGAGAAAATTAACATGATTTATGAAAATAATTCCGGCGAATTGAAATGAAAGGGAAAATAATTTCTTCCTCTATCGTACGATTTCATTCAGGTGGAAATTGGAATGATGAAAAATCGGCCGTATAATCAACTGTAAAAGAAATTACTAATGAAGTTGCTAGTATACGTTAAGACCTTTATAATATTTGGGCCATTTTTTTCAAACTTAGTTTAGCAGCGTCACATTTGATAAGTAATTTTGGAAACCCTAATTTAAATTTTAGGGTTTTGTATAAAAGGAACAAAATGGGACCCGTATCAGATCTCTCATGTAGCTCTCCGTATATCACAGCCGTTTTTTTTCAGATATCGTTTGACGTTGAAACTTGGAATTTATAACAGAGATAAAACAATTTAACCCGCATATATTTTAATTATCCCTCAAAAATATTTATTTAGGAATTTTAAAAGGACAAACAAAGTAATCGATTTTCCAATATCATGTATCGTGGAGGTTATACGTACAAACAAAGTTGAAATGTCTGTCTCTGACTTGAAAAGTTCCTAACTATTTCTTGGGGGCTTACGTTATTTACATGATATCTAATCACAACTGTTTTCAAAATTCTTGCCTATTTGGTTATGTGTCGTCTATTTATCCTAGATTAAATCCGAAATAGCTGAACGGATTTTGATATGTATTTTCCAAGTTATGGAGAGTTTCTGGTCAGAATCTGCGTTTTATTTTATCTCGATATTTGAAAAGGTTCTAAAATTATTAATGAAAAATCTAGCTGACGTAACGCGCTACAATAAGCGGCAGGCTGTGGGCCGTATTTATGTGATAGATTTGCTTCAGTTTAATCTTCCCTTATCACATGGGCCTTAGTCAACAATTGGTTATACTTTATTTGTAATCGTAAAATCGAAATGAATTTCATCCTCTGTTTCTCGTTGCCACGTTGCACGAGCATATCCTATTGGTAGAGCGGGTTTGATTGAGACGGGGGAGTTCACAACATGACGTGGATCATTTTGCGCAGGCGACGATTACGTGTATATCTGTGTATATCGCTTTCGTTCTATTTTGACTTACGTAACTCTTTATTAGTGGATTTGTTATGTTGATCTATCAAATCGAATAATTTGACATCGCGACATAATTAACATTTGATAATTTTGCACCGAATATAAGGTTTACAAAGGTTTTTCATTTTCGTTTTTCATATTTAATTATAAAACACAGTTTGTGTATTTTGATCGTTAACATGTACGTTAAATTATTCTTATTATTTAAGTCGATAAAATTATTTCTATTCGTTGCGTTAAGTTACTCACCGATATGGACATAATATCTTGATGATTTTTTTTATTCAGATATCAATGTCAATCACTTAATAAACATAGATTTCCGTTAGACATAAAACTAGTGCTTTTTTAATTTATTACTCTGTTTAATTGTTTTCTTGGATTATTCTTAAAAAAAACTGTTTCATAGGTTGGTTACATTGGTAACTCAAGTGACCTTTGAATCGTGCAACTGCGAATGCGTTTTAAATATATTAAAAGAACTGTTCTTTATCAATAAGTTAAAAGAGACTATAATTTATTCGACTGCGAATTTATGTGCTAAACATTCTTTAATTTTTGTAGTTTTTTTTCAGAAACAAAACCAAACAATCAGTTAAACAAAACAACTGAAGGAGGGTAAATTTTACATTTCTCCTTAAAGATACTACACCTTTGTCAGTTCTTTTTTATTAAAGACCGAATTTACTTTAAAGTTAGCTTTAAAATCTTACTACATGCCATTTCGTTAAACATTTCGCCTAGATTTATTCTAGTCCATCCGATTCTCGAATAGTAATAGTATAAGGAAAATTATTTTCAACATTCAGATAGAATTTTTTTTTTCTTTTTCTTTGCGTACCTACCTACTTGATATTATGTTAAATGCTCGAATAATAAAGCGTAGTAGCGCAATTGTGAAGCATACTTATGGTTCTTTAATAAATCGGTAATTAAAAAATCGGTAATATTTTTTGCGTTTGGTTGAATGTCTGAAGGCTGGGTTGATTTTGAATTCACTGTAATAAAATTGTATTAATCAATTACTGTTATTTATTTATGTACACAAAGATGCGAATCGTTTTGTAAACTTCCATAATTGCTGAATAGAAAATCGAAGTACTTCAAATGTTTTACTTTATTATTTGTTTTTGTTATAATAAGAATATCTATATGTTGCAACATGTATTCAATATACTATCGGTTGATCACATAGGAGTTCGTGTGTAATTGGATAGTAAAACTATTTTTATTTTATAAACTAACTGTGCCCTCGACTTCGTTCGCATGTGGACCCATAGAAAATATTATCAATTTAACTCTATTAATATGCCATCTATTATAATAATGATAAAAGTAAGATTTATTTTAAGATTTGACACCTCGTATTGAAAAGTCAAATTGCCATGTTTTTTTAGTTGGTAAATTGAAATAAAACATAGTCCATAGGTCGCCAGGTCCAACATAATTTACTAGTAAAGACTCCATTTAAACCCTTCTTGATATTCTTGTGTGATGCACCAAAAATTATAGGCACACAAGCGATCGGAAAACCATTTAAAAGCAATATTTTTTATGTTCTATTACTTTTATTATACTCCTTAAATCACTTTTCTTAAAAACATTCTATGCACAGATATACTAATTCCACAGTTTTACTATATGTATAGACAATAAAGTACGTAACAATGAAATTCATGCAACCGAATGTCAAGCTTATCAAATTTATTATAAATATTGACAAAGGATTCGAAGTTTAAAAAATTGAGGAAAGATTAAACTTGAAATGAAGACACATTAAACATTTTTATGCGCGGAAAACGACTGGTAATGGGGTCTGCCCTCATTTACGTTGCTCACTCAAGCTCTTACCCCTCCCGCATTACTCCACACTTCTCCTCTGGCCACGCTCATATCACAATGTACGTCCGGGCGGAAAACATCATTGCGCGATTTAAAACACATTTCTGTAATTATGACGCTTTATGCAGCTAGATGCTCTTTTCTTCTTGCTGCGCTAATGCAACGTAAATAATTTTTTTTAATACTAAATTTGGACACCTTCTGATGCAGTGAATTAATTACGATGAAATTATAATTTTATATGATATATAATTCAATTAATACTCCAGTTTATTTCTATGTTTTTTAAAAACAATATTTAATAATTAGTTAAGTAGTTTTTACGTGATGCGTATACAAACAAACACATAAAGATATAAGCAAATTCTAAAACCATGTTTTTATGCTTTATTCCTTTTATTATTGTTCCTTTTTTCATAAACACGTCAAATATATAAACTTGCCATTTCTAAATTTTTTTTATTTATAGACAATAAAGTACATCACAATCAAATTTATGCAACCAAATACTAAACCCACGCAAAGTAATTAAATTACAAATATTGACAACACTATCATATTCTGAACAAATTTAGGAGAAAAAATATTCTTTGAAAAATGTGTATGAAAAATGCTTCCTTAAACATCTACCCTCGTGCATAATCATTGCTTACTCAAACACCTACCTTCTCCCGCACCACTCCACACTTCGTCTCTGGTTACGCTGCATGTACGGGTTATTAAATTTCATTGCATGTTGTAAATTACATATAGCGCCATCTAGTGATGTACTTAAAAACACTATCCATTTGTCTATTTACCACGCGTCGAGTAGCAAGGTATTTGTCTCTTGCTTTATTAAAGCAATGTGAATGAATTTTTGAAAATATTAAATTCATATGTCTTTTGATTAATTAAGCCTGTTCTGATGAAATAAAAACTTTGGATTATTTCAAGTCAATAAATATGTTCTGCCATCTTAATATAATTATTAGTTTTTACGTGATGCATATTCATTCAAAGAGATATAAATTCCATAACATATTTTTGCGGTCGAACACTTTTATTGCATATCATTTATTTTTTTCTGAAATATCTTCAGAGTACAGATTCGCTAATTCTGCAGTTTTATTTTATGTATGTATTAGTAATTAAAAAATCTTAAATAATTGTTACGTATGTACAATTTAAATTTTTAACCTATTCGGTAATTTGTTTCGATGTCTATTTTACATTAAAATCTTTCTGTATGTTGAGTTTGTACGATTCCTTTGTTCATTAAATAGTAAAAATTATCTGAATTATTACTAATATTCACAGGGACAAAACTGCTCCAGTGTGTTGTATCAAGTTCTCAATGGTCGGTCAAATAATAGTATAAAAATATGTCTAAGTAAAATTTTGAAGTTTTCTCAATATAAATCAAGAATATTTGGCCTAATTTTTGGGTTTTTTTAATATGTATTTTGAAGTTCATATGCGTTTAATTTCCCGCATAATAGATTTGGTTCCTTTTTTGGTTATTTTTTTTATTAATTGTATACACCAATTCAATTTTTTTTTCTTTTAATGGTAACTTTCATCGTATGTACATAAAGCAATATCTAATTTGGTGTCATTTATAAAGATGCTTTATAAAAAAGCTCTTAACAATGAATAGAATTCGCAATCGACTCGATAGTTCTTTTATACCTTATTTACATGTGTATACAATTTTAAACATATTTACAGATTTTGATATTATTATTTAATATTATTATACTTGTAGTTGCATTAATAATACATTTTTTATAGGTGTACAAACGACGTAAAATTCTCAAAAATAACAAAATCTGGGATCATCGCTCTAATTTTCCTATTGACTTTATGTAAGCTTCTTAAAACGCTATTATTTTCATAATTTTAGGTTCAATCAGTTTAGAAATCCAGCTCCATATATATTTTTTCCATGGTTTTCAATATATCCTAAAGATATAATACTGAAAATATGACAAAATTATTTTCAAGATCTCTATTATTTGTAGCAGTACATAAAATTACCGTAAGTAAAAGAAATGTTGACTTATGGATGGGCCCTCTATAAAATTTCCATGTATTTATTTATGGGTGTTTAATGAGATATGAGCTAGTTAATATGCTTTATGACTATGTCAAACTTAAAGTTTTTACAACGAACAGTTTCTGAGAAAAGAAACTCTTCGATGTAAAAAAAGGGCTGACAAAAGGACGCTTAATTGATATTATAACTGCTCCAAATTTCATTTTTGTGTATATAGATTTCTGAAGATTAATATGTTGGATTTTGTTAAAGTATATTCACTTATTTCAATATCAATCTCGTTGCTTCAAACATTTTAAGTCAACATCGGAAATATCTCGTATTCCATAAATGAATGTCTCCTGGTCGGATTCTGCCTCCAAATCATTTAAACAAATTTTAGCGGTATTAGTAAATCTTTTATTTTTCTTACCAATTTTTTGTGATTATATTTTTTCTCCTTATTTTTTATTTAATTCAAACCTTTAATTAAGTCACTTTTTATAATACCTGTACAAGACATTTTGAAGAATAAATATTCCGTTGATACGTGTGTAATATTCCATAGTATTAGGATATACATACATATACATATTCCATAGTATTAGGATATACACACATACATGCGCTGTATTCCTATGCTCGTGCCATACCACCGCAGCTCGCGCTGAGGTGGATCGGATTCATAGTTCCGTAGTGACCGCCGTATTGGATGACAAATAAAATTATATATTCAGTGATATTTGTGAAGTCAAGAGGAATCTAGAAATATATCGTATATGAAATGGAAAATACATACACTTACATCCCTCAAAACCCTAATCTTCATTCATTACGAAAATATTGACCTCGTTTTCACTTTGTGTAATGTGGTAAAAATATATGTTCATTTAAGAATGAAATCATGTTCAACTGATATAAAAAAAATCTAACATAATTAAAATTTCCACTATACAAATGTTAGTATGGGCTGAAAATAACGAAAATCGATATAGTTACCCAAATACTTGCTCGCATTAAAACATAAATGTGAAGAAGAAACTTGCTCACTCATATTTTTACTTTATAAGTGAATCAAAATAAAAGCATGTTTATTTTTTTCAAAGTTTCTCGTTTTAAAACCAAATAAACTAATTACGCTCACACATAGTAAACGCATGGCTCTAATCATCAAGTAGAGAATAAAGATAACCAGTAAAATATTTTAAATTTAATAGTGGAACAATTTTTCAAAATTTCAATTTTAAAAAAAAAAAAAATTGGTAAAGATTAATTTTATTGTGTACTATCCTGACACAAAATTTTCCTTTTAAACATTTCGTATTACTTATTTGTTGTCTTTGGTTCTATTGGGTATTATTTTCTGCGTACAGGATTATACATTTTAAAATAGTGTGACTTTATTGACTAATTGTCTATTTCTAGTATAATTTCGAATATAATTCTTAATTAAAGATAATAGTCAATTAAGCTCATAAAGCAAAAATTTAAGTAGATGCTATTAGACTTAGACACTTGGATGCTTTCTGTATAGAATTACAGTTAAAAACTATAAGGGTGAATATAATGATTTGACTGTAAAATAAACGATGCCTTTTACGCAATGGCTTTATTGACTAATTTTTTAAACGTGTGTTGTATAAAAAAGCATAAAAAATAAGAACATATTCATGAACAATGAGAAATGATCTAAATATCAACAATGCTGCCTATTAATGAAGACAGTAAACCTGTTCAACCTCGTCAGAAGTTAAAAATATAACGCGATATCATATGCGAAATGCAGGAACTTGGGCGAAAAGTTTAATTAAATGATCCGCTGCGCCAAATACGGCTGAGCGTGGAATTAATTTTCTTCTCTGCAATAAGTAACATTGTAGACGTCGACCTACACGCGAATTATATGGAAACTATTCGGTTCCGCATAAACCAAAGGAAAGTTTGCGCGGATTGCGGATGCCTTTCGGAGTGCCTTGCGGCCGAGTCGACTGTAAAAGCGCACATGACTTCCCTTTAAATCCTTGGACCAGACTAACCGTTGAAAACTATTCCAGTGGTGTGTTTCATGACTATAATATTTGGAGGAATAACTTTGATTTGTTCATTGCAATATGCTCCTCCTTGTAAAGATGAGTTATTATCTACTTCAGACATGATTTGGGTGGCCACAGTTCGACGAGAGTTCCTCTTATTACGTAATACTGATATCTATACAATATTATTTGTTCCTGATACTAGCTTAATGATGAAAGTTTGTAAATGATTAAAGATCTTTACATTGTATCTTAACATTGAATATTGCATTGCTGAAGTTATTAGGAAAATTCATCATGTAATTTACAGCTGTAAAATTAAATATGGATCTGTTATATGTGACCCCCTTTCTGTTAGTTACGATTATTCCGAACTGATAGTATTTACATTATAACATTCGTTGACACCTTGAAATTCAGTATTACAAAGAGGCAAACTCTTGTTAAATACCAGTTCGATCGAGCCTTATCGTCAGTCTAAGTCTTCTTCGCGACCAGGATTTTAGATGGAATTTTGATTTGACAATAGTTGGGAGTTTTATTTATAACAATAATATCCCTATTTTGTTTACAGACAAATTACTGATAAAGAGTAAAATGTACACTGGTAACCTATTTAATATACCAATCATATTCCTTTAAGTTTCCTCGTTTCGACGCTAAATTAATTCATCTATTTTCATATAGTTTTCATTTCAAGAACGATCATTATTATTGAGGTATTGATTTCGATATTGACCAGGTTGTTTACATTTGTAGCATTTTATTTGCATTTTGACTTTGATGTTTAGTTTGTACGGACTCCGACTCCTTCATATTTATTCCCTTCAGCATAGACCGTCTCTCTTGTAAATATTGCACCTATCTTTAGTAAATAATACTGTGTTAACTATAAACGTATAACGGTCTAATAAATAATAAATGGTAGACATACAAATTAGATTTGTTTGTATTAATTTCGCTTTCTCCATGACCAGATACTTTCCCTACTTTTCAATTTTGTACACAAAATACAAAACTGAAAAATAGGGAAGGTAATCTAGTAACAGACGAAGGAAATTGCTTGAAGTAATTGATGAATATTAGCGCGATTTGTACACAATTACTAAAAAATTATGTGGGATTTGGGGAAACATTCGATATAATACATGATGAAATCCGAGTGGCCTCGCGTAAACTCAAGAATAGTAAGGTTATTGGATTGAGATGAATTCCTGTATGAAGGGCTGAAAAAGGGTAGCAATGTTAGACAATCCGATCGAATTTTGATTTTTAGAAGACAATATTGATTTTTAGGTGAGACATCAAAATACTGGAAAATAGATATAGTAATTTTGCTATTGAAGAATGTATGTAAAAGCGATTTTCATAACAACTACAGTCCGATAAGTCTTCTTTTTCCAGTGTACCAGCTATTGTCAAAAATAAGGACAAACGGATTTACTGCCTAGTAAGAGTTTTACTAACCAAAAGAACAAACAAACTTCAGACAGGATTTGGGTATGCTAGACCATATTCTGGCTATGAGGGTGCTTATAGAAAAAGCTATAGAATACTAGTCCTACTATAGCTAGCATACGTAGACTGGAAAAAGTTTTCGACTTTGTGGAAATATAGGTAGTACAAAAGTCTCTTTGAAATGTGAGTATAAATCATAGATACCGGAGCTCGATGACTAATATTAATAAGCATGCTACTCTGAAAGTTTTCGTATCACCACTATATAGCAAAGTCGTATCTATATGAAGAGGAGTCAGGCAGAGAGACATAATATCACCCAACCTTTTATTCCCTTCATAAAGTACATTTTTAAGCAACTGGATTCGGAAAATAAAGATCTTATGACAGCAGGTACACGTTTAAATAACTTGAGGTGGTTGTGTATGATACAGTGCTGTTTGCTAATAATCCAAATGTACTACAGACGAATCATCGCCAACCACACGATTGACTCACTATCGGAGACCGGAGACAGAGTTGGGCCCTGCCACCATAAATGTGAACAATACTATACTAGAGTACATAAATATGTGTACTTGGGCCAAGTACTACCAATGGATAAAAAAACCAGCCCAACAAAATGGACAGACACGTATGACTGCAATGGAAAGTCTTCTCAAAACTTGAGTTCACTTTCAAAATGAAAATCCAGAACCACTTAATAATGTTTATCTTCAATCAGTGTTTAGTAGTAATCCTCACTGATGACGACGAAACTTGGAAAACGACAAAAGTCATCCTCCAAAAGCTTATTGTTGCTCAAAGAGATGGAAAGCAAGCTGGTAGAGGTCTCCTCAAAGGACGACAAAACAATTAAATTGCTTTTGAGAAAAAGAAAAGAAAAGTTACCGATATTATCACAAGAGTGGGGAAACTTAAATGACGGTGGGTTGGTCACGTCGCTGAAAGTCGGGCTCGTCGTGCAAAGTTCTCTTGAAGTGCAAAAGATAAATTATACGACAGCAAATGCATTGAAAAGACGACATAAAAAGAGTGGCGGCCACAAACTAGATCCAGACAACCTTAAATATAACGGTACAACTTTAAATATAGAGAGATATATTGATCCAGATTGTGGCACATTGAAGGAGGCCTTCATCTAAATAGTTGAAGGTGGCTTTTGATGACGATAATTATCTTTACAGCTAGATTTGTATATACCATTACAACATATTTTAATGTTAGTACAGCGTTTTTGGACGGGGAAATTCTGGGCGCAATTTAAATACAAAAAGCGCTATATTTTTTAATCCTAAAATTTGTGGTAAAATATTTAAATTAAATCATGCCCTTTATAGCGTTAACAATACCAAAAGTGTAAAACATTAAGTTGTTACTTTTCTTATTTACGTGAGTTATAAGCAATAAAGTTCTCTTTAGACATTAAAAAAATGATTGTAAAATAATTGATTAACATACCTAGGCGACATTTTTTCGGACGATAAGGTCATTTAGTGATTGTAACCAAAAGTTTAAGCAAAAACAAGGTGTCTACTAACAGAAGAAGGGAGTACTCTACTACTCAGAGACGTTTTCATAGGTCGTTAGATCTTTTAAGCTTATGTCAGTATTTGAGTAAAGTTGGGAATGTACCCGAATTTAATTTTGATCCTCACGTACATCCAGTTCCTTATCTTCTAATATTTACTACAAAAGTTGTAGTTTCTGTAAAAATATATTTTATATTATATTGTTTTCGTAACAGTATTTGTTATTTGCCAACGTTCCTAAATTGAAAGGACGTAAAATCACGGCGAATAGTCTTTTACCGTGGAGAACTTTTTGCTATTGGAAGTGAAGCTATATAATATGAAGCCAGATTATAAGAATTCAATGAAAGTTGCTGATAATATGAAAACTGAGGCGAAACTCTTAATGAACCCCAGTACGGCGTTTTATGTTTATGTCAAATACTTGAAAACTTCAATTGAATTGTAAACCAAGCTGCAGAATTTATTCGAATTCTCTAATTGTCAAAGATTCTAATTGTCAAAAATTTGTAAAAAATTGATCTTACAACGAAAAGATTTTTCCATCACTCTCTAAATTGTATTTGAACCTGGATACTTGCGGCATATTATGATACTTTTGGCATATCCATGTAATACCATTTGATTTTAAGTAAAATTTATTTCGGAATCTATATTTCATTACATTCGTTCAAGAAAATTTATCAATGCATGTTTATTTTTTCTCGTATTTTGTGATAGGCGTACGTATACTAAAAAAAACGTAGTTAAAATCGTACAACAAATTTAACCCTTGCTCAAGTTTTTAATGGAAAATGGTGTTGTATTATTTATACATAAAATTTAAATTTTATCACAAAAACTAATAAAGTTTCCACTAGAGGTCAACTAGAGCGAGGTGTATTTTATTTTTACTTTTGATATTTGTCATGAATTTTTAACGCAAATCGAATTGCCAATACAAAAGTTAATTTTAGTTTATCTTCAATGAAAACCATTTTATTTGTCATTATTAAATATTCCTTAACAATATAAAAGCATAAATAATCAAAATACCTACGAAATTCGCCTTTGTAGCTGGCATTTGCTATTGGCTATATTTAATATAATATTGAATCTCACTAGTTGTTTGTATAATAATTTTTGTCGAGACATGTTTATTAGGTTTATAAATTACGCAAAATTTATATTAGTTTTAATCATATCGCTCAACAAACTATGATATAAAAAGTTACCTTGGGGAATTGTTTTTTGTCCTTTTCGGCTAATTTTATCTACTTAACTATAGATTCGTTTGCCGCTACCCAGCATAATATTTTTAATATATTAATTTACCAAAAAATTATTTTTGAATAACTTGCTATAGATGTTAAACATTTTGTAGTACGACTACTATTCTGTAGTCCAGGTATAAATATGTCTTAAGCAAATAAAATAAAATCGTAAATATACATAATTATATGACAGTTTAGAATATATTTACGTAAATTTGCTACAACATTTTGTCTTGAATTTATAGTATGTCATACTGTTTGTTCACAAACATTAGGAGAATTTATAGGAATCGAAATGATTTCTTTCATACTAATCCACAAAGGTACTACCCAAGCACACTGTTGAATGCTCCGTGGCATGTTTTCTATCCATGCCATTTTTTTTCAATATATCTATTCATTCTTTTCGTTAATAAGTCGTAATGAATTGTTGTAAAACCACAATTAATTATAGCACACTTAATTTTTTTTTACCACGTCACTTGCCGGAGAGTTACTAGAGTTCATTCCATGATGCGAAGTTTGAAGTATTAAAGAAAACAACATGCTTACAAAGAAACATGCTTAGAAACAAACTAGTGAAAAATAAACAGCAATTTAATTTTTTTTTCTTACCCTAGAAAGCCAGTTCATAGAATACATTCGTAGATATTTTCACGATCTTTGTTAAATAAGTCCAAAAAGTTAGATACAATTTTGTTATTTCTAAAATTCATTTGCGCTTTAACCTGTAAAAGTATAAAAATAAATAATTCAATATATGAAAAACATATTTTTCACTATTATGTAAAACTCTTTCACCAGACTCACGGTTGGGGTTTATTGTGATTTTGTATTTTCAGTAATCTTTAGGTACCATGAATAGAATGGGTTTACTGTACTTTATTGCCATTAATTAGTTACTATCCTTATTATTAGATAGGAATTCGGTTTCCAGTGTATATTTGCATTAGTATTAAAAAGTTGTATTGTGGTCATCTTATGACTTCATTCGCCCTGTCACACCATGGTCGCGTCTTAAAACTTATTTGTCTCGAATGATGCACGGAGGATGGCCGCTGGTATATTATTTATTTCCTTTTCATGTATTATGGAGGGAATGGGTAAAATAACAACATCTAATTATTATTAGACTGTTACTAAACTAGCGGCTTATTTTATTAACACGTTCACAAAATTAAATGAATTACTTGACACAAATTTTGAATACCTGATGTCTATTAAAATGATGTTAACTGTTTAACTGCCAAAATCGAAGTGCCGTTTACAAATTTTATTAACTTTCCAAAAGCATCAGTCCTTAAAATAAAATGATCTTATTGGCTAAAAATTTCTTCAACTATCATGGTGGAGCGGCTACTTGGCTCACTTTCGGGATACTTAAGTCCTTCGTAATCCATTTTATTGCACCTAATAAACAGCAAAACTATCGAGGACAATACATAATGTAAGACAATATATGACCTTTCAGTCTATACAGAAATTAGGTGCATTAGGATTTTCCACTTCTTTACAAATACAGTTTACCGAGAGGGTTTTACAATATGTGGAAGGTACGCGTTGTAAATTTGAAATATTTTAGAGAATACAAATCTTAACACCAGGTATGTAAATTTATTTACGCAAACGACATTCTGGATATAGATATTTTTGAATGTTTTAATTTTCTTTTATATAAAGAAACGTGTTTTCTGCTCAATGACCAATTATTCATAAAGTTTTGGTCCAAGTGATATTTTTTTATTATTGCTTTTAATAAATTTTATACTCTGTTGCAAGCTACATTTCATATTTTGTTGAGTTTATCGCACGTAATGCTCTTTCTCCATTAATTAGCATATGATTAGCCAATGCTTTTCCGTTTGAATTTACGTTATTGATCAATACGTCAACTTGTTTAGAAAATATTACAAGCTGCGTTACTGCGATAAGGTGTTTATGAGGTGACAAAGAGAAGCCTTTTTATTTTGACGACCAAACCTGGTAATTATTTGCGTTTTCAAATAAATAAGCAAAAATTAAATAACCTACAAAATTCAAGAAATAAAATGAAGTAATTAAAGCATAAGAGTTTAAGCACATATACCATCCCTAAACCAAATCCTTTCATAGTTCTTAATTGGGTCCGAAGAACTTGGAAATACTTTTTTTACGTAGAATAATTATTTATTCCTACATTTATTTATTAGCTCTTTACGTAACGCGGTGCACTTATTGCTACAAGAACAATCTTTTCCAGTCAACCACTATTAAGGAATGTCATCAATTATTAAAAAAGTGGACTACAATCTATCGTATTATTATGATTAAAAAGCAAAACAATAAATTTAAAAACATTAAAATGGAAAAAAGAGCGAGGAAAAAGACGGAGCATGAATAGAATGTTTTAGAACATAACTAGAAACAAAGGAACATTTTAAAAATATAAAACTCGGCCATGTAGACATAATTTAGTGAAGGTCCGCCGAATTAAAAAGATATGGGTGGATTGTTTAAAACATTTTAAAGTAATGAAAGAGTATGAAAATGTAATCAAGATCAAAACTCAGAAAAGTGATCATATTTTTCGGCGTTTTACGACCGAATAGGTAACAGACAAAGCCATTTTGTAGTATTTTATAGTTTGTTGAATAAATGGTTAGTATGATCTAGATAGCATACGTCTCCGTAGTAAAGGTGGCAAACAATTTTAACGTAATTGGATTTTAATATTGAAGGGAATGAACCTTTGGAGACATATATCATATTATTTAATGTATTCCATTTGTAAGACCCGAAAAACAACGTGTAATTAAGAATAAACCATATACTAATAAAACAACCATGCATGTGATGCAGACGTAGATGTGTGCGTGTGTATGTATACGCGTGTAGCATGCCTATGTGTGTGCATAAATATGTATGTGTGATTGCGATTGAGCGCGCGCTCACGTTCACGCTTGTGTGACACAAACACATAAACGTGTTTGTGTGTATGCGACGTAGTTGATTTAATATCATATAATATATTTTCAATGTGTTTATAATAAAAATATAGTGTTTAAACAGTCGATAAATACAAACCACAGGCGATTGACAGGTTCGAATGAATATTTGATGATGTAGAATATTTGATGACGTTAAATGTCAAATGTTCTGTTCGAAACATTTTAAATATTTGAAAAGAAAAATTCCTTTAAAAAATTAAGCAAGTATAATCTAAGGCTTTCTATGTCGTTTTACATAACATGTAGAAAATAAACATTCTTAGAAATGTTAATCGTAAATTATATATCTAGTATCACAAAAAATTAATTTCTTAAATGCTTTTTTCAATAACTTTAATATTATTGACATAATTCTGTTCGTACCGATAACCATGAGCCAAAAACTTACGTATGCATGTAAATTCTTATACATTTAAATAAATTATGATTATTTTTTCAGAATTAGAGTGAACCGAAAAATGAATTAAATGATGGGGCATGTAATTTTACAGAACAATATAATGTTTACACAAATGTCCTTTTTAGTCTTATTATATTTAATATCACGTATTTATTAAAAATTTATTCAATTCGTTGGTCGGTATCGGTAAATATACCTACTAATAAATATAAATTCATATTTTGTTATTTTGTCTTCCCGATATCTTTACACTACCGAAAGTGGAACATTTCAACGCCTTTTGCTTGATAAATAAATTTATCCGCTTTAATGATAATATAATCGAATAAATAAATTTATCCACTTTAATGGTTTCGGTATTTTATTAGGATACGTATTATAAGTATACCAATAAAATACATATGAAGTATATTTGTTAATATTAACATTGAAAAATCTAAATATTAATTCAATAGTAAATTTTGAAAATGTTATCTTTATAAAAGAGATTACAAATGTTGTTACTTATTAAATATATGTTAGCAATATTTTCCATGGGTTGACTTCAGTGATGAAATATAAAATTCTAACTTAACCCTTTATGGAATTTCTTTTTATAATTTATATTAAAACACTTTATTATCAAAGCTTCAATATTTATAAACACAAATTCAAAATAGTTACTGCCAAAAAAAATATTCTAAGTCTTAATTAAGGATTTTTTTCTAAGAATTATTGTTACGCCTAATAAAATAAATGGCGATATGAAAGATTGGGTATGGCTTGATGTATAAATATAGTAAAAATACAACATATCGCATCATTACATTTACTCAGAAATTAAGAAAAATATGCGCTCTTACAAAAAGGTATCAATGATTGAATAAAACTTACCGAATTCTCTCAAGTAAGTTTTGAATAAACTTGATTTAAAGTTGACGAATTTTATTTACAACGTACTTATTTTAAATTTTTATTATTATTATTATGATTCATTATAAAAATTAATGATCAATTAGAATAACTATAGATTTTAAATTTGGCAACACAATTAGCATTGCATATAAATGATAATTTTTTTCTCATTTATGTAAACGTAGAGCCGATAAAACAGCCAAACAGACGGGAACATTCGTTTTTTAAAAATTATATTTGTTCATTTTGAAAGTAGCTTGAAAACATAAATTTCGGCCTACATACCGTAAACGACCGTTATTATTATTTTGTAAATACATTTATTCGGTATAAAATTGACAATCAATAAGTTTTATTAAAACGTTTCAAGTATGAAACTTTAAATTACAAAATGAAAACACCTGCTTGATTACAAATTCGCTCCTAAACAGGTGTACTTCATACATGCGATAATACCCAAATGATTCAAATTTGGTTACGAAACTCCTCCTGGTCTCGCACAATGGCACACCCAACTGTAACCTCAGCACGACTAGATTAAAACTTTTGTCGTATAAATCATTACCTGCGATCACAATATTCCACCGTTATTCGAGTTAATTTGAAACATAACCGCTCTTTTATTTACAATTTCCCTAATTTGCAGTTTATATTCAAAGCGGTCTCAGCGAAATACCTAATTTAATTATGCCCCGTACTAACAGTGGACTGTTTCCATAAAATGCGGGACGTGTTATTGTTTGTGTTTATTTTTTGCTTAATTTTTCAGTCCCTTCCAGGCAAATGTTGTTTTGTCGCTCGGTTTGTCAATATTGATCCGTTTAAAGTTAACATTTGCCTTTTTTATAATTAATTTTGACTGATATTATATATTGTCTTTTTAGCGCATTATCTGGTAAGCGTTATTTGATGAAAAGGAAATAAATTTTTTGCACATATAAAGTCGCAATTTAGGTTAATTAATTTTTTGTTTAACTTTGTTTTATTTTGCATACTAACATGTTAAAAGTATCAAAATATATCCCGAATATATCGCTCCATTGATTAAATAAAATTGTTCTTTGTTGTTTGGTAATTTAATACTTAAAGCATCGTAATATTTATAACGAAATATGAAGAATTCTCATATAATAAATATAATAGAAAAATATCTATCGTTTAGAAAGGAAGAAGTAGAGAAATACAGGGAATTTGTGAAAACCATTATTCGCAAAAATGTAAACAGAAAAAGGAAAATATCTTTGAAACGTTACTAGGTTTATTCGACTCCAAAAATTATACGATCGATTGCTTATTTTTTTAATTTTTCCATAACTAATTAGTACAAAACTCTTAATAAATTTCCAAAAAAAATATGAACATTTTGTGAATGACTTTATTTACAGTCCATAGTTTTGATTTTTAAAGTCATAATGATTAATATTTTTGATCATTAATAATGAAAAAGAGGTGTGCAGCTGCATATACGTTATTAAAAGTAAAATGAATTCAGAATAAAGGTTATTAGACCAATATTACTAATATTTAATTACTAATATGTTATTAAATACAATAAATTCAACGAATTCCTCATATGTTTTTAGTTAATGTATGATGAATATTAAAGGCAAATAAACTTGATACGCTTCTTACTACTACTTGATACTATTCATACGCTAAATACATCACTCTTTTTAAAATATTTTCCATGTTCAGAATTTAGACTTTTATAATTGTATATATATATATATATATATATATATATATATATATATTTATATATATATATATATATATATATAATGACTACAACTTAAATATAATAATTTATGGGAATTATCAATAATAATATCTTTGATTGTGAAGAAAAGAAATGAAGATTTTTTAAAAGACGAGAACCAAATACTTTCCTGGAACTGAGTGGCAAAACTGATTATGATACAATTTTATTTCGCGCGAAAATGACTCTCATTTCCACCAAATGGTGAATCAAAAAGTGTACCTACTCAGATGCTTTTAATGAGGAACTTATATTACATCGTGCATCTTAAAAAACTTATCTTGCCTATTATAACCAAGGGAGAGTCTATACTCCAGACATATTTCTAGTTTAAAAAGTCGGCTTATTATTAAAAAACACAAATATTTTTAGAGAAATATTACAAAAATATGTACACCTTAATCAAGTGATATCAAATAAATTAAAAATAAAAACAAAAACCTATGTATTTTATTTGATTTGAATCGGGTTTTTTCGAGGTAATTATCTATTAAAAAGTAAGGTAGTTTTGAAAAACACTCCCGCGTCGCAGCGGTGACTCCTATACATCTTCAGTCTTCCCGTGACCACAGGCTGTGCAACCAGTCTGAAACGTCGAGACATAGTGAGTACTTAGTTTATAATATCTAGGTTTACTCATTAAATAGATAATTACCGCGAAAAAACCCGATTCAAATCAAATAAAATATGTGTTCGAATCGCGAAAGTTTAAAAAAGTCTAAAAACCTATGTAGTCTGAGTAGAACTCGACTTACGAGCATTTCGTACACACTTATACATGTTTTATGCATTTTGTACGTAGTATGTACCTACTTAGTATTTTTATTAAATTATTTACAAATAATAATATTAATTTTCCCCATTTCATAGATGCATATGGAATCTGTTACATGAGCATAAGTATCGTGAAAAAAATATCATACAAAATTCTTAAAAAAGGGAATCCCTTTAACTGTGTCTTTCAATTTATTTAAAATTAAGAAAAAATATTTCGTTTATCCCTTCTAAAATTTCTGCAGTGTGTTGTAACATTTCTGTAATTTGAATAATTATTAAAATATACGTAACTATATATGTTTTATCTTTATGGCGATATAAATCTCAAGTCTCAACGCCAAATGATTTCTGAAAAAAAACAAATATGACAGTCAGATGGATGGATACGTAAATGATAATATAAGGACCTTTAAGAAATAAACACATTTTACCTTTCTGAAGTATAAAACCTTAAACATCATACATTTGTGTAAAAAACCTGATAAAATGTTGCAAACCATTCCATTACGATAAATATTTGCTTATTGATTATAATTAGTTAAGAATAAATTATGCAAGACCAGCTATTGGAATTTTGTATGAAGTTTATTCAGAAAATTTAAGTAAATGGAAGAAGCGAATTCAAGAACAAGTCATTAACGAAAAAATACATGCCTAAAAGGCTATAAATGAAAATTTATGTGTAATATAAAATTATATAACCTCTGTCAATTCCAATTATATTCATGGGAATAAACAATTTGGGCAAAGGCTGGCAAAGCTACATAATTACGAGAGATTTACGCTAAAACTTGCGTGAAGATAATCTAGAATTTTTTGATTTTCGCAAGTCTATCACTTATACATAAAAACCATTTATGCAATGATGATAACAGAAAACACCTAATGCTTACAAGGAAAATAGAACCCATACGTATTTGCTAGATGAACTGACATCCAATATTCACACTCAATATTATGCAGAAAATGTGATAATATGAAAAATGTATTTGCTTTTGGTATAAAGCATTTGATATGAAATTTATAGAATTAATCGAAATACTTCAAAAATATAATGCATGAAAATAAACTGCGTATAAATTTTATAAAATCTAAACTCTAAGATATTCATTACCGGAGCATCATACGCGCTCCCGACATTCATTTTGTTTTAATAAAATTCATTTGATCATTTGATGCCGTCTAGTATCTAGTTCTTATCAAATAGTATAGGTAAAGTGTACAAATATTAATATTTAATTTACCATTGTGTACTAATAGCAGCTACGAGAATTGATTTCTTTAACAACGATAGCGTCTTTATTACGCCATCATTGTGAGAGTTGTGGCTTCTGCAAGAATGATAATAGAGTTTTAGTTAATATTTTCACTTTGAAGTGTCGCAATATTTATTTCAGAAACGGTATTTCATTTTACAAAACCTAAGAAACGTGACTGAATTGAGAATTTTTTAATTCGGATTAGAGAAGTACTTACATGAAGGTGTAAACAAATATGACTACAAAGAAACAAGGAAAGAATAATGTTGCATCATTTCAGCGAAAAATAGCAATATACAAGTGAGAAACGAATATTATAAAATCCTACATATCGTATAACTAAGATACCTGCTTAAATAAATATGCAGAAACCGTTCCAGTCACAGTTAAATATACGGGAAAGTAGTATCAAAATTATTCTACAAATGAGTAAGCAAGAAAGCTTTCTTTAGCAGATGAAAAAAAATTAATAAAGTATAGAAATTATTGACAAGGTGAGTTAGGTTATTAATTTAGTACTAATTAACTAATTTTAGATTAAGGTTTAAAAAAACAAACTATTATAATGGACCTACCAATTCACGAATTAATTTCAGTTGTGAATAGGAGCGACTAATCTTTATGAAGCTAGTAAAACAATTACTGTTTTTATTAATACAAGTCTGCTTTTTATGTTTTTCAGTTGAATAAATATATAAATTTTGTGTTTTTGGATAAATTTTCACACTGAAAAATGTTCTATCGAAATCATGAAAATTAACATAATAGCTGTGCTATTTATGAGGTATAGTACTTACTCATATTCATAATGATTTTAAGGAGAACTTTAAATTGTTGCAAATTCATATGTAAACTTATTTTTCGAACCCACGACAATGACTATGTAAGTTTATTCAAAATTATGTGGATGAATATGGCCAACTATGATATACTTACTCACGAAAATAGCAAGGCTAATACTAGATTGACTAGTTGCAAACATCTTTAGTTCCAACGTAAACCCACGACTTTAATTCACAAAGTTATTTCATTTTTTCTACACAATTTGTAATATAAATTTAATATCAACGTTATCTATCAATTATAGACAGCTTGAATGCAGAGAGAAAATTTTATTCTTATGAATTCTTTTGACGGAAAAATGGAATAATTTCGACTTTAACATTTCACCTTAAATGTTTTTTCTGCATAAATAATTTAACAGGGAAGAAAACAAATAATAGTCGGTCAGTACACAGTCCATCCAAGTGAACCTATTTTTCCCACGTCACGCTTGGAACTCATTGGTTTCATGTACCTGCCGACCCTTTTTTAAGTTGAAAAAGTATTAATACCTATTACGTGATGTTGTAAGAAGCGTAATTGTCCGTTAATACATGTATCTGATACATATATTTCACTTTCATGTCTACTAGAATATTTCCACTTTTTCCTAAAGCGTAGTTTTCGAGACCTTTTATAACTTTTCGCAAGGGCCTATAAGTCGATATCTTTTCATTAGCATGGAGACATTCAAGTTCGGATGTCACTATAGCTCGTAAAATCATGAGTATAAGTCCCAAATTAGCAAGTAATAAACACTACACAATGTATTAAATGACACATTAATTAACTAACAAAACTAAGCATATTGAAAACTTCTGGGTCTCAAAATGAAGCTTTGCAGACTCTACCATACATTTCTTTTCGTAGAATGTTCTTTTCAATAGCAGTCTGGGATGTTTTCTCATATATCCTCCACAGCAATAACATTAACAATGCAATGAACGGAAATTGTAAAAAAATGCGCACATTCTTGAAGAAAATTTTATATTCTGGTGTAATTTCAGTAATAAGTCAACGAGCAAGCTGTATATTCACTTGATGGTACGTAAATGAAGAGAGGGTATACTTTATAAAATGTATGAAGTTCTTAGATACGCGTTTTTGTGCAATAAAGTCAGTTTGATTTTCATTTTATTTTTATTTTCGTAACAAAATGTTCTCTTTACGGGTTTTATGTCTAAGATTATAATATTACCGTGGAATATTTCTTACAATGATCATGTAAAACTAATAGAGCATGGTCAAATTATCTTATTGCAATAGTTTAATGAACATGAATATTTTAAGTTTTAGATTGATTTCAAGGATCAATCTTTCATACTACGATAGTTCCAAAATTATAATTTGCTGCTTATTGCATTTTTGACCTTAATTAAAGCCAACATATGAACTCTTGATGCCCGATATCTCGTGGAAAAATTTTAGTATGATATAAAAAAATTATCTCTACAGCTTAATATACAATGGAAATTGTCGACCAACTCTAGTCTTTAAGATAAGTTTTGAGATCAGTAGTCGTGGAGGTAAGAAAGGCATCTTTCTATATGCGATGGTCAAAGTTAAGGTAGTTATGCTTTAATTGTCTCCAAGGACATTACATGCTACTTTTAGCTAATTAAGAAAAACAATGAATACCCTTCTACAAGCGTTGTTTTCGGAGAATTTTATACATTTTTTATTTGTTTTACATTTTTTATTGTTTTAGAAAAATAAAGTCGTACCTGCGAAGGTATTCAAAAATATTGGCCAAAATTGTTTAGCATTACTACTTCACTTTAAGAAAGACCTTTGCTTAGACTAGATCTTGTGACCTAGATTGGTTTGGCCTACATACTGTAAAATAAATTGTCTACACTAAGAAAATTCGCGCTTACCTAAAATTCGTTTTCAAAAGAGCACTAAAAAAGGCCTATCTATTTTTTAACCGGCGGTAACCGCTAGGAAAAACTATTTTAAGAATATGCTCGCTTCCCCAAGAGTGTGAATAATGCGAGTAAGTGCAGGCTAATCATCTATAAGAAATGAAAGATTTATTTTAATGAAAGTATTTGCTTTAATAATAATTTGTTGAAATTGTGTTATTTTTTAGATCCACAACGCTTCCTTTTATATATATATATATATATATATATATATATATATATATATATATATATATATATATGTACATATATATATACATATATTTGCTATATTATTTTCAAACCCATAATCCCTACAGTATAGAATAATTTACCTTTGGACTCAAAGAAAGATTTAAGAACGGATATGACTCTTCATTACTCTTCCACCGTCATTCATAAAGTTCTATTGGAATGACGAATGTCGAAACGGAATGTTGAAACATATAAATATTGCTGGCGGTCATTTTTATTAACAAGGGAGGTGATTGACAATTCTAAACTTCTGATCGTCTGCAACAGTTTTTGCTGTGTAATAAGTATGTCAGGGTGCATTATCTTATAATACATTTACCCTATATTTGGCTTAACGGAATTTCATCAAGTTTTTGCACAGGATCAAATGAAGCGTTTCTGGGATGAATGTTGATGAGCAGGGAGATTTTGCAGTTCCATAAAATATTCAACAAAACTTCCTTTCTGATTTATTACTTTCGCTTTGTTTGGTAGAGGAACGCCTTTTGCGCATACACTGCATTAAACCTTGCTTCTTTTCTAGTTATGGTAATGTAACAAAATTCATCTCCAATTACAAGGTCAGGTTAAAAGTCTTTCTTCTACGACATGACTTTATTTTTGGAGTATTATCAACAATTTACAACAAACACAGGAACATCAACTGAATTGTTTATCTAATACAGAAAGTTTTAATCTTCTACCTTCCACAATAGACCTTTTAATTTTTCAGATAATTCTGAGTGCACACAGTTCTATGGAGCGATGGACAAGGTTCAACTTTATTGAATTTTCTTCCTTTAATTCCGTTAACCCAATTGCAAACAGTGGTAAAAGCAGGTGAAGATATCTCATTAACTTTATTTTACCCCGAGTGATTTTTTTTGTATCCTGTCCTTTTCGGCTTTAAAATACAATTAAAGTTCGATACTTCAATTGATGTTCAATCTTGATTTACTTGTGTAACAAAAGTCTCACAAATCATAATATCCAGCTAAAATTAACACGAGAAATGGATAAAAGTAACTGAGGTTTTAGATTGTTAAGAAACATTTGCAGTTTCAATATTTATAACATTTTTTTAGGGTCTAAATTTTGATTTGATATTTAAACTACTTTAAATATTACACCTCCTTTTATCCATGTGTGCTATCAAACAATGAATTATCATTTAAATTTTTTTATAGTTGAATGTTCTTTGATGGGATGTAAAGAAAAATGTTAACTAATTTTTCTTACTGTGTATTTTTGATATTTCATAATATCATCGATTCAATTATAATCTTCGTGGAAACATTATCACTTGTGTAATATAAGTATGCATATAGATGAATGTAAAAGATATATTATTAAGAATTTATAAAATGTATTCGAAAAAAAATTACGTGAAATTTTGTGACTATATTCTAAAAGTTATCTCTAGAAATATATAACCACGTAGAACAAAATCAAACCATTTAATCGAATAAAGATACCCAATTCATAATTACAAGTGTTTTTAAAGAATTGCATGTTCGTTTGCATTCCAAAACTGAATTCAACTTCCTCATTTTGATCAATATATTAAAAAATAATAATTCGGAATAACACCATATAATTATACGCCTTGTAGATTATTTCTTTATTCCCGTAAATTATGTAAGTAAAGAACATATAAATCATAGTACATATGTGAAATATTCTCGCAAACTTCAGAAAATTTAATATCATTCCACCGTAAACCAACCGGAAATATATGTTTTTCAACACATGTGCTTTGTGATGAAAAACATGTATTACTAACCTAAATAAGTCCTAATAACAATGAAACTTGCTAAACAATCCTTTATACCAACCACATTACACAAACGTTCATTTACTCTATATACACACGATGCATAAATCTTGAAGATAAGTAAGCAATATTAATGATGCATAGAAAATCCACAGTTATAGCTCATTATCTCCACTGATAGACGTACTCAGTAACCATTTTCGCTAGACGCAAAGGAAATTACATCTATTCACTCAACATGAAATTTCATTTATCATCTTGTCTGAACGTGACAAATGGGAATTAAAAAATAATATAACCAGTTATGAAGGACAGAAGGCGGCCTCGTTACGGAATTGTCAGACTGAAAGTGTTGGCGAGGCGCCAACGTAATTGTTGAAATATGTATGAGATGGTATCTATGCTATTGGCTTATACGATACTCTATTACAATCTTTCTGGTCTATTAGCGCTTCTATAATTAAAGCTCCATATATGAACCTGAAACTTAATAACGTGTGCTGGTAGTGTCGTGATTTAATATACTAATGAAAAGTTTTCTCTTCGAAAATGTATTTGCCCTAGAATTAATAGTCATAATCTTCATGAATATAGTATGAATTGTATTACTATCTATTGTTAAAATTACTTAAAATCACTTGACATTTATTTTAATTTTTTTAATTCGGTGTTTTTAAAAGTTGACCGAGAGTGATTAAAAAAAAACGTTCTGCAACGGTAATGACCAAAATATATCTTTATTATGAAGATAAAAGAACTACGCGTCAGACAAATATGGTCTATTTTGTATATTGACATAAATCAAATTTATAAAAACCCGATAAGAAAATCTTCCCATTAGAAAGCTTTACACTAGATGGACACTTATTAATTTAAGCGAAGCCCATAAATATCGTTGTTTAAATGGAGGGTTTTAAAATGCTGTATTTGATGCAAGGGTATACCCCTTGCAATCAATATATTTATATATATATATATATATATATATATATATATATATATATATATATATATAATATATTGATTGCAAGGGGTAACAAGATTGACTTACTAAGTGGATGTTTCCTTTTGAATGATCGCTGATAGACTTAACAGAGGACAGATTGGTGGGAACAAACCTAATTCAATTTTTTTCTAGAATGTGAAATTATTGTACTATTGTCTAATAATAACTGTGAATTGGTATTGCTTTAGCTTTTGTTTTGGAGATATCAAAAAAAATGACCACGCATTACAATCGTCATTCACCATAAACAATTTTCAATCCATTCCGTTCAAACAGACCCATTATTGCAATTTTGTATTTGTTCTGTTTTATTCTTATTTCCTTTTTCTACAGAAGCCTAAAATAGGCTTAATATTCATAAAAATTAACGATACATTTCAAAGTTTTGATTTAAAGAGACAAGTTGAAATGTGGTTGCGATAGTTAGCATTTATGGTGAAAATTGATAATGAATTGTGCAGTAATATATTTATTTTACTTGAGTCTAGAAATACTAATATTATTAAAAAGTTCTACGTGCGATACATATTCGTATGCAAAATATGGAAATATACAAAAATAAATGTCCTTTATTTCATCGACTACGAGAAAACCTTGATCGAATGCTGTAATAATCTCTTATTACACCCTTGAACAAGATCAGTTTAGATGAAACAACATACAAGTAGTCTCGAATCTATATTTTAAACAACGAGTGACTCTCCAAGTCGATTGAGAAGAAATTCATAACACTTGAAATTATACTTAAAAATTCTACCTTTTTTCAAAAAGTGTTGCTACTTTCCTTTATTCATTTTAACCTCACGGGAACTTAAAGTAAAAACAAAAAGCAGGTTAAGGCTAATCAGATTCGACTTCAGATTTTCAGAAATAGATTTATAAATTGAATATCTCCTTATTTCTACTCTTCTGGTTAACCACTTCAAATATATCCACGGAATAACATATAATATTTCCATTCTAATCACATATACTTTAACACTTATTATTTAGATTATCCTCCAACTTTTTGTTTACTTACAATTCGAACTTTCACCTATAATAGCTTCCATGTAAAATACGGTCAACTACCCATTATTTATTAACAGCCTCCTTGTCCAGTTATCATGTATTGCACAAAGAAGTAATACAGTTAGGTTAGGTTAGGTTAGGTTCAGGATACTCTGTCAATTGTGGAACTGCTAGAGATATCTATCACTGCATCTTCTTTAGTCGTAAGTTCACCGTGAGTTTCTTATGTTTTACTGAGTATCCCTGTTTCGGACATTGTTTTGCTCGAACACCTGGATGTAATAATTACATTTTCATGCAGGATCCAATGTCAGTTAGAAGTAATAACTTTATTCAGATTCTAATTCAATTCAACAGAGCAATGTGCCACTCTACGCATTTCTTGTACTATTTTCATGATTTTCAACCCATTTTTAAGTTTAGTCTTTTTGTCGTAAGTAAATGGTTATGTATTATTTAGCACTGATGTCGAATCGTATTGTTGATCTCGCTGTATTTTTAGACTAATCTGTTTCTGCTTACACGAAATTCGTTTTGGTGTCGAAATTCTCAAAATAAATCATTTGAATCAATAGCAATTACACACTATACATTCTTCGGCAAATTGCTTTAAAATTGCTATTTACACTCCAATAGAATTCGTATTAAAACTAACGCAAATTTTAAGCTATTTCATAATATTAAAAATTATTAAATTTCACGAGGAACGAAGCGAAGGAAGACAATTCAATGTAACTTTAGACACAACATAGCACCTCTATTTGTCTAAATAATTTTAAATATAAAATTTAACGCTAAAAAATTCGTCACGCTAAAGTCATAGATACAATAAAATGAAACTAAATGTATCATACCAAACTATAGATAGCCGTTCGATTTTACCCTGAGAATTGCTTTAACCAATATTTATGTTATAATACATTAAAAATTACGCTAAATTCGTATGCGAGGGAGAAATAGACACGAAAACAGAAAACAATTAAAATTCTGGTCCGCATCCGACATTTAGATTGATGTTTACTTAACACAGCACAGAGTTCATTACTGTATAAGAGAATCGCCATATCCATGATAAAGCAATTCCTTACTGACATTTCGGACTGATGTATGAACTCGTACGCGCACGCTACAAAAAATGGCACCGCGGTGCGAAGGTCGCGAACGAGGCCATCAATTATGGGTCCGAGCGGGGCCCGTACATCGCGTCCGCTACATTCATATTTTCCCAATTCGCCGTTGTTGCTTGCAAATGTTCATAAAGAATAATTTTCCTCTGAGAGGTGGTATGCTGTTGCCCGAATGAAATGTTGACTGACACAATTTATTCATTTACTGCCATTTCATCATTTTTTAGTTTATTCCATCAAATTCAATGAGGAATATGTTTACGTTATGCATGTGGATTTTACAATTCGTATAGAATTTATTAATTACGACTGTACCTAACTATACGAAACGTTGTTTTTAGCTTACGTACCTATTATGCACAAGGGGTCTTTAGAATATGTGTACTTCAAGTAAACTTCAGCTTAATCGATTATTTATTCGATTCTGCATAGAATTGTACTACCAATATGGTAGCACTAGGAAACGACTGACTCTGTATAGTACGTTTTTTAATAGTCAATTTAAATATTACGTAGTCAACAGGTCTCGTTATAGGATTATATGCATTATTTTTTGGAGAAAATAAAACTAAATTGCCCAATGTATGTTTACTACGCTTATTGATTTCTCCTTAGTCTCATTTTAAGTACATATATATATATATATATATATATATATATATATATATATGTATATAGATATATATATACATATATATATATATATATGTAGAAATATATTAATTTATTAGGAAAAAATTGCGTTTAGCTTTGTACTTTTTAGAACCACTCATCACCATAAATAATTATAAACATGCATTATTTCCGGAATTTGGATTATTTATTATATTTTATTCATTTGAATTATGAAGTATTTTCCATTTGTTAAGTACGCTTTTATTAATCAACAATCATCTTTCATTAATTAAGGTTTAATTCCTTCAGTATTCTTACGATAGACACGATCTCTTATAATGTCTTTATTTAACAGATGCTTCCTTGCTTTGTAAGTATAAATATTATATCCGATACTAGTATGCATTTACTACATATACGAGTACACTGTACTATACTTTTGCATTTTAATTTTAAGGGAATTTTGAAAAGATTTTCACATTAACATTTCCTATATATATATGTTTGCCATGCACTATATATGATAAGCCATCTATAGCAGTAAATGCTGGTGTCATACATATATGTCTCTATTTAAGATAAAAAATATTACCTTCTACTTTTCTGTTTTGATTATTTTGAATTTGATTACTGTCTGTGTCATTACATATTGGGAATCTGTAAAATAGCTACAAATATAAATATAATATATATATATATATATATATATATATATATATATATATGTATATATATATATATATATATATATATTTATAAATATATTATGAATATAATGCCCATTTCATTATTAGGTTCTATTGCAGAACTTACAGAGTTGGACTGATGTTTACCAACAAATATCATTAATGCGATACTGCACTTCTATTCAGTATACGTTATTTGGTTTCCTAAACTGTTTTGTACATTACACTAATAACCCGACAAACGGCATGTTTTTCCAATATTTGTTTTGTATATATTTCTGAGTTTTTATTTCCATCTCTAACCTGAATATAGTTCAAAATATTTTCATTTTTGTTGACAATACCGTATGTATGAAATAACATGAAATGTTATTTGGTGTACACGGCGGACGTGAGTCCGATAGGTCACAGCGCGGGCGCACTACTGCGGAGCGGCGCGCAAATAAAAATACTGCTCTTAGTACTTATATGTAGGCATAGTCTAATGTTATATAAAATATGTATTTTTTTAATAAAATTGTTTAGGTATTAGAAGTAATTTTTAAATTAAAAACTATGTAATTAGAAATTATTCTTAGAAAGCAAAAAATCCTATTGTCCAATAAATTGAAAAGAAAGAAGTAAGTATTATATTAATTACCAAACTTATTGAAACGACGACTAGGATTAATCATTCGACATAAATCGATGTATAATTGTCAGACCTCACTTGTAAAGAATTGCTCAAAAAAATTTAAAATGTGTTCAAACACCTTCGGTAAAACGTGTTTCTTTTTTTTTATTATTTTGCAGTAGAACCTTATGTTTTCTAATAATATCTTTTTTAGGTAAGGAAAATCATCTTTAGATATTTATTAGATAGAAAATACGTTAGTTTGCTGTTGTAAAAAAATAATATATTTCAATAATTTACTGTCATTTACATTTTACTGCTAAGCTGTCATCTTACTTATACATGATTAATTTAAACAAAATCAGTTTTAATTCTTTGTAACGTAAGGAACAAAATTAATAAAATATATATAAATAAAAGAAACTACAGCAGACTAATATCCAGATTAAGATTTTTTTTTATATTTAGGTACCAAAATTAACGGAAATAAAAAAGTATTCAATGGAACTAGAAAAATAATTTTCATTCTGTATAATTCCCATATTAATCTAATTCTTTTACTAAAAATACTATTTTTCTTAATAGCGTTCCATTAAGTTTATCTCCATATTATTATTTATAAATTTTGCTATTTTATTAAAATACGAATTCGTTTACTATTTGCTTTATATATATGTTGATGTAAATAAATTTTTATTTCCACATTATCGTTTAATTTGTGTAAATATATATGTTATTGTTTTTATGCTTATTTTATGTTCAATTAATATCGTTAATCTAATCGCAATAGAACACCAAAATTAATTCATTAGCACTAAAAACACTAAAGGAAATTCTCCTACTTAGAAAGATGACAGGGATCATTTGCCCCACCCATTAAAAATATTTTAAATTTATTAACGCGTTTTAAAACATTTACAAATAGATTGAAAATCCCTAAATATGATTTGTAATAATAAAGTTTTTATTGCCTCAAACGTCCATGGTTACTTACAAAATTACATGGTTACTGCAAATAAATAGTTTTGCCTGATTACATTGTTCACATTATATTTTTTACTAATATTGCATATCCTATTAGATTTATTCTCAAAACCGGAAGTGGAACACTAACGTTACTTTCTTTTATCTACAATTGAAAACTGCATGCATGGACACCCGTCCGTGACAGTATTGGAGACCTTATTGCAGATTCGTCTGTTATGTTGATGAGTTCTAGAGTTCTACCTGAAGTATACAATTCCATTTCTTTGAATCAATCACTTGACATTCTTTAAAAAAAAGTAATACTCCTAGTTTTCCTACATAAATCTTTCACAGAAATATTTTCAGTGCCATACAAAATTCTGCCATATTAAATTGAGATATTTTTTTCGAATTCTCTCAAAGTAATTAGCCATTTTTAATAACCAAATACTCGCTTAGCTTCAGCCTCTGTGCACATTTTGAGGTCATGCAAAATATTTTAGTAATTAAAATCTTCAAGGTAGATATAATATTAACATCAAAAATTTATCTCCAGATTGCCTTCGTGAATACGAAGCCGGCCCTGACTATTGAGTCAAAATTATATTGCACTGTGCTCATCAACCTATTTGCCCAGATTTATTTTCAGAAATGTTTTTCCACAATACTCCGTCCAATGACTCCAGACTGTTTTTATCAATATTTTGCCGGCCTTGTATTTCGTACACACCACAGAGTCATCTCCTTATCAATCTTCCCCTACATTGTTGTTAACGTTACACAGTAGCTGAAAAAAAACGAAAAATTTCAGAATTTGTATTTTGACGATGAACATTTACCATTATGTGAGCTATTGTCCTGTTTCTTTTTCTTTTGTATATAAAAAGTACTTATATTTGTTTAATCTTCAATGTCGGCTAAACAAGGAGATAATAGATATGAACTAGATAATTGCCTACTGGCATATTGTCACTTGATTTGTCACTGCTCGAAGAGATTGATTCCGAAGTATCTCATTTTTCTTCAGGTTAATATTCCATATCTTCACCCAGACCGATTTGATTGATCTTTAGGCAAAGATTGAAAAGAATATTTGGCGACTGCTCATTTGCGACATAGTACCACATCCAAGGAACACTATTTGCACCAAGAAAACTGCAATTAGAATGAAGCTTGATATTATTTACTTCATATTAGAAGCACAGCAACAAGAGAGTTGTACATATATTATTATCTTCATATCGTTCGTGTCAATAAATACCGGGTATGTCAAATTACCTAGTGTCGTCTTTGGAAGTAAATATTATGTCTATTCATTATTTAATGACTATATGACAAAAAAACTCATTTTATATTGAAATCTCAACTATTTGAATAAAAGTCACAAGAGGATTTGATACAAAAATAGTTTTAGTATTATCAAATGCTTAAACTTTCCACATAAAGGGACGAAATAGTTTTCTTCTTATCACAAAGAAAACTGAAAATGTAGTGCGAACATAATTACTATGATACAGAATATTTTGATGCGAAGTGTGGTCACTTTTTCAATATTTTGTTCATATTTTGTTCTTGTGCTCTTTAAATTTATTGAACCGTAAAGCATTTTGTACGACCACTTGCACTTTAAACAAATGCCTCAACATATTAGAATATTTTTCTTCAGGTAAAAATGGAACAGGTTCAGCTATTAGTATGGGTCATTTTTTATGTTTTTTTACGACTTTAGTTTGTGGTGAATTTACCACCACTTACGAGAATTTATTATTTGATAAGTGACGTCGATAATCTTACAGTATATAAGAGGCATGCCATTTATACACAACTAGTTTGAATTTTGATGATTAATATTAATGGTTATTAATAATATTAGTAGAAACTTTTGAAACCTAAGAAAATTTACCAAAGATTAAATTTATTTGTAAGACTGAAAAAGTTGATTTCACAATAATTTATATAGCTTTATTTTGTATGCAGGATAAAAAATCAGAACAGAGCAGCTCCTGTACAAAGCGCATTTTTCATTTGAATCGCTAATTGGTTTGAAACCAATGGTTGACATAACTGCTCATCAAAAGACCAAGGCACTCTAATAGAGTAATATATACATATGTATATATATATATATATATATATATATATATATA
Source organism: Druceiella hillmani (assembly GCA_039881145.1). Lineage (NCBI taxonomy): Eukaryota > Metazoa > Arthropoda > Insecta > Lepidoptera > Hepialidae > Druceiella > Druceiella hillmani. The sequence goes on along the minus strand of JAYKKI010000002.1, from coordinate 50,083,723 downwards.
TAAATACATATATATGTATATATATATATATATATATATATATGTATATATATATATATATGTATATATATACATATATAATATAAATAGCCTGATTTATTACATTAATTTACTATGAAATTATTTTTTTCATATTCCCCAAATGTAAAAATAACGATTTATATAAAATAAAGATCTAATTTTTTCAAGTGTCGAGGTAGTCCAATTCCTTAATTCTTAATAACAACACTTGTACAAAATCCAGTACAAATAAGTTATGCTAGTGGCCACAATAGAAATGTCTAAATCCTAAATGTAGAAAACTAATTTCATTAACTAACCGAATTATGTCTATTCTGTTAGCGATTTTTTAACTTCGGAGAATGTTTTTTCGTCTTTACCTTCTGTTGTTATTTCACTTTCTTAACTGTACAATGTTTCTTTGCGTTTCTCGCTTTCTTAAAAATAATAATTTTTTGTCTTTTATTGGAGACTAATTGACCAATTAAATCCCAACATAAGTCAATAATCTTTTAACTAAATTTCAAAAAAATAAACGTTACAAAAATAGCTGCGAAACTTCAGATGTTAAAAAATTTAAAAATAAGTGAAGTGACCAACTACATCTTCATTTTAAAAATATTACGGGCCCGAATTCTATAAAATCACTAAAAAATTATATTTCATGGAGTTATGTTTATTGCAACTAGTGATTAAGAAGCAAAGACGGAATTCAAATAAATTGCTTTACTTTGTTTTTTACGTTTTTATACTTTAAATCGTTACGTGAATTAAAATGAAAAAAAACAGTTTATTTACAAAACACTCTCAAATTGTCGCAGGTACTCTACTTATTAGTGTCAATTTAGGATTATAGAAAATAATATTTTACTTACATCCATCATCGGTCCGAATGAAGCGCAATGACATGTAAAAATAACGCTATCTCACTCAAAAACTGCTGGTCTAAATAAGGCGGAACGTGAGTGAGGAAATAGTGCCAGCGTCAACGCTGTAACGTCTGCACTCAGTTATTTACGCCATGTGTTTACTGCTGGTCGTATTATTTCGTTTTCGTGTTTTAATTATTTTCACTTTATCTACTGGTTTCCGACAACTGCTTAAGGACTGGGCTTGTTTATTGAAGTTTACTTTTCGTAATTTTGATTTGCTTTAGTCCGAAGAACAATGAGTTATTTCAAGAAATGCATTGTTATTACCACTTCGTAATGGTTCATGAATATCGTGTCGTAAGACTTTACCGGTAGCAACAGCGAAGGGTGCCGTATATTTTATGGCTATTTTTTTATCAACACTCCTTTCTTATATTTTTATGGCTAGCTGCTTCCCCGATCACGACCACCCTTACAGAGAGTAGGTCCGAATTGCAAAGATCAAATGATTAAATAAATTCAAAGAGATCCTTCCATTAATACCTGTACCATATTTGAATACCTTGAATTTTCGTATATACAATGAAGTTCTCAGTCATTGCAGCCTACTGACTATGAGAAAGATTAAATTTTGCAAATTTATACTGCGAGAGAAACACGAGGACCTAGGGATTTTCAATAAAACTTTATGGCACAATAAATTGCGATTCGAAAAGAACAGAAATTTGTAAATTCCACAATTACCATAACTGAGTAAATAATATCCAGAAGTAGGTAGGATACCATCATTCGAACATCACTTTACAGTAAATGTATCGCCTAGTGTACTCTATGGTAGATTCATTGAAAGTATTGAATTACTATTTTCAGGCTACATAGAAAAGAAAATATTTTTTTAGAAAATGGCCCGCCCTTTCATTGTCGGACGTTAATTTAAACTTACGGCGAGAAATGTTTCTCTAAAATGACAGTGACTCATGGCATAGCGCGTGCCAAGTAAGCATTCATCCAAAAAAAATTACCCAAATAGGTATATTGGATGTGATGGGTCAGATAGCCCCCACTTTCACCAGACCTAAATCTTGTCTATTTGTTTATTTGAAGATATTAAAAGAAAATTTCTACGCAAATGGTCCTAATAGAGAAGAGGGATTTGTTTGGAGAAGAATAGTGAAGTTTGGAATAAATAAATCTTTTAAACTGAAGTTTGGAATAAATTGACTGTGTTTTTATTTCGATTCACCATAATTGTAAAAACCTAGAAGAATATATAAACAAATATACTCTTGTTGAACCCTGTTTTGATCAACAGTTACAGAAAAAATAACCTCAGGAAGAAATATTTTTTATAGATTTCAGAAAATTGGCACGTTTAGTATATAATTAACCCATAACATATCAATAATAAAACACTAAATAGTAATTTCGAAAAAGTAAGAACATACAGAAATCTCGAACGGAAAATAAAGTTAAAAATTATATAGGCTTAGTTGTTTCCGAGCCATAGCGTTTTACGTAAATGCGTCATATTCTCCATTTTTTGGACCTTTGCAAGAATTTGATCAAAGAAATATAAGTATTTCGATAAAATGTATTAGTACCAAGAAAGTTGTTACTATTACATTCGATAACAATATTAGAGTAAACTAGTGTAGAAGACACGCAAACATCTAAAACTAAACGCCGTTTCCGGTTGTATGTTCCTCTCATATAGACCGATGTCCATAACAATTTTTTTTTATAATTTACAGTCACAAAATTTTCATTTTTGATATTAAAGTCAATATCGCTTGGACACCTTTCGCTCTCCTTGATTTCTCTTTGATGGTGTATCCTTCGCTTCTGGTCATATCTTCGTCTCATATTGACCGATATTTCTGAAAAAATATAATTTTTTAAACTTTCAGTCATAAAAGTTTGGTTATATTTATTAAATCCATTGTCATTCAAGGTCTTATTAGAACTACTTAAGGGGTTTCTATAGACATCTCGACCTGCGCCCTAGCTTTACGCATTCACGATGTTCATTACCTGTAAAATATGTATATTTCTGTCTATTTTACACACGGCCGCTAAGCTCTTAGATTATATTATTATCTTACATATATATAATACAAGTTTTTAAAAATTTATCTCGGTTTTAAATTTTATATAACCAAGTAAGCATTATATTAATTTATTTAATTACATGTTTTTTAAGAAATTCTATAGATTTTTTTAGCCCCTGTCAAAACTGACAACAGCTAAATAGTTGCATCTTCCAATCTACCCACTCACCTAACTTTCTGTAAAACTGTAAGTGGACATATTAAATAAGTAAACATTTTAAATTATAAAAAGTGTTTTTGTTTCTTCAATTTTGGGCGGACGCGTGTATCAAATAACATTCTATTCGTAAGTATAAATAGCATTACATAAAAAAAATATTTTTTTTGTTGAAGATTTCATTGATAAATAATTTAAGCAAAAATACAACATGCAAATCAAGATGATGCAAATCAAGTTCAGGAAAGTAAGGTGAAATTGCTTTCTTAGTTTTTACATATTTTTTCGTTCTCCAGTACCTTAGTTAAATGTGACGTACATAAACTTTAATTTTTTTAAGTTTCTCTGTATATAAAATTGTTATTTTGAGAATTTCGGGTAATTCCATTACTTGTATATTAAGTGTATATACATTGTTTAAACGATAAGAATTATCAACTTGATAAACAAAAATGAAAATAGACTTCGGGGATACAAAACGAGATGGATTAGATAAATTATATTTTTAAACAATCAAAATACCGAAGTACTGACGATAGAACAATTTTATGTAAATACTCTTGAATTTATAAGTTTACTAGAATTCTGAAAAAAAAGGTTTTTCTCTTTCGCCGCTCGAATTAAAACTAATTAATTTAGTGAAATTATATGTTGCGTTTCAAAACAAGATTATTATGAGGACCAAGTCTTAAATTATTTTATTCTTAAATTATCTGCAATTTTAAGATTAATAGATATATAGAATTTAAGAGTGTCAACTACGCGCCATACCTGATGTGTTGACCACTTAAATGAAACCCATTGTTTTATCTTCGGGTTGGGACCATAATTAATAAAAAAAGGAAATATGACGAATAGTCATATTCATATGTATTTGTATAATTTATTAATGTTGTCATTTTACATATCATTAATCTTTAACATTTAATTTGGCGGATATGTCATATGAAAAGTTGCTTTTCGAGTATCACCTCTTATCTGGGTACAAAGTATTATGCCACGAGGCTACGAGGCGCACTATCAAGTAATGTACTCTTTACCGGAAGCGATACAAATCTAATCAATAACACAAAATGCTGAAAGTTTATTTAAAGATACACATCACTAATTATGTACTATAAAAATACATTAATTACTTACATAAAGACAACATTCCCTTCAAGAGAAAGAAAGTGTTTGAAATTAAATTATATACTACCAATTTTCCAATTACTCGCAAAACAAAACCCGTTTTTCACGGCCGAAATGTAAATTCTTAAAATCAAATCGTTATCGCAATTATAATATACAATAATAAGAGAATTGTTATACATGAAGGAATTACCTACATGTTTTCAAATAAACTGAGATTATAGCGAGTATATAAAATAATAGAAAATGTGTAAATTTGTGTTCTTAAATATGTAAATAAATAGTTTATTTATCTTTTTTATATTTTCTCAAATCATAGATGTTGTTACAATACATGTACGGAGACGTGGAAACCTGACAGAATGTACGAAACTTGATATATACACTATAAAAAACTTTTTCTTTGTTTTTAGACGACAATTTTCATATGAAGTGAGTTATCAATATGTGTGCGAGTGTGAAATTGATGATTTTTAGTTCACTTCGTTGTCCGTCTGTCGGTTTGTCAAGACCCTTTTTCTCAGGAACGCGTTGAAGTTAATATCCTAGGGTCTCTTGGAGTTTTACGATCCCTTGTGAAGAAATCAAGCTTCTAAGACAATGTAACCAAGAAGAATCCTAAAAAGACAGTCATTTATGCCGTATATTTTGGTACTCGGAAATAAATAAAAATCTATAGGGTACTTGCCGTTGACCTAAAATCACTCACAGCAAAATTAATGGAAAAATAATTTTTAATTTTGTGAAAATCGTTAATTTGTTGTTATATAACATACATTTTTTTTATTAAATATGCGTTTTTGAAAGATATAATATGTTCTAAAAAATTTAAATTTTGTAAATAGTTTCATAGGAATATTAGGTCCTATTAAATATTTATAAATGCCTAAATGTGTACGGAACTCTCGTATTGCGAGTTCCACTCGTGCTTCACAGGTTTTTATTTATGTCAAATATCGCGGAATCAAATAAAGATATGAATTTCAAATAACTTATAGCTTCATATTCCGATAAACGCTTATTTTTCTCTTGCTCCACTTTATGTAACTCTAGCAGTTTTTTCTCAAAGCGATAAATTCTTAAAAACATTTATCGATGCCAAGTATAACGTTATGATATAATATTCAATATATTTCAACGCAACTCTCTAAATTACTCATTTGCACCCCTCCAGCAGAGTTATGCAAGAACTTGGCTTTTGTTATCACACCATTTTTTACGGCTACATATATACATATATATATATGATATATGATATATATATATATATATATATATATATATATATATTTAAATATATATATATATATATATATATACATGAATTAAAATTTGTAAGTGTATGAGCTTCAACCTTGTATGAAATTAGTAAATTGACTTATTTTAATAATTCTTTTATATAATACTGATATCAATTATTTCAACAATATTCCACTAGCTATACCCACTACTTCATTCGCATGTAATTAGGAAAAATATTTTTTTTCTCTCTCATTTTACCAAATTTCATCAAAATCCCGCCCGTAGATTTAGCGTGATACCTGCCTAAATTAACATATAGACAGACAGACAAAAGTACTAAAAAAAGTCTTTCTGGCTTTATTTCTTTCTATATACCAAATTAAGCACTTTTTTAAAAATATTTTTAATGTATGGAATTCACTCTGTTTCAATTGTATTATATGTGAAGATTAAGTTTATTTATATTTAAGTATATTTTCGTTTCAATGAAAATATTTTTTTTAAATATTGTGATTTTCGAAAATCTTATTTTTACCATTTCGTTGGGATAATCGTTATGATTGTCTTTTAAAGATTCAATTATGATCTATTCTAAAAACTATATTAATTTTTGTAATGCTGTCTATTTACGTACCAGACGCTAAATACATCTAAACTATGCTATACTGATGTAAAACGAGAAACAAGGTTTATTTTCAAATTATCTCATTAATTTCTTATATATATTATTACAATAATTTGAATGAGCGCGATGTTACTTTGAATAGAAAGAATGAAATTACTATAGACCAAAAATAACCATTTCTCTGTCAATGTGCTTACAAGAAAAAATAAAACTATTCCAAATAACGATAATTATGGGTTTAACTTCTTTGCTTAATATTAGAAATGAGTATTATTAGATAAAGTAGCTATTTTTCGGAGAATTTCAAATAAAAAAAAATGTTTTACTCAGTTGAGTTATAGCTTCTTATAATTATTTAACGTTTTCCAATAAAAGTTTGCTTAACCGGCATCGATGAATTCTTTGAAGTTAATTTATACCGCCTCTCGGGAATTTAATTTGTTCGTCTTGTAAAAATTCTCCACATTGAGAAAAAAAACAGAAATAAATTAAAGCAAAGGCTTAGTGAAGGCTGCGGGCGACGGAGGGTTTTCAATTATAGCTTCCACAATTTTAAGATAGCCTGTTGTGCCGTGTACAGTCGCACGTTGTCATATAAAAGCAATGAGGAAGGGATTATAACAAATATATTTTCTGTAGAGTGTACTCTTTGTCATATTTATTTCTGAATACCTTCACTTTACTGTCAGTTTGATAAACTGGCGAACATATGGATTGGCATTTCTCGACGATGTTCGTTCAGCCGACAAATAACTTCATTACTCCATAGCTTCTTTATACTGTCAGTTCGACATAAAAAGGTAAATATTGTTTTGACACTGCTATGAAACCTTGCTATCTCAACTGTACGTGAAAATTTCATTACCACAATCGATTTAAGTTCGTTTCTATTAAACTTAATCTCCAGACGCTCACGAAACTTTTCCGATTGAGCCAATAACACACCGTGAGTTCATTTGTGGTACCTGATCCATATAACCCGTTAATGTTGCATGATATTTTCTCTTCCATACTCGTACGATAGAACTTGTGTTATAAACCATTCCAGTACGCATAGAACTCGCGCTATAAGGGTTCTGTGCATATTTAAGATCTTATAAATATTTAAGAATACATAGCATTTCAATTAAACTATTGACAAATGTTAAATTTTCACAAGGTAAATGCATTGCCTATCGTATTTTTCGCAGGCATAAAATCATGTTATCACAGTACATATGGAATTGATAAAAATTTGGAGTACTTAGTTGGGGACAAACTAAGTACTCCAAATTTTGTTTCCCCTCGAAATTTCCATATTTATGTTATTACATCTTAGCTAATGAGATACGAGCGAGTTAATATATTTTATCATTAGGGTAAATTTGAATTTTTTAAGCGGTTTATGAAAAAAACGGCTTTGACAGACAGACAGAGAGACAGATAGGGAAATAACGTAAAATTCGGTGCTAATTATAATTGTGACAAAACAGAAATTAGGGTTAATTTTTCGACATTAATATTTATTACAACAATACGTTTCTCGTTTTGTTGCAATATGTTACTTTCGGTATGTAAATTAGTACATTCGCAAATAACGCAACTATTTAAGGTCTAAAAATAATTTTGGTATAACTATAATTATGAGATCAATTAATTTTTTAAATTATTTTCTTTAGGCGCATTATGAAAAAATTATGAGACTGAAATTTTACGAAAGCAACAAAAAATAGACAGAATGAAGTTGCTCACTATGCAACAAAAATCTATAGACAATCAACATAATGAATTTAATTGACAGATGAGTGGTCCACTATTTTATTTTTCTGCTGGTTTTCCATTTTAATCCAGTCATCTGCAAAACCGTTTTTATATACACGTGTTTCTATTAAATTGAATGCTAAGTAAGTATTCATTTAATTTTTTAAAATAATTCAATTTAATTTAATTAATTTTATATACAATTTAAGGAACTATTAGCTATTAACTAACTAATATATAATTAATAATATTATTATTGCTAAAATTAGTTAAAATACGGCGTAATTCATCGATACGTTTTGGTGTCAAGTGAATTTGGTAAACGATAAACAAAAATGAAAACTGTTTTTTGGTATCCTTTGTATATCTGACACATCATGATTATACATTTAAACGAAAGATTTACTTGTACACACACACACACACATATATATATATATATATATATATATATATATATATATATATATATATAAATATATATATATATATACATACATATATATATATATATATATATATATATATATATATATATATATATATAAACAATCGACTGCGAGTGTCGACAAGAGGAATACCTATGACGATGAGTCGTAAGGAAATAATGTACCCATATTATTGTTTTCTCTTTTTTAAGCGATATATTCTTATACAACATAAATCAAGTATTTAGAAACAAAGAAATCACGGGAGGGGGAAATGCCTGGGGCACGTCCTAGTCTTTCTTTGTCGGCGCGGCGGCGGCGTGGCATTGACTTAGATTGACGGTCTAGCTGCCGGCCGTCACGTTTTTTTGTGAAGGGGAGGAAAAGAGTTCCGACCATTTGATGAAGGTGACTCTCTACTCGACCGTGAATCTGTCTTCTCCACTAAGCAATATATTTATATAGATTTATTGGTTTTTATTTCACGTCGCGATACATGTCTGCCTAGAAAATAATTATGCGGGATGACTTAAATAGTGCGCGATTGCAAAAACTGTTCCATAGTGTAATATTTATTTGTGATGTATCTTGATCAATTTTGATTCGTTAATAAAACAAAAATACATTTCTTTTTAAACAATGACGGTTTGGGTAACTTTATAGATAACGCCATTTACATCCTCCTCAAAAAATAAGAACATGTGACTAACATGTCTAAAGTTATTATATATTTTTTTAAATATTGTGTAATTACTTATTGAGTAAGTAAATTATTTTGTAACATATTTCGTAAACCTTCTATCGAGACTTTTAATTCATGTCATGTCAATAAAAAGTAGTCAACCACAAAGGAAATTTATTTTCCCTAATTGATATATTTCTTTATTCAAATATAAATGGAAATAAAGTATCAATTATGTGCTATATTACATAGTTAATTAATCCAAAAACATAAATATCTTTATTATTTTAATTAATATTTTTCGTATTAAGAATTTGTTTATTACCATTACAAGTCAAGTTGAAAATATATATTTGCTACCAATTATCTTAACATTAAATTGAAATGCTACTGTTCAGTGTTATTGGTCTCTATAATCTAGCGCTGGTTTTTATATAAAATTATATTATTGAATTTATTCGAATGGACATTTTTAACCGATATTAGGTATATAACTAAATTTCAGCTGTTACCAAACATACTGTCCTCATTTTCAAAACAATAACATAGTGATACTGAAGCAATATGTTATATCACTCGGCTTTTTCTACATTTTTTTCCTTTTCTATTACTAACATTTAACTAACATTTAACCAAATTGAATGTTTTACAAGACAGTACAAATTCATTATTTCTTGTACAACTTGATGACCACCTCTAAACTAGGTGTTCAGCTACTTGGTCTGCGATTCCGATTTAGTTACCTATATCTTACCTATAAACTGATATAACATTTTGACTTTTACGAAACTCTTGTACCCCAAGCCGCAAGTATAATATTAAAAAGTAAATAAACGCCTTTTCGCCGAGTGTGTCTCCAGTTCTTCAATATAATCAACGGGCTTTAAACCATAGTACCTGGATTGCATCTTTTGATTGTACGACAGTCTACAAAAATATATTTTCATTAAAATACAATATAATTTTATATATTTCAGTTAATTGTGTGTAAGCAGATAAATCAGTGGAATTATTATTTGATTTAGTTTAAGGGTTTTTCTCGTCGAAATTATTTTGAATGACGCGTGCGTGTGTGTGTGTATGTGTGTGTGGGCGAGAGAGCGCTTGCTCACGTGTGCGCGCGTGAGCGTGTACGTGCGTACGTGCGTGCGTATTTGTGTACGTTTGTACGTACATATGTGTGTGTGTGTGATACGTACATATAAAAGTGTCGAGCAGGAAATCAATAGAAAGTACTGTCTATCAATGTAAAATGCAAGAGGTGGCATATTTTAGCAGTGTATGGATGAGATTTTCCAGCTCTGCAATGTATTTGTACTAAGGTAACTACGCGAATACGATAGCTCCATCTAGTACTAGACAGCGTGCCGGCTAGTGCTAGATGGAGTTATCGTATCGTATCATTGAGTTATCGTACCGCCGCGGCGCTGTGTAGAGCGAGATGACAAGATACGATACAATACGAGCGAGATGACATACGAGATAGCATTGTTTTACGATAACTGCACAATATCGATATCTCGCCCGAGGCAGTCTTATTTTACTGTTTACGTGCCGTTATTCCTACGAATTATTACTTCAGTGGATTTTCCAGTGACAGATTTCTAGTTTTGCGTTGTCGTATCTTGCATTGCGCATTTGATCGAATTCAATCTTGAACTGTGTTTGCTAAATATTTGGCCTTTGACACAGAAAGTTAAAACGTGGCATAGAGCCTTGCATAAGACAAAATTTTAAAGCTAAGTTTGACTTGAAGAAATGTTGAGCCTGCGTGAGATTTAAACGCATGTACAAACAGTTTTTTGTGCCTATGTTTCACCATAGGGTATGTGTAGATGTGCAGTTACTGCGAATACTTCTGTCGTGAAGTTAAAAATACATTTTGAACGCCAAACTGCCACTTAAACGTGCAGCTACGCACGAATTAATATATATTGAGCACGGATTTTAAACATTAAAGGAAAAATTTTCGGTCAAAATTACATCAAAGTCAAGGGTATATAGGTTGTGATCTTTAATCAACTTCTGATTAAAGATTAAATCCTGTTACAATTTCTCTACTTAATTCCTTATATTTATAACAGAACTTTTTAAAGCTCTGAAAATAATCCATCCCTTTAAAAGATCCCTCAGATGACTTCTCTTCTCACATCTGATTCCAGGTCCGAAGTAAACAATTGTTTTTTAAACTATATTATAACCATTTATCTTTTAAATGCTTAGACATGCTCAACGCTTTGGGGCAACTTATACTCTGAATATGGCATTTAATTAATATAAAAGTAAATAATAATATTTATGTGTTTTCTGTTATAGTTTTCGAACTTTTTTTAGATATTATTTTATTAACGAGTATTTACTGCTATTACCCGCATGACAATAATAAGAATTTTTGCCAATTAATCGTTTAATGAAAGTCCGACCTTTCCTCCTTGCAGCTCAATGATTAAATAAAAACGTAGCAATTTTCCCTGGCGCTAACTTAAGCTTTTTTAGATCACCGCTTTTTTTCTAAAAGTGTTTTTAAGACTTACTGCTTACGGGAGGCTCTCATCTCAGAGTCTCCGTTTTAATTAAATGAGGGTATCTTTCTTTTAAATGATGTCCATCTACACATTTCTCACATTTTATGAGATTTTTCTTTTTCTAATTGTGACAAGCGTCATTATTTAGTATAGTTTTGGTTGCCTTCGTCTTTTTAGTCATATTTTTTAACCTTAGTTACTCGAATCATTTATCGTATTTTGTGTAATTTTAAATTGTATGGTATGTCTATGAGTATGGTATTTTCTCTTATATTTATGAGAAAATGTAACAATTTCACCTTCTGAAATTTTACATTTAATGATGATCTTACATCTACAGTTAGCTAAGACAGCAATTATTAATCATGCGCTATCAAAACTTCTCTATTATTATTTACTTAAAATATTTAAATGGCATAAACAGAAAGAAAGAGATTTATAATATACTGAAAAATAAAACGTAATACTTAATTTGTTAAAATCACTTTAATGAGTATCATTACACATTTCAGTATAGCAATTTTTATGTCAATTAAGATCGCGATATGTAATCAATAACATGTTCTAACTGTGTCACCCTATGTAGGAAAAAAGGTCACTTTAGAGATTTTGTTGGACAAAAACAATTTTTTACCTTCTTGATCTGACCATCCATACGAGCTTGCTTCATCTCAGCAATCAATAGATACTACGATTTTTCCAAAGAAAACGTTTTCAACAACATATACAATAGTGAGATTGTTGACGCATCACATTGGTATAGTATAAGTCACATTAATAAAGTATCAGTATACAGCCTTTGCTAAAAATACTATGCAATCCACAAAGATATTTGTAAACTTAAAAATATTGCGTTTACGTGGTTTAAAGTAAATTACGTACATAAATATTACACGTGCAATCAGTGAAAAACAATATCATTTAGAACATTCTTGAATAATGTGTACTTCCTGTTTCAGCATGGCAAAAATTAGTTTTCTTTATTCACTCTTTGTTACTTGCGATATTTTACTCTTACTGAAGGTAAGGTTTTGATATCTTCTTTCAAAAATATTGAGTGATTGCATCGATAAATATTTTGTAAGGTTGAACTTAAGCCTCTCTAGCATTTTTATTTTGAATTTGCAGTTCATATTTATGAAATTCAAAGATTGTGTTAAAAGTCCTCTCCTTCCAAATGCTTGAAAACTCATTAGTTCAACATTAGGAAACGAAAATCTTAATAGTTTCAAGTATATTTTTGTGCTTACTTAAGTTCATACATTTTGCTGAGACCTTGTAACCCTAAATCATTATATTTCTTCTTTCGTGGTTATCTGTGAGAACTTTATAGTTTACACTATATTTTTTCACGATCCATCGCCCCGTGTATGATACGAAAAGTTTTTGAAATACCTGTGGAAGAAAAAAAAACAAATTTAAAGTATTTAGATTTTATGTTGCTTTTAGCAAGGTTTAAATATATTATTGATGTAAAAATTACTGCGATATACAAATACAACGATAGACAACCAGATACTTAGATGATTCCATAATTATTTTATTTTTACCATTCAGTTAGAAAATTAAGAAAAAAATCAAGTGTTAATTTAATTTACACCAGAATTAAATTAATTAGACTATATAACGTTTCATGATTAGTGCTTGGTGTACCTTCGGTATTATTCGTAATACCGTTTACAGAAACTACTGTGACTGGTTCATTTATATTACCCGAGATAATGCCATCGAACAATTTCACAGCGGTATATTAAAAAATTATTGAGCTACGCCAGTTTTTCTAATTCAAAAAAGTAATTTCGATTGTTCCCACCATGTTTGACTTTGCTGAGCAAAAAATTTGGCTTAAATCATATTTGGGAAATGAATTGAAATTCCGAGAAAAGCGTTTTATTTCAATATATGTCAAGGGCGAGAGTTTATTAGCCATATAATATTGTAAAAGTAGGCGAAAAATGCGTCGAAATTGATTCGTAGCCTGGACGACCATCAATCTCAACTGATGAGCAACACTTCAGTAAAATCAAAGAGCTTTTTACCATAAATTGTCGATTGATAATTAAAGAAGGTCTTGTATATTTTGTTTTTATTTCACAACTATCGCTTCAAAATATTTTAATGGTTATTAAAAAATGAAACTTGTCTCATCTTGTTGTTTTCCAAAAATACTCAATTTGTTAAAAAATTGCATAGTGTTAACATCCGCGGAACGATAATTTCTGACAATCAATCGATCATGAAATGCATTATTGCAAGGTATGTAATTTGAATCTACGCACAGCATCCAGAAACAGCCGATAAAGCCAAACAGTGTCGTAAAAAAAGTGAAGTGCAAGTTTAAAAAATCACGCTAAAGACGCTCAAAAATAAAGGCGTAGTTACCGTTTTTTTTTATTACCGTGGTTACACTATGAATTACTTCCACCTGGTAAAACTATTAAAATATTATTACCTTTTTTTTTTAAATAATTTTAACTTTTATTATGTGATCTAACTAAAGCTATTCGTAGAAGATAGTTCGAATTATGGAAAGAAGCTATCTCTTCAAAAGTATGTGCAGAGCGCCAAGATCCTATTTAAAAAGTTAATTGTGAAAAGCAATGATGTAAAACAATCAACTTTTCCAAAGCTTTTATAGAGACATGTGGGTGACTAAGTTAAGGGTTTGCATCTAGATTCATTGAATATCATATCAATCGTCAAGCTGAACTTTGATAACCTGAGTTTTGTCGAGTTTTGTCGAATCGAAGAGAAAATTCCAGTGGTTTTATAGATAGGTTCATATCCCGGATAAATAAGTTATCTACCCTTCTTTTGCAAGGCTCCACAAACATTTTCTTGCTTTTATGTCATTACTTTTAAAAAGAAATTTCGTCCTTTTTTCAGAAACACTTTTGATGAAATTTCAGTTCCTTTTGTCAAGTTTCTTTAATGTTTGGTCACTGACAAAAATTTGATAATGCTAATATTTTATACAGATATTAATTTTTGTTTTTCTCAGACTTTTCAACACATTGATTCTCACCAATATTTGGCCGCATTAATCGTTAGTGACGTTTCCCTTTTTTGAAATAATTTTTTTTTGTTTTCATTACAATTCTAAACCCGAAGCTGTTTGCAATGACCTACTACAGGCTTCATAATATTTGATCTGATTCTATAAGTGCACTCACTACTTTCCTGGTCACGTGAGTATGTAATAAAAAATGACAGGAAATAAACGTGATCCATAGCCTGGCAGGTAAATAATTCTGTCATTTTTAAAAAAATCGTAAATATTGAAGATATTAAGGACCCCACAATATACTACTACCAAGGTCTAAAAAGATAATGTATTCATCGATGAATCGCTTCATAGTATGTAGGTATTTTTTGTTCTGCGTGCCGACACTCATAGTATAAAAATGAACCAATTCCTTTCTTAAAAACAAAATTCCGTTCAATAAACTCAAAGTTTTTTAAGTGTTTCAAACCAAACCTTGAAACAATACTGTACATAATAAATATAATAATTTCCAATTAAATCAGTTTTCCAAATGATTTGCAAAACGAAATTCCCTTTTCATTGTCAAAGTTATAAAACATCGCAAGTAACAAGAAGTCCGATATATTTATAGAAATCGTCTATGTAAAATAATATAAAACAACACTATAGCCAGTTTAAAAAAGAAGTACGCGTTTTCCATATCAAATAGATTCAAGAGTTTTCATACAATAGTATCCTGAAGACTCGGGTACTTTAAAAGAACTGTCTTGAGCGACTGTATCAGCTAAAAATGTATAATTATTGATATCGGAAAGCAATATGAAAGTAGATTTCAATTGTAATCTATTATTAATATCTTATAATCAATTATTTGTCTCTCCAGATGTTAAACATAAACCATCAATATATATTAGCTGGATCTAAATTACGGGCGTATTAAAATAACTTCAAGTAAAGCATTTAGTATCTGGTAGTGC
Organism: Druceiella hillmani; assembly: GCA_039881145.1. NCBI lineage: Eukaryota > Metazoa > Arthropoda > Insecta > Lepidoptera > Hepialidae > Druceiella > Druceiella hillmani. The sequence continues at coordinate 50,068,250 of JAYKKI010000002.1, read as the reverse complement.
AGCTTAGAATTTTATGGTGCACCTTCGTACACTTAAATTCGTATTTATATCACGACAATGCACCGGCGCACTCTTCCTCCTTCGTATTTATATCACGACAATGCACCGGCGCACACTTCCCTCACGTTTGACATTTTTTGGACGAACATTCAACTCACATCGTTCCACCATACTCACCTGATTTGGTACCTTGTGTCTTCTTTCTATTCCTTCGACTCAAAAGACTACTCCGATTGAATTGTTTAGTGTCCGTAGAAGTATTAAAGAGTTCGTTGCGCCCTTTGAACTCTACATTTCAAGTGGAAGTCAAAAATCAATTATATAAATTGTTTCAAGGATTGGAGAAACATTTATCTAAGTTGTTGAAGCCAAATAACATAAGCCAATTAGGTCTTTGAAAGCAATTAAATTAATTTAGGAGAATAAATAAATGTTTTTTTTTTCTTAACTTCACAGCGAACTAACAACCTAACTACCAGCAATTCTACCCTTTTATTGTGTTTTTTTTTAAATCGGCATCAACCTCGAAAAAGTTTTCTTTAATTTTTTTAAGACCGTGTAACTAAATCCTTGTTACCGCGCTCCTCAGTAATTCGTTCTTAGTCTATTTTTGTCCTATAATTATGAAATTTAATGTCATAAAATCGCTAAATAGTATTCTGTGCACGCCAACGTGCAAATTTAATAATATTGTATATATACACATAGCATTTTTTGTGCTGTAAACTTGTTGACTCTTCATAAATTTTTAAATGAGTTCTATTTTTATACAGTGTTTTAGCGGTTTAATTTTCAGGGTTCGGTACCTCAAAAATTAAAAGGGGTCCTTTAAAATCTCTGAGGTTTCTCTCCGTCTATTTGTGTTGTCACAGCCGTTTTCAATGACCACTTGATGCAGAAACTTAAAATTGGCGTGATAATAAAATATTAACCAGCACGTATCTCAACAGTTAACACTCAAAAATATTATAAATACTGAAAAATATGTAACTTAATAAGTTTAGCTTTAATTTAAAAACTGTTCAATTAATTTAATTTCACCTGTTTTTTAGGAATTTACGCGCAGTTTCTAGAAAAATTATAACGATTATTCTAGATTTAATAATTTTTCAAATATACACCATGTTTTACGCCTGTGGAACATACAGTAGGCAATATTGTGAATAATTAATATTATATATGTTTTAATGGAAATAACTTTAAATTTGGCCTGGTACCTTTAAATTTTTATTAGTACCTAAATGTGTAAGCAATCCTCGTAGTGCGAGTTCTAGTCGTACCTGAGAAGATTTTATTAACACTAAGTGACGATAAGCACAGTTGATAAATGCATAAATTCAAATTATTTTGAATAATATAATAAAATCAATGTTTTAAGGCCCTAAAAATAATCAATTAGTACATTATACATAAATTTATTTTACCGATATGTCGACAACAAAAGATAGAAATTTCTTAAATAATTGCCTACAATGAATGAGTAAAGTAAAAAGGCGCTTAATACTTTTAGCCAAAGCTGTACCACACGATATATAATTAAATGAACGGAAATAATTTCATATAACTATTTTAATGACAGAATTCAATGAATTAAAACAATAACACAGATTTGCCTTGTTTAAACATGAGTCATATATAAAGCCGATTTTTTTTAAATACTTACTAAAATAATTTAAAACTTGCTGACCCCTTTTTTGCAACTCCCAACTTTCAAACAGGAAATATATATTTTCTTTCTCCCCAATTGAAATCACGAGTATTTTGGGCATAATGTTTATACGAGTGTTTCTATATGAATATTTTGACATATGAATCTATATATAGCATTATTAATTACGCAACATTCTTTATATTATATTAAGGAGTTATTATAAAAACACGATCTGTTCCGCTATCAATAGCGGCACCATAGGCAATCAGTATCTTAGATAATTTTTTGACAGAGCTCGTTATTAACTTTCCAAAAAGGGTCGTGGAAATATATATTAACATTAATAAAACTAATCGTACGTAGGCGGTGTTTCGGTTAAGTGTAATGGAATTTTGTTTACATTCGCGATTAACTTATATTAAAAATTTTTTGTCGTCATTAACTGGTTGTTTGTATAAAATATTGAAAATTTATACATATCATATGATTCAATACATATGTTCAATACATCTTGAATCATATGGTTGATGAAAATAAATTCAGCATTCAATAATTTACAAAATAATACCCTTTTGATTTTTCAATAATAGCAGAATTATATTAATCTCATTTCCTAACAAACAATTATTAACATTGTATAGTGAAAATAATTTTTAAAACAACTTTACAGAACCTATATCTTGTATTATTAAAGTTATTCAATTATTTATTTCATGTCTTCAATGGGTTATAATGTTCTAAAATTAATTTTGTATTGTGAAATAATCGAATAAATTGTCAATATATGAGCAACGTAAAAATATAATTTAAAAATACCTTTCCGGATAATTTCATAGATAAAGTTTTTATATCGATAAGGATTAAGAAAAGAATAAAAGTTTAAAAAATATTTTTTCCAACGCCGTTTAGAAACAGCACGCGATGAGGTCGAAAGCATAAAGAAAACTATTCCTGTGAGACTTTGATCGGATTGGAATGGAATTAAAATATTTTTAATATTACTTTCAGTTTTACCAATGTGTATCCGAAGAAAAAACAATATTTAGTAGTATTTTCTATATTTACACTTTTTTCTAGTTAAACTAAGAAATTTACGACGTCTTTTGTAAGCGCTTTGTTATCCTTTCGGTAATTTCTATAAGTTAGATCTTGTGGAAAAAATAGTACATTCGAATATTCATGTTTGCTTTTATTCTAGAGAGTTTACTAGAACAGTTTAATTCTGAATTAATAAAATCTATATTCTGAACTTCGCGTGCATCCTTACTTTCGATTAATAGTATACTTTGTCGGTTACTTGATGTTCGTAAATTAATATTTTATGTGCTGTGGGGTTTCCTTTGCCTTCATGGTACACAAGATATTTATCCAAAATGTAATATCTGTAAACAACTAAGCCGTTTCTGAAGCAAAACCTTTGTATTCTCTCATATTTATTTGAAGATACATGCTAATGCTTGCAAAACATTCATCGTTTCAATTCCAATACCAGTAATTCTTAAAATTTCGTTACACTATATAGAATCATAAAAAATCACCCGTTTAACCATATTTAAATAATGTTCGAGCTTAAATATTTGAATGTTCCTTTTAGTTACTTCTATTGTCTTTTTATTTTTATGAACAAAAACCTGCCGTGTGTTCAATAGGAAGCCTATATCTTAATATTGTGTACATTAAAAAAATCTTACCTGGACATGAAACAGAGACAAACAAATTGCGATCATAAAGGCTTAATTATAATTGCGTGTAAAACTTTTCTCCTCTTTTAATTCTTTTTGTATCGCCACGAATATAGCAGCAATGTAGCTGATGATGTATCGGTAATGCTATTATATCTTTCTATAGATCAGCGTAAACATATGACGTCAACGAAATACATATGACGTCAAATAACCTCTAAACTATTAGGTGTATAATCTGTTATGGTTCAAATTCGGGCAATTTGATATTCAAGAATTTTTTACTTTCTAAGTACTTCTATGCGTCAATGGAAAACAAATGACTTTACAAAACCTGGTAGATGGATCTTGTTTCTTTCAGAAAATTTTCTTTTACGGTGATTTTATTTGTTATTAAAAATATCAATACTTATGACAACATTAGCAACTTAAATTTTATTCGATTAGAATTGTTACTCCATTTCGTTTTCATTTACAAATTTCGGAAATATTCTTCTGGAAAGTCGTGAAAATCTTAAAGTATTGGCATTGAAAAATAACTTCGAAAAACAAAAAAGTTCGGAAGATACCTTCAAAATATCCAGTCAATATTTATGCTTGAAAATATATCAGTCTTTCTTTCAAGTTGCCTTTAACCATTAAAATTAACAATCCGTGGTAAATTATGATAATCTTCCATATAGATCCATAGTACGATATATTAGATAATGTGTGCATATTTCGACATATCTTTTCACCTCCTTAATTATATTTTCTAATACCGGGCGACGAAATTGTTTCATCATTTCAAACAAAGTTCCTTTATGCGTAATTATATAAAAAGCAAACAAAGCGCTTTCATGCGTAATTACATAAAAATGTTATAAATTTTCAAAAAAACATTTTCTTTCATTACCGTCATCTTTGAATGACAACAGCATGTACAAGCGCCGTACCGTGAGAAGCTATACTGCTAGTACAGCAGTGCGTTCGGTGCAAATTGTCAATTTGCTGTAATACCTTGATTCACTCGCGCTACAGTCACAATGCATCGCTTCGTCTCTTTCGGTTAATTTTACATGTGGGCAATTTGGATTGCAGCTGTGAGAGTTTGTGTGCGTGTAGTTTTGTATTTGTGTAGTGTGGTTTTGTATTTACGTAAAGTAAGAGTGTACCGTATTTTTCCTTTTTTGTTTTGAGTAAAGCACTCAATATAATATTTAATACAACTAAATTATTATTTGTTACATAACTTTAATTAAATCAACACAATTAAATAATTAAAATTGATTTATTTCAAGAACATTCACGTTTGATCATTTGTTTTTCATTACCCCCGGCCGCTATTAAATTGAACACCAATTTCTGTCTCTAAATTGTTCTTCATACTGCCCAAGACGGTAGGCTTGTAATATTTACCGCACCAAGACACTGACCATACAAAGCAGTTATATGTCTCAGCGCCCTCGGGCTCATAATACTGTAGTAATTATAAAGGGACATCTTATTTAGGGCGCTGGAGGATGATGGATTAGGTCCATTAGTCGGGGTCGGGCGCACGACTCTATGCGGCCACTCGGTTGTCACTCATTCAAATAAAATACGTTATTACTTTCAAGTTAGGATGGCATGACGTTAGTTAATAACAGCAAGTTCGATCGCGATATTACTCTACGAGTGTTTTTATACTCTTTCGATTGTCATATAAGAAATTGTATTTTTAGTGATTTATTTGAGGTAATTGAAATGTCAGTGTAATCATGACAACTGTAGTAGTATCGAGTGGTGGAATCTTTTATGAGATCAAAAAATAAAGAAGTTTAATATATACCAACTAGCAACTCACAGTCTACAGTTCTAAAGTTATGTGAGTGATTTTTTTTCAAATATAACGGTCTTTGCCTTACATATATATATATATATATATATATATATATATATATGTGTGTATGTGTGTGTGTGTATGTATGTATATATATATATATATATATATATATATATATTTGTGTGTGTGTGTGTATGTGTGTGTATAGCGTGAGATGTGCCCTTGAGATATCTTTATATTTTTCAGAATTTCGCTGAACATCTTCAACTCTAGAGTTTGTACGACGCCATATTCTTCATACAATTGATATTGAAATGTTGCCTGGATCCATTAAAGTCCAAATATAGTTTAAAATCGTTGCTCGTCACACTCGGTGTGAGTTAAAAAGTTTTTATGGTTTGTGCATAAACTGAAAACGTAAATTAAGTAATCAACTTTGCATGTATTAATTCTCCACTACATAACTGAACGGAGCTATAAATATATAATGTGTGGTGAAAAACTTCACTAGTGATTAGGGCAGCGAATTAAAAACTGAGCCGAATGACTTGTACCGCCGTTAGGTGCCGTAGCGGCACGCAAAGCCTTTCGTTGAACCGAACAACAAGCATTAAGTAAATCTAAAATGAAAACTGTTGTTGATATTCTATGTGTTAAAACTGGCGACAATAAATAAATTTCATTGTGAGTCATGTACAACTTTCTTGTAAGAATGTGAACATATTCATTTATATGTTTGTTTGTGGGATTGTATATATGGTATATATATATATATATATATATATAGATATATATATATATATATATATATATATATATTTATATATTTATATATATATATATATATATATATATATATTTATTTATAATATTATATACATTATACAGGTTTACAAGTGTCCCATGAAACAAGTACAAACCGAAAATGAGCTATAGGCCAGGTCATGAATATGTAGCTGTCAAAACTAGGCCTTAGTAAAAATCTAAAATTTCTATTGCAACAATAATGATTATTATGCATATTAAATAGCTCAAAACTTCTTGAATTTCTATTCGTTGCTCTACAGTATTTCATTGATAAGTTTTCACTCTGACTTCTGAGCATTTCTTCGCAAAATTCCAGTTCGTAACGAAGAACACAATTATTTATTTTGGTGAATAAGAAAGAAACCGTTGTGGGTAATCAGTAGGCAAGAGCGTTTGCACTCGCTGAAAGTGGTACGAGTGTACCCCGCGAGATTCTTCGCCCCGAGTGTTTCTTCGCAAAATTAGGTGGGTTTTCGACTTGGGAATCCTAGTTCGCCTTGAAATTTATAGAAAACAGGCTCTGTGATCTCTACCACTATGTTAGGATTGATGACATGTCTATGTATCCTTCTACCAGAAAACAGTCCTACTATTACTAACAATGAGTTATATCTACCGATAAATACACGGGACGTAGTAAAGCAAACGGTGCCAATCATTCTCATCTGCTCATTCGCATTGTTCTAGAATATTTTGTTGATACAATCTGACTTCTGCACGATCATTACCATGAATTATGCCATATACGTAATGCATCTTAGCATGTTCGCTCACTGTGTTATCGCAGTCAAAATCACTTCGCCCTTTAACTTTACATTTTGTAAGGCAAGTCGTTTTTCAATCAAAAATCGTCTAAACTAATATTATAAGTAGTAAATAACCAAAAAACTAAAGTAAAATTTATAATGATCCGTGAATAAAACAAAAAACACGATAATGAGCGAGCGAAAACTATAAGCTACGAAAATCCCGGCCATTGTTCAATCCAAGCCAAGAAATGAAATTAGTTCCAGTTTCCTTTCTCATTCACACAAAACAAATAATTGTGTTCTTCGTCACGAACTGGAATTCGTGCCTAATTGCGTTCTTTGTTACGCGCTAGATTTTGTTCTAAGAATATCATTATTGCCTACTATGCTTGAAGATCACGCGCAAATATGTTTTTTACTGAGATAAGTAGATTTAATTGTTACTGAGCTAGTAGATAGTTAGTAGCTTTGCGATTTATGAATTTCTATTGAAATACTTGTTTTTTATCAGAATAAATTTTCACAATTAAATGAAACTACGTGATGTAGTATTAATTCTACTTTCTTTAATTTCTTTACCACGACCTAGGTTTCGTTGTATTACAACATCTTCAGGTGGGATATAACCTGAAGATGTTGTAATACAACGAAACCTAGGTCGTGGTAAAGAAATGAAAGAAAGTAGAATTAATACTACATCTCGTAGTTTCATTTAATTGTGAATAATGAATTTCTACAAAATTAACGCCAAATATATTCAATAATAGAATAAATTTTGTATTATCTTACCACATCCGTTCTTTAAAAAAAACTATTCAATCAAATAGTAATAGTTTTATTTCCAAAAAAAGTCTTATAGTATTCTAAAGCCTATATTAAGTAAGCCAAAAAATATAATAGAGTTTCAATAAGGGCTTAATACATTAGTGGAAATTACATGAAAAACTGGACAAAATGGCAATTTTCTTGGAATTTCGAAAACATTGATGACTTGAACGTTTAAGAATTTGGGATGTACTTATTTGGACCCAAATTGAATCGTGGTCAGGTACCCTACCTTTGTTTTTTTTGGACGTCTCTAACTGGAGCACCTTTATATATATATATATATATATATATATATATATATATATATATATATATATAGCGTTTTGTAAAAACATGGCAGATGTAGCAAAAAATATTTCGGAAACTTGGATTCATGTTAAGTAATTAAATTATTTTCAATGTATCATCAATTCGCCTGCTGTACACTTGATTGGTGCAGAGTCGATTAGAATCCTCAATTATTTGGAGTCCACACGAAGCAAAGTGAAGCTTGATGATTGCACGTGTGCAAAAAACGATCCTTCGGTTCTGTAAATGTGTTAATATGGTTACTTTTGGGTTACTAGTTTTCCATCCCTTTAAGCTTAGAAGAGATGTTGCGCTTATGAAATTTATATTCCAGCTATGAAAAGAAAAAAAATATTGAGTAAACTTTCATTCTTCATACCTAACAATTTCCTGCGTTAACGCAAGCAAAGAAGTGTTTGCTATACCACACTCTGGAACCGAGCTATATCGAAACTATCCAGTTTCCTGCAGAATTCAACTGCTCAACAATCTGTTCGTGATCGCATCAGAGTGTAATTTATTCATGATAAGTGAAAATAAATTAATCGAAATGCGTCGTTGTTTTGTCTTATAGTTCTTTGTATTGGAGTATAATATATCCCTTCTTCAATTAATTCTTATCTCTACGAATAGGTTACCTGTATTGGATCGATAAATGTATGCAAATAAATATATATATACATAATATACGCACACATATATATGTTTACTTTTTGGTGCACGCCTCATTGACGGTTGATTAGAGATTTAGAAATAACGTAGGGTCAATTTGATGTCAGATTACACAAATATATTACTACGCGTCGAGTAGTTATGCACTTATACACATAAATAGAAGGCTTTACGTGTATTTTAAATCGCGCAATGAATTTTTCCACCCGGGCTTGGATAGATGGCAGACAACTTTGTTGCATATCTTCTGAATATAAAAGTTTTCGATGTCATATATATTTGATATAAGCTTACGTACTTTGTTTCCTTAACTTGTTTCAAATTTGAGACTGTTTTCAAAGTTTGTAATTTAAATACGAAAAGTATTATATAAATGTAATATTATGCTGTTTAATTTGGTCGTTATGTACTTTATTTTCTACACCTCAATAACTTTGAACAATTTTTAACTTATAACGAAACTGTGGAATTACAGAAGGAAATGCATTAAAAATATTAGCAAAAAAAGTATTTAGAGGAACGTTACAAAAGTAATAGAATAAAAAAACAGTCTTTTTTTAATTTATTTGTTTTATCACTTAAGAATAGCATCTTTCAATATTAAGAGCACTTATGTAAAACGGTATTATATATTTATCGGTATCATTCATTTATATATATATATATATATATATATATATATATATATATATATATATATATATATACATACACACACACACACACACACACACACATATATATATATATATATATAAACATTATTGTGTACTTGTGTATCCATAATTTTTGGTGAAAAATAGTCTAACTGCTTCTGAAATTCTGCTGCTGAACTTCTGAGTTCTTTTTCAATATTCAGTGATGGGAAAGTTTTTTATGCATTTCTATAAGTAGTTATTGGTTTGGTTAGGTTAACGTCATTAGAACTATATAACACAGATAAAACATAGAATACAGCGTCATAATTATTATAACGGCAACACATGTAACTTCACCAACTATTTTGAATTTTCTTCATATTTATGGTATACTTTTTTTTTAATTTGCATATTTTCGGGAAAAGTTATTGAGTTCTGCGACAATTTTCAGGAATTTTATAAACATGTATTTTTGTAAACACCTGAATATTTTGAAAGATTAATTTACTTAACCTTTTCAAAACAGAACTAACGGCCTGAAAAGTCAACCAACGACCAAAGGCAAAAAATGCTGTTCATCAATTTTCTTATGTTTCATAAAAACCATAATGTCACTAATTTTATAATAATTGTAGTCCAATAAATAGTTAGTGCAGTTTTAAATTTTCGAAAGTTTTAAGAACATAACATGCTTAATACGTTGTTTGAAACTCTGGTAGTAACAGTATTTGAATAAAGATTTAATTGTTTTAAAGGTGTCTTTATTGCAGATTTATTTTTTTCACAACGTGCAAGCTACATCGACAAAATGTTCATGTTAGCAGCCCTGGATGCACGTACTCGTATACGTTCATCACGCTACTAAATCTTTTAGTTGTGTGGTAGGACGTCGTGGCATACGTACTCACGTATTAATGAAACATACATTTTTTTTCTAAACCTTCAGTATTTCATTTATTGGACTGGAATCATTAGTTTCCAAAACCTATTTTACATATTACTCTAAAGTCCGAAAAAAAAATTTTCAAAATTAAGCTAAAATTAATTATAATATTATTTTAACAAAAACTAAACCGACTTAAAAAATCGAATTATAAAGCAGGAAATTATAAAACACAAATAATATGACCTAAATATTGATATAGTAAAACTAACATTTTTATTTATTATTCCAGACTTAATACAAAATTCTTAAATTAGGAATCTTTATATACAAATAAATAAAATATAATATAATTAGAAAAACAACAATAATTTTTTTTTGAAGAAAGTAATAAAAACTTAATTTAAGTAAAGTAATTTAAGTAATACTTAAATTAAGTTTTATTATTATTATTAAATATATATATATTTTGTTTAAAATAATAGAAACTTAATTTAAGTATGTAATATAAACTTAATTTAAGTATATAGTTTAAAATATTAAAGTTTCTTCAATGCACAGATATATAAGTCACATAACTTTTTATTTTTCCCTATTTCAAATTCTTTTTTTGAATGAGTTAATTTTTTATTAAAAATACAGAATTTAATTAACTATTACTTCAATTTTCCTTTTTTTTAAATTCAGTACTTGTTATTAAAAACAATAAATGTTCGCAGAGTTTCAATAGTACAATCTTAATGTCAGTTGTTGACAGAGATTGAGCTTCCATATGAGAAAGTGCCTATGTAAATAAATAACTACATTGTGATTTTTGCTAAAAATATTTTTAAATCTGTTTCGTTTATGTAGGCGACATAATAATTCCATTAACACTATTTAAACTTACTTACGATTAGGTTGGAACGTGACAATCATGGATGCGAATATCGCATGTATTCAGAATCAAGGGCACGTCTTAACTAAGCATTTCCTTGAACTTATTTAAAGCTTTCCATCCAAATCCCGTTAAAGGATTGTATACTTAAGTACCATAAAAATATGACGTCTAAATATGTATGCACCCCGATAAGCGGTTTAGCCTAAAGTCTACTAGCCTAAAGCTGGAACTTTATTTTAAACTTTCATTTCCCCTCTCGAGAGAAATAAAATATTACTATTAACGTCAGATTTGTCAGTCCCGAAGACATAATGGGGTTACCTAACACTAAGCACGTATTTTAGAGGCTTTTAACTGAAAGCTCGACTTGCACGCAAACACAAAATTTAGTTCACACGATAGCACCGCTACTCAGCTTTAAGGAGACGGCTTGAGGTGTTAAGAGAGCTTTTTTTTCTAACGTGAATACTCAATTACGTTGTTCGCTAGCGATAAGTTTCCTGAATGTTTGCCTCAATCGTTAATTGGTCTGGCGAGTGCGGTTGTTGTGGCGTATTTAATTATTTACGATTACGCTGCGCTTTTTAGTTTTTATTGGCGGGAGAGGTTTGTATTAAATCGATTGAGTGGCTTTCAAATTATTTGTTATATTTATTTTTGTTCAGCATCGGAAAGTGTGTTTGAAATTAATGATGGCGTATTATTAGATTCATGTATGCTTTTTATGCACTATATAGGTAATAAAGATATTTTACAAGAATCTAGTCGTATTTATCTTTTATTTTTATGGTATAGTAAAATATATTGTTCTTCAAAAGTATATAAAGTGTTGGAAACACTTATTTAAAAAAATAATAATAAATCGATTCGGTAATATTTTAATTCCTTTTTATTTTCTAAGTATAGTTAGCTATGTGATTTTTTGTCATAAATTTTATCATATTTATCATGCGGGTAATATGGTTTTGACTCACGTCGATTTAACGTAAATTAATTTTGAATGGGTAATTTACTACATTTAGTATCAAAAATTAATTCGTAGATTATTTTTTATGATAATTAACACAGCAAATTATAACAGAGAAAATGAATATTCAATAAAATTATTATTAGATTTATGTTTAATTTAAAAAAAATATGATCTTTTTATTTAAATGTTAAAAATGTAAGTCGATCGTTTTTTTTTATTTATGTCAAATTTAATCCAGTTTGCGTTTCTTTCCAACTTTTAGCTTTTATCGCTTTTATTATTAAAGAAAAATATTCTGACAATCGTACAATTAGCATTGACCTGATCACGATGCTAAATTGGTAATGATAGAACAAGGTGGGTTATGTGGAATCTGACATGTGTCTGGACTGCTAATTCAATACGCCAGGTATAAAGTACTGTGCTCATTCGTTAACGAACTTTAAAAGTAAATTCGCAATATTTAAAACGTGCACTTTTAGAAGCATTTCGGATAGTCCAAAAATGTCAGTAGTATAAATTAAAAATATTATAGGGTAAATGTTCGTTTGAAACACGAAGTAGTAAAATAATTCTTGTTTAAACGATAAATGTCAAGAAAGACTAATGTTTTAAATGTAAAGGCTTTTTGGAGCGTTACAAAAAACTGCGAAACTGTTAAGGAACTAAAGTAATTATATCGTTAATACAGATGCACAAGTACACTAGATATGAGGTAATTATCTTCTAGGGCTTGGTAAAGGACAAAAATTTAAGAGCAGTCGGTTTTTGAAATTTCTATAATAATTATATGGTAATAGTAGTGTAATTATTTTTCCAGTGGATAACAATTCCTCTACAATAAGGGCACATGGAATAAAATCAGAACTATAATTAACGATTCCCCCACAGTGAGGGCACTATCATATCCTGTTATGAATAGGTAATTATGAAAATGGAACTTAAATTTATTAATAGGTTCCTTAAACATAAATTAGTTCTTCTAGAAATAAAAATTAAAGACAAGTAAAACTTTTAATAGGCCATCCTATTACACTATTATCCGTATACACTAAGGCGCATAAAAATATTTAAGCCAACATATCTTGCTTACATAGCATTTCTATTAAATATATAAATGAGTATTTTGTCTAAAATATATTTCACAGACATGATCAATATAAATTTTAAAATTCAAAATTATTTCTTATTTAATTAAAGTAATTTATATGGAGTGTCTATGAACTTTTTACATGATCTAATTACTCTTAAACTAATGGATCTTACTTAACTGTGTTAATATTTGTTCTAATTTAATCACATACGCTACTACTGTGAATGTTTTTCATATATTCAAAAATAGTAGTACGTGTCACTAAAATAGTAATTTAGTGACACGTAACTCTTAAAAAAATACCCATTCTATTTTAATATTTAGTAAACGAATTCCTGTATCGAAAAAATGTTCATGGAATATTTTTAAAAGACCTCTTCAATGAGACTTTTCACAATGGAATATTAAAATAATCACCCCCATTTTACACGCAAAGTACTCTAAAAAATTATTTTGAAAGATTTTATATAACAATTTTGTAGGCATTACAAACATTTATGACCGTGCCAAATTTTATCTTTATAGCACTAATAAACAAATAAAATGATTGTGACTTACAGATGGATGTGATGAAACTATAAGGGTTGCTCGTGTGGCTACGAACCCTAAAAAGAGACATGCATAGCATGGTCCTTCTCATTGATGTATGCACGACGTGTAGTTTAGACAAGATTATGTACGTAAGCGTCAATGTTTCACATCGGTGTGTTATTATGGGTAGTGTGCACCGGATCGTCCTTTAAAATGTTATGGAATATTGAATATGTAACGTGAATATATATCTCAACGTGTGGAAGCAACGTATCCCAGTTTAATACGTTGACCGATTTCTGCGCTCATGTCGTTCTCCGTATTAATATCTTGCATAAAATAAATAAACTCAATCACTATTTCCAGCTTGCAGTCTTCATGATATTGGGATTCAAGAGTGTATTAGACATTACTTGATTTTTCAGAGTATCCCTATATCTTCGGCGAACTATGTGAGAAAGGAATTTTCTCCATTCCGAAGTTTAAGATATTCTCAAAGATGTTGATATATAATTTTGAAGAATACTATCTTCCCATCCTACGTTTATTTTTATGAAGATTATCTTTCCATCGATCTCAATTTTTATGGTGGCTTTTCTGTAGATCATTTTGATGAACTCTTTGTACCTGTAGTTGATATGTATCTTTGGAATGTACACAGCATTTCACAAATATCAATGAAATTAAAACCTTTCTAAAATCGATTACACGCAAATGTAGGTATACCCTCATATAATGCGCTTACGTATTTCGTGTTATTTATATAATTTTTATCAAAGTTACAACTTAGAGACATGTTTGTACTTGCCTGAATTCGTCTTATCTGAATTTTATTTCAATAATGAGAAACGTATCCTCCGTATTCTATGGAAGTCCTCTGTATTCGAACCAATAAAAATTCTAATATTGATTTCAAACTTAATTTTTGTCAAAGTTATGTCTCATTTCTTTGTTTGTTATTTCTAATAAATAAATGTGAAATAAATTGAATTTTTTTTAAATTTACGAATTCCTGCCATAATTTTACCAAACAATTGTGATAATTACGAAACTTATATATTATGAAATCATCATGGCTTATAAGCACTTAATTTCTTTCTTAAATTTCAATTTGAATATTCCTCTGTCTTGTTGAGAAAAAAGTTCTTCGACTCTAAACTTTATTACTATGATACAATTAACATTGTAATGTAATACTGAAAACGAACTAGTCTGTTAAAAAGTAAGTTACTTACTTTCAGTATCCAAATGAGTCCTTGTATTAATTTATCGAAGTAAAAGTACGTCGATAAAATGAAAAGACACTAATAAAAGGGTCTTCAAACTATATTTCTGACGACCTGAAAAAAAATAAAAAATAACAAATTGTATAAAGTATCGTTATTATATAAATTATTTCAATGATATAGTAAAACATAGGTCGTATTTATCGTATGGTACATTATCAAGCATATATTTTTACAAAGAAAGAGATGTTTAACAGAATATTAGACTGATGTCGATAATTTTTATAAAAATATTTTAAAACTATATAGCAAGTTTAAAAAAAACCCTGGGATGAAAAAAATAATGCATATAAGATATAATTATTAAAAACTTCTAAAGAAGAGAAAGATCAATTTTTTTTCATTAAATATAAAAAGTTATTATGAATTTAGTTTTCACAATAAAATGAGAAAATTATAATATGTAATAAATAACTTAAACGCAATATTTAATATGATACTAAAGATTTTTAATAAACTCCCTTATAATGAATGCTAAATACGGGCCAGTGACGTCATAATCCAATTATGTTTTATATGGGGCGTTTCCGTGCGAATTGTATTCGTCAGTTTTTAAGTCGTTATAACTTTGTAATGAAAAGTCCTAGGTACGATATATTTATTTAAATTATTTTTAATGTTATTACTTTTTCTATTTTAGTAATATAAATATACTCGAATACCCTATTATAAAAGAAAAATTAGGCTGAGATATATTTTTAAATTTGAGGTCACTTTGTGAACAAAATGTTTATTCATAATTAAGATAAATTCATGACTGATGATGAATATTTTTATTCATAATAAAGATAATTTATCCGAAAAAGGACAATAATTACATATAATACAAAGCATATTTAAATTTTTGCTTATTTAAACGGCTAACTTATCTAACATCTCCGAGACATGTCAGAACTTACACTAAACTAGATTCGTTGAGAATATCAAATACCAAGACATGAAATTAATTCGCCTCACCTGACCACTATACCAATTATATACTTGTACTGGAATTTTTAAATAAAATATATTTTTAATACTTACTAAAATTAATTCGAAGCTTATTGAAATATTCAAAACATATTTTAGTTGAAAAATAAATTCAAAAAATATACTTATAATAATCAGAATCATAATAATCGTAAATATACTAATAAGCAACAGAACGCTTAGTATAACGATATTTCAAAACATAAGCTGCCATATTATTTACGTTATTCTGTATAATTTGATTGAAATATTATTATAATAACTGTAAAAATTGTATAATATTGCTGTATAGTTTTTGATGAAAAGATATGAATGTATTCCAGCTAATACCTCCAAGATCTAAAGGACGCCTAAAGTGAACCGTAAAACCTTTTAATTGTGTAACAGTTTCTGTCAACGTAGAAGAACCTTCCTTGAACCATAATATTACATTCAAAGGTATAAAACTCATGGTATTATATTCAAAGAGTAAGTCGCGGGTGGGTTAGTGAATTTTAATTAATATGAATTTATTACAACCGCATTGAAATAAAAATCGAAAGCTTCAAAGCCTGCTGATGTACCCAGTCAGCATATATTATAAAAAAGGACGCTGAAATAGCATACAAAATATTTTCAAATTTTTGTCGCCATGGTTAATCTATTGGAATGATGAAACGATTGGTGGAATGTGACAATTAACCAATAATATTAGGTATATTTATAAGGAAAAAAATAAAAACGTTAAGCAAATTTTGGGTTATGATGACTTTATTTTTTTTGGGATTACTTTAATCCTTCAAATATCTACATGTAAACATCTTATAATATCTGGATCACACTGAACATTTTTTCCGAATTGTTTTTTAATGTGCTGTAAAACTATTTTTGTACACTATTCACACAAAACTCCAAAAACTTTATTGTTTACTATGCATTCTACAGTAATTAAAATTGTTGCACAAGTTTCAATAAAGGCAAATGGGGCACGAAATAAGCAATAACTAAAAAGAAAACGTTTATGATGTATTTACTTAAAATTTACATTTTTCTACATTTTTTTATATTCGAATACATTAACAAGTACTTTCTGAATATATAGCCAAAATTAAATATAAAATATTGCTCAAAATATAAAATATATAAAATATTAAACAATCTGACCATCGTTTGACGGCGAATGTTTCATAAACGTTATTGTTTGTTTCGGCTTCAAAATAAATGTGCTCAGTATTTAATGATTTTTCATTTGAAATTTCAGAACGAAACGTAATGACCAAAACAATTTAAATTATATTACTTTCTTTTTGACTGTCTCTCGTATTTTTTTCAAAAGATGTGCTGTTATTTTTATATTATATAAAGATCGGCGGAAATGGAACTGTTACAGAAATATAACATATTTTTTTTTAAATCTGGTATAATTTAGGATATAAAAAACCAAATTGTTCAGAGATTGGCAATCCGGATAGATCTGATAATAAGATGCAATTTGTTATCATGGTAGAAACCAAAGAAAGCAAACTTTTTAAATGCGCATATATTATATTTTTAAAATGCTAAGAATTTTTAATGAGAACTAAAAATAAAAAGAAAATAAATGCACAATAACTTTTTTGAAACGATAACAAATAACGATTAATACCGCCGTGACATTGACGATAGTTCTAATTGTTGCCAGAATGAATGTTTTCTCGCCCTTTTCAAGTTTGATGTGAATTTTTTCGACGACCCTGACAGTCCTATGAATTTCTTGGATTGATATGGTATATTGATGGATAGAGGATTCAACAGTACGCAATCTGCCCTTTGTTTCATCTCGCTAGTTCAAACACTTCCGTTGAAATAAAATTTACAAATTATCATGCAAAATAACCTAACTTTACATATAAAATACAATATGTTTCCTTTGTGTGATTGATGATTTAGTTAAAACTTTTAAAGAGCTTATTTTTTAGTTCTCTCTATTTAATAGTGTCATTTTTATTCTTGCAATACCATATGGCCTCCTGCCAATTTTTTTTACGTCTTAAAGTCAATAAAATATTTTAGTTAAGGAAATGCTATTTCTACGTTAATCAAACAAGATTTTCACACATGTTTGTATTGTTCGATTCCGCATATAATTGTTGAATGCTCATATATTAAACCTTCAAAATCATTATGAATTTATTTATCATGTATGTACTCACTATTCATAAGTCTAATAAGTACGTACACAACACAGAAAATATATTTTCTAATTAACTTTTTACGTACAATTTTAATGGCATAAGTTCTTTCTCGTTTTTTAAATGTTCTTCTTCTTTACATTTTATGTAGAATTGTCCTCTTTCCGTTTATTTCCTAAATTATCAACATAAAGTATGTTCACTATGAACTTGACAAATTCATAAATTTAAAATTTAATTAAAATTATATTTTTTAATTTTGGCTACCATCAAAAAATGGTGTTATAATTGACTTACAAATGGAACTGCCAATGGATATTTGCATATCTGCGCCACTTGCTTCTTCATAACTTGTCGTATCAAAGAAACCTGTTAAATTAAAATTGATATTAAATCTTAACAATAATAACTTAATAGCTAAGTGTTGAATCAATTTGGGTTTTATGGTATAATAAAAAATTTCAAATAATATCCTAAAGTCGCCATGATAGTCTACATATTATATTTTGTTTGTAAATTCTGAATAAAATTTATATCAATATATGCTTGGCATTAATTCCTTTCTAAAATTTAGATATCACATATATTTATAAAGATACTTTTACTAAAATTTTATAATCTGCAAACATTCAAATTTTTTTATCAAATTTACGGTTTCAATTTTATGATTCAGATTCAACCGAATTAAATTTACAGAAATTAAAAAAAAAATTACCTATATTACATTTTTCTCTTTATACTTGTTACAATAATATAAATAAATGGCGAAAAAGTTTACTTCTGAAAAATATTGAATCAATTTAGGTACATATAAATTATAATATATACATTATCAATTCTTTCTAATAAACAATGCGAAGCGTTTCTCTTTTTATAGTGAACACGCTGACTTTATAGCCTATCATTATTGTGATATACGATTGAAAGAAATGCATAGATCTTTATGTTAACAAAAAATTTATATAAATTTGGCTACCGATTATGGCATATGCCAATTGTTTAATTTCCTCTAAATCATTCTAAGAGCAACTTTAATATGAAATAATGTTAAAATAACAACATTTTTTGTAGTTTACTTTTAAATTAATTTAGGAGTGACAAGAAACAAAATTTTTAAAATATCTTTTATAACGTTACTAAGATAAAATCAACTGCAACGTGGTTGAATATTAAATTTATTCTATTGGACTATTAGCAAAGATTGATTATACCCACCTGAAGATGTTGTAATATATCGAAACCTAGGTCATGGTAAAGAACTTAAAGAAAGTAGAATACTAAATCACGTAGTTTTATTTTATTGTGAATAATGAATTTCTACAAAATTAACGCCAAATATATTCAATATTAAATTTATTGTTTTATTCTTTAATGAGAATTTGAAGACATTTCAGTGTCATTAAATAATTATTAAAATGAAGATTACTATAATAAATAGTAATCTTCATCTATAATAAAAAGAAAGAGTAGCTGTATTTACCTTCATGGTAAATAGCTTTCCGCATACTGAGATAATTGGCCTCACAAATCTGCACTTCACACACGAACTCCATTGGCGAAGTCAAATCATCAGTTTTTAACATGGAGCTGGCGACAGCAAAGTAGAGACCGTCAATTTTCCGTATGCTTGTCCGCAAATTTTTCAGCGCTCTTAGGAAATAATGCAGAGTTACATTTAGATTAATATAAAGTAATGCACGGTGTTAATATTATTTATATTGGAAACATACTACTATAGTTAAATCTAGATAAATAAAACTTCAATAATATTGCAATCACATAAGGCGAAATAAAGGCTAAATTTCGCAATAAAATGAGGAAAGCTGCAACATTTGCATAGCCTTTGTCTCAAGCTTCTGATGATGAACTGAAAAGTTTCATAAGATATCATTCGCTAGTTTGCTATAAATAAAATCAAAAGTTATACAAATTGTAAGTTATTGAATTTGTGTAATAATTTTCAATCCGGCCCGAGCCAGCCGAATTGATACCAATGCGGCTGGATCCGTGCCTGATTGGTGCTTTATTATACGTCTATCTAATAAATGTATATTTTCTCAAAATCAGCTGGATAAAAGTAGGTAATGTATATATTATTCTAAATTGGTGAATAAAACATTTACTTTATAATTGGAAAACCAAATTTATTACTAATTATCCATAGACAGGCAATCGACTAACAATAAAATTTAGTTAAAAGACCAACCAGTAATAAGTAGTAAAATAATTGAAGATAATTAGTCTTAATAATTTTCACAGCAAATAATATCAGTTTGTGTGTTCCATAGAATTTATATATTAATTTGAGATTAAGCTGTCTCTAATCACGTATAATTCTACCTGTCTATCACTTTTTAGTTTGAAAGAACAATTTAAAGAAACAAATCGGCTTATTTGTGTCGTTCCTCATAAAGAACTATAAATATAACCAGCCGTCAAAAAGACCCTCTCAGCTTCGACAGTAGCTTTGTCTAAATATTCTAAAATGAATTTAAACGTTGGTTCTGCAATATGAAGGATCGAATCTCTTCTCCATAATGCCTTCAGTCAATTTACACGACTCCAAACTGTTAACTAATCATTTATTGGTGACCACTTTTGCCTGAAAAATTTTATGTCAGATTTCATCTCAATTAAAAATGTATCCATGCACTTTTAGATTATAAAATTTTTCGATCATACTTAGAAGGCTGTTCTAGCTTGTACAAAAATCCAAACTAAGACTTAATTATTTACCTGTTACTACTTTAAAATACTTTTGAAGGTACGTGTCTTACTTGGTAGGTGATCTTTTGAATACTTTACCCGTTTCCGAATTTTTTAAAGAAGATAATTTTATTTAGGAACTATTCAATTCGTGGAAGATGAGATTGATGTGGATCCGTTATTATTGTCACGTCTGTTGCAATTAATTTGACTCGTCCGTTTGTTCGTCTTATTCAAGAAAAGATATATCGATGTGTTCAATTATTCTTTGCACCTTTTTTTGTATAAAATTTTTATAATTGTTTTTTATAAGTTCCTTTGGAATATCTTCTTCGTAAATAATTTCAATTGTTTCAGTCTCAGTTTCTGATGTGAATGTTTCAGAAAATAAATCGAAATAAGGATCTTTTAATTAGTTATTTTCAGAATTTATATTGATGTGTCAGTGTTTTCTGGCTAAATGTACTTTTAAACCTCTGTAAAAACCTTTACTTATTTTCAGCATATTAGAATAGAATGAGCATTTTGCTCTATTTCCTTTGTAAAATATAGTATCCCCATCACTGAACTTTCTCATTATCCCCACCACTTTTACCATGATCTTGATGTGGTTTTGAAGGACACATTTAATATTATTACAACATATGCAACACAAAATAAAATTTTTAACAAAAAAAGGTAAGTCGATTTGTATTTCTTGATATTTTCTTACATTATGTTAGCGTAATAACCACTATTTAATAAAAAAATGTATCTAAGTTACTGTAAATAATTTCCCAAGAATAAACGTATTTTTGTAGTTATTAACGTATTTACCCATTACTAGTCATAGACCTATTACTAGTCATAATAGTACATGATATAAAATTGTAACTCGTACGTTACTCTAAAGTAAACAAATAGGCTGATATAAAGTATAATAAACTGTTTGAAATGACTAACAATTAATTATTGGTAATTTTGCAATGCAATATTGTGAAAGCAAAACAATTCAGTACACAATAAAACTATAATTGCATTGTAATTTTTATTACCTTACCTTCACCTTAGATAAAAAATAGTAAGTTGAGTAAGCACTAAATTTTTTTTCAAAAACTTAAATAAACTAATATAATTAAACATAACATCTCACTTAATAATTAAACACAAGTTTTTTAATTACGGCTTAAAACAAAAACACATCATATATTTTGTCGGCCGAAGTCAAATGACTGGCAAGGGCTGAGGAGGCGAGGGGCGTGGATGAGTGCGTGAATTACCGATAATATCCAATCAAACGGGAACTATGCAGAGCAGGTTGATTTGGCAAAATCTCATCACTCGAACGCGACTACCTATGCAAGTATATTGCACAGAATCATGTTCTCGAGCATTTTTTCGTGTTTATCTCATCTGCACCGGATCCGCTAGCTTGTTGCCGGACCCAGCAGGTAGTTAAACAATGCCAGATCTACCGGATTATCGAATCTGCCGGAGTGGATAGTAATCCATAATCGAATCCAAACATCTTATGGCTCGAATTAATCCTGAAGCATGTAAAATGGACCTCCGCTTATTTGACTAGACTTTGAAGAATATGACCTCTGTTAATTAAATTTATTGACAAGTCAAAAAGTTTGCTGCATAACCTTCCATAACTTGCCTAAGAATTGACTCTTATATCTTGATTTTCCCCTTATTTCGAATTTATAATGGATACGACGTTATTACTCGAATTGTTTTTTTTATTTTATGTGCCAACCTCCAACGGAACTTTTTAGCACTCCTTTATGTGTTACGTCTAGAGTCAAGTTCGCTTATTTATTTGAGGCAGCTCACTTCTTTTATGGATTTTTATATTTTGGACCATAAAATTTTGATCTTATAAAATGCAATCAATTTGAAAAGTTTAGTTTCAACATTTAAGAATAGTTAAAAACATTTATGATGTGAATTCCGGAGTAATAGATTGCTGCCGAATTTGAATTCCTACAAGCGCATTTTTGTCGAAAATTTGAGAATAAGAAAATATTTTACAAAAGACGATATTAGAACAAACACTACAACGTGCTAAATTTTCAAATCTCTAATAATGTAAGGGTGAGGGGCAATATTAAACGAAAATGCTAATGAATTCAGCAAGTTAGTCGGTCATGCTGACTAACTTGGCAAATATATGGTGAAAATGCCAATGTCAATGATAATCATTGCGTTATTGGAAAAGTTGGATATGTGATTTATTAAATAATTATGGTAAAAAAGACATATCCCATTCTCATAAGAAAACCCTTTTTATAGGAAACTCTAAATGGACAGTTCTTTTGCAGGCTGACTCTCGTGACTACTTGTAGGCTTGGACGATTATGAATTGTTTACCAAATAGCTAGTGAAACTATAATTGAAAAATAGATGACAAAACCAAACTTGAAATTCGTTTATTTGTCGATAGTTTTACCGTAATAATATTCTTCAGATTTCATTAGAGATAAAACTTATACTTGCACTAAGCATACGTTTTATCTCTTAACACTATCATCCAATTTCAGACATTGGACCAAAGCATAATAAAGAATTTCACTACTTTGTACAGAACAAAAGTTATATTAAAACTCTATTTCTAACATTGAAGATAAAAAACATATCTAACTGTATCCATACTACAATATGTGGGATGTTCCGATAAGGCATGGATCTGTCCAAAAATTGTTAATTTTTTGTAAAACTTAGGGATTTCACGAAAGACAAAATATAAAAATAGAATTGGTCTCGAGTCTAAATAACTTACCGAAAAAGAAATTGATTCTGTGCCATTACAACTTGAAAATACAATTGTTGAACATTATGTAGACATGATAATATCGCCACTGTAATGTGAATTTTAAATGATTGTGAGACTGTTAATACGAGCAAAGACAAGACTGACAGCAATGATTCCATTGACGATGTGATCTAAGAACCTCCTATAGGTATCCGGTATTAAACAAGCTGAAAATACAATTGACCTTTCACATACATTCAACTAAAGAAGCAACGATGTTAATGACGATATATTCTTTACTTTTCATAAGATTCAATGTAAAATCAAATTCAAAGTAAAGTAAAAGATTTAAAAAATACTTTTGATATTTACTCATGTTTGAAGCCTCCATAAGTCAAATGTCAAATTATTTACTTCCGTAACTCGAAAACATCTATACAGCGAAACTGCCGTAACTCGAAACATTTTTCGTTTCTCTTGCGGCTCGATTTATTAAAGTTCGGCTTTACATAAATTTATAATTAAGGAGTAACCACACCCCTAACGTATTTTTTGTTGTATAAGTTATGCAACTTACTTGTCTTTGTTAAAAATTCAAGTGACTGAAATTTTCTTTTAATAAAAATGTTTACATACATTAAATATAATTGTATTTTTGACCACTTTTCATCTCTTATAGAGGCTAAGCGAAAAATTAGGCAAATTAAATATGACATTTTTTTTAAATAATTGTCATTAACGAATGTTACAAGTATTTTGATAATTAGCTGTTCAGTATCGAATATGTTTCCATAAATTTATATCATATTACAGTACATCTTTGAATATGCAATGCAATCTCTTAACCTCAGTTTTTGTTCAAAATAAACTTGGTAATGATAATGTTAAAGTAATTACTTTTATTTATTCTGTTGAAATCTTTAATTTGACTTTATCAATTTTAATTCGCCAAGGGTCGTTTTTGGTGTGTTTCAATAATAAGGAGGTCGTATTATTAATTTTTGTGTTAATTTATAATATTTCGAAAAACAAATTTAAGAAAAAGCAACGGATCATATCATCAAGTATAAAAAGTAAAACTCTTTTCATGTTTTTGAATGAAAAACCCAAGAGTCATTTCATAAGCACATATAGTCATTCACGGATCAATTTACATAAGTTTTTGGCAACAAAATTTTCAAATAAATATAGTTGTAATGCGTGACAAGATATCTTAAATAATGAGGTGATTTATATTATTTTTTTTTAAATCATATAAAAAAAATATTATATCATAGAAATAAAATATTTACTACTAATAGGGAGTGAAAACACGTAATTAACAAAATTGTTCTCTATTGTCATTGGAGTATAATTATTTAAGTTAATAAATTCGATGATACGGTTGTGAAGGTAATAATTTAATAACAGTTAAGTAAAGATAAAAACATCATCACTACGTTTACAATTTGCTCCATCAGATATAATGTTTTTTTATTAAGCTGAAGTTTTATTTTACTCTATGCTACGTATAACACGTGCTGTTGATTTTTGGTGCTATAAAGTTTATTTTGGTTACCAAAATTCAAATAATTATTTTTGATTTCTCTCAAATGCTCACATTTCCAGAATTGTTATATTTATTATAATTACTAGTTGGCCGAAATCTAAAATATAAGACTATTATCTACCGATTTTTATACATAATGACGTATATACGTATTTTGAGTTTGATTTTTTAAAAATATTTCGAAACAGAAGTTATCAGACATAAAAACTCTGTCACTTAAAATGGTCAAAAATAAATGAACTCCTTACGTAACATAATTAGATATAGTTATTTCAGCATTCTCCAACTGATTAATTAAAAAACAAATAGCAAATGACTTTGCTACTGAAATTTAAATTAAAACAAAAAATCAACAACGCAAACAAATTTATCTAATTTTCATTTCTAAGATTGAATTTTCCTCAAGGGCTTTCCTAGCGATCAAATGGCTCCACTATTATTTAATTAAATATTCGTTTTCATTAAAGCGAAGTACCAAATAAATCATTGGAAACCCTTTAGCTATGTAAATTGGACTAAATTTATTTCAACTGAGAATCGTGAGTATTTGTTTCAACGTCGACTAGTCCTAACGTCCTTAATTAACAAATTAGCCTAATCAATTAGCTATTGCTCGAGATCGATATCAATGGCCAGTAATGGATAATTAAGTAAGTGATGGCATTGAGAGACGGAAGAAGGGACTTACCGCTTGAATGCTCGGATCGTAATGGATGGCTCCGGGTACATCGCTTCGGCCGAGCATATAACGTTCAATAAATCCCCTCTTAGTTTATCTTGTATAAAATGAAATTTTCTTTCTGGAGCTATAAAATAATAATTAGGCTCTATTTAATTAAACGATTAGTGGAATTTAGGTTTATAATATACATAATAATTTCAAATTATGAGAACACGATGAACTTTGGCATGTTGTGTGTGAATTGACTCGAAGCGATAAATTCGGGCTTATATTATTAATTATTTTTGGCTTTAATTTATATAAGTTTTTCATACTTAATATAATATACCTTTTAGCCACACAATATTTGTAATGGTTTCCCTTAATTTTTTACATTTAATCAGTATATTTGTGAGACTCGTTTCTTCCAAAATTTTCAACTTTTTGTACATAAATTAAAACTAATTTCAATTTTAAGATACATTAAATTGAAACTAATTTTCGGATATATTTTTGTATTAAAATATCGTCATAAAATTCAATTTAATTAATCGTCTCTTGAAAAATTGTAGAAATTGAACTGCTTAACAGATATTTTCAAAATATATGAAATATGTTTAACAAATTCACACAGTTGTGTATTTGTCATGTTTAAACCATTTTACAATATTGTGAAATATCGAAACCCAAGTTTTTGCAATTTTTGAAACAAGCACTTCACTCTGTTCCGTAAGTATTACATGACGTAATATTGAAAGATAATTTTTGAAATTTGTTCCAGTTTGGTTTATAACAAGATAGGCATCTAAATTTATTTTGTACATAATTGACTTATCAAAATTGTAGTATTATATAAGAGATATAGTTTAATTATAGTTTGATGAATTGTAAAAAAATATTGAAATACTGATAAATATTTTAAAAATATAATTGAAAAAAATATTCTTTATTAGTTCTTTAATTGTTTACATTATTTAATTGTGTACATGTACTTAAGCATATTTCTTACAGATTACGAAAACAACTAAGGTACAATACTGATACGCACCAAATATAGTCATGTGTTTTGTTTTTTCATCCTCATCCAAGAACGTCGACACGACGCAAGTGTAATCGCCCGTCAGCTCTGGACCAGGGTTTAAAATCCTAATTGCCCTATACATTTTGTGGCTGACTCGCGATGCTTTATAGTTCAAATCGACCTTTCCTTTCAACGAACCCAGTGCCTGAGGCTTTTGCTTGTAGATCCACTGGTAGACGGGCCTAGATTTGTCTATGAAGAACCACTTCACCACAAGACCAGTCGTGTTATCTACTAAAAAGTCACAATCTAGGACTATCGAGTCCTTTGTACCGTATTGGATAATCTCGGGAACTCTGATGTCGACTATTTTTACTGGAAGAGCACCTGAATAAAATGAATAAATATTGAATATATTTGACGTTAATTTTGTAGAAATTCATTATTCATAATTAAATAAAACTACGTGATATAGTATTATTTCTACTTTCTTTAAGTTCTTTATCACGACCTAGGTTTCGTTGTATTACAACATCTTCAGGCGGGCTATTAGAAAAGATCTTTGCTTTAAAGAAAGTGGAAATAATACTACATCACGTAGTTTCATTTATTTGTGAATAATATTAAAAACTGAGTTCTCATCAGCCGTGAGATAGTGTATGAAAATATTTATTTATTCTTTACTAACTCAACCTAAGTTATTAAACTATTTCATCTTAGGAAAAGGTAGAAAATGAATTCAATATCCAATTTCAATATTTTTTTAAATTATATCCCATATCTATTCGTGAATCTAATATGATCGTGCGTTAATTTTTTTCAAATAGGGTTCTGGCCATAAACTTAATATACTACGAATAGACGAACACATGACGTGCCTTCCATCACTGAAATTTAGTTGCTTCTGTGTGCGCAATTGTACTTATGTGTGAGTTTTAGTGAGGTTTTTCACTAATGATGTTATATCGATAAAATAAAAATAAAGGGGCATTAGGTCAAATTTTGTTAACAATTTATTGAAATATTATATGAAAATACAAATAGTGTGACTGTACAAAAGGAGAAAATATATACAAATATTTTAAAATTAAGCAAATAACCTATCGCCTAAATAACCTTTAAGTACGAACTATAAAAAAATTATACTTGTTTTTAAAATTTTAAAAATAATCAACGCGAGTTCCTTATACAATGACATTACTGAGACTGCATTCTGTAGCGATTTAAATTACACAATTCAACTACTAGGAAAAATTATACAATTCAATATGAAAAGAGGAATTTTATTATAGTTCCTCATATAATGATATTATGAACCCAAAACTTTAAAACGTATTTCTACGATTCTAATTAATCCTTTTGTTTGTTATTATAAAAATCCTGGGCCTTTAAATAAAATAATCTTATTCAAGTGGTTTTTCAAATTGTCTGTTGATAATTGTTTACAGTTGTTTCATATCTTAATCTTATTGTCAAATAATTTTCAATTATATATTTTATTAATAGATATATGTTGCCATTATTAAGAGGATCCCGCTCATATGAATGATTAATTAAATTGTCAAAAAAAATGTTATTGTAAATAAAGTGTATAATTTCTAAAACTGTTTTACTAAGAGTCGTCTTACCAAAGTTAAAATTAGTTTTTAAATGTAGCCTAAAAAAATGTTCGCATTTTAAGCATATACCCAAGTCAAAAAACCCACACATTCGTAATTGAACCAAGAAATCTACACAAACTTAACAATGTATATATTTTTTTATTTTTTTTAACCACGAATATACCTATATATTCGATAACTGATTTAATAAATTGTGATAAGGCTTTAGAAGTGTTGGATAATCACTATAATAATAACGAGAATACGTTTTTAACATTACTTGGATTATCATTTAGAACATATTAGAAATTTCTTTAAAATTTTATCTTTTAATATTGCATTTCCAAATTATGATAAATTCAAGAAACCATGTCAGCACTGAATGGCTGTCGCAACAGACCTTAAAAGTATTGCGCTGCTGCATCACTTTAATTTCTTGTTTAAAATAATTAGCGTGGAATTATCGCCAAACGATAATTTAGAGGAAAATAAGTGATAAAAGAGTAAGTACATGCATCTCATTTATCTGCGAAATGTCTCTTTGGAAATGTCTATTTGGATTATTCGTATATGTTACTTCACAGTTCAATACTGAACACGACACCATTGTACATTATAAGCAAGAAACTATAGGACACTTTTATCTGTCAAAATAATTTATTTATTCATGTATTTTTATCTCTTTTCCAATCGTAGTAATGTCATAAAGAATATATTCTCACTCGCATGCTTTGTTCGTCTATTCATAGTACATTAAGTCTATGGTTCTATCGTTACACGTTTTTTCTCAGAGTCGTAATTTTCGTAGAAATTTTCAGTTTTTATTAGCAAACTATTTTTTCTAAGTTAAAATTTGCATAGACTCTCTCAATTTATATTTACCTCATTTCTTTCCATTGAAAATAAAAAATTATTTCATAAATCTATTGCAAAAAGTTTCGCAAATTGGATAATGACAATAAATTCTCCACATTGTACCTCTGATGCAGTTAAATAATTTTTCCCCAAATAGAACTTTGCGTGGTACGGCACTATAGTGAAATATTTCACTAGTATTCGTTTTTTATTTACAATTTAAAGTACATAGGAGTACTTTATTTTTAGCAACTAGATATGTTAGTATTAATTTGTCCAACTGTTAATTGTTTTTTCACCCTGATGAAACAATTTCAATCAATTAAAATCGCAGTCAACATTTCATTATTTTTAGTATTGTTAAACAATAAATTGGAAACTCCGCTGGGAAGTAAATAAATGAAATTATTTATTTTGTGCATTGCACATCCTGTTAGACAATATGTTTAATATGTTAATTGTAATTGTTATTGTAAACTTTCATAATTTTTGTAAGACCTAAACTCATATTAGTGACTTACATTTACCTTTTTTCCGAAGCTACCAAAAAAGTTCAAAGAAAAATTTATTAAAAAAAATTTAGCCCTTTCTTCAGACTTTTTTTTATACTACTACATAACCAATCACATAAAAACATCAATTACGTTGAAATATTCGTCGCCTTTTCAACCAAATTTTTTATTGACCTTGATATGAATGTTGTACCCTGCATGATATTATGCGCTTCCCTTTGCTTTATAAGACGAAAGACGAATTAAGAAAATTAATTACTTTTTGATAATTTTAACAGAAGTTTTTTTATTAAAATGTGATTATTAATTCAATCAAAATATTTTATGAAAAGGAATCGACCCGTGTTCAATAACCCGCAGATTTAAAGACATCGTGTTATAAGGAATATTGGCTAGTGTTGACAAATTTCATATGTTCTTTCTCTCAATAACATTCCAACGCAGAGCCAAATATGTTCAGCTTGTATTAACTTTCCAAATGTTAAGGGCGAGGTGGATGTTGATAATTCCCTCGATAAAATGAATGTTGGTGGTCAATTAATTGTTTAGCACTTGACTTGTGCACCGGTTTTATTTGGAACTTTTCTAGTGCTCATAAAAATGCTCAGCGTTATACATTTTACATAACAATACAAAGGGAATACAAATACATTGGTTGTATTTTTTGTAAACGTAAATTCGATTTTATCCAAAACTTTCTTAATATCAACTCATTTAAGAGCTTTAAGTGTATATCTGTTTTAAAACCGTTGGATATGATATCAGTATTCGTTTACATTGTGAAATTAACTTTGCAAATACAATTTAGGAAACAGGTAGTAAATTAAAACAAGCTGAAAAACAACCGAATATTGTTCGAGTGTAGTTCATTCCATAGTCTTTAAAACTCATTGATGGCACATCTTTTATTGATAACATATATGAACAGAAATTCAGCACATTGTTCTAAATAAAGATGAGACAATGTGGAGACGATATACAATTCGATTACATTCGATATACAAGACGATATAAATCCTTAATTTAGAAAGTTCAAAGTAAGCGGAGAAGCTACCGTAAACATTCCCTTAGCCTTTTTTTGTTTTTTACAGCATAATTGTCTGTAACTTGATTCTGAAAGATCGTATTCTAGATAGCATAATGATTTGAAATAGGCTTACGAAAAGCTTGGGAATAAGCGATTCATAAATTATTAATATCTAACTAAATCCAACGTGGACAAAGTCACGGACAAAAGCTAGTTATGAATAAGCTTCGGCTAATTTTAATTAAGCACAAAAGTTCGTTGAGCACTGTGGCAGCTTTTCAAAGAGCCCGAGAAAGTATGAATAAAGAAGAGTTAACTCAGTACTTTATTCACATATTCCAACCAATACAAAAGTAAATCGACTGGAGTGAAGCATGAAAAACAATAAAGGCGTATCAAACTTTGTATTAGGTTTCATTTTTCAAAACCTTAAATAGGGACTGTTATTGTTCACGTTCTGTTTCTACTATTACACTTATGGATTATATTTCTATCATACCACAATTGTTTTTACTATTTACATTTTAAAGAGATTATGGATTTAATGCAAAATATATAAGAGTTTTATGTACCCTCAAATATTTCAAGTGTCTAATTGTGTAGGGACCCATCACAGTGCGAGTTTTGCTTTTGCTTGGTAGGTTTTTTAGAATTAGATAGAATTTTTTTTAAATCTATTCCCATTCACCTTTATTTGTTATTTCTTTTATTATAAGACCTAAATTTTATTACAAACAAAATTTTGAATAATATTAGTTGTAACTACGGTAAAGAGAATTTTCAATTTGATGAAATCTATATTCAAATTGTTAATTTAATTTGTCTGTAACATTATCAAATTTATAAATAATGGTATTGTGTCGAGTAATAAAAAGTTTTTTGAAAATTGCGCGATATGAAAAAAATGATGATATATTTTAGTTCTTATTCTCAGAAAATGAATCGCGCTCTTGCTGTAATAAATTTAGTTTGTTCTTATTTTGTATATTACCAATGACGTAAATAGAAAAACTGTTCTAATTCATATGTCACTATCATATTTAACATCATTTCAACAAGTTCGTCAGTTAAATACAACATTTTACATAACGCAAAGTATGCGGAAGATTTACTAAGTGAATCACTGTAATTTGACTACATTAAAACAAGTCTACAAGCAATCAGCAAAAAATAAATAAATAAAAAAGCCATATTGCGTCACCCAATTTACAACCATCGGGACTATTGGTCGATACTGATGGATGGGTGTGTCGCATCCATCGACATATAATTTATTTGTTCAAGTTTAATATACATTTTTAGCATCAACTTTTATCCTTTATGTATTAAGTGACGTTGAATCAATTATGTGAAAAATTAATAAAACGAAGAAAATTCGGGAAAGTAATAGAATAATTTATTGAAATACATAATAGATTTTTAGAATTTTATACATTGTGTTATATGCAGAGAGAGCGCTACGCAATTAATATAAAGTGTTAACGACAGATAATTTAACATTTACCTGCACATAGAGCAGGAAAATTTTTCTGCTACAGCGTGCAGCTCAAGTTTCCAGACCTGTCTATGTACACCGATAGCTTGATTAGGACCTGTGTGCCCTTTTTATAGTTTTTCAATGAAATATAAAAAGTAAAATAAGTTATTTAAATGAAAGATTGCAAGTTGTATGTTAATCATTAGTTTAATTTATTCAATTACAATCAGGTTGCGAAAACTGTTTAATTTTTTCTAGTTTGATATAAATGCGTGAAAAAAAAAGAAATATATATATATATATATACATATATGTATAAGTATGTATATATATATATATATACATATATGTATAAGTATGTATGTATATATATATATATATATATATATATATATATATGTGTGTGTATATATATATCTGTCTACACAGCTTTTCATATTGGCTATTTTATAATTGGCTTGAATTCCAAATTGACATATGTTATGTGTAACATATGCGATGTGTGTTTTGTATTTAGTATTTATCTTTATTATTATTTTTATGCTTCATATCAAGTGACTAAGAAGCGTCGTGAAAAAGATAGTCTTAAATACGTATAGCTATTAACGTTTTCCAGAAATAAATTGAATATATCACCTAACTAAAACTAAAGTCGCAGAAAGAATTCCTTAAATGATAAGTTATCATCCAAGTAATTAAAAGAAATTAGGAAATTATTATCTTGACTATATTATCTTTGGAAAGATGTATAAATTTTAACTTAATATTGTATGTCCTACATACAAATACAAATGTTACTTAATTGAGTGTGTCGAACTTTTATACTTTTAGTAGATCATGAGATTACATAACATTAAATACAATTGACGATAGTCATTGTAAAATGTGTACACATGCATTATGAAATAAAATCAATGTTTCTCGCTATATATTTCGTAGTTTTTTATTAGAACCACATTTTTAATGTATGAAAGTGAAATGTAGGTGTAGTATTTAGGTATTACCCTACAGGTGATAATTGCTTTAAAATCGGATATATCTTGCTCAGCTAAGATGCCTCTATGCTCTTAATTTGTAAACCTACTTGAATTAACGAAAATTGGTCTAATTTTAAATATAATTTAAACTACTCAGTGGTAATATATTTCATGTTCATGAAGTAAGCAAACATTTTTCAGATACATTTTAATTAATTACAAATACGTTTTTCTTTCCTAAAAAAAATTAAAAATAATAACTGCCAACTACACTATGCGTGCATACTAACTTGATGTCACGCGAACGTCTGAAATAAAATTTGGTCACCTTTATTAAATTAAATCTTTTTTCCTTTTATAAAGAAATAAATAATTATTAACTGATAATAGTAACGAAAACGCTATTTAACTGCATAAAGATCTAGTTTAGTTAAATAATATTTTTGATTCAATAATATTTGTAATTCTGGGGTGGTATTTTTTTGAATTGTTATTCTGTTATTTGCAAATTTTGCTTAAAAATGTCTCCAAAATATTTCAAAAGAAAATATACGAAGATAAATTACAAAGTTTGTAACAGTAGACCGCAAAAATTGTTCCAATGGGAAATTTCAATGTTTAGTTTCATGCTGTCCCATTGGACTTAACATGATGTGTCATTATAGTTCACCGTGGTTATAAATAGTGAAAGGTCATCGATGAAGAGGTAAATGTAACGCGAAACAGGAAAATGTATAATTATAACAAGTTCCTATAAATTAAATGTCGATGCTGAAAATATAATACTATTGAAAGCATATTGATATGTAATGATTGACTCGCACATAAATACCAATTATATTTGTATGGACTGATCGCAGAGTGTGTTTGGATACAATTTTTATTTCATCCAAACCTTTTGCAGAAATAAATCAGAATATTAAAGTGTACGTGCCAAATAATGTCACCGAGTGCTTGTATATATTTAAACAAAATATTTTTATGTTCTTTTAAAGAAATATTTTTCCCAGATCAAAGTGCGTGTTAAAAGTGTATTTTGTATGTTTTAAATGCAAAATATTTATCTAACATACTAAGTTTCTCATTACAATTTTTCTTCAACAATATATGTATTCAATAAATCTACGAAATTTACCTTTCCGTCTGGCGTTTCCCATTGGCCTCATACATGCTTACACGCATATGCGCATACACGCACAAAAGCGTATTATATCAAAAGCTCATATGCATGTGAATGTTGATTATGTTTGTACAAAGATTATATTAAAGAAATTACTACTTTATTTTGTTTCAAAATATGAACGATATGTCTTGAATGTGTGCATCAAACACATGCATAACATCTTTGAAAGTATCGTAGCCCATGTAGATATTCTACTTATATTCTTTACCTTCCCTGCTATTGCTACAATCTGAAATATGTGATAATATTACCATATGTCACTAAACCATATGGACGGAAGAAACCTTTGAGGGCGTATGAATCATTGGCTGATATCCTTACTTACAGGATGTAGGCATGATATGGTCTCAGTTATTATATTTAACTAGCTACCCTTTCCGGCCACTTTGCTCGGGCTAAAAACCATGACTCAGTTTTGTTTTACCGGTTTTTTTATACATTAATTAAGAATCGCTAAAATAGGTATCTTTATTTCGATATGAAAGTATAAAAACACTATTTAATATGTCTTACTTGTAAAATTTCCCATACAAATTCATCTCCCGTTTCACACGGATTAAATTTCGAAAAAAACATTTCTTCACGAGACATTTCAAGTTTGTAAGCTTTATAATTTCGTAGATTTAATGACGAATCTGGCTTATATACAGGTATATACATATATATATATATATATATATATATATATATAAATAAATATATATATATATATATATATATATATATATATATATATATATATATATATATATATATATATATATATATATATTTCACATAAGATATAAAATTACATGAGATAAGAAACGCAAACAATAATTAGTTCGCTTATCTTGATTTATAATTGTTACCATAAATCTCCGAAAATTTGACAATTTAGCCAAATTAATCTATTAATAGCCCCTAAGAATTCTACAAAGTTATAATACACTTAAAATGTATACAAAAATTAAAATATGTCATATTTTTAAAACATAAATTTTATCCGATCGTAAAACTTCCTGATGATCTAGGAAACTGAAATATGATCCGTATGCTGGGTTTAGCATGCAAAAAAGGCGAAAGTGAAAACATATTTAATTTTTCCCCTCTAAATCTATACAGTAGGGGGATGAATCTCTGTAGATATGAGAGTCTTAGAATTTTCTGTAGACGTAGAATAACTCTCGAAAAACTAGAAAAATAGAATTTGGTGTGTGTGCTTATATTAGCATATAAAAAATGAAACACTTTGTGGACAATAGGCAAATATGATGGAGCGATGTGCGCTACCGCAGCACTGCCAAGAGGTGTGCAAGTCATTTTGTAGGTATATTACGAGTACGCGGCGACGGAGGAGAGTGAGGTCAGCAACGCGGCACATATCAAGTAGAAGTGTTAAAATCGAAACATCTGCGAGTGGGCAAATGCAGAAATGCGACTTAAAAAGTAATTGAGATCCCATCAAAACATTTCATTTAAAAATGTTGCTAAAGCTAACTCTTAAAAGTCATGAAATCTCATGTAGAGCCAAGCCCTTGGTATTGGTATGTAAGTCTTAAGTAAGTCTACAATTTGGTCAAAAAAATTATAGTGCTTGGCCATGTCGCGCGTTTATAATTTGTTTCGTAAGTTCATATTGACCGCCACTTTTTTATTAATTTTATTTCTCACTTCTCTCATCATCGGGAATTTAAAACGTATAAAAAGTCTTCAAACATTTTTTTCGTCTTAATTTTTTACCACCTAGAGTAATATATTGCATCAATTACAAATATATTCAAAATTGTGGAAAAAGATTTTCATTTTCTACAAAATTGATAACATTTTTAAAAGAAATTCGATGATGTTGAATAGAAATTTCAAATTATATATAATAATATATGATAATGAAAAATAAATGCTTGCAAAATTATATTTAAAAAATGATTATTTATTCAACATTCTTAGCTTCTACCCTGTAATAGGATATTATTCAGTAATTTATTAGCGTGAGTAGGTATTTTGTTTTATTGTCAATGTAAAAGCTAAGCGAACAAAACAGTATACGCGGTAACAATTATTAAGAAATTTATAATTAAAAGATTAATAAATATGATTATTAAAGAAAACATTGAAAAATATGACGAAAAGACTGAAAAATGTGATGACTGATTATTTTTATGACTATTTAAATATACTTGCCATGATGATTCTTACTAACAAGAAACTACGCCTATAATTAATTATTTACATAATGGATACACATATATGCAATAGTCGAAACGGTATATGAATAAAAATCCGATAAATAAACAAGATACATTATTACACTTTAACATAAAGTTTGCGAAACACAATATTAACTATTTAAATTTATTCACGTATTTGCAAAGGTGTGAAATTAAAAAAATTATATATGCTTTGAAATATATTTGCATTATTTATTATTGATTTTAATTAAAGAGAAAAAATGACAATTAAAGAATAAAGTATCCAACTTTCAACTTTCAATAAATAAATATAAATTTTGTATGTTATGCAGTAAGCAATATACATGTATCTTACAAAAATTAGAATTTGACCTTGGAAGGTGCTAACTGGAATTCTTCACTGATGAGGAGTAAACTCATCAAGTTTGCACTCACTTGTCTTAACGTAAGCAAAAAATAACAAAGTTAATACATAGTAAAATAAAAATATAGTCGTCGCCGTAGTATTTTGGTTCGGGTTCGATTCCCGACCGCTCGTCGAGCGGGACTGGACTGATGTTCAACTTGATTGTAAGATATTGGTCTCGTAGCAATAAGTCCGCCATATATATCAATTAGATACAATAAAATAGATAAATAAAAAGATAAGTATATACAATCTACAGGTATCGAAAGCGAAAGCTAAAAAGCGATCGTAAGCGAAAAAGAGACTGTGACTTATATGCTGGTGTATATCTACGTGTACACTTGTGTGTATATATTTAAGTTCTTTAAACATCAAAATACGTCTGTTCCGGTTTTAATATATTATTTCTGATATTCTCAGTGACGTGGTAGGATATCATAAGCAATAAAAACAGAAAAATAAAACATTTTTAAAAAAGAAATGGAACTGAATATAC
This sequence comes from Druceiella hillmani, assembly GCA_039881145.1. Taxonomy (NCBI): domain Eukaryota; kingdom Metazoa; phylum Arthropoda; class Insecta; order Lepidoptera; family Hepialidae; genus Druceiella; species Druceiella hillmani. Next base: position 50,030,990 of record JAYKKI010000002.1, on the reverse strand, counting down.
ACCGAATTACAAGAGCACTGAAAAACATAAAATCATGAAAATACGAGTACTTAGATGGAACTTTTATCATACTTTTCGAACAAATAAATTTGCAGAATACTGCTACTGCTGGAGATTTTTCTAGTAGATGCCAAATGTAATGCAGCACTCATCTGTGTGTACATGTGGCTGTACATATACCTGATAAAAGGAGAGAAGTATCGACTTGACAACGATTGTAAAAACATTCAGCAGTAGCAGTATTTTGCAAATTTATTTAGGTTTGGAAAATATACGTTTTTGTAGTTTTGTATAATAATAGTTTTGGTCTAACTTTTCTGTTTATGGAAAGCTAATAGTTTTAGTGACTTAGTTCCGTTTCCCTCTATATTTCCATTTTCTATTAACGTAAACTATCGTAATCGCATTTCCGAAGGTATCGATTGTGTACATGGAAATATCCAATCCGTGTGTTCCACGAAAAAATGTGCCTATGAGAGGTGACGATTAGAGAATATTGGGTACGTCTGATTGACCTCAATAAATGCTCGATAACATAAAACGAAATTTATTTAAACACCGAAGGATTTCCAATAAAAAATAATTAATAATTATGTAAAATATATCATTAAGAATAACGTCCGATGGACAAAGATCTCGAAATCGAGGCGGGAAACCGACAAGAGTACCAAGTTTTTTTAACTATAAATATTTTATAATATTTTAAAACCGTTGATTCTCGTTCTGCTTTAACTAAAATATATAAGCATATTCGCTCTTGGATTATTTAAAAAATCAAATATTTTTTAACATAGCCGTAATGCATCGTTAAAACAATTATGGAGGAAATATGCCAATCTTACATTTTTGTTCTAAGTATCATAGGTAAAGACTATGGTAGGTTTTCTTACTGAGAATTATCTGCTTTCATCAGAAAACGAATAAGTATAATTGCAATTTGATAAAAAATTCTTAAACGGAAGATTTTAATGACCCCAGTTTTAATATTGAGATGCTGACTAAAGACCAAATGAAATATTGACACTACCTGTTTTATATCCGTTTTTTTTTCTCAATAGAATTAGTACAATATCTAAGACAAACTTATCAATATATCTGGTAATGCTATTTACTTATTATAAAATCGAAATAACCTAAAAAAAACGACGAGTCTGGAAGTAGCAGTAACAAAATTCATAAAAAGGAGTAAAGCTCACAATAATTTCCTTCAAATCACTTCTCTGTATTGATAAACAATAATTATATCAGATCTAATTTGCATATAATACGACTCGTGACCTCATTATGTTAAATCAAATTTTAAAACAATCAATGCATTAACTAGTCTAAAATCTCCAGTGGAAATAACAATAGTACAATACAAATATTTTCAATAGGTCTAACGGGAGTCATTAGCATTCGGGGTAATCTGTATAGTACAAGTTGTAAAAATTATAAGATAATATTATGTAATCGGTACTTATTTCGTCAAGTTGTCTATATAATATTGATAAAAATATTACTTATTAATCCTTGTCATATATATATATATATATATATATATATATATATATATACATATATATATATATATATATATACATATATATATATATATATATATATATATATATATATATATATATATATATATATATAATACTTCTTCCTTCTCCCGTTATCACTTTCTTTAATTTCATTATAACAATATCTCTAATGTTTTTTTTCTGAGGCAAGCGCTAAATGAATCTTTACTTAGGTTTTGCCTACAAAATGAAATATATTAGTAGCCTGTCAATAAAAGAAGCAATCGACACAAAAATTTATGACGCTTATCTTTTAACCTTGCAAGCTACAAAACAAAACAAAAAAATAAAACAGAATCATAAAGTAAATCCATGTTATTATTTTTTGTATCAAAACTGGCTTAAACGGCTTTAAGACACAACACGCCCCCTTATAATAATCCTTCATTCCGTTTATTTCCGCTTAATAAAAGGGAGAAGAAGACAAGCATTGTAGGAAAAAGCGGTAACAACATAAAAAAAGTGAAAAACAAGCTCTCATATTTAGAGTCTGTATCACAGGCTTACTCAGATATGTATTTACGATTTCCTTTATATTTATTTTTATTCCGTATGCATGTATCAAAAAGATAAAGGTGGCTTTACAGTAAAGACCATCGTTACATTTATAAGGCCATTGTGCCACAAGTTAAATTAATTTTCGTAAGACCGAAGATAAGAATGTGTATCAACAATGAAATAAAACGGGAAGAGCTTCTAACGACATTTGAAAAAATTAAGAAAGACCATGAAAGCAGAAGAGACACAGAAGTATTTTAGAGACACAGAAACACAGAAGAATTTTATTATTAAAACCAATTATCATAAACCGGATTAAAATATGTTTACATTTAAAAATAATGAAAATGTCCTACATTTTGTTGAATATATTTTTCTGCAGATGTGGTTACCTAAATGGTCTTTTTCCGCAATATAACAACTTTTTCCAACTATTATAATCCAATTTCAATTTTGTGGTATTTATTAAAATTAAAGTAGCATTTGCACACTTTGAAGTAATCGCAATACTACTAAAGTCCTCATTTATTAAAGGAGGCTAACTTTCCTCAACTCCACATTTTAAGAATGTATTATTTATCGTTTATAATTTAGAAATTACCATACCTTTATTTCATTACAGAAATTATTATACATTATTGCTTCTTAAAACTTCCTTAAACCAAGTTTTAAATATAAAATAATATTCAACTGGAGAAGACTTTCGGCTCCTACACTACCTTAAATTATACAAAGAAATTCTACGACATTCGTGTACTATAATAGGTTATCAAATAATTTAATAATGCAATCATATCGAAAAAAATTTGCACCGGAGTGTTTAATAAATACCCTTATATTGTCGTATATTATTTTTATCACATTTTCACATACATACACAAAAAATGAGAGGTGTCAACTGCAAAAGCTTTGGGTATTTTACAACGGAGACATCCAGCGTACGAATCGTTCAAAAATATTACAAGATTTTTTCATTTCGTTTTAAAAGAATTGTTTAAGGCTTTTTCAGTGACTTCTCACTGATCGACGGAAAAGAATGTTTGACCGCCTACTTAGAAAATTGAGAAAATATTACCAAAAAAAAATACACAATATTTTTTTGAAGTTATACTTCTTTAGGAATGTTATCAAAAAAATAATGAGAGTGAAATTTTACGATACGGGCAACAAACATCAACAAACAATACATGCAACAAACATCGGTAAGAAGAAGTTGCTCACGTAACGTACATTTACATGCGTGTAGTGACTAATACTATATTCATGATAGTTATTGAGATATTTGTAAATACACAACACGTGTGTTATACTCATAAAAATCTAAGTTATGTCTATGCTTTTAAATAATATTTTTTAATAACAGAAATTTTATGGTGGTCCATGTAATAAAGAAACATTTATTTATTGTGAATATTCGTGATAGAAATAGTGTTTATAAGCTTTTTAAAATATATATTATAAGTATATTTCTCTAAGTGAGGTTAAGTTTTGGTATGTATTACAAATTATTTTAAAATGTATTTATTTGATTGAATTTAGATTTTATCAACCGCATTTATAATCACGCTCCAGTCCTTTTATTATTTTATTTATATTAATTATTTACGTGCTAAATAAAATTATTCTTGTATTATGTCAAATAAGTATAACTTCTATCGCGCGTATATAAGGAGACGGAATTTTTTTTATCTTTATTTTAATGATTTTACGTGAGTCAACTACGTCTTGAAATATTTCATTACAATCGATCTCAAAATGAAAAAGCAATAATACTATGATCTATACACGAATAAGCGGATATGATGAAATTATATGAATTCCGTTTTTGTCATTTGGAAATGAAGATTTTTTCGTATACAAGAACGAAAACTAAAATATCGAAAGCTATTTTACAACAGATATCTTCCTTATCAAATTCTTGGAACGTTAAGGTTTGAAAATATTCGGAGTTACCATGGAGCTTCAGATGTAGTTTAATACTTTATTTACACACACACACATTTATGTATATATATATATATATATATATATATATATAAATATATATATATATATATATTCGATTTTTTAATTGAAAAACTACATGTCTTATACTGAGTGCGAATCTAAAATCTCAAATAAAAACATAACTTTCCCAAAACTCAGGAAAACTAAAATAGTGGATAATAAATGGCTCACTAAATAGTGCAGAAAAGAAGAAAAGAAATAAATTATATTATAAAAAAGGAACATACGAGTAAGTACTGTAAGAAAACATTATACGTAGATATTTCAAAATGAAACCGTGAATGTTTAACTTAATAGTAATGGATTACCTTCACATCTTAGACTATATCATAAATAGTCTTAAAATGCAAACCTGATACAAAAGTAATGAGCATTGCAAATAATATCCCTTATGTACTTAGTAATTAAATTACCTAGACTAAATATGTAATTGATTTTCATTACCTTTTTACAGATTTATTTAATTGTTAATAGTATATACCAGGCCATAAAATTAAGAAATCAAGGATCTCAAAAATATTTGGTAATTTTCAAATGACTAAATTTTAGCAATAAACCATTGTTAAATCATTCTAACCAATAAACTGTGAACTTATTTTATTTAGTTTTTAGTCAGGAGTGTTTTATTATCATTTTATTTATTTTACAAACAAACCTTGAATCCTAATACCGTATTTGTCATATTTTGTGAAGTTCTCATGAAGCAAAATTGGTAATAAATTAATAAATGTTATAAAAAAATACATTTTACTAACGAAATAAGAAATAATCCTATGGTTCAGTTCAAATGACACATTTAACGATACTTATAACAGAATATACGCAATGAAGTTTGAAAAACATCGGAGTGTACTACAAAACAATGCTATAGTTATTGCGTAACGGCTTCTCGGGGCCAGGTGAGTCACATAAAAGCGTATTGCAATTCAATATGAATTAAATTTTGTCCCCACGCGTCCCGCGTGCTTGGAATAAATATAGTCAATCGGATGTTCGCCGAATAAACCTGGAATAAAACATTACTGCGACATTTGCGCTGCCGCCGAAACTGTTTCGTGAAACGGTGGAAAAGTTTTCGTGCGATAGCGCCGTGTGTGATTTTATTGGGAAATAAATAATGAAACGAAGTTGAATTCTTGAACTCAACTTCGAAAATTTTATTCTTCATACATGATTAACTGATTTTATTATATTTTGATTAACTTTTATTTTTGAATCATTAAGTAGTTAGAAAAAAGTTTATATTGAGAAAGTTTATGTCAACATTAGTTTATATATATATATATATATATATATATATATATATATATATGTATATATATATATATATATATATATATATATATATATATATACATGTATAGGGTTGCAATAGGGTTCTTGCATCGGTGCTCTACAACTACCAACTTTGCGTTTTTGATGGAGTATCTGGTATGGAAACTCGATTAGGGTGGTCAACCAGTCATAGTATATTTCGATAATTAATAGACATTCGATCTTGTTAATAATGACGATTTACTAAACTAGCTTGGAGAGCGAGGTTTATTGCCTATATTACAACACTTTTCTCTCTTCGTATTTCGTAGATAGGCACTGACACGTAAGACTGAACAATTTAACACTCATTCAATGAAACTTTTATTTTGCACGATCAGGAATCAAATGTCGAACTGTTTCCTTTAACTATCTTTTAAATGAACAGAACCACTAAGTTGACAGGATACAGTGCCTTATGTTCGTTGACAACCTTTAACTTTGCACTCAAGTGTCATACATTGCCGACTGTCAGAGCCTACATCATGAAGTAGATGCAGTAGTGGAATGGGGCAAAAGGGTGGATTACAGTATGACGTGAAAAATACCCAGTGGTATAATATGGTCATGGCTCTATTTTTGTCAGTTACATTTATTATATTGATACTAGCCTTTTACGTCGTTGTGTTGAAATAATCAATTTAGGTTTTAGATTCAACACAAAGTATTTCGTGAAGAGGCCACTTTAATATTCCGCTCGTCCTTGAGAGGTTACTATATATTCGTCTTCTTTATAAAATTGTCTTTATAATACAAAAAAAAGGTAAGTATTATGTTAAACTTAAAAAGGTTCATAAAATTACTTAACCTACTTATATATTTTATATGGATAATATAGTTACTTTCATTTCCCCAAATTTTGCAGGAATTTAACGTTAGCCATTTTCAGTTGTAAAATGTTATATGAACCAATTTATATCGAGGTATTCCACCGTGCCATACCTGAATGCGAAAGTAAACAAAATTCGCATTATCCTTATTTAATGAAAACTTCTTCGACTATTTTCTAAAAAACTGAATTTAATCCATTGAGGTAATCATTTAAGATCAACGGTGAAAAATTTATTTTTTATGCTAAGAAGGAAAGATTCGAATAAAAAATTAAACTGGTAAAATTACTGAGATTTTGTAAGTGGTATGAAAAAATCGGGAGATCCATTATACTCAGAGGAAAAACCCGAGAAGAAAAATGAGAAAGCTTACGTAGAGTATTCAAATACATAAAAAAGCTAATCGCATATTGTGTGGTCAAATGAATTGAAATTTCTTCAGAAAAACAATATTTATTTATTAAACTAACCTCAAAGTTGGATTAATATAATCTCTCTTTAATTCCCCCTTCTTTATTCAAATACTGTTAGACCATTGCATGTGTGCATGAGTAGGTAAGTGCTTGCGTGTGTATGGCTCATTTTATGTACCTATAAGCACATATTAAAGATTTGAGGTAACCAATAAAATTCTTTTCTAAAACTTCTAAATATGAATTCCTCAAAATACGAAACATTCTTAAAATCCACTTGTCATATGTAAATTATTATGGTAATGAAAAATAATGTTATTCTGAAATTCTGTCAATTACAAGAATTTTGTTGAACAAAAATTTCTTACAAACGAGTAACAAATTCCACATGCATAAATCATTTATGTGAAGATATTTACAATACCTTAAATTTCAAATTAAGGAATTGGCGTTTATTATAATTACCCAAAGAAGTTCCATTTCTGATATTAGTTACCAGTATAACGAATATTGTTTTAGTGTAAATATTATAAACATTTCCATTGCAAATAACAAATATATAGATTGCCGGATAAATGCATTTGAATTGGTGAAAGGGATTTTCATCTGAAGGATTTGCTCATTAACCATATCCGTTGCTGTAACTTCTACAGGAGTACATTTCTTTTGACTATATATCTTTAATATTTGTGCTTCTAAATTTTTTAGTTTTCGAACAAAGCTGAAATATTTTTCACAAATGGAGTGAAAAGTTATGTTGTAAGTTACTCGCGGATCTACAACAATAGCACATTTTCGAAGGAATATTTTTCACATGTGTTTTGAGTACGTTTAGTTTCGCATATTAAGAAATTTATGCAAGTCTTGGTACAAATTTGTGACATGATAAGAAATTGATAGTTAAACAAAGTTTAATTCTTTTGATTCAGAAGAATATAATTCTTTTCAATTGGAAAAATTCGTGGAAATGCAGAAACATAAGATATTTGGGCACTCGCTAATATTTAAATATATAACGATGTAAATTAAATACGAAGAATTTCATTTAAGACTAGTAATATTTATCAGCGTTTCGATGTCTGTCTGAAAATATAATTTTATATGATTATTTACTATGAAATATAGTTTTAGAGAAAATAAAGTAATAATTTATACAGAAATTCTGTTGCATGCGTGCATTTGTGCGTGCGTGCATGTGTATGTGCACGCGGAATAGTTCTGTGAGATTATTTTTACATTCATTTTCGGAAACTTTCAGTTCTCAGAACAAAAATCCTATACGATGGATTATGCACTAATCTTAGTAATATTCATAATTGATTGAATATTTTAAATTGATACGATTTTGGAGGAGAAAATTTTCCAATTTTCACCTCCAAAATCGTATCGAAATGAAAATTTTCATATTGCAATAAAACTATACTTTCAATCTTTTTATATATTTATCGCAATATCAAAGTTTTGGTTTACACAAAGTTATTTATTGTTGCTTTTTAATATAAAAAAAAACTAGAAGACAAAAATCATTTCTTCAAATGCGACCTACGCAGGTTTAATATCGTACTTTGGTTGAGGGTGCTTTCAAAAATAGTATTGATAATGTACAATATTTGACACAAATATGTAATCCCAAATAACTAATGGGGCGGGTTTTAGGGATCGTACCGTCGTGGTTCCTCACTAACCTTCTGCGAGAAGAACGCTTCGGACCAACTGTAAACAACTCCCTTAATAGCCACTTAAATTTCATGTAACCCTTCGTTTTATCTCTTTGATGCTATAATAAAAATAAAATGTCGGATTACATATAATTTAATACAAAGTTTGCGTGGCTAAATTATCTTTGAGGATACAAAATGCAAATATTTTACAACAGACTGAACTGGCTTTATTTTGCGGTTGAGCGTTTCGTTTTACGCGGATATAATACAGAATGAGGTATTTTTCATTACTTTTGACAAATGTCTTATTTACGTGCAATCAGAATTGTGGAATTACAATTATTTTTCTTCGTTTACATTTCCTTCGTTTTAATTTTTCTATTTATGACATTCTAAATTGAAAATTTCTTCAGGAAAAATATTGAATTATTTCATATCGTACAAAATTAAAGGATATTTGGTAAAGAACTTTACTACACAATAGACATATCTTCATTAATAAAAATTCATGAAGACGAACTGGTAGGTATAATGTAGATATTTAACGATAGATAATTTTAAGGTAAAATGGAATTTGATACCAATGATCGAATTTCATGGTGTCGAAAATTTAGACAATACTTAGAAAAAAAAAAATATATATATATATATATATATATATATATATATATATATATAATACAAAAGATTAAAATATCAAAAGAAAAGATCTAAAAGGATTATTGATATAAATTAGTAACATTAAATAATAAATTTACCGTAATTACTATTTTATAATTTATACTTTATTTGCAATTTCGATTGAATACTTAAATCGTTTATAATAAACACATAAGGAATTCTAGGTTTATTATATATTTCTAATATTTTTCATTCTTTCACAAATTATTTGTTAAAAAAATTATGTTTTTTCCTTTTCTCTATTTTCTCCGTATACAAACCAGTTCTACTATATATGAGTTTCACGTGTCACGCACCGTAATTCGATTTTTTAAGAGCACAGTTCTCTCTTTTATACACATTTAAAAACAAAATATTTTAAATTATTTTCCCGATATAAATATTTATATATTCTCTTGCATTTTGGTCATCAAAACTGTATAATCATATGAAAACATCTTTCATATGATTATATCGTTTTGATGACCAAAATTCGAGAAAATCATCGATATGTATCCATTAATATATTCGTTGACTAAAGTATCCAAAAATATAAATTTTCTGAATTTTACTCACGTATATAGAAAATATATTTTTCTAGTTGTTCAAATCAGCTAAATATTTTAATCAAACTTAATATACTCATTAAAATATTTACATATTCTCTGGAAATGTCATGTACCAGTTATTATATGGATACAACACCCAAAGATCTAACATTTTCGGTTCCCTCCTTCAAAATAAAAAAAAAACTCTTGAATATCCCGTCTGTCTGTCAAAGCCTTTTTCCTCCGAAAACGGCTTGACAAATAAAATTACAATAATTTCATATACTGAGCCTTACATTACTTTAAATGTTTTTTGATTTATATCTATAGGGTATTTCCATTGCTGTAAAAAATTGTAGGTTTGCAGATATAGGGTACTTCCAGTCGACCTACAACCTTAAAAGTCGGAACAGAGGGAGATTTCATAGTACAAATAAAAGGAAAATTAATCAACTATATCTAATTCTATGTGAAATTATACATTTTTAGACAATTTTTCTTTATTTATGCTATAGTCCGATCACTGATCATAAAAACTTATAGTGTATTTCCAATCGACCTATAATCTTGAAAGTGGGCATAATGGAATATCATTAGCACAAATAAAGGAATAAATCCAAAAATCAATGATTCTTAAATCTACGTGCAATCATATTTTTTTTGATATAGCGCATATTATATGTAAAAGATACAGTAGGCAATATATTTAAGTTATAAAATTTAAATAGTTTAAAAGAAATACTATGTACTATTAATGTTTATGAATGCTTAAATGTGTACGAAACCTTTATGGTGCGAAATATGCTCATGTTTTCACAAGAGCAAAACATACTTTCACCTGAGTCTCGCCTACACCGCTACTTAAAGTAAAACTCATAATTTGGACCAAAATTAAGCTAAAATGTCTATTCATTAAAATATATAGATTATATTCTAGCTTTAATAATACAACGAAATATTCTCTACCACCCTCTGGAAATGAAAATAAATAGTGATGAAAAACGTTCACACTTCGATAGGAAATGTTTTATTTCTTGAGATATGTTCTCCGTAAAAATACTAGGCTTGTTTTATGGAGTGAGTTTAGAAAAGTTATTGTATACTTCTTTATTAAAGATACTTTCATATTTCTATCAGGATAGGGATCGATGAAGAAATATTAGATGTCTATCTTTAACGGTATTGGGACCGAAAATATCTCAAACTTTCATAGAAATCGCTTCCTTTTACCGTTTTCTCAAGGACTTCTTCAGTTACTTTTGATGTAATGAGCCCTGATATTTGTGTCTCTACAGAGTCTGAAATAATAATAGCATAGAAGTAGTTGTATACTGGGGTAGTGTTTCTCAAGTCTTGTTTTTAAATATTTACTTTGTTACACTAGCATCATTTTGAAATGCTAGAAATGGTCCAATAATGTACACGTTACAGTGAGTTTATCTTATTTGGTGCTTATTTTTGCTGACTGCTTTTTTTCGAACAAAGAAGAAATATTTATAATTTTTAGAATTAAGAATAGAGTTTATAATTTTTAGAATTAAGAGAAAATTACGGTTTCCACAGAGGTTTCCTGCATATAACCAGAGATAATTCACAAAAATAATGGTAATGTTCTTTTAAGATACATTCGTTTTGAGTTCATCCAATATCATAAAGGAAGAACAGAGATCCAACCTCTGGTTCTGAAATCTATCTTACTGGAAAGAAATACGAGCATTAAATGTTCAAGCGAATATATTGTCCCGAACCAAAAACTGGATTATGGAGGACTCTGGCTTACATCAGAAGTCCTAAATCATATCGGAACATATTTCTTGCCATAATGGCTTATTAAGTTTTCAAGGATTTAGCTGATCAAAATGGGAGTTTTGGTCGTTACTGCCCTCAAAAAGAAGAGTAGTAGATGTTACTTAGACAGTTAAATGAAACTATGTAATGTAATATCATTTCTACTTTATTCAAATTACCACGACCTAGGTTTCGTCGTATTATAACATCCTCAGGTGGGTGATTAGCAAAGATAACTTTGCTAATTGCAAAGATATCTTTGCCTAGGTCTTCTGCTAAACCTAGGTCATGGTAAAGAATTTAAATAGAATAGAAATAATATTACATCACGTAATTGCATTTAATTGTGAATAATGAATTTCTACAAACTTAACGCGAAATATATTAAAAAATTAGGGTATATTAAATAATCTAATATATTTTAAACATAATTTATACTATAATCGTGTTCGGTCGACGTTCTATTTAAAGTCATACATAATAGATAAGTACTCGTATATAGAATATATCGATTTCATTCAGATGTACATATATTTCAACACTATTCAGTTTGGGCTCAAATCTCTTTGAGTTTCAGACAATGTTCTCTCATCTTTACAAGATAGATGATGAGGTGAGACCCTGTACTCCGTTTTCACCTTTGAAATGATTTCTATTAAAATTATAACATTTTTTTTTTCAAATATTTACCATCGTAAATTAAAATTTGCTGAACATTTTTTACATAACTTTTTACACACAGTTTTTAAAGTAATAAGTTATAGCCCAAGCTTTTTCACCCATATCTGAAATTACATGAAAAATTTTCCACTAACTTTCGACCCAGAGAAGACTTGTATAAGTTTTAAACGTTTACTTTGCTGATTACGTTCACAAGTTACCGCTACAGCTCTTCGGTACAATGAACGCGATAATTTTAGTGGGTTGTTTGCATGAATTAAAGATGACTCCTTACATTACGAAACCCTTCTGAGGTAAGTAAAGTGTTGGATATTTCTACATTAATATTCAAGAGCATATATTTTACATTCACTTTTGAGGAATAAAAATATGCGGTGTTTGTAAGTAATTTGTTTATTAACATACATATTTCGGGATCTTTAGAATATACAGCTTGGTTTCATTTCAACATTTGAATAATGGATTAATATTTCTAAGTTAATCATAAAATATTTCTCTGATAAAATATATACATTGATGCTTAATTTATTTATTCGTTTAGGATTTAGTGTTAACTTGGGTTATAAGTTTTTGTTATATACATATATATATATATATATATATATATATATATGTATATATATATACATATATACATATATATATATATATATATATATATATATATATATATATATATATCAGGTTTTATAGACCAGTAACTCTGTATGTATTGTAGGAGAATATCTGTATATACCGTAAATAAAATTTGATCCTTGCCGGTGAAGGTTGTGAACACAAGTGTAAATTTTCATTTCATTGTCGACGCAATGTATGATTTTAAAATTAATAAATTAATTGGTTTAGATTTAAGATCGGAATCGGATAGGAATGGGAAAGAATGAAAAATAGGAATCAAAGAATTCTTTGAGAACAATTCATATTGCATTTTTTAATTTAATTTTTGTTTTAATAAAGTTTAAGTGAGTTAAGTAAGTAATATTGTTTTAATAAGGCAAGAACAGGGATATTTTCTATATGTAACTTCTGCAAGGTTAAGATGGTTTGTAATGTTTTATATGACGGAGCTAAGTAGGGTTACTGGTTTATAAAGTTTCTCCAACATTATTTGCAATATTTAATAGCGCGCTTGATGTGATTGTTCTAGTGGATAACCATAGGTAACAAGAAAACCATCACTATAACGTTCTTCGAATTGCTACCTGAACGCACTCATTGCGACTAACATTAGAATTATTGTAAAGGATTCTTTTTTCGTGGCAAATGTTAATTTGATTTGGAATGCCAACCGTTTTGTGAGATTTTTTTCATAATTTCACTGCTGTTAAGTTAACCCTAGCTTGAAGGAGGTTGCTTTTCTTGTTGCTTTTAATTATCCTGCGAGACTCATTCTTAAGATCAACATTTTCAGGATAAAAAGAAATTATAATTCTAATATCAATAATTGCTTTATTTGAACCATGCGACTTGTCGACATTACATAATGTATTAACTTTATGTCCATAAACTTATTCATGTAAAAAAAAGTGGATTTTCACCTTATAAATAAAACAAACAAATTATTGATTAATTTTGAAAATGAATAACATTACGACTATAAATTTATTAACTGGCTACGGAACATTATGGCTATAATAATCCTGTATGAAAACGCGAGACGGGTAAGTTGACCCGCGCATTATTTAAACTAATTATTTATTCAGCATAAAAGCGGATTACAATCTTGCATTTTAAAATTCCATGCAGTCGAATTCGTGAGGTACCGTTAATATGTGATAAAAATATTTGTATTGGATAAAAAATCGTTCGACACCTTAAGTTACCGCTAGTACATGATAAAAATACTGGTATTGGATAAAATTACGCATATATTTTACTCAGACAATGGTGGCGTACGCGTACACTATTGTGTTATTTGTTCTATTAACAATTTTGGAAGTTAATTTATCAATATCATTCTATATTAATATTATCTTTTATTTGTTTTTTTATAATTTAATTTTTCTTTTTATAATAAATAATTGTTAAATAAATATATTTTTTTACTTGTTTTTTTGTGTAATGTTTACTCTATATATGAAGATTTACTTAAGGTGAACTTTTGACTACAGAAACAAACACTTTTATTTAGCCAAATTGAGATAACTTTTATTAATGAAATGAACTAGAAAAAATTTTAAAATGAAAATGTTATTTTAAAATGTTGAAACATGATAATGTTTGACCATTTTAAATTATTTTTTTTCAAACATATCAATGTTTGAATAACATACGATTTATTCTGGCTACAATTGTGCTCCGCCATTCAGTATTTTTACTGTTAAGGTTAATCCCTTAGTCAATAAAAGGTAAAACTATAAAATATATGAAGGAAAAACAAATAGAAAATTATTGGGTGAAGATATCGTTTGGTACCTAAGTAGTTACTGATATTAATAGCAATTTGGTACTAATAGTAATAGCAAGTAGGTACTAATAATAATAGATATTGATAATCGTTTTAAACCAAAAATAAATATAATTATCAACTTTAAGCGTATTAGATGGTTAGATAAGGCATAGATTAGTAACTTTCATTTAACTTATAAAAAACCAGAAACTTAAAATAACAGACTCGTTAATATTAACCTTGGCTTATTGTGTTACTAGTAAATATGTGAGATATATGTTTGTACGTACGTATATACATTTTTATGTATGTATGGATATGTGCATGTGTGTGCATATATGTACATATGTGTGTGTGTATGTGTACGCACGCGCGCGCGAGGGTTTGTGTTTATATATGCACGCAGCTGATTAAATGACTGATGTGTTAATATTAACAACTTTTTTTAATAAAAATCTTTAAGAAAGATCTAGAACTGAGAAATACATTATATCAACGACACTAGTTAAATCGGTAGAATGAAAATTATTTAATGTATTTCGTGCTTTAACAAGGTAAAGGAATATGCAATGGAAAATATATTTAAATCGCTGATTTAAGTAAACGTATATTTGTCCATCAATGAAATTCAAAAAACTAAACTAAAATTATTATATGAAAATATTTAAGGGAAAATTTAAAACCACAATGAAAGTCTTGCGTTACATTAGTACCGCCTAGTGTCCGCAACAATAAGGACGAGGCAAGTTTATTAATACTCGTCAGAATAACGGCTCCGGTATATGTTTACATGGATAATGAAAAAAATAACCATGTTAATTGCGACTGATATTATATTCAAATATTCTTTTATTTCATGCTGCTAACCGTATATAAATGGTTTTTTTCTTATTTATATCGAAGAGAGGTAAGTATTATTTGTATTTTAGATAAAATAAAATGGTATTAAATTGTGTTAGATGGTTATCTTTTTATTTTGTTGAAAAGTAGAGAAACATATCTAAATGAGTATTTTTATTACAAAATAATAACAAAATGATAGTACACATAGATACATAATGTACTTTTTTCAGATCAACAAAATAAGTGCAATTATTAAATATTGTATTCTGAAAACATTATTTAAACTAATTCAATAGGTAGGCACGACTCGAATATATGTTAGGTTATTTACTTTTTTCCTTTTTACAGCAGCTATCCAATTTGTTATTGGAAATCTATAAAATTAACATTTGCTCTTTCTTGACGTATTTTTACAATTTACTACACGACAACTATCTGTCCCATTTTGAAAATTGACTGTTAATGTATTAAAACTAAAAATGTATATACGCAAGTAATTATATTACCTAAGAAAATATTTGACAACAGCCATTCAATATTTTTATTTTTTCTACAGCAAGCGCTGCGAGTGATTTCGTTACCTCCACTATGCAGTCTGCATCCAGATACAGAATAATAGCAATTGTAAAAATATTGCTAGGGTTCCGTACTAAATAAATTTCACCTGGTGGTCAAAATCATAATCCCTCTTTATATTGTTGGGCTATGCCATTTCATTACCTGAGAATGAAAACTTTCCAAATTTAAAATTGGGCACATCCAAATTGACGTCCGATCAATTGTCAAAATTCTGTATTTTTGGCTTCAAAAGTCTCCTATTTAGAATTGAAATACGTCTTAATGTAAAGTCAGGTGTTTTGCCTCTACAGTACTAAAATTTCATTATGTCAACAAAATAATTAAGTACAATGCACGTTTATGATACAACAATTTATAGTCGCCAGTTAATGGCGAACAATTAAAATTTACCTTGTAACGTTAAAAACATCGCTATACACACGCCGACAATATAAATATAAAGCATTATAATAAATCCAAATTCATTCCACACAAGGCAATAAATAGAATGTTAAACAATAAACTTCCATATTATTATAATATCACTTTTATTTAATATTCACATTAAGCGAGTCACGTAAGTCATTCCACTTATATAACTTTGACATTTCGTTTATAATTTTCTCTTTTACGATACAATAAACTTAATGCTTCGAAAACGTAGTTGTGTAAGTCCAGAGTCTAAGGTCACGCCGTAACACTTGCAGTAATCGAGGCGCATATGGCTATCGCCTCTCTTTTATTTTAAAGCCTATTAAACTTAACGTGCCGGCGAGTAGTCCAAGTTTGTTTCTTTAACGCTTTGCACGAACATTCGATAAAAATCTATGGAATAAGCAGGGAGCGAATAAATTAGTTGAAGAAATGTAATTTATTTTGTTCGGTGCAAGTTTGCGATTCGTTTCGACGATTGATACAATCAGTAAGTGAAACGAATTATTTAAACACTTATTGAAGTAAAATAAATCAGCGTTGAGTCGATGAAACGTTCTTAGCCAAGTATTTAACTGCAATTTGTTTTACCAAGGTTTGATGCGAATGTTGAAATTTCTAATTACGTCATTCTCTTTTAATTAAAAAAAATGTATTATTTGGCTCAAATACTGAGAGCCACATTTTTTTAAATAATTGTTGATAATTATGTCATTGTTATTGAATAATGTTTTCTGTTCTCAATACTTTGAGTGACTTCGTGACTTGCTTCTGGCCAAACACAATTGATGTCTAGTAATGTACGGTTCCTTCTATTTCCGGTATAACTTTTTAATTAGTCAAGCAGTTTTTAATAATACAACACTATTTTTAATTTAAAACACAAATAAGCACACGTGCTCGAAGTACGAATAGCCGGCTGTAACTACGGAACAGGGGCTGCGATAGTGGGCAAGAGTAATAACCATCGTCGGTAAGAATTAGCCGAGCGTATCCGATGGAGCATTTGGAACGGGTGTTTTTGTTTCCATATTTAAAATACAAATCGAAAGCTGAACTGACAGCGGGATACTTAACCGTTTTACATTATATGCAGCATTAGAAAGCTATAATAAAAATAAACAATATTAACAAAATTACGTTATAAACTTTTTACTATATTCTACATTGTCAATAATCAGTCCATATTGTAATTACCGAACCACTAAATTATCGACGTATTTATCTAAAAAATAACAGACATTACCTTATTCCAGCTTTCTATAAAAAAAACATAATTATTTATCATAGGCAATATGACGGTCATTACAGAGGTTTAATTTATCGTGATAAATCCCTTTAATTATCATTATTCATGTCACTGATACGCGTGCCGCTAATCATTAAAAAGTAATGATACAGATATAAATTGAGTGAACCAACGTAAATATTAAACTGATTATTCGAAAGCAACGAGTCTGGTTGAGCGCGAACGATATTACGCTTAGAAGGTTCAATAACAAAGTTAGTTCTATTGATTTTAGTTTTATCCATTTAAACAGGGAAATATTAGTTTCATATATATGAATAAATTACTTGATTGATAGAACTAATTACTAATTGATTACGTAAATATTATGAAACATTAATTAATTTGTAAAATGAAAGCAGAATTTTCAATACATTTACATAACCAGTGCCCGAGATCATCGGCAGAACGATTGAAAAATCCGTTTGTATCTTGTGTTTTAGAACTATAATTGAGGTGGAATTTGAAGGTTATTTATAACAGCATATTGGTTAAAAATTTACTGTGCCACCCAAAATTTATTGTGTCGTAATGTGTAAACATAAAAAAAACCTAGTTTCAAACGCATATGGAAGCAATTTCTGAAGTTGTATATTTTAAAAATGTAATAAAAGAAGTTCGTTAATTAGGTTTCGAAACAATTGGAAAAAAAGGAAAATATTCCGACAATAAGCGTAGATCAATGTTTTAATATTTTAAGAATAAAACAGAAACTCATAAAATAAGTTAAATAAGCGAATATAGTTTACTCAGTAAGAGGAAGTCAACTTGTTTACCCATTATATATTTTTATGAGGTGTACCATAGAATTCCCAACTTGAACCACTATCATACGATATTTTTATTAAGGCCTTAATAAGCGAATACTTAGTTGAACCGTTACCAAACCCATGTCAGTCAGTATTTCATTGCCAATGTAATAATTTTTCTACGCAGTAACATCAAAAAAGTAAAGACAGGGGAGAAGAAAAAATTTTAAAAAATTTTTTGATGTAAATTTTGGAAAATTTTACCCTATATTTATCATTTTTAACAGAATTTCACCTTAGTCAAAGTTTAACTTAGTTTCGTTTAAACAACTATTTACAACTTTATTCTTGTACTTATTTTAGAACAGTGGCTCAGCAGCCTAAGACAGACCAAGATCAATCTTTGCTATGGAAATTTAACCGGTGTCATAACTCCCCACTTTCTTACACATCTTGAAATCATTTTAAAAATTTAAAGTCATCTGGTTGAAAAAGTTCTCTTCTTATACTAACTTTTGAAAACTATTTTATTTTGCATTGATTTTATTACATGTCTAATTATTTTTTTACACGATTGATCATTAAACCATATTAAGGTGTAAATATTTGTAATTAAAAGTGCAAAAATAAAAAAGTGAAAATATTTAACCGGTTTAAAATCGTATGTAAAAGTACTTGTGCAAAAATAGAAATGAGTGCGTATAAGTATACACAATTAAGTTTTCCGTTATTTCACGTAACATACTATTTCCGCACACACTTCTATTAAAGAAACTAGACAATTTATTTACGTTTATCTATTTTAAAGAATGAAAGATGTACACATTTTGAAATAATGAAATCGGATGATAAGCAAGTTATATATCTACTATTTAAACATAAAACTAGCTGATTCGTCGACACGCCACAGAAGTCGACTTCAAAGTTACAACTTCGGTCGCAAATCGCCCTATCCATCACGGTACAGTGCTACTAAACGATGCATAACTGGACGAGAAGACAGTTCCACCTTCGCTACCACATTGTTCTGGTAACATATGTACGCTATGCGAGTACTCACTCCATACCTATTGCTAAGTAAACGACTACAAGAGTCGTGCTATGAAATTGATTGCGTATTGTGTTTAGAACCATATGATGTGTTAAAAGTCCTTAGGTATTTTCTAACTATGCAATAAAATATTTCATATTTACCTAAATTGCTGATTTTGAATATTGTAGCAACATATTATCTTAACTGTTATTGATTTTTATAGCAACAGATTATCTTAACTGTTATTTTCTTCCTGTATTTTTTATTTAAATGACATTTTTCTGACAATTAAGTGATATTCCCATATCAAGATACGATTCTATAAACATAAGGTGAAGGCATAAAACGTAAGTTATAAATTAAATTATCGCTATATATTTAAAATGATATAGTAACGATACACAAAATAATGTTGGTAATTTTCAAACCAAAAGTATAAAAAGGTGAAAAATAATCAAAACAACAATATAATAACAATAATAATTAATAAAAAATGTAGAAAATAAAAATGGACATGACATTGATTATTTATTATTAACAGATTGACGCTCAAGTAATATTCGATAAACTGGGTTTTATTATGATGACGATTTAGGGAATATGTAGGCAAAATGGAACATTTTGTAAAAATGGTCAAAAAGTCAGCACAGGAGCGCACTGATATCGGCATTAGCCGCAGGCGCTCTCTTGACCAAACGAAACTGCAGTTGGTTCACAATGTTTGAACAATTGTATCGATCATGATAGATATCCCAAGCACTGTTGCTGCCACTTGAACACGCTTGCTATATTTAAACGACAAAATGGCTCTCGCTTAGTTATTTTTGGGCGCATTGAGCCGGTATTTCAATATGCATACATGTTACCTTTGTATCCCTTCAATCATGAATATCTTTTTTTAATAAGTTGCTCATGTCTCGGCACTACTTAAAATTACAAATGTAGACAAAAGTCTATATCTGTAATTTTCTTCATCAGCAATCTTATAATTTAAAATTAAATCTCCCCTTTCACTCTTTCCTGAGACAATTTTTAAAAACCTTTTATAAAGTAATAAAAGCTACTTATGTACGGTTCTGAGTCTGGACGTGATTCTATGACGAACTTGCCTACACAGGAAACCATATCCTAATATGTACCATATTTTAAAAGGAATTATCGTTATCTAGTATAAACAAATCCACCTTGATTTAGTATTTCGATAATTGAAGAAAACTGTGCGATAACGACTTTTTTAAATCAACATATTCACTAAATTACTGGAGATAAAAAAATAGAATTATTACCGTAAATTACGGTACAATTTATAATTAGTTAGTGTATACTCTGCAAAGAGACAAGTTTAAGTGAAAATATTACTACAGTGCTAGTTGCTACTTTTTTATGATTTATTTCTCTGAGATATCTTTGAATGATTACTATTAAAAATACTATTTACTTGTCTACATATTTTCTATCAATATACCTAGTGCAAGAAGTAGTGCAAATATTGAAAAAAATATGAATATAACTGCGCGAGCACTCAATGAACGTTACGGTAATAAGTACATTTTAACTCCTTTTACTAACAAATAATTGTTCTGGATGGATTGACAAAAAACATAAAAACACGTGCTAAAAATAAGATTTTATTCATATGTATTATTGTTAAGTATGGGTATATTATTATTGAACTCTAAAATAATAGATACC
Source organism: Druceiella hillmani (assembly GCA_039881145.1). Classification (NCBI taxonomy): domain Eukaryota; kingdom Metazoa; phylum Arthropoda; class Insecta; order Lepidoptera; family Hepialidae; genus Druceiella; species Druceiella hillmani. The sequence continues at coordinate 50,010,041 of JAYKKI010000002.1, read as the reverse complement.
ACTCAGAGGGATGTTGTTATTATTTTTTTACTTAAACATTCCTTTAAATTATACGAGTATGTGTGGTATGTTACAAAGCTGCTGAAACATGCGCTGATATGGAAAGTATTTTTGTTTTAATTTTCGAAGAGTTTGTATTTTGAATTGAGACAAGTATTGGATATATTTGGCGTTAGTTTTGTATAAATTCATTATTAGAATTTCACAATTAAATGAAACTACGTGATGTATTATTATTTTTACTTTCCTTAATTTCTTTACCACGACCTAGGTTTCGTTGTATTACAATATCTTCAGGTGGGCTATTAGCAAAGATCTTTGCTATACATACATATATACATATACATATATATATATATATATATATATATATATATGTATATATATACATATATATATATATATATATGTATATATATACATATATATATATATATGTATATATATATATATATATGTGTGTGTGTGCGTGTGTGTATAATAGTAATATATTTTCCCTTCGATTTTTCATTACTTTCAAAGGCGGCCCGGAAAAGTGAATTTAAAACCGCATTTGTACGTTACATAAATTAACATTTTCATCGGAATTATAATAATTTAGCCAAATTTGCTTGAACTAAAAATGTTTGAAATTAAAAAATCAGGGTATTTGACGCTGTTTAAAGAACAATGATTCAGAAATTAGAATGCACATGGCACAAGATCAAAAATAGGAGGGCAATTTTGAAGAGCCACGATATATTTATAAATATGCAGAGATGTAAATATTTAAAGATTAAAAAAAACAATTAGGCTTTAAATGTAAGTTTATTAATAGTTGCGCTCATCGCGATAGAGATATATTTACTGAGGTACCAAAACCAAAATACAACTTGGAGGATACTACGATATTTATATCCGATAAAAAAAATATCTGAAATGTTTTGGAATAATATATGTAGAATAGATACTGATTCTGAATCTCCATACGAATTATTATAGATGATGTGACTTATTATGATAAATTTGTTGAAAAAGATCCCACCTGTGTTTTAAGTAAAATTATGATATAAAATAACTGAATAAAAAGACAATGGGATATGACTCAACTTCAAAAGGATACAGTTTTATGAAACTATCGAACAAAATACCGGTCAAACGTATTTCGAATACATATTAAGTTAGGACTCCATTACAGTTGCAGTTTATACATAGTGAAACCATGTCCTTATGGGAGGGTGATAACTAAATAATGTTTGTTATTTCAAGGTAACCGCGCGGCTCGAATCCTACTGTTATACCTATAATTAACTTTTATTTCTTTTCAACTATCTCCATCTTTTATCAAAAATTATATTGCATGCCATTTTTTACTATTCTTTATCGATAAGTTTTTTTATCATAAATTAACCGTACTTTTTTAATGAAAATGCTTGCTAAAATTTATCGTCTCAATTTTTTTAAATATTCCATTAAAAATAGGCTTGTATCCAACGGATAACTTGACTAAATTTGTTGCATTCTTAAATTCCCATGAAAAAATTACCTTCGTTTTAAACATATGGAAACATAACATAAAATTATTTTCCTAATTCCACCTCACGCCCTTGGTTAACTGTAACCATAAGCCTATAAAATTTTATGGCAAAATTGAGAAATGACCAAACTATAAACCTACGTACGAGCGAACGGAAAGACAAGACGGAATTGTAAGAGTTCCTAGTTCCTACGGAACCCTAATAAATACAAGATTTTACGTGTCTGCCTCTATAACAGGTGTTCTTTCGTAGCTAGAAACATGCTTCATATTATTGTTTTTTTTTCTCTTTCGTATATTGTTCTTCTTTCATATACTCGTACAATATATGCTATAGAAATAACAATGGAAGGCCTTCTAAAAGGTATGCATGCACTTTTACATACATATTGTTGAAATTCCATATTTAATCAATATATCAAAATTTTTGTAAACTTAAATATATATATATATATATATATATATATATATATATATATATATATATACATATATATATATATATATATATATATATATATATGTGTGTGTGTGTGTGAAAATATAGTTTTAGATAAAGAAACCTATTAAATTCTAATAGGCAAACACGTTATAGTAGTGTCATTAACAAAAAGAGATATCAGAAAAGCTTGGTCTAATGAAAGTAAACATCTAATCTCGATTTATTAAAAAATAAAACTAGTAACTTTATTTAAGCTTTATAGATTAGTAATCCATAGTTGTCCTATACTTAATGTTCATGTGGAAAATTTGCAGCCCATCCTTCAACGAGAAAGTACATAATGCCTGTCTCATTATAATCTCTTTAAACAAGCAAATTTCTTACGAGTAACATATAAATGTTAAAATGACGAGAAAAAACTTTGATCGTATGTAAACTAAAATATATCAAATAAGTAAGCGATAATTGTATTGCACCACTACTCATGTTTTAAAGCAAAATAAAACTTTTGTAATACTTTTTGATATCGATGAAATTTATTTTCAAGTTTTAAATAGAAACTTTTTTATATTATTTATATCAAAATATATATTATATATTTTGTTCGATTTACATATTTTCGACGTTTTATGTAATAGTTATAATTTTGTTTCAAACAAGCTTTTACATAAAGAACCTGTTGCCCCTAACAATAGTTGTTAAATATATTAGGCTCATCAGTGCACTTACGTCTTTGTGTTTACATTTTCTTGGTATCAATATATATTTTCTTGGTTTCACAAGTACTGTCAGCTTTCACAAGTAGAAAAAATAAAGAAGTGTATTTTTGAGTACTTTCATTAATTTTTATGATTCATTCATAAGTATTTACAGAAGGAAATGTGATAAACTGGTATTTATTTTTGTAGTATTTTAAATTTCATTTAACAAAATTAAGGTGATAATTGTTTACAAGTTATGTCTAAAATATTGATTCGAAATTTAATTGAATGTGCATCTCACCATTTTGATGGAAACAAAAGTGGTACAACGTCCCGGCAGCATAAGGAAACGACTATATATCAAATGCTATTTACAGTTTCACCTTCCTAGTTACGCTGAAAGCTTTTTAAAAATATGGACGGAATGTGTGGTCTTTTGTACTATTCTTTTCCTATAGCATCACATCGCAATATCTTAAACATTCAACAGGACAAAACTCTCATGGAATAACGTAGAATATTGAAATGACTAGATATACATTTTCGTTTCTAAACTTTGTGCATGGATAATAAATAACACGAATCAAAAATTAAACAACACGCGTTGACGTACAAAGATCAGTATTTTACGTCAAAATTACAGCTCACTGAATAAGAAGCATTTGCAGAGTTCTGATTTTTTCTGCTATAAATAGAGACGATAGAAAAATGTAACGGAGATGTAACCCATTAGTATGCACGTTTATGATTCTGTAATGTATGAAATCCTGTTTCTTTTTCTCATATCTTAGACTTATTGATGAAGATAATCGTAATGACAATAACACCTTTGCTCCCATTCGAAAAATATGGTCAATAAATATTCTGGAGATTTGTATCAACCTGTATTATAGGTAATTATTGATGAGCAACTTCCGGATTCTCGAAGAGAATACAATTGCTAATGCCTCTAAATCTGACAAATATGGGATGAAATAGTAACAATTAATGATGCTTCACCATGTATATTTGATGTAATCCATTATATCACCGTCACATTATATCATGAATTATTTCGGCTTCAATGTACGATACATATGACTATTTCAATTCAATGCCACCCCGCACATTTATACCTGCAAGAATATCAAATAACAACCATTAGAAATACATGTTGAAACAGACGGACATTCCGCTCTTTTTCATGTCCAATAAAAATAAGAAGCCGTTGCCCTTAAATTGTGCTTTTTCTGAGAGGAAATTCTAAGCCCAGAGCTAATAAACCCATTGATTTATTATCGATGATTATTCGGTGCATAATGGAATCAAATCCAGATATTCAGATAAATAAGCTTGTTATCACAAATTACTTCAATGCAAGAAGACGACAAGGTTTTTGATAAAATAATGCATTCCACTGCAAACGGCACTCGACATTGACCATTTTGATTCTTTTTTGAAATGCTAGGTCAGGCTGAAATCAACTCATCGGTACTATTTATTGAAGCCAGATCTCTTAACCAGAAAACAAGTTCAGAAGTGATTTCTTGAAGATACCATTCCTTACCCAATTGTGGAATTAGATTCTTCAAGGCTTCATGTGAAATTATTTTTACTAATAAGTTTTCCTCGAATTTATCATTATAAACCTTTTGGGAAACTCCGTTGTTGAAGAACCACCAGCTTAATAAAATTCTGAAGGTCTTTAAACATTAAAACAAGACAAAAAGTAGAAAAATACACTTTTAATTTTTGTCCTACTTTCATGGTACATTACAAATTATCATCAATATATTTTTTTAAATCGCATTTAAAGGAAATCATCGAAAGTGCACATAGTATTGAACCACGGTGTTATAAGAATAAAAATGACGCTCCTAAATAGAGTAAAGTAAAAAATAAACTAATTAAAAGCTAAGAAAACAAAAGATGAAACAATGCGCGGATTGTGTCTCATTGTATTCTCTATATATACATACATTTAATGTTCTAACCCATGAGACTCGCAGGCCCGCCAGGAACGTCGAAAAAAATAAAGCTAGAAAAGAACTAAAAATACGTAAATTTTGACAACAGCAGAACGAATATATATATGTCAGTTAAATCATTACTTTTAATTAATTTAGTCAATGGCTTTAAATTAAATAAATTAGTTTTCTTTAGTTTTTATAAGCAATTCTAACAAGTTAATAACTTGTTATAGTAAATGATTTATTTTTATTGATATTGTTATTTTTTATTAATAATTAGTGATACATTAAAAATATAATATTTATACATTTAGAAATACAGTTATTATTTGATATTATGGCATGATTACAAATAGTATTTTATTTTTTGCTCTTTCATGATTGCTGATTTTTATGTTTTTCATATTTTAAAAAGTACTATCTTTTTAATATTATTGTTTTTCAAACATTTTTTTAAAAACGAGAATTTTTTAAACATTTGTTTTGTTTCAATTATTTTTCGTTATGTTGTTCTAATTGTCTATGATTTAGGCTATGAACGGTATGAATTGGGGTTACCAGTTTTCTTAATCTTACCGGACGATTTTTTAAAAGTCAAAATAATTATCAAAATATCATAAATTGTTTAAAAGTTAAATTCTTAAAATTTATTTTGGCATGAAAACTTTTGTTTAAGTTCTAGTTATGATCTGTATGTATTTTGTATTAACGTATGTTATGCTACTTCATCCTACATAAGACAGTAAAATAGAAATATTAAGAAGATGGTTAGTAAAGTTTATATTAGAAGCAGAGAAGAGAAGTATTAAACATATGCTATTAAAATCCAAAAAATACAAGTGATATTGATCCTAAATTTTTGTAATAATACATTTTAAATAAAACCCATGACAAGATAAATGAAATAACTATTCTGATGTACATTATGGACGTAACTCTTCTCGACACGGCAGTGTCAACAAAATTTTACTATTGTGGTGGCAGTAATACTGACGACGAGTGTTTTTCTGTTAGCGATCATAAACTGCAAAACGAAACAGATCAAACGAACCCGACGGTATACATATATATATATATATATATATATATATATATATATATATATATATATATATATATATATATATATATATGTATAGATATACATATATATATATATATATATATATATATATATATAAATTTACCAAATTCACAGACAAAAAATATTATTACCGACTAAATATTTAAAATAGGATTCACCGATAACATAGATAACACCGATAACATTGTTATAAAATTGGTAAATATCTAATCAACAATAATGAAGTCCTGTAAAAATAAATAACTCTAGGCTTTAATATAATTTTTCATAACTTTTTTTTAGATCTCATAATTTTTTTCCAAATCACCAAAACGTTAAAAGAAATGACATATTCAATTGCTTTTGGATCAGCAGAAATATTAAAATTTATTGGCGATATGGATATATACTGTATTGCTGTTGTACAGATATTTATTGCTGCTGAGATTACTGCTTTCAATTTTTGCTCTAACCTTTCAAAAAATTACCATGAGGATAATATTCTCTACAATATTTGAGTTGGTAAACATATAAAAAGCCCCAAATGTTTATAAACTTTGGATTCGAAATACCTTCCCCCCTCCCCCCCTCTGTCTGAACATGGTATTCTACAGTTTGAAATAGTATAGACGTGAAATGCTTTCTCATTTGCATCTAATTGAAAATAAATAAAATTATTGATCAAGTGCTTCACAAAGTCCACATTTAAATTATATGCGTCTCAAGTTTCTTTGGATGTCACTTGCTTTACAGTTGTTTTTTACCAAAATATGTTACACCATAAATCTTTTGATGGATATACTTTGTAAAGTGCTAGGAAATAAATAGTTACGTAAAATGAAAACATCATGCTATAGGCATTTTCCTGAAAAAAGAGGACTATGTTAAAGCCTAGAGAGTTATTTATTTTTACAGGATTTCATTATTGTTGATTAGATCTTTACCAATTTTATAACAATCTATGTTATCGGTGGATCCTATTTTAAATATTTAGTCGGTAATAATATTTTTTGTCTGTGAATTTGGTAAATTTATATATATATACCGTCGGGTTCGTTTGATCTGTTTCGTTTTGCAGTTTATGATCGTTAACAGAAAAACACTCGTCGTCAGTATTACTGCCACCACAATAGTAAAATTTTGTTGACACTGCCGTGTCGAAAAGAGTTACGTCCATAATGTACATCAGAATAGTTAGTAAAAAAGTTACCGCTACCGAGCTGTTAATGATATGTTGCACTCTATCGGATATGAGTATCGAAAATAACAAAACGCTTGTTAGATAGTTTATTGAAACCTTACAAAAATTGACGCAAAAAACTTACGAACAATAAAGCTACTAGAAGAAAATTGTCTCCCAGTTTTAATTAATATTTTATTTATATTATAATCAATTTACATCAATTATTTGTACTAAAAACTTGATATTCTCATAATATTCATATAATAATAGTACACAAATTAACAGTTCAGCCAAAATCGGTAACTAACGTGACAAACAATTTATTAACTGTTGAATAACTAAGTATCATAACTCGATCAATAGAAGTGTTTTTAACCAGAATATATTATGCGGGTAATAATGTCGGTGGACATATGTATCATATATTAATCAATATACGGGCTGTCCGCGACCCCTATCTGAAAAAAATCTTGAGTTGTGTTTCACCAGGAGGTTGGAAAACAGCATATATTTTAGAAGTATATTGATATATTAGATATTTAATAAATAATATAAAATCTATTTTGAACATAGTCTAAGCTTTTAACGCTTGCGACGCTTCGCGTTGCGGAGTGCTCGCCATTCACCCCGTGACTCGCCTCGTCACTCGCGACGGTCGCAGACAGTTTTTTTATTTTTTTATCGTGCTATAATTTCTAAAACCCTTGAAATAATAAATTTCAGTTTACACCAATGATCTACTTACAACCAGGAGATTCTGGTATACATTTTTGGATAAGAGTTGCAGACAGCCTGGATAACGTGCTGATCGAGTAGCACGTAACAATAAAACAGCCAAAATATGTAAAACAAATATAATATAATTTAGAATTAACATATCTTCGAAAATAGAGGCATTGAGATTTGACCGTAAAATTAATGAAAGTAGTAAGGAAAAAAGAAAGAAAATAACCGTATTATGTTTTACATAAGTGTCTCAAATAAAATGTTTAATTCTTTCAACCATAAAACAAAGGTAACCAATTATACAGTGACTTCGTATTGCTGCGAATTAATGGAGTAAACAAATTAATATCAATATGATAACAGTGAGCATTCTAAAGGATAAATCCAAGATTATATGCGGGTACGTGGGATATGTTTATAATGTGACTATTTAATATTTTCTAGATTTTGAATTCATAATTTCCATCCAACGGCAAAACGAGCCAGTAACTATAATAATTATGATTGACAGCATCGTAAGCATGACTGTAACTCACTGCTGAGTACTTTTCTAGGTTAAGCTGTAATCCACTTGCTTTATTCCATTCAACCGCAGAACCTGTGTTACGTTTTAGACCATGAATGTCGGCGACACGCGACACTTTGGTGTGAAGCTTAAGGTCATCGGAGGGTATAAGGTAGCACATCACCTTAATCACGTAGCCTAGCCCATTTACCAAAATATAGAATATACCTAGCCTATTTTCAAAGGCAGACTTTAGACTATGTAAAATACAAATTCACGAAAGTATTACATTTAATAGTATGACATTTTTAGCAAATTCCAAATTATAATATTATTATCTACTTAAAAAAGGCACTCTGAGAAAGAAAGATTTCTCAATAATCACGATTATTTCTATGACGGTTTTCGAACGACTATATTCAAGTGTGATATCAATAACAACGGTTTATAAATATACAATACAATTTTTCTCTGTGTAAGTACAAAAACTGTGTAAGGAAAAACTGTGTAAGTACACTCAAAAATCTTTTGAAATGTACGTTTCTTTGAATAAGGAAAACAAGTTTTATTGGGTTAACGATATGAAAAAAAATTTAACTTCATTTGAAAAAATGATAATCACACTTTTTATCATTACCATGACATTAAAAAAAACAACAATACGTGCCGTAAAAAGAAAGACAGTTTTTATTAACATTAAATAATTTTTTTCACTATGAAAAAATTTGTATGGATAAGAAATTAAAAATATATTAAAGACTTTACTGTTAAATTATCTGAAATAAAATATTCACAAAATTGCTTTTTAAATACCGCACTCGCGTCACTATGTAAGGCACTCACGTCAGCAAAGTAACTTCTATCAAAATATCAAAACAATGGATAATCCACATGGAAAAAACGCATGTACTGAGTCGTAATTTGGTATTAAGAGTACAATAATTATATGCATTATTTCATTAATTCGCTCGTTTCACGGTTTCGAAATCAAAAAGGAACCATTATTATATCGTCACCTTTATTTGTCTATGCATGAATCTATTAGTTTTCTAATTTAATATAGTTATTCACGTTTTATTAAAGCGGGATGTTAGGAAAAAATTAACGATTTGAGCGAGGGTTCTAAATTTCATTGTCTTTGAGATATTAAAATACCATTTGAATTATTACGGATTTACCGAGAAATGAAAATTATGTAAATTTTTTGAATAAAACAATAACATTTGTCTGAAAAGCAATATGAATTTAAATACCTGATAAATTCTCTTTTAGTAACTGATTTAATTTCAAATGTTATTCATTTGACGTATGGCTGTATTTTTTGGTAATAAAGTTACCATTTTCAACCACAATATGATGAAATAAAAATGACTGACATTCAATTATATATGGCTTATTTTCAATTGTGAACTTAAGGTTATTATAAATATTATTTATTATTACAGTTAATGTAATAGCAAACAGTTGTATTTTAATGTAATTACATGGGATTATAATCAGAAATACAATAATTTTTATACAAAACCCCAGAAAACAATTTTTGCGCTTTTGGAAAATTTCCTCACCAATGAGCTGATTTGAAACACAAAATACCGGACGATAACTATTGCACGTAAATAGCGTTCATTTATATACATGGTATTAAATTTCTCAAAATTGGAATTGACGTTGAAGAAAAGGATGCATTATCTAGATTTCGAGATATAACTATATATTTCTCTATGCACATATGAAAAACTCTCCGAAATGACCGTAAGTTTATTTGAAATATATAATACATAAAGTGATTACCAATTAATATTTTACAAGTTTATTAGGTATTTATACCTTTAACCAGTAATTCTTATCAGCCACGCCAAGTAGGCAGATTCACGCGACAAGATATATAGCGAGCAGTGTTTTGTCTAAAACGGCGCTTTGCGTTTAAAACGCCGCCAATTAAGATGCCACCAGGTCCTGATTTATAAGTTATTAACTCGTAACAGTACTATTTTTTACATCAAGCGTTATGGAGGCATCTTTTTACTTCAAAGGTGTGAATTTATCGCATCACTGTTACTTCAGTAAAATATTTTCTTTCTCGAGTTGTTTTTTTTATTAAATCCGTAAGGATACTGAGTTACTTGTAGATAATACTTCGTAACACAAACATTTTGTCACATACAAGTGTTAAATTGCACCATTGTAAGCAACAATTATAAATCATGATGGAAAACAGTTAATTCGATTACAGGGTTTTGGTAAAATTTTAAGACATGGCTGTTTTAAAATAATTTATCCGATCTTGAATCAGAACCAAAAATCTTAAGTAGTAGTTATTATTCTCTTTTTCCTAAACATTGTGTATTACGTTGTGATAATTATCGATCCTGTAAAGATGCATTAATTATCGATCCTGTAAAGATGCATTAATTATCGACCCTGTAAAGATGCATTAATTATCGACCCTGTAAAGATTGCAATATGATTTATTTATTTTAATTTTTTATTAAATTTAAGCTTGAAAGTGCGCGTGTTTGGACTTATCACCGTTTATAATATCACGTAATATTGTGATTGTTTTAAGTGTGACTGAAATCAATAAAAATATGTCCCCAAAAATAATAACACAGAAGGAATAATAAATATAATTGCTTCTTTTCCTTTATTCTTGATTTTATAAGCATGAAGTTATTCAATGTATAGATTAAATGATTGCACTGAACCTATATTTTATTAAAATGCAAACATTCGTAAAGATAATCTATTTTGTTTACTATAGAGTAACACGAAGTACCCATATTACACATTGTGAAGGCGATGACTTGCGGATTATAAACACACCACTTTATCCGGCTCCGAGAAAAAAAAACCGATACACTCCTCGCAAATGCGTCCTCCAACCATAGCGCTACGTCAGTGCGAGTTCACTTCTATTCAGAATTTATTAGGGGGATGATGGGGTCACCGTTACCATTGTACTGGCTCCCATATAGGGTCCCAATTAGGTTGAATTAAATTTTTGTGTAGTATTTATGCTTCCAAAATAAACTGGGCTGTATTTGCATAAATGTCTTCTCACTTTACGTTGGTAATAAGTAGAAATGATTCAAAGAAATATCGTATAAATTTATATTTTAGTAATAAAAAATAATTAGCAAAAATTGCAATAAAAGTAAACTAATGATACGTTACGTGAATAATTTTAAGTAAGCAGTTTCTTAAAAATAGTTGCCTAAAAAAGGTCCCACATCATTAAAATTAACGCTACTTTTAAAATATGTTCACCCAATATAAAGAAGAGAATAATTATTTATCAAAATTATAGAGCGCCGTGATTTTTTGTAAATATATATTTACGGGTAAATACAGAAATTCAACGCGACTACTTGATGAGAATATAACTTTTACATTAGATAATTTTCATACACACATTCATAAATTATATAATCCATAAATATGAATATATGAAAAACTAAAGGGAACATTTATACATCGTTATTTCAATTCTATTTTCATTGCATTTTTCTCCCTTGACTTCAACACATATGTTAACGCTAAGGTAATGATGAAAAAAGTGAATGAATCCTCCATCAACAGATAAAAATCTAACGAAAGTCTACTTGAAACATAAAAGGAAACTTTCCATGCAATATAATTAAAATTCAATTTTGGCTTCATCATACTAGTCCCAAACACATAAAATGAATTTATACAATAGCTTTATGCATTTGTCTATCTATGATAGTTATACCTCATATACGCAATTAAGCTAATAAATTTTCTTTGAAACGCAACCTTCATGCGAGCTGATTATAATTATACCTTATATAAAGCACAAGGTAATTACGCGTATTCACGAAAAACTGAAGTGATTGTTTAGATTTAGAATATACCACACATTTTACGTTATAGCTGTCTTCACAGCTATAACCTAAAATAAAGAAACAATTTCACGTAGTAAATATAAACCTTGCGAGTTTTAATTACCTTTTCTATGTTTATCTCTAATTATCTTTAATAAATATACATTTCTGGCGTATTTTGCCGAGCAATGTTATTTTACCATAATTAAATTTCACCTAAATACCATAGTAAAAAGGAAAAACAAACATTTCAAATCATTAAGATAAAATTATTAGCAACTACAGTAGAAAAGCGTAAATAATTTAGGAATTTCCGCTACAAAAATATAATAGCGATTTATAAAAGTAATTACTTCTGGCAATTTTTAATCACACAAAAAAAACTCTAACATCAGAAATACTTTACTTACCATCAAACCGCAGTCACTCTGTGAAATTAGGGTTAAGTGTAATATAAATCGTGTAAAAAAATCACCATTTAATTCCATTTTATTAATACTCTTCATTTTAAAGTGTTGATAAACTGGAATTAAATGGATTTAACTCTATTTTAAATTTTACTTTCTAAATATATTCAATAATTACATATTACCATCTCCATTTAGATCGATTAGTTGATTTTGAAGTTACATCGTAGTTAAGATGAGATTTATGCAAATAATCATAACACACATCGATGTCAAAATATTGCCAATAGTTAATCTTATCACGGAATTGGTACATAGTAATTAGTTACATTTATAATATATGATATTTACGAATACTGTGCCGTCCTATATTTAAGGGCCTAATAAACAGTGTTGAAATGCATACAAAACGAGAAGTTGCACTGTCACAGTATTATCGTTATTCTTTCTATCGTAATTATATTATTGACTTACCACAATTACTTAATGGTTTACCACATTTTCCGTATGTTCATGCTTCTTTAAACTTAAATTTCGAGCCATAATGAGCAGATAAACATTATCATAATATCATATTATAAGATTACATTCTAGTGAAAATAATGGTGAATGGTTAACCCAGTGAATAGAAAGGTGGATGGTGAACGATTTTAGCCGAAGATCGTTGAAAGTATTATTCTATCCAGTCCCATAGTTCTGAATTACGTGCATAATATAAATTAACTGAAAGGAATGAAACAATTTGACCATCAAAACTTTTTCTGCAAAAAATGCCACAAAGAACTCTGTAAATTTCGATTTATCCTCGAATGAAAAGTCACATACGAAAATAATGTATTCCATGAAATGACTAATGTAAGTTTAAGACGTAATACCAATATCAGAGTTGAACCGAGGTCAGAGGTAATAATGAGTTGTGCGTAATAATAAGGTAGATAAAGCTAAAAGTATCGCAATAGGCCCCAAATCCGTAAATTTAATCAAGTTTAAACAGAGCTTAGGAACATTACGATTTTAACAAACTGGTTTGAAAATGATGGCAAATACGTGTGCTTGGGCAATATACGTACATATCCATGGCTATTAACGGATTGAATATAAACATTTGACATAGCTAGTTGGAATTGTGATTTACGTAGACAAATTAAATGTTCTAATTAAAATTTTTAACTTATTAGATATTCGTATATCTATGAGTATTACACTAAAGCTGCATTTGGTGTAAACATCTTAATTCGTCAAATAGATATTTTAACGTCAAATATTAATTAATACATAAATATATATTTATTTAAGGTTTTCGATATCTGTGAGAAATTAGGAAATAATCTTATTAAAAAAATGACATATTTTTTCAAATATTCCTATTTTCCAAAATAAATAGTACATTGTAAAACTACAAAGTAATATGGACAAAAAAAATTATTCAGCTACGCCTTTGAAATAGAAAACGGTGGAAAAACATATTTAAAAATTTAAAAATATTTAAATTGATAATTATCATCAACCATTGGCTTTAAAAAACATTTAGCTCATATTTCGAATTTTAACAGGGCTTGATAATGGAAATTTTTAACGAAGAATATGAATGGGATTGACAGAAGAATGTCTTTTATGTGGATTTCTGAAAACCCAAGTGGATCAAATTTAGAATAATCCGTAATGAATAATGAACGTGATAGATGTTTAGTAGTAGAGAGATTAGGATATAGTATTTAGGAAAAGGATCCATCCACTTTCGGCTGACCTAAATTCACTAAAGTAATAAAATTCTGCGAGCTCAAAAATATCACCTTAATTGAAATTTTCAACGAATTATTATTGTTTAAGAACTATTTATTAAAATAAAAATCACACGTCCCTGTAGCCGAGTAATGATACGATAAATAATATTTAACAAAGGTGTACTTGGTCTTATCGGTCTATGTATAGTTAATTATTTACAATGGTATGTTTATTATTTACAATGGTTGTGACAGTACCAAAATATATAGCAGTAAATAGAGATCCTAAATTAGACCAATGTGAGTAACTATTAGAAGTTCTCATAGTTAAAAAAGTATAATTCAAGTTACTTCAAAGAATATTATGAAATATTGATCGACGTATTTTGCAGATTTAAATTGTCTATGTCAAAATAAAAAGTAAAAGAATGATAAGTTGATTATTGTCAACAGATAGGGAATACATATAAAAATATTGAATATCATATTAAAAATAATTATGAAGCTTATACATAGTTAATCATTTGATATAAAATATTGAGAATAAAAAAAATTTATAAAAAAATCAAAAGTTGACCTAAATTCTAGTTAGTACGAACAAAACTGGAATGAACTATTTGAATGAAATGAAAGAATACAATCAAAAGGAAGAATAATTTATAAAGAAATGTAAAGAATAATTTAATTTCATTTATTTCTCATTGTCATTAAGGAAATAATGGTAAATTCCTAATTACACAGTATAAGTAAAAATGAAAAAACGCAATGTATCAAAATTACTAAACTAAAACAACTTCATGACTTATTTAAATCCATATAAAAAAAATAAACATGAAATATTTTCAATAAAATTTAAATGTAGAATATTCACTGAAAAACTTATTAACTAAAACTGACAATTTCCTTCACGATTCGTTACCAATCATCGCATTATCACATATTCCGAGCGTATTAAATCTCCCCCCTAAATAAAGTGAACCAGCAAACGTGCACGCATATGGCGAGTACATCCGACAGGAAGTTCGTTATTCACTTAATTAGATAAGGCGCATTTTTAAACCAGGGTTAAAACTCCGGATGCGTCATGGACGACCGCTCGCCGGATGTCCGTTCGCTACGGCCCACAATGCCGCTATCTCCTGTTAAATATGGATTCTGATGCATCCTAACTTTTGGAAACCAATATTGCACGCGTAAATTGTTTTCGTGTTTGTTGCCCCTTTTCGGGATTGGCAAACTCTATTTGATTGTTTGTATTGCAATGTTGTCTCGTGCATTTAAGAGGGAGTGCTTTTGACATAACGAAATAAATGTTTTCAGTTTATATATCTTTTATGTAAAGGAAATTTATATATTTTGTTTACAATATATATATACATATATATATATATATATATATATATATATACATACATACATATATATATATATATATATATATATATATATATATATTTATATATGTATATATATATATACATATATTAAGATATTTAGACATAGAGCTTTCTTGGTAATGAAAATTGTGAAAGAACTGATTAGAAATTACAGGTGACATATTATATTTAATTGCAATTATTTTTATTTAGATTAAAATAAAATATTTTTACCGTATTTAAAAGTGCTATCATCATTGATGTTTTAGGCCAAGGAACAGTCATGCTCGTTAAAAACACGTTTACAAAAATAAATTTATATAATTTTCTCTCCCAAGCAGTTGATTAACCTCGCTCGAATCAATTTTTTTTCTAAGGTACATAATATTAATAGTTTTGAAATAAATTTACTCTTAGATAGTTCGAACCAACGGTTCAGATATTACCTACTGAAGGTCCTTAGTTCACTAAAATTGATAATATTTAAACTCTTCTTTACATGGGATTATACACATTTCAAAGATAGATGTTTTAATTGTTGCTGTTAGCTTGTTATTTATAACAAACAAATGTCCCTACCCTTTCCTGTCCAATTGACGCTATTGGTAAACGTTACAAGCACTTAACATAAGGGGTAGTTTGTCGGCACTTAACATAAGGCCAGATCAATAAGCTACTACTTCAAATAAGGGCTGATTTAGACCTAATTTCGTTGTTTCTTTAAAAATAACTTTTCATTTAAATGAAAGGACTTTCTTATTTATTTGGTTATCAAACTTTGGACTGATGATTTTCTGCATAATTTTTATGTTTTAATCTTCTAATATAAAACGAAATATATGAAAAACGAATCATTTCCTGGGCAATAATTTAGGGACAATATGTGGCATAATTATTGTTGCGTATTTTATAATTGCAATGACATTTATTTCAATTCAGATCAAGGTTTCTATGTATATTTCATAAAAATAGATTTTGAAGTTTGAAAATTTATGGAATAAAATAAATTTTCCTACATTTCTAATAAACTTTTAGTTTTTATTTTAATCGTCAAGCGCCACTGAATATGTTTATTTAATAATGAAAGACAATAATTGTTATTTACATGGGATAATTAAATTATATTTTCGTTTAATATTAAGTTTATGTCGAAGTGTAATACAAATTTATTGGTTTATTACAAATAATATTCAATTACAATTAAGCGTACTTAAATTATAATTAAATATTTCAATATGAACACAATTGTATGTATAAGCATGCTTAATATGGAATATGGTTCCAAAGTTAAGTAAAGATTTCATTATGAATTGTAGTTATAATATGACAAAATATTATATATTTATAAAATAATAGTGCATAATTTACATGAAAAATTGATTATATTTCATTAATTTTAACTATCCATTTATTTTTAACGAATTGCGTAAAATGGTCAACAGATGATTTTATCCACTTTATTAGATCAAATACTCCACTCTGCGTCTATGTTAATATATTTATTCATTTGTAACGAACTTCTCTCCGCCTCTACTTACTCGACGAAGCGTTGCGGTTCGCTTACGGTTTCTTTGCAGTTAGATATATGATAGCATCAAGTTTTAAAGAATATGATTATAAAGAGTAACGTTCTAGCCGTGCATACGTTACCAATTTATTTTATAAAATTATTAAGTTTCATTCATGTTTATGCTTTATTTATAACAACAGTCTAAAATTTACAACATGTCAAAGAACGCCAGAGCCCGTGATTCAGTTTTCATTTGTGCCACGATTTTATTATCTTTCAGAAGGAATTAATATAGAAGTGATAAATTTCGTTATAACATTACTTTTAAAACAGAGATAAAACTAAACATCCCTATATTTACTCGCAAAATGGACAAGGACAACTTTGTAGTAAACTAAGAATCATTCATGAGGTTATTTTTATGCAAATTTATTCAAATTATAATGCTTCACATGACGTGACCGAATTTGTATTGATTATAACCACAGAACAGAGAGTAAATGTTCTGTGATTGTAACTATCATCAAACAACAGTTAAAATCGTTAAATCCAGAAAATTTCGATATCGTAATAAACAAAACAACATCACATGTTAAAACTTGTTAAAACTTCAAAATAGAGAATTCCAAAAATATTTGCAGTTTACGAAATATAAAACGAATACTACTATTTATGAAATCACAAAATAACTGATATATTTGTTGAGTAATATAAAATAAATATAGGGAATCGATAAAAATTATTATTATAACTAAAATTAATATTGTAACTAGAGTCAAGCTTTATTTTAAAATATATCTCTTTTAAAATATGTTCAATATTATGAAATAATCTAAATTAAGTATTTTATAAATGTTTATTAATATATATATATATATATATATATATATATATATATATATATATATATATATATATATATATATATCTATATATATATATACATATATATGTATATATATATATATATATATATATATATCCTATACATATAATAGTTATAATATTAGATATTAAAAACTGGAAAAATGCAAGTTTAGCTCGCAAATCGATGGTTCCGTATCTCGTTTAAAGTCAAATTATTTTATTATAAGTTGTCACTAAGATGGACTTCCTAGCACATTAAATATTTAAAAATTTACACATATTAAAACTTGTAGAATTGGCGTGGCATTTTTACGAAAAAATGGTTAACGGTTAAGTAATAAAAGTAATTTTAGAATTTTTTTCTGTCTGAACACGTTTCACGTAAAATTAATTGTTCAATTAAGATGGCATTTTGATAGAATGTAATAGTTCAGTTGAAGAAACATTTAGTTTTTATTTCATTGTACTCAGTGTATATGAATTTAATATTTTCCAAAATTCAGTTACATTGCGTTTATACAACAAAGAAGCGCCTACTCGACGCGTAGTAATTATTGAAATGTAGAGTGTATGCATCAACATATGCCATTATGTATATTTTAAATCGCGCTTTGAAGCTTTCAACTCGGACACATATTGGTGAAATGAGGTAAAGTGTGGAGCGGTGTAGAAGGAGGTCGGCCATGAGTAAGCAACTGGATGCGAGCAGACGTATGAGGGCAGACGTCATGGTCAATCGTCTGTTTTTGGCATATTTTTCCAATAATAAGAATATATTACGCAAAATTATTAAAAAAAAATTTAAATCCTCATAACTAACACTTTTGAACAATACCCCACATCAAATTTAGAACTTAAAAGAATCAATATTTAATTTGCCAAACCTAAAATTTCCATATAAATATTTCTGAGTATTACTTATTGAGCATGTATATACTTCATAACTGCGCTAAATTTCAAGTTTCTCCATTAAGCCAGACGGACTGCCATACGTCTGTCCGTCTGTCATAAGATTATGACAGACGGACAGACGTATACATAAATAATCTTGTAAGAGTTCTCTTTTCCTTTTAAGATATGAAATTGAAAATTTAAAAAAGCTTCGCTCTATTGGAAATTACTGCCTTTATTATTTTACCTGTGTCGCGGGCCGGGTAAAATAGGTAGCTAAAGCCGCCAAGCAACAAAGCATATTTATTTCGATAATTATGCAAATGACATATTAGGTATTAATCATCGATCGCCTATAAAATGTTAACTAACGGAAGCAGCAACTATCACTGCGGAAATCGGTACTTTGGAACCGGGTATGAGCCAGTTGATTGAACCCGTATAGTAAAACACATTTCTGAACTATTTTTGTCAAACTATGTGAATAATGTTTTATTTGTCATCATACTTACACACACACACACACATATATATATATATATATATATATATATATATATATATATATATATATATATATATATATATATATATATCTTTTTTAATGGAAATTTGTGTTTACTATAATTATAAATAATAAGCAAGACATTTATAAAGTTAACGGAATTCCATAATCTTTTTGGCTTTTATTCCATTTAATCTATGAGTTACAAATAAAAAAGGCAATTATGTCTTGATTTTTCTTCATATTTACAAATTATTCTGGTACTAAATAGGCGACATCGATCACTTTTGACAAAAAATTAAATAAATATTTATATTTATCAAGTTATCCATAAGATCTCCATAATGTCTCTTTCTAAAAATTGTGAAAAATAACCAAAATTATACTTATCGACGGCCTTAGGTTCACGTAAAACTTTAAGCATTTGAGCTATTTATTATTGATGCCATTTATATTTCACTCTGTAAAAATATTGCCAAATTTATTTTTCACATGCTTAAGTTTAAATTTATTTTGCGTTTATATTTTTAATATTACAAGTTTACAGAATTAATTTTACCTTAAAGTACTCTTTTTGTTCACTAAATACCGTTATGCTTATTTTTTATCGTTTTTGACACATTTATTTAAATATTTACAGAGGAGGAAGTCACGACATAACGCTTTGACGAACGTCAATAAAACAGTTATGTATAAATTAACTTTTCCCCGCGGCTCTGTTTGTATAGAAGTAGTGATGTCCACTACTTCCACAATTGACAATTGAATTTGAACATTTTTCTGATAAAATGAGTTGTCCCGCTCGCCAGTGTTGTTGCTGCAGATCTACCCGTGTTTAGGGACACACCTCATAAATTTATTATTACTACATAAACTGCGCATTATACACACTGATGTTTTATAAATAAAACTTTTTAGATAAGTTTCATTATGAGAGTAAAAAATTGCATCAAAATCGAACAACTGCATAGAATTTAATATATAATGGAACACATAGATTTTGCGTTATGTATATATATATATATATATATATATATATGTGTGTGTGTGTGTGTTTGTATATGTGTGTAAGTGTGTGTATGTAGAGGAGTGAAGATCTGTTTTGTTCTAATCGCATGAAACTAGTAGATTAGGAAAAAGCTGGTCAATTTATATAGTTAGATTTTTTCACCAAAATACCGGTAAACAACTTTTAAACTTACTGAAACTGCTTTTAACATCTTTTAAATTACTTTCAGTTCTTTACCTTCAGTTTAGACCAAAAAACATTTGACAGAAACAATATGTAAAAAAATTGATTATGTGAATATTAATTTAAAAGCAAAATATGTATGTAGCGAACATACATATTTTCTTTTAAATTAATATATAGTCGTGTTTTTTTAAACGTCGACTAACTTTTTTCAACTTTTTTCAAAAATATTTATAGCCTCGTTCTAATGTCAACGTCGAGAGCTATTTTAACAATTCTACTTGAAAACAGAATTATAACCAGCTTCCATCCTAAAAATATTTTTTTTCATTCAAAATTTGGTCACACTCGGATTAGTAGTTAAAGAGAAAATGGTAAGCAAAGTGAATACATTACAAATGTTTCACTAACTTGACACCATTTATCTCCTTGAGTCAGTAAGACTGATAATGTAATTTTTTCTACATTAAACTCTTTCTTGAATTACTAAGATTGACTAACTGAAAGCTTCATCGAAATTATCTCATCGGTTTTTAAATGTAATTACGAGCACACACATAGGCCCACATAGAAAAAAAAGGGAAATTTCCTTTTTTGAAAACGATTAATTACATCCTATTTTTTTTTATAAGATCTTCATTATATCTTAAACTATGGAAATTTTAATTAAAAATTCTCTTGAAAATGATTAGCCGGTTTTTGAGAAAATCACGATCACATATCGTTAAAAAAAACATAACATTATAAAACTTTTTCGCCTACAACAGTGAAATTTTGAAACAAATGGAGTTGCTACAAATGAAATTCAATAGCTTACATAATATTATAATATATTCCCCTTTAGACCTATCAATCGATTAACAATATCATAAATGAAACGGCGTGTAACAAAATTAAGGGGAAGCGACTTTGTGATAAGTGCAAATTTTAAATTTTTATATTAGAACTTCCTTGTAAATATAACATATTTTATTGTAAGCAATCAATGGCCTTATGAGGGTAATGTCATAAAAAATCGGCCATTAAAATGTCGAAATATACTCAAAGTTGTGTCCCACAGTTACTTACATCTTTTGAAATTCTTGACATATATTATCCCTAATAATTTTATTTGAAATTCTGAAGAAATGCATTTTTTCCGATTTTCGAATTCCATACTTGGAATGATTAAGGGTAGAAATAGTTAAAAATAGTAAATAGAACTAAATTTTGAGACGTCGCCCATGGTATTTTATTCGTTACGGTGCGCGAAAAAAAATCGATCTAACTTTGACATTAAAAATGAAATTAATTTTTTGCTGCATGTTAGTTATGATTTTTAAAAAATATTTACATACAAAATATGGGTCTAAAACTGTAGAAATTGAGATTATGACAGATTAATGAAAGAACGGAGGAACGATCGGGCGGGCACGCATAACAAAATTATAAGGGTTACTTGTTTCGCTGCGGAACCTTATAAATGATATAATATCGACTTAAATTCATCACTTCAGCATTAAGGGCCTCGATTAGGCCTGTGTGTGTAACTTAGCAGGTTTTGTGATAACACATAGTTTGTTTGAAATTATCATAATTACACGTCAATAATAAAGTAGCCATCAAATAAGAACCAAGATGCCCTATTTTCATAAATATTGAACTCGCTTTAAAATTTAGCTTCCTACGGAAATTTTCTTCAACGTTATATAATTGTTGAAATAAAAAGATTACTATAGAAACATTTAATTAATGCTTGAAATAGGTTTCAACACATGTATGGATTCCAACGAAAACGGAAAGCCTACTCAAGCCTCACGCCGTGTGTCGTGAAAGCGGAAATTTACTTAGCGTGCCGTATTCATATGTAGACTGTTATTTAGCACTTTAACATCACGGTCTACCCAACCTTCATCGAAGATGTTGCTAAACTATATATTTATATACTTAGATCTATACATTGAGAGAAACGTAAAGAAACAGCTAGACGGGTAAGGAACGTATCTTTTCAGGAAATAATTAAAAAGCTTCTACGCTTAATTATACGCTTATTGGTCTCATAATTCCCAAAATGTCCAGCGACGAATATTAGCTATATTTCAAAATGCCCCACTGCTGCTTAATTACAAGTTTGAAAATCGGATAACTTATTTAATGATGCTTTGAACAAAAGGTTTAAACCCGTCCAAACGACGGACTGCTAATTGGACGTAAACGTGAATATGCGGTTTAATTATTGCTCAAATAATTTTATCTTCAATTATATTCATTTAAGGTTCATCAAATAAATTAGAAGGTAGTTGCCGAGTGAAATATTCATTATTGTCAATTACATTTTACAATATCGGTTACCTCGTCGGTGTTCCGAAAGGACAGAGCGTTTCTCTTCCTTGGATTTATTTCTACCGAATTGAATCTGTACATTGTATTTCTTAATTTATTTTTGAAAAGTGCATATTAATAAATTTATATTAAAAAAAATAGTAGAAAATAACGATAATAATACAAATGTGTTTGTGTTGAATATGTCTTAAATCCATAAAACTTTTATTATAAGCATCCTAATTTTTATAAAAAATATTTATTATTATTTTTTTAATTGTTAAATAAAATTGACTATAGATGCTGCTTTAGAGGTACATTCAATTATACATTGTACATCCAGGAAATTATGAGCTATAATATTTATGAATAACTCTTATTCAAGTATGCAACCATGCCACTTCTCATATATTTTAATCAAAAACCTCATTTAACCTTGCTTTCACCTTTATTACATACACGCAATCAAATATCTAGGCACGCACGCACATAGGGACATAACATAGGGACTTTATGTATATAGTGAGTTTAATTTCATAATATATTATCGCAAAATACAAGAAACAGTTTAAAAGAAATAATAAATTTTTATCTGGCTTTTAACGTTTCGTTCACCAATTTCAATTTTATATTTCTTATCGAAAACGATCTTCATCGTCTTGTTTCTTATTAACTTAGCAGGTACTCTCTTTTAATCCCCCGAAATAAATTCTCCAAACAGATTAGGATGCTATCATACGGCATTTAAATATTTTTTAAGTAGTAAAAAATATCGTGAGGTTAGAAAATAATATATTTTTAAGCAATATATATTTGCATAAATAAAAACACAATTTCAAGTGATTCGGTGTAGAGTGAGAGCCAGTGGCCACTAGGCTGACGTCACTTTAACAAGATTCATATTATTATATCAATTACAGTGTAACTAGTTTTGAGTAGTGGGACTTTCGACAGATAGCAACTATTGAAGCTGTAAATAGAGTAATAGTTTAAAAAATAAAAAAAACGCTTTTACAAAAAACTGCAATGAACAGGCAATGAAGCAAAAATTTCTAATCCAATTGACATCAAACTTATATAGTCTCCAGTTTAAAGTTTGCAAATTGGTATAGACTGTATATTAAGTACATGTGTTGTATAATTATTGAGATATTGGTAGTAATGTCACGTAAGTACTACCATAATTAATAATTTTGAAAAAAGTTGCTGGCCTGGGTACTTCCATGATAAAACTATTAAAGATACACTGATACTTAGTGAAAATTGTAAGTCTTAAAAATGGTTAATGGAAAACTTGCAAAAACATTTACCTATCTTTTGTCGATAAGCCATAGTAACTATTTTTAAATTAAGAGAAATGTGTTGATAAAACAGATTAATTTTGCGTCATTAAAATAAATATCATAGTCATTTTAAAAATTTTTGATGGATAAAAATTTACCCGTCTCGCTTTAAAATTTTAATTAGTAATTTTCTATAAATTTACAGGTTTTTTAAAGTAATAAAAATATTACAGAAGTACGATTTTTATAACGTTTTACAAGGTACGATTTTCGTAACGATACTGTAACATACCATGACTGCCATTATTACATACCATGCCATACCATGACATGTTATAATACTTGAATATTGAATATATTTGGCGTTAATTTTGAAGAAATTCATTATTCACAATTAAATGAAACTACGTGATGTACTATTATTTCTACTTTCTTTAAGTTCTTTACCACGGCCTAGGTTTCGTTGTATTACAACTCAAAATCTAAACTAATAGCCCACCTGAAGATGTTGTAATACAACGAAACCTAGGCCGTGGTAGAGAACTTAAATAAAGTAGAAATAATACTACATCACATAGTTTCATTTAATTGTTACAATACTTGGTCATGTGCATTAGTGCCTGCATGAATATCAAGGATTTTTAAACCTAACAAAGGTTATTTACAATTTGGTGAACTTATTATGTTAAAGTTGTCTAGTTTATACCCTTTAAGTGGATGTAATTTCATTTAAGTATATTTTTCGTTAATACATTTTCCATGAATCATTTACTATAATTTATGAGTATGTTAAAAATATCAATTTTGCATTAACTGATAATTTTCCTTTTTTAATGCTTTTACTACGAGACTCACTTTCACAAGCAAACAATGCGCTCTCCCTCACTCTCACAGCTAACACTATACCGTCTGAGGTAATGTTTAATATGCGGTGTGTCTGGCTGTTTAAATAATAGTGCAAAATGATGGCTTTAATCACGTAAAAACGTATAAATTTGAACATTGCTTTCATGTAAATCTCAGAAAGTTTCATGAATTTTATAGTCGTCTAATAGAAGTTAGGTTCCGCCGAATACGTCTAAAATTATTTTATTCTAGTTTACAATATTAGCTAATTGAACATAAAAAACTTGACTTATCACTAAAGTATTTACATTGCTATTTTTTGTACTTTCGATACCTGATGGCTATCGAACTGTTGATACTATTTGAAATTCATAATCCTCAAAACGTTTTCAATAACCATATTTCAACATACATAAAAAACAATGGCACTATTTGAAATAGATACAATATATATATATATTATACCTTTATAAAGTGAATGAAAATTTAGTGTTTAGGGTTTTACATATAGTATATGAAACTTTACACACACATTCAAATATAGAATAATATAAATTGGCGAAAGCGACTTTCAGTTTCTATTAAAAGCTACTTTAGTTTCTATTAAATTATTTACATATCTTTATTATTATATTTTACTAAATAACTTTATTATTATATGTGACTACAAATGTGTCACCCAGTAAATAACACTCGTTTTGGACTGTAAAATTAATTTTACAGCCCAAAACTTAACTTTATAATGTTTCGAAAAAAATATGAAATTAATTGACTTTTACCACCAAAATTTCCATCAAAAAGTGAAGTCTACACTGTATGCAAACCTAAAACAGATATATACATACACACACACACATATATGTATAAATGTGTATGTGCTTGTATATATATATATATATATATATATATATATATATATATATATATTTATATATGTATATATATATATATATATATATATATATACACACAAGCACACATACATATATACATATATGTGTGCATGCTTGTGTACCTGTACGTGTAGTGCCCGATTTCATGTTAACCTATAAAAAACGACAGAATATAGTTTGGTTTTGTCATAATTGCTAAAACAGTGTAAGAATAACTAAAAGAAGGACAACTAAGTATTGCTATCTCTAAATAAATCAAAAAGATATTTCGCATTAGAAATAAATTAAAGTAATATTATTTTTCGCTAACCAAATTTTATTAACAATATTTCCTGGTGATCGCCATGTAGACACATTTTATCATAAAGTACGGAGGCATTTTGATGAATATTCCTTTTAAATAAGGTACTGAAAACAGACAACCACATTAAGGCTTCCAATCTCGGTACATTGAGATTCAGAAACTTTTTCTATTCCTGCTCGGAACGAATTTACATATCCCGGATCTCGTAGGATTTGCGAGATTTGGGAGCAGCATAAGAACGTCTTGTTACAAGCGCAAGAAATTACTTGCGGCCGTACTCTCGCGCGGGTTACATGATGCTCTTAACAAACAGAAATTGCTAACAAACTAAAATGACCGAGTTTCTTTGTCAGTTTCTACATTATAGGAATAACTATTTCCTATTCTATCATCTGAGATTGAGCTGATTATAAAAATAAAAATGATTCTTCATGAATAGGTGTTCTATAAGTAAATGTTGGAAATTTGTATTTGATATACTTAAATCTATACCATTATGAACGCTGAAATCGAGAGAGCTTTTGCTGCCGACTGTTAGGGCTCCAATATTCGTAATAATTTAACAACTCCAATGTTGCGAGAGAGATAGCAGCTTGCTTATTACGGACCTTTTCACATGCCTGAAAACTTTAGTACAAGATCTATGCATTCATATAGCATCTAATATAGCATAACAAATATCCAAAATGGTGATGAGAAAAGTTATCATAGTTGAAATTTTGATATATGTCCATAAGGCAGAAATAACATTACCGGTACCCCGGAGCTATATGGTTTCCAGGTAAACCTTTAGTTACGATACCGTCACACTGGAGTTATGCTATCAATGAGAGCAAGTTGGAGTGAGCGAGGACCAGGGAATGCGTGTATCACAGTGAGTGTCGGTGTAACATTCGATTTGGAGCTTTTAATTTCGATGTTATTAATCATTGAAGATCTAAACAATTTTAGGTATACATTTATTTTCGCTGTCGTAACTTAAATACAAATGTATGTTATACAATTTTAACTAAATAAAGGTCAGTTTTTTATCAATTTTGTGCAAACTATTCATTTAAATGTGCGTATCTGATTAATCTAATTAATAGCGGAGATCGGAAATTTATTGCGAAAACCAAGATGGTGAACGCTATTGAACTGAAATCCCTAAACTACACATTCATACTAATGACAGCTAAGTCAATTTTTAATGTATTTTATGTTTATTTAAGGATCTTAATTGTGGAGTACTAATAAGATTACATAATATAACGTCATTGGGAAAGAATATGAAACGTGTCTTCGTGACGTGAATATAGTGTACTTATAAACATACGTATATGTATATGTATATACATACATAGATATATATATATATATATATATATATATATATATATATATATAAATGTACACACACACACATGTACACATAAATACCAATGGTTTTATGAAATTCAACAAATCGCAACGAAATTCGCACTTCGCATGGGCGGGAGTAAGTCTGGAGATTGAATGACCGGGACGTATATTTATTACCTTCATAAATGGGCTCGGCCGCATTAACGATAATCTTAAGCTTTATACCGAATATTTCATATCTTCGACTATTGAGGCTTAAAGCACGATTTATGTACTGTGATTGAACAGAGTGAAATGATTAGACAGCAGCTTAATCCGGACAAATGTTTACTTGAAATAGTCGGACTCACTATCCTTTCGATCAAAAGTATCCTTCATCATCATTATCATCGTGAACTACTTAAAATATATATAGAGAGGAAGCTTTTTCGGAACTACTGTTCATGAATTTTTTTCAAAAATCTCATTCTTGATTTACTCTAATAATTGGCTTTGGATTTATTTTAAGTTATTATATTGGCATATACTATTTATTGTTTATATTATTAGTTTACCGTAAAAGTGAGATTGCGATTCCATAATATTTATTAATGTCTGATACATAAAAGAAATATTCGACTGGTTTCCATAAAATCATTACATTTTCCGACTTTTAATCAGCTATATACACGTATTTGAAATAAAGAAACAAAATACACTCCGAGAAGTAAAAAAACCGCTGTTTGATTTTTTTCATTACTGATTTTAGATATTTACTAATTTTTATTATATTTTAAACACTGTTATATGAGGTTGCCCCTTCATTTGACTTAAATGGTTTTAGCTATAAATTTCTGACATTGTGAATACTGAGTGACATTCATATATAGCTATCTTACATTTAGCGGGCTACGTATGGCCCACTTTTTCACACGTGAAACCACATATAAGTCCTATCTGTCAATTTAACACATCTTTTTAAATGAATGTTAATAGCAAACTTAATTAAAGTATCAGTTACTCTTTGTGCCCGTTACATCGTTCGAAGAAATTATTTTTAACTTTAATGCAAATAACACGTAACCTCATTCATCAGAAAAATCTTCATCGTTATCACTTAAGGTATTATTACGTAATACACGAACAAGCAACCAGACAAACACACTAGCCGACATAGGTTTCAAAATCAATGTTTTTTGTTCTATTACTCTTGCTATTTTCTCCCAAATAATTTTTTTTTAAACATTTTCGTTGAATGGAACAATTCCATACTTTTTGTGTATATATAGACCATAAAGTACGTAACACCTGAATTTATACAGCCTAATACTACTAATGAAAATATTTATAATTTTATTACCAAAGTAATTAAATTACAAATATCGATAACAAACTCAGATTTTGAACAATTGTTTTGTAAAACCATTGTAATAAAACATCGAGACTGCATGTGCGGAAGCTGACTGACAACGATGTCTACTTTTAAGTGTTTGCCCGCATTTAGACTGCTTATTTAACCACCTACCCCACCTGCCCCTCACCATACTTCATCTATGACAACGTCCATTTATTTGGCTAATATATGTCAGGGTAAAAAATATTATTGCGCGATTTTAAGTGTACGTAGCGCCATCCATTGATTTACGTAGATACACTAACATTTATGTAACCACGATGCGTGAGATAGCTAATTACTTCTTTGTTTTTGTACTACAATATCTTGTGATGGACTGAAACGATTGTGATAAATAAGAATATAAACGTAGTTTTTATTGATCCCTAATTTTTGTAAATATACTTTCCGAAGTGGTTCAGGATTTTTTATTATACATGTGCAAATGCACAAAAATTCCACAAAAACATTTTCGTGTTTATTGTTTTTATTATATACCTAAATATTTTTTTTTGTATACAAATTAAATTTAAAGACAGAACAATTCCACGATTTTATTTTATATATACATCAGACAAAAATTTGCAAAAACTGCAATATTATATATTAGTTAAATTTTTGTTCCTTGCGAGTAAATGATATTGTTTCAAAATGAAATATATTTGTATTTGTCTTATGTATCTTTTCAAGTTATTTATTCTAAATTCTTAGACTCCTGTTGCTTATACTCCAGAATTTAAACTACAGGACGAAAGCATAAGTTACATATAAAATAAGAAGTTGTAAGTATTATAATTAAAAAGACACCCATTACACTCATTAAGCCCATTGGGAAGCTTAATAAAATCTAATTTATCTAAGGTCAAGTATCTCTCTTAAAGCATTTGATAGGAGTATCCGGGTATTTACGAGTTGCGTCCGGAGAATGCCAGACCTCCGTCTTCTCCTGCGAGAGATTATTCAGCAATTTGTAATTAATCCTCTACCCTAATATATTAAAACGAAAATATTTAATTTTTTGGCTTATCTTTGTGAATTAATTTATTTTTATTACCCTCTCTTCAAATGTCCTATTACCGGAACCATACTTGCATTTCCAACCAGACAAATTTATTATTATCACAGTACTTTTGCTGTTACCGATATGTATAATTTTTGAAAGGTAAGAATAAAATTAAATATCCGATAATTTTTTATTACCTAATGATGAAGATTAGGTAGTCTCAACAATTCTTGGTAAATGCGTTTTACTATTAAAAACTAACTATTTTTGTCTAACTATATATTTACACATGTATTAATATACATATGCCGAGTTACATGAGTGGTTTAACATTAATGAATTATTTTTGAAAAGATGAGGTTTTCGTAACCCGTTCAAAACCATACATTTTTTTTATAATAAATAAATGATTTATTTTAGCGAACAATTCAATAAAAGCTGTTGGGGAGACCTAGAACGCACACTACAAGAATTCCGCATAAATTCAAGTTCTTACTTTATAAACATAAATTAGTAGTAGGTACAGAGTTTTTTTTCTATGTTAAACTATTTACCTAAAGATATAGCCTAATAGAGATGGGCCGAATATTCGGTAAATATTTGGTATTCGACATGTGCAGCATATTTTTCTAAGTTCGTTGCCGGTCGAATATTCGGTTCAATTGGCGTATTATTACCGAATATAAAAAAGACTTTCCTTTTATATCTTTGAATTATATATTACTTTGCAATAAAATATTAATAAAGCGGTGAATAATAAAATATTAATTAACGTAATGAAATAAGTTTAGACGTAAATCTCGAACATTAATCAGAATAAAAAGAATAAAACGCCCACATTAGCTATTATTTGAAAGGGATTCAATAACATTAAAGTTAGAGAAAAGGAGCTTACTTCAACCATAATATGAATGTTATATTAAAATAATTAATAGCATGTAGCATAGCTAACATCACATAAGAACGTACCAGATATGCAATATTAATACTTAAAATTGATGTGAAATAAATTATGATGAACCAAAATTAGATTCACTGCTCTCTCTGGAAAAAGTATGTTACGTTTTTCATTATAAACATTTCCTGCCTCGGGAAACAGACATCCGCTATACAAAGGAGAAGCAGGAGAGGATAAAAAATAGTTAAACTGGCCATGTGTGTATTTTCTTTCACTTTTCTTCGTTTTTTGTCTACCATACGAATAAACTAAGATTACATTATCATAATTTCTCGTTTAAATAACTTTGTAATTATATTAAAATCAGGCTTTTAGGAATTTTTTCGGACACTGCTGCCAGCTTAAAGAAAGCAATCTCTTCATAGCAGTTCTAAAACGTTGCAGAAAAATCATGAAATTTTATAACTTTTGAAAATATTGGTCTGTTCTCCTCATTGTAACTGCTATGGCTTACCAACAGCTCGCATCTTTTGATTTGTTCTCTTAATAATTGTTTTTATTAATAATTTTTTTTCTGGATAGTAAAAATTAATTCAGAATCCCAGGTCTAAAAATGTTACCCGTGCATGGTATTTGTCATTATCTATGCTTTGGAAATGATGTCTGAGTTCTGGCTTTAAAGTAAGTCTCATTATGACTTTATTAGGGCAAACCTGCTGTGTATGTAATACTTTAAAATAGTGGTAATATACGGTATATGCTCAGAAATTGAAGAAAATGTGGAGCTGACAATGTTTTTATTTCTTCAAAGAGTTCTAATAAAGGCATAATCTCTCAAAACTAAGCGTAGACGCTCACTTCGTTGTGCCACAGGTTTCGGAAATATATAATGATGCTGCTATTTTTTGTTCTTGAAGGCGTTCGCACATATATAAATATACATAAAATGTTCTATTATAATACCATCATGATGCTCCCTACATAGTGCCATCGATAACCTAGGCGGTGATAA
Organism: Druceiella hillmani; assembly: GCA_039881145.1. NCBI lineage: Eukaryota > Metazoa > Arthropoda > Insecta > Lepidoptera > Hepialidae > Druceiella > Druceiella hillmani. The sequence goes on along the minus strand of JAYKKI010000002.1, from coordinate 49,978,386 downwards.
GGCTAAAAGCATCATTTTGTGCTTCCGTCTCATGGACTCTATACAAAATACCACCACTTTTTGTATGGAAGTATATGGAAAATGTTCCATCTATTTGTTCATAATCTATGGGTGCGGGTAAATGCCGCTACTCGCCGAGCACCTCGTAAATATGTGTTAAGCTGCTTCTTTAAGCAAGGGGCGTCAAAAATAACCGAATAGTTCGGCCAAATATACGGTTCAGTACATCAACCGAATATTTGGCCCAATATTCATATTCGGCACACCTATGTTAGGCTCGTCTTTATTACTCAGTATACTTTATACAGAATAAAATATCGTAAATGGATCTCTAGAAAAAGTAATCTTGATATACTCCAATATTTTTTAAAAGAAATATACAACGATACCCTACACAAAGGTACATGCAAAATCAATAACTCCCATTTGACATGTAAGGGAGGGTCGTTAAAATTGTTTTAAAGATTTCCTTGAAAAACCGTGTAGGCGTTATAAATGTGTATAATCTTGCCAAATAGTATCTTTATATATCTAATAGTCTACGATTAAAACGGCTGTGACGTTTAGACAGACAGACAGACGTGGCAAAACTACAAACGTTTTTATTTTGGTTAAAGAACTCTAAAAAAATCAAGAAAAACGAAAGTAAAATACGTTTTATGACTATCCCGCATATATGATACATCCACTCTATGTACAAGATTATAAGAAACAATCGACTATTTAATTTATAACCTTATGTTCAGCAGATAGATACCTTACACTGGAAGATGTACAAGATATAGAAAGACGGGAAATGATAATTAATCCTATAATGAGGGGGAGTAAACATCGCAGTATTATTGAGCTGGATAAATATATGAAACAAAAATGGTGTTAAAATTCGTCTATTATTGCGATTTGTATTTACATACCAATATCTAATTAATTAATTCAATGACAATACACAATTCGTGATAAATGGGTTGACATTAACAGGTCATCATGGAGTAGCCATTAGTGAAGCAACGGATAATGTTCATTATTTTACCAATATGTTTTAATATGAAAAAATGAATTTTATCAAAATCTCCAAAATTACATTAAATTCACTCGAATTTTATTGCACCGGGTATCCATAAACCAGTGATATTATTGAACGATTTAAATTTTCTAAAAGAAATAAAAATATTCTTATGCATTATAGCAACGAGTTTATATAAACAGTACCCTCCGCTACAAGAGTAACCTACGCCATGATAGCATAAAATACTCAATCATCACTTGCAAAAAATTAACATGAAGATGTTATTCTAAATCACATATTTTATACTTATTCAAATTATATCAACCAAATTACATTAAGGTATACAAGAAGATGAGTCGAATAATACTATAAGGTAGGACAAAAAATAGGGGATACTATATATATTTATGCCAGGTGCATATAAAATGTCAGCTACTAGAAATTAAAAATTTTACAAAGAGATGAAATACAACATCGAAAAAGGTAAATAAGTAAATAAAGTTTAAAGGTGAATGAAATAATCTTGTTCTAGAACTTTGTGTTTGAACCCAGAGTTTCATTCAATTAAATAAACGGAAAATCCTAGTTTATGACCCAATAAATGACAAAACGGCAAAAATTAAATGCTCATACTGCACTTTTCTAGATATTATTGTCTAAACAAAATAAAATCTAAATTTAATATAATTGAAGAATAGAGATGAATTAAAACGAAGATAATAAGATGAAATCAAAATTCCACATGAAAAATTTTGTTTATCTCAACCGTTTAAAAGAAGAGTATAGAAACTATGTCTAATCACATAGACCAGAAATATACTAACCGCTGCTGATACTTTCTCACGTAGAAAACAATTAGATATTAAATTATCTTAATATCTAAGAAATAAAAATATTTTTAACCAAACCGTGTCAGTGATTATAGAGAAACAACTTTGTATTTTCTGAGGCCACATTGTTTTTGCCGATCTCATATTCAGCATTTGTAAACAAAAAATCCAACAACGTTTGTTAGATCCCGGGGCAACTGTTTATGTTTCCATAAACACTCGTGTGCTTTTATTATCCATTATATGGTTTCTTGAAATATAATATTCTGATGAAATGTATATACTTGTATTTTGATGCTTAGAAGGGATCATTGATAATGAAGTAATTAATAATCAAAAGAAGGAAATGGCGGAAAAGCGTAATCAAAGCGTAGTGAATGCTGTATTATGTTTTACTCAGTCAGTGCTTCAAGGTACTGAATCTTGTTGCTTAGATTATGGAAATATATACTTATATTGTTCAGGTAAAAACTTTAGAAATACCTTACATTTTTTAAATTCACCGAAAACGTATGTCGAAGATATAGTAAAATATTTTTAACTGTCTGTATTGATGGCTAGAATAACTGAATATAAAATTAGATCATAATTTTTGCTTTGTTATAATACGAAAGTAATTTATTACTTTTTATTATATTATTTTATTATTTACTTAATTTATTATGTAAAAGAGATAAACATTTTCTCAAAAATACTAAATACAAACTAGTTATAATTACACGTGTAAAGACATATGCTTAGTTCTTACCTTACATGCTCAGGCTTGGTTCTTAGAACCAAATGGACGCCAGCTAAACTAAAAAAGTCTCAGTGAATATCATCTTATTAGGATCCTTCGTCAGAATACCAGAAGAGTACAAGTACTTTTGCACCGATTATAAAAATTTGTAAAGAAAAGACCACGATGTGGAACATGAATTAATTCAAACTATATGTAAATGAATCGCAGAAAACATAACGACTCTAAATTTTAGTTTAGAACTAAAACGCTATTGGAAAGTTTTCATGAAATAAGAGAAAATTTGTTTGAAGAAAACTAATTAACATTTTGGCTAATCTATAATTTATCCCAATTCTGCTGGAAAAAACCTGAGTCGTCAAAAATATTAAAATAAAACGAAGAACAAATCCAGAATGAAAACAAACAAAATTTGTAGCCTTCATTCATTTTACTCGCTTCAGGTCCTTCCTAATGAGGATACCTGATGAGACCAAAGTATATGCGACGATTACATATAAATTTAATAATTCTAAAATACATGCCATTTTCAACTGACATTAGGTTCTAAGAACTTCATTCCATCCTAATTGCTCTCGTATATGACACGTACCTACGAAATGATAAGCAACGAAACACGAGAAAAGGTAATATTGTAGATAAGTAATATTATTAGTAATTTAATAAAATAAAAAATTCGTTTAATTAATTAAAGAAATGTATTCGGGTAATAGACTATTAGACTTTTACTGAATGCATACTTCTGTTTGATTTATAAAGATAGAAGCATTTTTCAGCTCTCAAAAATGACGATACAATTTTTTTTTTCGTTTTGCAATTATAAATTAGAACAATTGATGACCTTTAAGATAATTTCTCGATTTAATTTTGTGAAGAGTATGTTTCTTTTGAATAAAATCAGTTTTCGTACAACCATGTTACTCTGTGATTTAGATGAGTTTTGATTTTAGTAATTGACAAATTACTAAAATCAAAGTCAAATTATAAAACAGAATTAGATGAGTTTTGATTTTAGTAATTTACAAATCAAAACTAATTTAAATCCGCTTTTTAAAATAGTCATCGTATAGTACTCAGCTTTTTTTACTATAACTCAAGGAGCTGTAGTCTAGATTAGGTTGCTCATATATTAATTGGTAGTGCTAGGACTAAAATTTTTGCAAGTCCACCTTCTCCCTCAGATCAAACAGCAGGGCCATAAGATAAGCAAAGAAATCAACTAACAAATCGTATATATGCACATGTAACACGCGATGGCGCTCCATTTTGCTTATGACTATAATGATTAGAAAATTTCGATGAGCGAAGTAGTTTCAACGATAATATAGCGACATCAAATTCGAAGATGTCCAGGAAATACGGAAAGAATCGGCGAAATGCAGCATCAACATTAAGCGTTTATTCATCTCGCTCAACAGTATATCTAAGGCCGATACCTGTTATTATGGTAGTAGAATCGGGGCATCTTGAAGACGAAAGATTTATCCATTAAATCAACTACTTGAACGAAAGGCATAGAGTATCAGCAAAATGTAACATAATTTTTTTATTATGACCCATTCCACACGCTCCCATTCTGCCAATGAGAGTTAAATATCTGTGACCGTGTTAATGGGCTCGATTTGCTGAAATACATGTATAAAATTAAGTACATCAAGACACCGATGATACTATTCAATTAACTTTTTTCCGATATGATTATTATGATATAGATTGACGAGAGCTAGTCATAGTCCAATATTGAAGAGTTACTTTCACGTCGACAAGTTTGTACATAAACAGGTAATTGAAACTAAATTAACAAAGTTAAAAAAAAAACATGATATGACTTATCAATTGACACTAACAAAAGGTAAAAGTTTATTCGCACCAAGCAAGAAAACAACACAATATTTTTTCTTATCCGAAACAATTTTACATTACATTCCAATATACACATTGTTTTTTTACTCTCACATTTTTTTCAGCCCAATCTTTCGGTATCATGTATAAATGTAGTAAAACATCGATATTGGTTCCCCTTTCTTTATCTCATGCGATAAGCGTACATGAAATCCTTCCAATCTGTTTCAATCGTCTTAAGTCGAATTTTATACCGGAAAACAAAGCGAGTTATTGTTTCTTTCCTAATATCTTAAGAGTTTGGGCATTTTTCACGAATAACAAACTATAAGCCGCGCGGGAATAAAAACGGAAAAATGTTTTACTTTCCATGTTTTTTTTTCTTATCACTTGCGCACTTTTTATGGTTGCGTTACGGTTTACGCGTTTTCGGGTTGAAATATTTTTTTCTCTTGTTTAAGGTTTATGTTATGGCTGAGCGGGATGAAATAATACACTAAGTTGTTTGGTTTATACAACGACTTCAAAATTAGAATGATATCAGTTTGTATATTAAAAAAAAGTCAGGCGTCATTGTTTGCAAAAATATATTTTAAAGACTGAAATGATTTACACTTTTGAATGTTTTTAGTAAGGTAATTATTTAATATTTATTGCACTTAACGCTCTTTTCGTGACTTTGGCTATTTATTTAGTATTTATTGCCTTTTAGCAATTTTGCATAGCACATTGCACAATTTTGGCAACCGAAGAATAATGAGTTCAGAGGTCGAATACAAAATATTATAGCTACTACATAACTTATAACTAAATACTAATTAAAAAAACAATACGTATTACAAGAAAAGTTTTATATAATTTGCTTAAAAAAATAAGATGTTAAGGATAATTATGTCAACAAAGACAATGTAAAAGAAAACAAGAGGAATGTGACTTTATCACATACTTTCGTGGCGTAAATAGGAAGAAAATATTTATAAATAGCCCAACAATGTTTAAGAATGGGATGAGTGTGCAGGTTTTCCGTTGGAGGTTATTGGATAAATTTGGCAACAAATTAGGGACATCTGTGTGAATTGTTCAATATTATATAATCATTAAATAAATAAAATGATCATTATCGGAAATATGATCATTATTTTCGACGTCACAGATGCAAAGATCCGCGATTCTAAATAGGCCACTGCGTATTCAACAATTAGAATCCGAAAAACAGTTAGGATACCTTATTCCGTTATTAAGTTCAGTGTCTCACTCTCAGTTTTATTTAATTCAATTAGTCCAATGGTATTATTTTATTTTGCTGTCATTAGAACTACATACAACTACCAAGTTTTATGACTATACAATAATTTGCAGCCCAAACACGGTTAGCATACATTGTTCCATTATCGAGTTTAGTGCCGAATTCCCGGTTCTATTCCAACGAGTCAATCCGATTGTACCATTTTATTGTATTGTAATTAGAATAACATAAAACTACCAAGCTTAAAGATGATACACCAATTAGAAGTGCACAGAATTCAGTTTCGTAGTTTCCATTACATAGTTAATCAGTCAGTTTCAGATCGACCTAATAAAAGCGTGTCTGTTATATCTGTTTTTTTTCCGAAAACCGTTGATACAACAAGTAGAATTGCATGTAGTTTAGTATCGTAGATTTGATTACATAGTTAGTTACTTAGTTTCAGGTTGACCTGAAAAAACCCTGTCTGTTATAGCTATTGTTTTTTCGGAAATCGTTTGACGTAGAAACTTGAAATTTAACAAGCCCTAATTGCTGGAGCACATGTATGAGTTAAAGTAACACCGACATTCGAGCGATGTTGGCTCAGTTAGCTGTTGATTGTTTTAAATTAATTGAAAATATGGTCATTAGTTCCATTGGGAAGTTATAATATATAATTTGACGCTGATGATGGAAAGGCTGGAGATGGCGTTATATATGTATTTGTGCGTGCGTGTTTATTTGCGTACACACGTTTGAGCGCACGTGAAAGCGCAAAATTTATTATAGTGGATCGATTAGGCAACAAACCTAAAATCAGGAATACTAACTGTGAAGCAACTACGAACATGGTAAACAGCGAAGTTATTCATATTATGCTTACCTTGGATGTTGTATCATCATGCTTACAGTGTATCAACTATAATTTTTCCAACCCTACTACCACCTTTTATAAATTCTTCTCTGTTCGATCTGTAAAATGTTGGAATCGACTCGACCCGGATACCAGAAACTCGCTCTCCATAAAGATGTTCAAAGGCCATCTGAAAAGTCCTTCCTTCTATAATCCCTTAGTCCTACCCTTCCTTCTTTAAATCCATTTTAGTCCTCTTTCCTTCTTTATAACCATGCCATGTCGAGATTTATAATTGATAATTATTTTTTTTATACTTGTTTATATATTTTAACTTATTTACTCATTGTGATATATAAAAAATTATTTATTTTGTTATTAATATTTTATCTAGTTACAATTTTTTTTCACAAATTACAAATTTTCATATTTAATCAATGTGGCTGACTAAAGGAGATTGCTCATACAGCAATAAGTCTGCTAAATATATATATTTGATGCATAATTTTTTTAATGCATAATTATTTGTAACTTTTCATACATAATTAAAAACGGAGGCTGCGAATATTAGATCAAAAAACGTTGTGGTTTGTCCAGATCTACTATCGAAAAGCTTATGAAATTTCTATTATTCTATGAAAGCCCTAAAAGAAGATATATGAAGTACTTTCTAAAGCGTAAGTATATCAATTCCACGGATATTAAATATGTAAAAATTTGGATGTGTCTCCAACAACCATGTATAAACGGCTAAATCGATTTTGATAAAACTTAGTATAAGCATATTTAATGATCAGAGTTAACGTCTACTTCTGTTTTCAATCCAAGAAATAATTGTACTGTCTCTTTTATTGCGGATTTAAACTCGATGTTTTTTACTCTAAATCACAATAAATAGTGCAACATTTATATTCAATTTATTGCACGTGTGTCTTGATAGAAGACAGTAAAATGTTTTATATTAGAATTTATAACGAGGTGTGTATATCAGATTCGGGACAAGGCCTAACATATAGCATAAAGTAAATACTTCCACATAAAAAAACTTTGATGAAATAAAGGTTTCGTTAGCATTTTCAACAATAAGTCCTAAAGCTCTTTGGACACGTTACCCGCAAAGAGAACTTGACGGAACGTCACTTCATCAAGCTGTGTTAAAAGCAAAGGGTAATGTAATTGGTCCACAAATAAATGAATTAATCTTTTAAACACAACAGTCCTCGACAGTACACGTAATATCACTAATAAAGGAAAGTAGTTAAGAATAACAAGAATTACGATTAAAATGCTTCGTGACCTCGACCACTCAATTAATAGTGTTCAATTAAATATATCTTCATCATTTAAAATTGGTATAAAACATCTACCAAGATTTGATTTGAAGGATATTATGTAATATTATGTAATTAAATGATCATGGCAATTAAGGCCGCGTGATTTCATTAAGAATAGGTATAGACTAATTAATTAACTTTTTCAAATTTAATTCGGCAAATTTTTAATTATTTATTTTTTGTCGCGTTCTCATTTTCATTACAAATTTTGCGACAAGTTAGATATTATTATTTTTAAAATCTAATAAAATATAATTGTTAAATTCAACTTAACTTGTTTTTACTCATTAAAAGTTTTAACAGGGATACCTATTGCTTAATTTTACTTGTAATTAAGATTTTACGAACAATACTATTTGTGAAAAAAAAACATTACATCACAAATGTTATTCGGAAAATTAAAACGTTTAAATATAAATTTACAGCAAATACATGCATAGAATTTATTCTACCTGTCGAGTATGGCTACGCATCAAAATCTATATAGTTAATATGATATATTTCATAAGATATTTTAATAGTTTTATTTTATTAAAATATCTCAAATAAAATAGCTGTAATAGTTGACTTGGGAGAAAGCTACATAAGTAAATAGCTGCGGAAGGAAAGACGTGTTAAAATGAATTTATTTATCTTTTATTTGAGAATGAATTTATCCCCTCGCACTTTGTTTACTGCTAAAAATAAACACAAATATACTGAAAACAAAATGTGTTTAAATTAGAAATATAAATATATGAGAATAAGATATGCTATTACCTTTATTTTCTTTCCAGAGTAGCTGGTTACTACGTTTCATAATTGTAGTTATAGTACAACAAGTATGAAACGTTATAACCAGCTATACTCGTAATTAGCTAAAACGTAGTAAAGCAGGTTGTAGTAAGAAATACTTGTAGTTATGTAATTTAGCAACTTACAGATTACGATACATACTTTTGTATGATTCAAGTTTCTTATCATACTGATTGATATATTTATTAAACCAAAAACAATTATTTTATAGTTACAAGCGTAGATTTTTTTGGTATTCTATTTTATCCACCTATATATATATATATATATATATATATATATATATATATATATATAAATATATATATATATATTATTGATGAATAAATTTTAAAAAATCTACGAACCCCGAATAATTACTTATGTATAAAAATAACCGTTTTCATTTAATAAATATTTTCATAAAATACGATGTGTTTGTATGTCTAAGCAGATAGATTTGTCTACTTTAAGCTTTGAATTTGTTTACAATTAATTGATTACAATTTATTTTTATTTTACAATTATTTGATTACAATTAACCTCCATATGTATAATAAATTTTAACTCATACCTATTAGGTTACTTGGTGTAAAAATTTTGAAACATTTTTTTCTCCTCTGTTAGCAACCCAAGGTCTTATTGTTCTTAAGGTAATTATCATGTTAAATGCGTTCTTGACATTATTCCAACTGTAAATATATAACTTGTTTAAAGGTTTAAAAATTATTTGCCGTTAGGTTTTGGTAAAAATCGCTCTCAAAAATTATATAGTTAATATTATAAGAAAAGTGATTATTTCACCACACTTTTCACTTTACTTTAAAACCCATCGATCGATTTGTTTGAGAAATAAATCAATGTAAAATGATGTCATATTAACATTTTGAAAAAAAAATTGTTTACCGTTTAGGTTTGGTAAAAATCGCTCTCAAAAATTGTACAATTAAATTCACAGGAAAAGTACGCATTTCACCACACTTCATTTCATTAAAAAAAAAACAAAATGAAAAAAGAAAACAACATTTTTTTCTAAACTTATAAAGGAAAAAAGTTCGGAAAAAACTTATTTTCAATAAAAATTTTATAATAATTTTTGGGTCTTACATGAGAACCAAATTTAAATTAATTATAAGTTTAAATCATATAATTTAAATAAACTGTGCACGAGTATGTTAAATTAAATAAGAATGTAAATCAAAATAATTCTTAAAAAAGAAGAAAATGGGATAGTTGGAAAAAGTTGAAGAAAGGGAATTGCTTAGCCATTTGCTAAACATATTTCTAAGCTATATTAGCGCAACAGATGTATAATAAAAATAAAATAACACTTCAAATATAAAATCTCAATTTTAATTCACTTATTATCTTTAAGGTGACTACTTGTTATAAAACTTCACAAAATTATTTCGAAATAAGTGTTAATTCCATTTCTATTTAATGTTAGAGTTGTCAAAGTAAGATATGATTTTATTATTTAGTTTTATAAAATAATTTTATAATGAGCTGTAAAAAAGCCCGTAACATGAGAAATGAAAATAAACTTGCCAAAATATATTGTATGTAATACTGTCTTGTATAAAGACGCCATTATGTTACCATTATTCGATCATACCATATATACCATTGTATGTAATTTGCATTCTCTTAACTCTTCACAATGACCACTTTTTACTATTGGATACGATGAAAAACGTATGGACTTGACTAAAACTTCATGTGACAAAAATACCTTGAGGTTTATGCGTCCGAAAAATCGGTTACGACACAAACTTAACCTAACTAGAAACAGTTGGCTTTTACCTTCATAAACTCTGGCCAAACTTGTATTATGAAAATAATCGTAAAATTTCCATTAACTATGTAGCTACAATAACTCCGCGGATATTTACGTCAATGTTACCCCAATAAATCGCTACCTAATATCATTTCAATTTGAAATCGACAGCAGTTATTTTACCCCAATAGGCAGTCGCTATGTTTCAACCTATATTTAGATTTGAACATTATGAGATCTCACTTAGAACATAAACGGAAATATGTCCATAACTTTTTCTCCGTGCATTTGTGAGTAATATTTAATGGACGCATTTTAACTTAAATATTAAATGATGGACTTGGCGAGATCCGTCACGCGATCTCCCTTTCAACTCAATGTAAATAACCTAATTACACATTAAATGTTTTATATGAATGGATATTTGTCACGGCATGTTCGCCACAGGCGGCGTACTAGTATAGTTAATATGTCGGTCTCAGCGAAACGGGTGAGCAAACAAGTCGGCACGATGTAGGAAATATTGCGCTGAGTCATTTTCGGGGACTGACACTATGTGAGGTTTCTTAAAGAGAATTAAACAGTAGTGATGGAACATATATTTGGATATAGAATATCCAACACAATTTGAGATTTTTGCAGTATTTAAAAAAAATGTTATAGAAATTAATTAATACATGTTAGAAATAATACTGTAGTAACTTTAATTTGTCTATAATGATTTTTTCTGTGCGTAATACACTCAAATTGAAAGAAGTTATTAATGACACCTGTTATTTTTTACAATTAATTTAAATAGCTTCCATTTTGAATGTTTAACTTAGGTAACTAATTTAAGGCTAATAACTAATCATCGCTCTAAGTTTACATAAAATCCTAACTTTTAAAGCAATTATGAAATTGTTTAAGTGGGTCACTTAAAAACTTAATAACAAGTTTTTGAAATGAGCAAAAGTTATTACCTAAAGTTTTCTCGAATCAGCTTTTTAAGATTTGCAAAATGTAAAAAAATTGGAAAAACGTTTATTTGACAGGGTGTCCACTATATGAAATACCAAAAAAAAATTCCCTGCTTTTCCCTAACCATTGTACCAAATTTCCCTAAGCAACCATGTTCTTCAAAGCAATTTTTTCAAATAGTAACAAATAAGTTAATTGTAATGAATAATTTCATTACATTTCTCTATATTTTAATATTTGCAATTAATATATCTATTAATAAATGTCCTTTTATTTTATTAAGGTATTTCGTAAAATCTTTAAGAAGATCCAATAGTTACGTAATAGTATTAATTTGATATATCCAGACGTCGTAACAAAACCGATGGAGGAATAATAATAAACAAGCTTACATTTTTACATAAATGCGTTTTATTATAACACATTTTAAACAAAATTTACAAATGTAACATTTTAAAGAAGGAAAGATGTTTTAAAGAAATATGTAATATTTGACTGTTTCATTTTCTTTTTCTGTAAAAAAATACAATATAGTGTCGGTTCAATTTGTACAACCCCTTCAATATCTAAAACTTTTACTTTATAATGCAATATATAATTTTAAATTAAATTTACTTTTCGTAAAATAAACCATACCTTTTCAGTGTTAAACTCTCAAGGCATTATTAATTGTAGGAAGCGCTTTTTTTTAAAATAAACCAGACTAGTTTTATCCCGCGGGTTTACCCCTGTTCAATTATCTTAATTATACTGCTCTCCTCTACCTGATCACTAAACGCCTCTGGCAATGCACCAAACGACATCGGTCATTGGGCTCTGGAATATATCGACGGGAATATTCGGGACGATTCGTCATCAAATAATCTAGCCTCTCTTTGCCTTGCACAGTTCAAACAATGTTCCACGACTTCTATTTCATTTTTGCGACTACTTTTTTCCTATAAATCGTAGCGTAATAATATACAACCTATAATCGTATTCAAATTATAGACTTTTAAAATGAAGAATTTTTATAATCGGACATGTGGTTCTAAAGATTATAAACATCAAAAAATAAACGAACGAACTTTCTATTTTGTGTACTGGTATAACTTATATTTTATTATATTTGCATGAAAATCACTTTAATACATATTCTCTAAATAAAATGTAATCAAAAGTAATTGCATATATTTTATATAGGAATATGATTTAAAATAATATATTTTATAAAATATAATTATAGTAAAAAGAAAACCTTTGTGAAATCTGTTGAACCAAACTGATTTTACTCGTTTATATTATTTGTAGTTATTCAGTAGGTACCGTTTACCCTTTTTCAAACAGAAAAAGGGTAAATGGAAAAAAATTAATCTACAGCTATCCACTAAATACACGGAATTTGTCTAAATAATTGTTTAGCATATAGAAGTTTATATTTTGGGTTTCATGCTGGAAAGGAAAAGATAAAAAAAACGGAACTTTCATAAGATTTACCACGTGTCCAGCCATCTTTCTGTTTGTTTTTTCAGAAACCGTTTGACGCAAAAATGCTGTAATTAGTATCATGATAAAGATATTAGCCCGTATATATTTCTACAATTAATACTAAAATGTATTTATAAAGAAATTTTATTTATTATATACTATAATGTATCCAACTGGTACATAAATCGGACTCACTGCTACGAAAACAATCTCTTACAGCCAACCGGGACATCAATCCAGCCTCGCTCAACGAGCGGCCGGGAATTGAACCCGGGTTCCTGCCGTGCGCCGCGTCATTAAAGACCATTGTGACCAACCCAACATACTACGGTGACGACGAAATTTTAGTGCGAGTAAATGTTGCATTTGGGATATCAAAGGGAAGAAAAAGATATGAGGACTCCAATTTTTTATAATTTTACGTTAAATAGATACTAGTCATAAATTTTACTGCTGAAAATGTATATATTGTTGAAAATATCTATAAAAAAAGAGGACGACCCCACTTGAGAAACTGCTGAAATTAAAATTATGCAAAAAGATGGCGTTGTCAGAAGTTTACAATTTTGATGTTATCATCAGAAAATTATAGAGTAATTTTATTAGAAAACTATATTATAAATCTTATAGTTTAATAGAAATACGGAAGTCTCGTACTACGGTTTTGAATTGGTGTAAATTTAAATGTACAGTTTCCTCTATAGTTTTCTTAAAGTTCTATAATTCACTACTACGTTTTACAGCAAACATCTTAAAAAATAAATTATGTGATAGTTTGTCAACTTGATCGGATCGCGATCTCCAGTCTCAGGTCAAACATACTGGGCATTACAATCATTCACTAAAAATATACAAAATAAAACCCTTCAATAATTAATCACTCTTAAATATTTTGAAAGTGGGCTTGACTCAATTAATTTAATTATAAATCAATATATAGTAACGCATCAGTTTAGTTGATTTTTACGTAGATGGATACCGAAATAAATAGAAATAAATGATTTGATGATAAACGATACATCTACACATCATTTTTAATACCAAACTAGGTGAAAACATTTTCTAAACATAAAAAGTGAAAAACGAGCTGAATGTATCTATTACTAAGCTTCTGAGTTCATTCGCTAGTGCATTCATGGTTACACTTCGGTCATTCATCATTAAGATCGATCATTAACATACTGATCGATCATTAACATTGTTTCCTGATTTAATTTCTTCATTCGTGTAATTAAAAGTTAAAGTTAATATGTCGACATTTATTTTTCCAAGTAAATAAATCAAATACCAAGCTTCTTGGTTATTTCTATCCTATTTTTTTTCGCAATATTCATTTTAAGACCCATTTAATAGGAAACACTGCTTGGCTTTTTAAAGTTACACGTTCAAATAATTGAAATGTGGAAATTTGTCACTCAAGTAAATCTATAATAACAAAGATTTATCGTTTAATAAAAATGTTGCTGTTTGAACATAAAATACATTTTAAATTTATCCCTTTATTAAAAAGATTTGAAGCTCGTGTTCAGCGTGGAAAAGAAAGTTTTACCCTTTCCATTCATTTCATTGCACTGTGTGAAAAATACACTCCAAATTGTACTAAAACGAACCATTTTTACTTTAAAGAGAACTTTTTTAATTTATGAGGAATCATTCTGTGGTAAGCGCGTGTCAGTGTAGAAAGTAATACTTTTAATTTTATTAATTCTATCAAACTATCATCATCATTAGGCGGAATCGTCCAATGCTAAACATGGGTCTTCCTCACAGATTCCCACAAAGACTGATACCATGATGTTTACATCCAAAGTCTTCCTGCTACTTTTACCAGCTCACCCATCCACCTAGCGAGAAACTCTACATTCACTGGTACGTGATCACAATTTGAAAACCTTTCTTCTCCAGCAGTCGTTGTTTCAATGCACTATATGACCTGCCCATTACTACTTCAACCTGCTAGTACAATGAGCTATGCCGGTGACCTTAGTTCTCCTACGGATCTCCTCATTACGGATCATATCTCGTTTAGAAAACTCCAAGCTCACATAATTCAAACAACTGTCTCTAGAAAGTTAAATGTTTGCACAGAAATTTCTTAAATGTATGACCTCAACATCTACCAAGGTAGGCTTTTTCAAAATTGTACTCTTAACTAGGTAAAATTTGGGTACAAAATTATTAAACATGTTTCAATATGTTTATTATTACTATATTTTTATTACCATTGCTATAAGTCATAGAGGTATTTTCGTGTTCATTTTCCAACAATTGTTCCGACATTCACCAACAACACAGCTACCCTAACGCGGGTTATTTGTGAGGGTAAACGCGTTGTCGGTTGTAGTTATCGGTCTAAATGATTCGTCAATGCTTTTTGGAGTGCCATTTGTTTATTATCAATAATCATTCATAATTTTATGTATTTATATAGTTACTATATTTATTTCGAAGTCGTTTAGCTATTTCAAGATAATTTGATATTTTTATCATTTTCTCCTTTCTTTCTTAAAGTCGATTTACTTATTTCATAACTTATTATATTATATTAATTTTATTATGTTCATTAAATATTATAGCGAGATTTTTACAATTTATTGTTTAAAAAGTGTCTATTGAAATGATTAGTATTAACGTGCAATTGATGTAACGGATTATGGTGCTCATTTTTGTTGACGAAGTTTCGGTATTTTGATTCCTTTTTATGCATGACATACAAGAAATTGTATGAATTGTCCAATTTACTATAAATAAATAGGATAGTTTTTTAGTTATCTCAGAGGTAAGCAGTGACAACAATTACACCACATCAAGTGAGTATACCAAAACTGTTCAACCCTCAACATACAAAGGATTATGCGATTAGATACAATTGGAAAAATGTATAATTTAGAACCTGAAGTTTAGCGTAGCGGCAAACTGTATGTAAAAGGTTGTCAGATAAAGTGCTTTCCATTTTTATAGAATCTACCAAATGTTCATTTTGGTGTTTATCTGGAAATTTAGTTGTTAAACTGTTCCTTAAAGGACACCCTTATGTGGAATAAATTTCTGAAGTAGCAATTATTTCCTCTTAAAAAATTTAATGATCTAAACGATCAGAAAATATCCACCCCATGCATAGAAATATTTGAATTTACACCTTTGTTTCAACTAATTCTGATTCTTCATCTTCTATTTACATACCTGTCAGGCGTTCTGATGTCCATAGGTCTCTTTTACATGCAGTTTGTTTTATATTTCAAAAGAGAGACAAGAAACATAGACTTAAATACACTGAAGACGTTCTTTGATATCTTCGTTCCATTTCCCAAATATCTTGAAGAAATATTTCATCTTACTTTCCACTGACATGACCAAGATTTTCAGGAAAATAGTTGACATGAGAGTAGGGAAAGGTAATTTTCAAACTCATGCTACAGCCTAAATCTTTCAAGATTTCTACCATATTTTCCAAAAATTTCGACAAAAAAATAGTTATTTCCAAGAAAAATTTTGATGACATTTTTAAAAGCTTTCCATGCTCTGCTTTCGATTTGACTCATATTTTTATATAAAAAGTACATTTTTCTGAGTTTTAGAAAGTACATTTTTTAGGTGAAATTAAATTATTTCAGGCTGTTATGAAATTAAATTATATAATGCTATTATGAAATTAAATTATTTTATATGTCCGAATTTGATGTCTAATGACAGAAGCAGTACCTTTTTGGATTCAGTCAGACTCTTTTTAATAATGTTTTTACTATGTGGTTTTAACGTTTTGCTCAATTGTCAATTTATCTAGTTTAAATATTTTTATCTACTGTCTCCATTGACAGAAAAAATAAGGAAATCTGGTGTAGCTGTCTTGTTATCCTAGTAAAATGTTGATAATATTCAAATCTCCGCATGCCATCCGCCCATTCTAGAAAATCACAAGCTTTTCGAATGGTAAAATCTAACTTGCACACGGTTTATGTGGAAGCTTTAATTATAACTCGTTGTTTTAACAACATTTATAGTAAAAAATATGACAGATCTTTTATAAGCAAAACACAGACAAATGGCTATATCTAATCTCCATACGGAAGACGTCCTCCAACGGTTTTACTGCAAATGTAAATAGAGTAAACATTGACAACTGTTGGATGATTGTTTGTAATATTGTCCTTTTCAACACTTTTAACACTCATAGAAATGGATAAAATAAACTTGCAAATACACAAGGAAGCGATCTGACCAGATTTTTTATCTTTAATAGAAAAAAAAACGATAAGATGAAAATATAGAAATGCGGGAGGTAGAAATTATATGTAGTTCAGAAGCGGTATGGTGTTTTGGGTTTCCGATTCATGAACCCTTTCCCGTCATACTCTACCTCAAAATTTATCTAGAAAAATATCAAAGAGTATATGTAAATCATGAAAAACTCGTTGATAAAGTAACTACTCTCCTGTCCTTTCAAAAACTACTCTCCTGTCCTTTTTTGAACCCTGTAAAAGAAATAATTTTGCAAAAGTCTTTCTATACTATAAGCTACCGGTAATAAGAAGAAGGAAAACAGCATGTTTTGTAAATAATTGCACTTCACTGCACTTCAAATACACTTAAATAATATTGAGTGCTACTACTTCGATATGCATCTTCATAGATTATGACAAAGCGCTCGACCGAGTACAAACTAATCGTCTAACTGAACTACTTAGCAATATCGGATTGGACGACAAAGTTTATACAGAACCCATACGGAAACCAACGCGCACTATCGTAATTGAAGGGAAATAATCTGAAGAAATTAACATTAAAACGGGCACGGTTACATTTTGTCACGAACTCTTTTTAAGATATACTCGGAAGCAGTCATGAAGGTAGCACTGGAAGACCTAGACTATATGAGACTCAAGAAGACACAGCGTTTGTGCCGCGTATTCCATTGATTTCGAATGACATTCCTTTTTAATTTAAGAAAATATAGTTTAATCTGAAATTATGATACTTCCGTCATTTTATTAGTACAAGATAATTGCAACAAGCACAATAGTGTCTATAGGTGAATGGCCACGTAATGAAAGAGCTGGTGGCGAACATTTTTAAATTATACTATCGTGCGGCAGAGGTTGGTAATCTAGTTCTCACTAAAATTAACAGTTTGTACTACATATACCATTGCGTTATCACAGCGTTATCAGTTAACAGCGCTTTAAGCATGTTTAAAAAGTAACATAATTAATTTTATCGGGTCTACCTTTGGGCTATTTTCTTTTTAATTTTATATATTATAGAAACCGAAAAGGCAGGCGATTCTAGCCCTGACTTTTCGAAGGCAGAAGTTTTAACATACATTATGCACAATATTAAGCATATATTTAGCAATGCAGTTTTTTTAAAATTATTACATTTACGTACGTAAAAACACTTCGATTTTTATGTTATGAATTATTGTACTACGTTTTAAATCTAGACAAGGCTGAGTTAGAGTAATGAATTCAAGGTGAAAATTAAATTAATTAGAATAACTTGAATTTTTTGTTTAAATTTACAATAACATTAAAAATTAATAAACATTTAAGATGATGTACTTATTAATATCAACAAATAATGCTCTCCCTGTGAATGTCTATCTTTTATAGGTTTGTTAACTATGAAGGGCATTTAACCCAATATGTTAGAGGCAGATATTCTAATCAAATTTGGAGGAGTTTTTTGACAATATTTAATTAATTTTTTTCAGAAAATCAACGCCACATTCGCTCCGACTACATTTTTTAATTTTTTACAGATATTTACACTACGTTACATATAGGTATCAATGCCGATAAAATCATAAACAAAAATTGCCACCAGCTCCCTAACTAGCAGTTAATGAGCGCGGGTAATTATTAAACCCGACGTACCGCTAACAGCATCCGCACACGTAACAACTAAATGCGTCTGGGTACTATATTCATCAGGTGCGGAGCACGGGATGCTAGATAACCAAACCGACGGCAGCAACTCGCTCCGGTTAAAACAGGAAACAATTCTCATTTGAAATATATGCCTGAGCGTTACTGTATAGTGAAATACCTAAATAAATTCAACACAATCAATGAATACATATACATATATATATATTATATATATATATATATATATATATATATATATATATATATATATATGTGTACTTATCTTTTACATATTTCTTACTATTTATTTATTTTTTATTTACACATATGTTATAATTCATGAGTATAACAGTTTTAACATTTTATACACATGGGTAAGTGTGTGAAGGGTAACACGTATTGTAATGTATTTATTTAAGTTTATAGTTACGTTGTATAATGAAACGGTCTAGCCGAATCGTCATCATCTGTAACTGTATTATTTACTAATTTATATCGCCAATACCACAAACTTCTCACTAGATATATTCACCCCGCAAACGCGTACCGTCATAAAAATCCGATAGCAATATTATTTTTCATATCATTGACGTAGTCGTTCATTACGCTTTTTAATAATGAAAATTCAACTAGAATCAACCAATTAGCACAGCTTTGAAGACAACATTTGTCGGCAGGAGAAATTTGTGTGATTGGGTAAAACGTATTTTTTAAATTTAATTAATTTAATTTAGTATACGCATAGTTAAAATTTAACTAGAGTTTGTAATCTTTTCGCTGAAATTCATATGTTATTTGAAAACGTGGACTTACGTTTCATATGGATATAATAAAATGTTTTTAATATAATCTATAATACAATATAATCCAGTATAATTTGATACTATCAGTCACGACTGTGTAACATACTTCAAGATTCAGAGGTAAAGAAAAAAATACGTAACAAAAATGTTTATGCGATTAAGAGAGGGACGGATAATTCATTTGAATACGAAAGGTTCAAATACCTAATATTACTAAAAAATTAATCACATTTTGTTTATGTGAAATTAAAGTGAGTTCTTCAAAAAAGAATGTGTCATAAGACCCTTTGAAAGAAGTGATTATAGTTCAAGGTACCACGTAAATACAAGACATACAGAAGATTGACGGTGACTACAAATTTACTCACAAAATTCAACTCACAAAATTTGTACAATTAAAAGCACTGACGGCAAAACAAGCTGCCGATATCGCATACTCAACTATTTTCATCTAAAAATTTAAGGCCCTGTGTGCATTCGCGCTTCATGCTCCATATAGAATGATAAAAGCAAAGAGTTTTCCAAAAAAGTTATTGAAGAAGATTATAGCGTGTGAGATGAACTTAATATTATTAGCGGTAAATGAAAATACTTCTAGGTTTACTTGGAAAGGCGAATAGAGACATTGACTAACATCAAGACATGAGTTTGAAACTATTAAAATAACTATATGGTCAGAAGCAGAAAATTTATTCAATTTATGCTCAAAATAAGTACACTGAAATAAATCAACGTACTATATTTCAAATATAGCATTTTGATTTATGATTTAAGCAAATTGAAAACATTATTATTCCCCGATGTTTTATATGAAATTACAAATGAAGAAGATTTGGGGCCAATTTAAATGTTCGTCGGGGAACATCTAATTTTCACTGACAGAACACTGAATGGATTAAGACCTCGATCTTTTCTAATATCGGTGTGAGAAAAGAGAATGAAAACAATATGGTTTTTGGCAATATATATATATATATATATATATATATATATATATATATGATTTAGTATTAGTTACACATTTACGGTTAACCATTATTAAAGTAATAAAAAGCAATTACAATAATGGTCTTATAGCCATTAATGAATATTAGGGTAATGCTGTTGCCAAAGACAAACAAATTTAAATTGAGTGAAAACAAAAGACATAAAACTTAAGTCACGAAAATTATTAAAAAAATCGAAAGATGAGAAAACTAACTAAACAATCGCTCGAAGACAAGCTGACAAAATATATAAAATTCTATTGCATTTTTTTGTTGAAAAAGTATCAAAGTACGTGAACCATATCTTCAGAAATGTATCGAGTGAAGTCGAAGTTCAAAATATTTCACTCTTGTATTGTCTGTCGAAAGTCTTTTATTAAATAGCAACACAATATAATATTTTAGATAGACTATTGTTGCATGGGCAGAAATGAATTGCGACCTGTGAAAAATATACATTAATCAAAATATATCCTTTTATGTATATGCATTCGTGAGCATTCAAATTTAGGCAGACAAGGCAACATTGCAATTTCTTTGGCAAGTATATCTGATATCTTTATAAAAAAAATAAAATACTCTTCGCATTTCGAAGTGACACAAAAGCCTTTCTACGAAAGAAAGAGCCTGTTATTGACTAATATTTCAAAACTATTTTATTATTCAACGGGGAACTTAATTTAACTAAATACTACAAATTAAAAGTAATATTTAAACAAACTACTATAACATAGCTAAAATTAACATGAAGATAATTTAAAAAATACTCACTTGAAAAAATTGTTCACGTTTATTTTTTTTTATTACAATTTTACTTCAATATATCTGCATTTAAATAATGATTATTGAAAATTATTAATAAAAATGATATTTATAAATAAATTAATTATTACCAAATCTATTTTTTATCACATCAATCAAATTCGACCCGAAATTGTAGATGATTACCGGTATTATCATTTAGCAGATTTGTTAGACTCACCGTACCTTTCATTTGTAAATTTTCCAGATTTACGTTAAGTGGTTGCTCAGAATAATAATCAAATATTTTATCTAAATCCTTTATAACTGACCTTACAAAAGGAGTAGGTCGAGAATTTGACTGAATTTCTTTTATTTTTTCATATGTATCAATGCATACCTCCGGTCTGTGTGAACCAATTTGAATGATACTTTTTAGAACCCCGTATCTCAAAAAGAAAATGGAACTTTTAATAGATCACTCACGTGTCTGTCTGTCTATCTGTCAATTTGAAATTTGACATAGTAATAAAACATATTAACCTCATATATTTCAATAGCTAAGACCCAAAATATTCGTATGGAAATTTTAGGGCGAGAAACAAATTAAGTGCTTAATTTTTTTAAATTCCGTACATAGTACGGTATCGTTTAAAAGGGTTTGTGATAAGGATCTCAAAATAATTTTTCCATAATTTTAGGTATTATATCTTCGGCAATATATTGAAAATTATGCAAAAAAATGTTGGCCAAGCCCCTTTTTTCCGAAACCACTTAACCTAAAATATGAAAAATAGAACTCTTAGAAGCCTGTGCAAAGGTTTTTATGAAAAATATAGCAATTATTCTAGATCTTATAATTTTTTAAATATTCACCATGTTTCAACGCCTGTGGAAGATATGATAGGCAATATATTCACATTACGAAAAGACATTTGTGAATAGTATAATATAAATATCATATATCGTTTTTGATATATATTTTTATTAATTTATTTTTCTTAGAGAAACTACTAACTCAACTCATGATTTTATGCCAATGCGCTGAGCTGAACAATTAAAGAAAAAAAGAATGAGCCGAAATGAATCACCTAACTACTCCCCGATTTTGATTCTAAAACTGTGAATTGAACAAATCGAGATGAAAAATTTATTACTACACCGAGTCAAAGAAATTCAACGCGCTGGCAACCAGCACTTGCAAACAGATTACGTAATTATCAGTTTATTCTTCCCTTAATTGACATAGTTATATAAAGTGTATCATAAAAGTTTTGGCATGCGGATCAAACTCGTTGGTACATTGTTTTTCATATTTTTTTATATAACCGGTCCAATAACCTTTAGAACTATGACTCTAAGTATCTGTAACAGAAGTAGTAGGATATAAAACTGGCTGGATAAGATATTATATGTAAAACTGAATTTTACATTGCGAATTCTAATGGTAACCTAACTAGTATTATCATATTTTCATGGTCTTGTGGCGAGAAAGATAAAAAAATATAAACTGCTGCTTTACTGTCCCAGTAATAAAAATATTACGTACAACGGTTGTAAAACAGAGACCTCATATAAAAAGAATAACAATTTCTGCGGAGATTTTGAGGATATAAAATACTTTTATTAGTTCGTAAAAAAAATTAAGCCTAAATAGTTAATAGACAAGTTTGAAATACCTGCCTCTTTTAAAGTTAGTAGTGATGCTTTTTTATTTTACAAATAAATTGTTAAAAGTGTGCGCATCTAGAGTAACCATGTTATTTAAATACGACTAACATATAATCGAAATTTAAAAAAATTATTTAATGGTCACTATAAGAAAAGATTTTTAACAGT
The DNA here is from genome assembly GCA_039881145.1 of Druceiella hillmani. Classification (NCBI taxonomy): domain Eukaryota; kingdom Metazoa; phylum Arthropoda; class Insecta; order Lepidoptera; family Hepialidae; genus Druceiella; species Druceiella hillmani. The sequence goes on along the minus strand of JAYKKI010000002.1, from coordinate 49,955,340 downwards.
GTTAAAAATTATATTCACTTGGTAAATTTAGCGGAAGCAAATCTACCATCCAACTTTTCACCAACTACTTTTGATTTTCGAAGGCTGTTCGTCCAGTAGAGAAATGATGTATCAGATTATTATATTCTCTATTTTCTAATCTGGTATTAATGACGGTGACTGTCTCAAAGAGTGAAGTCCAAACAACAAATTACTTTAAAATCAAACATTTTTTTCACATCAATCACTCATGGATTTATTGCAAATGTGAATTGCTAAATATTATGTCATTTATCTAAATGCTATATATATATATATATATATATATATATATATATATATATATATATATATATATATATAATCTACAGATAGATAATAAAAGAGACGTCAGCAAATTTGTGAAAATATTCAAGTTAGGCACAAATGCTACGAGAACTTCTTTCACATTTAGGCGTATATAAATATTGATGGGTATATTTTAGGGTTTTATAGTATCCCTATTAAACTATTTACAAATAGTAAATCTATTTTTACCATGTATCACGCGGTAAAAAATAGATTTACTATTTGCAAGTTTCAATATCAAACGAGTTCGAAGACGAAATTTTATTATAACTAATTATTACGCATACTTCAGTATGTGGCTAAATTATTACAAACAAATTTTTAATCGAGTTAAAAATGACTAAGTTATAGAAATTTACCACATAATAATACCATATCTTGTGAATATACTATTCTTCGTAACAAAATTCATTCAAGCTGAACTTTGGGGGTCAGAAATTTCGATTACTGGACTGGCTGCCAAGAGAATCAAATGTGATTCATCATAATAATATGTTCGAGTTACGTTCTGATATCTCGAAAGTTGATTCTTCATGATTCTTCTTGTCTTCCATTTCTGTCGAATATCTTCTTTGCTCGTTAATATTTTTTACGCAACATTTACCCTTTACGGTAATCACTTTTGGCAATTGTCTTAGTTTCTAGAATTAGTCATTTTCCATTACATTTTTTTCATCGCTGTTAGATTTTATTTAAAATAAAGCGAAATGAAACTAGTCTAACGCGAGGAATTAGGAATTTCAGTAATAATAGCAGTAGTAGTAGTTACGATAAATTGAATCATGAATCACTGAACAACTTGGCAGTACAAGAAGTCATAAGAATGAAGATTGCAACTAAAATTACATAACATGCATAAGATTTTGAATAGAATTATTAAGAGATGACGTTTTGATTCAGTTGTTTGCTGGATCTTACATATTTAAATAATTAATTCATAAATTACACTTTAATAATTAATTCATAAATACAGCTGAAAAATAAACTTCCATTATATAATTTCATTTTCAGTATTTTCACATTCTCCTATTTTTAACCATTTGACATTTAGTTATGCCATTTCAATCACAGATATTTCTAAATAGATAAACGTATTTTGGATTCATGAATTTAAAGAACAAAATATTAATCCACAATAACAGGCAATCTGCTTCCTAATGTTTGGTACAGACAACAAAGTAAGAAAAGCAATGTGCTCAGATTGTAATCTATACTTTATATACATAAAAAAAAAAAAAAAAAAAAAAATATATATATATATATATATTTCAATTTGTTACTTGAAACAACAACACCGACGTTGTTATTGGATGTTTATTGTACGGCTTTTTAATACTAGTCGTACAAAAATCTTTGTCGACACTTAATTCATGTGTGCAATAAAAATACTCAATTTAAACATGTTCGAAACATGGATGTCCTTATAAGAAATAAAGTATGTGAAATAAGAAATAAATTTTCAATAACAAAAAATAACGACGAAAACAAAAATAAAAAAAATCTTCACGTACATTTAGAAGAAAAAATGCAGGATATTAAATACCCAGGATGGTATATATAACTAATGACATCTAAAATGGGGCTTTTGACATGATCACTTTTAAATTATTTATAGAACATAAACGTTAGATGGAAATTATTAATACAATTCCCATGCCTCTCATGCTTTAATTCCAAAAATTTTAAAATGGAACATCGGAGTACAGAAAGTATGAGGAGTTTTATGTTGAAATAAAATAAATTTAATTTTTTTTCTGACATTACTTGTGTCCACGAACTTAGAACTCTAGTTCGAGGCATAAATCATGTTGATCAAATAAGTTGTGTGCTGATGACATTAAACATTTTTTAAACTATTTTACATATTTCGTGGTAAAATCATCATAAAATAAAACCGACAAAGATGCCAGTCCCGTTCGCAGTACGGGCGCTCCGTGCCTAACATAATCTCACTCATGCTTGATGAATGTAGTGAATACAGTTTGATATACTATAACTCTATGTTAATTTATATAATCATTTTTTTAAATTGTTTTTTAATAGGCGTATATTTTTATGACTCCTAACTTACAAATGATTATAGTCGAATATAATGTTAAAATTTATTATATACATGATAATTGTAATGTTGAAAGATACTGGGTGTCAAAATTATCAAAATAGGCCTGGTAATATATCTAAATACAATAAATTGGACGATCCTCGTGTCGCCATATTTCAATAAAAACAATTCGTTTTTGTTGTAAAATCATATCTGTGCTCTACTCGTACAGCTGTTTTCAATGATATTTCATATACATAGAAAAAACATGTTTGATGTTTGGATGGGAGTTAAAACGTAAATCAGCACGTCGATAATATGCAATTTGGCCAGCTTCGCGTCTTGTCGGACAACAATATTTGAAAATTAAAAATATATTTTCGATAGAATGTTACGAAATGTGTCAGTGGTAAAGGATTTCAAGAAAATTAAATAAAAAAAATCATTTAATATTTTATTATTGATAAGTATCTAAATATTTGTTTTTTTTTCTTTTTCAATTCGTTCAAATAAAAACATTTCATTATAAAAACGTAAAAAATGGTTTCTTATTTGTATATATATGAGCACTTCTTTAAAATAAAATTAGTCCTGATTTTAAAATATGCTTTAGATTTTTTATTGAATAAATATTTAACATATATCATAATTACGCAAATTTAGATCAAACTACAGACTTTAATAATTAATTTAATTGTGTATCTTATTCCGATTAGGAGATAAATGCTTAGGACAGATGATGAACAAACAGTGGCTTTACAATAGTAAGATTACATTCTGACTTTTGTTACACAGAGTCTTAAAATCTAACCGAAATTTTCGCATTTGCAACGCGATCTTTAAATCGACTATATTAAGTGACATTGTAAGTCCTTAGAACTTAATAATACTTAAGATATTTGAAATAGGTTGTAATTTAAAAAAAGAATTTTATATCTCTTTCTTTCAAAATTTGAATCTAAAAAAGTCTAAATAGTAAAAATTTAGTAAAAATTTGAATATTTTTATTTTCAATAAACCGAACTTAAAACGATATAAACAAAATAATTATCTATAGCCAGAGAAGTATAACCCGTAGCACTGGCATGAGGTATGAGGTTTAAAGGAAACAGCATTTATTTACGCCACATTAAATAAATGCTCCATAAATTAACTGTAGCCTAAAAACCATATTTTCGCCCAATGATAAAAATATCGTTTAAGGATATTAAAACTGTATTTGTCATTGTAACAAGTAACAAATATTATAAGTATTGTTGTAGACCTGACAGAAGGCGACCTATGTAATGAGTATTTTCCTCTGAACAGTCGTTGAGAAACATGAATAAAACGCATAGCGCTGGTGTGAAGATGTGCTTTTTTTGGATGACGGCCGTCATACTTCTATTCGATTAGATGATAATAGAGAAGTTGCGTTGAGAAAAGATTGATATAAGGGATAATTCTTTGGTTTTGTATTGGAGTAAAGTCAAGAAAAATGCTTACGTGGTAGAATTAATCATAACATCCACCAAACGGTTAAGGCATTTGATGGTGATTAGAGCATGAATTCCTAAATTTCGAAATTTCACATCGATTTTTCCAGCATTACAGTTCCGTAATTGAAAAGTTTGTTATCTTAATTTCGAAATTAGAATAAAACATTATTTCGTATAGAAAAGAAGTTTTTTTAAGAAAATAATTGTATAATTTATAATACCTTATGTCGATAATTATTTTCTTCCACATTACAATCAATCCAATTTCCCCTGAAAATAGTTAATCATTTAAATCTGAGACCTTAATAAACGCACCACTGTCATAAATGCCATCGCACATCGGATGTTTAGATGGCGGCGTGTATAGTAAATGAGAACAGTATGCGTTAAGCGACTTGGTTATCATTACGCTGTCATTTTAAAAAAAATTGTTGTCTTTTTAGCAAGTAGTTCGTTGATTATAATTTATTTACTTTTTATATTTCATACAATTTATAAGTCTTATATTACTTAGTTGATTATTGGCAGAGGGATGGTTCAAATATTATTGCTACAAACTTTATTGTTGCCAAATATCATATTTATTAATTATTTGTTACTTTATATTGAAATATTTGGCTTGTAAAATGTTAAACGAACTTATTTCTTAAAAAGTTTATAACATTGATTTAATAATGGAATTTGTTATATTATTTTATAGAATATATAATTTATAAGATGTGTCCTTTCATACCTTTGGTCTCATTGAATTATTATCAAGCACGTGGTTATGTTTCTGTAGAATTTATTAAAATTAAATTGAATTCTTACGAAAGTAATCTTTTCGAAAAAAAAATAAACTTTGAAGTATTTATTTTATGAGCGCAAATAAAGCTATGACTTTTTTCAAACACAAGATAAGAGACGCTTAAAAAAGTGAATTTACTTAACAGTTTAGAAAATTGCAAGGGCGCATTAATTGTAACGGATACTTCTGGTAAATGTCAAAAGTAATAAAATAATAACACACTTTATATATGGTTTGATCTTTGAGCATCTATACACATCATATTGAAACTCGATTCAAAAATAAAAAATCATACACGCATAAAATCGATATTCGGGTGGTCAGTTTGACATTAGGATTTCACAATTGACAAATTGCAGTGAGGTTTCGACGTACATCTTCGGTAGTCTGATTGATTTATATTTTTGACTAAATAGAAATTGTTTGTTGAGTTTGTTGAGTAAATTAAAATAACATGTTTACCAAACATATAGCGTACGACATCACCCCTCTCTGTATTTTTGCATTCCGTTATGTATTAAGATGGTCTCTTTTGTATTATCCTGTGTTTTCTTCATTAAAGACCATTCGGAATCCTTTTGAATATTTTTTCTTATTATGATAAAATATTGAAGAACTCAAATTCAATTCTACTTTATTCTGGGACTCCTTGCAAAGTATTAAATGCTTTAACCGGACTAGAAATAATCTAGCCATTTTAAGGCGGTGAAAACAGAAAACTCGGCTCCCTCCATCAGAGTAAACACCGTGCATGCACAAAAAATATAGTATTTACACTAAACAGTCACTTGATTGACTGTATAAAACAGTATACTGATAGAACAGATGATGATAAACGCGTTAATTTTACATAATAATTCCACTTGAATTTACTTTCTTTAGATCAAATAGCAAATCCTTTATTACCAAAGTTTGGAATACACATTTATAGAATCCATCGCGCGTTGTTTACTCGGCACTCAATAACCTGTCCATAATCCTAGTATTTTTATATAAATGATTATTTTTATCTCCGTTAAAACATTTACGTGTTGATACCTAACATAACCTTTCACAATGTTTTGATACACGTTTGAAGTTCTAATTAAAAAACTAACGGATTTTGCTCAATACTTACTGACCTAGAAGATCTGCGACTATCTAGGTGTACAAATATTATCCTTTTGTACAAATTTTAGCTTTTATCTTCTAATTACAAGTTTAATAATTACTTCACGTTTGCCGCTTTCCTTCTTGTTTTGCCGCCGATTAGATTACTGCTCTATGTACGACCGATGGGGTTGATCAGCATTGCAATGGACATTTAGCACATTCTAAAACCACGTTCAATTAATTTAGTTTTATAAAATAAAAGTATCTTTTATACAAAAACTCATCTTTAAAATCGTTGATATAACTGATTTTGTGTTCTTAATCATACATATTCCAGCATTTAAACAGGGATGTTCACAAAAATCGATATCTTGGAAATGCCATTATCTTCACGATTTCAGTTTTTGAACGGAATTTTAGGGCAGCATTATTCTAGCAAATAAATTTTAGACTATAATTTTTTAAATTTGATATATATTCCTTCCAAAAATATTTTTACTCTCTTGGCGACATTTAATTTAAAACGATTTATTTGCCAAATCAATCACCTTTAAATAATTGCACTGTACTATCATATAACTGTACTGCAATCTCATGTAATTATTTGAGAATAAAGTTTCGATTATAATTTAATGCAACTAATTTTACGTGTTGGATGCAAGTAACAAACACCACTGTGATTTAATAAGGTTGTGTTGTAGTTTACTAAAAACTAAAATTCCTACAACGTGCCGCATATATTGAAATCGTATTAATGGGGTTTAATTAACATTTTGACCGTTTCCATAATTATATCACATTATTATATATGTAAATATGGTTAAGGCTTTATTAAAAATCGAAATATAAGAGTATATGGTGTGTCAATATCTGTTGCGGTATACGGAAATAATGACATACAAAAAAGAAATATAATAATTGTTTAAATAGTCCCCGTGTGATAATCACCTGCTCATGCAGAGTTATCAAATTGTTCTTTTTTGATGCAAATGAAAAAAAAATGTTTATGTTAACAAGTTACTATTTCTATTTAATTTAAAAAAGTATTTTTCCAATAATTTTTTTTAAATATATACATACATCATTTAATTATCAAACGTTGTACCCTATTTAATTATATCTAGTATTATTTAATATTTTTTGCCTAGAAAGTTCATATAAAGAATAAATCGTAACTAATAAAGGCATTTAACTGTAATACAGGGATGGAAACCTGGATGGCCGAACCAGGCTCTCACTAGGCCGGTTTATTATTGACAGTATTATTTCATTTGGCTTTCACATAAAAAAATTGTGTGATTCTTTTAAATGGACTGACAAAATTAAGGTTTTTTTTGAAGATATGATTACGTCATCAAAAGCCTGTGTCTCCTCTCAGCTTCTCCAATGCGCGTATCATTATTGGAAGCAATACCCATAATCTCCAAACTAATTCTCGCATGAGTGGCGCTCTTACTCAGTGGCAGCTGATGACAGCAAAGCTGGTCACTGTGGTATTTTAGGTAGCGATTACAATTTTCACTCTGGTCTCGCTTGACGAGCGGCTGGCTATGCCTCCGATAGCCAGCCGCTCGTATATATATATATATATATATATATATATATATATATATATATATATATATATATATATATATATGTATATATATATATATATATATAACGAAAATTTATAAATTATTGCATGATGTAACGAGTTAATAAATATAAACAATGAACATTATAGTGCAGACATTTAGATCTAAAGTAGAGTTATTTGGAAAACATATCAACAAATTTATTTAGATTTAAGTTTATACCAAATGAGAAATGAAGATATATACAAAATAGAAACAATGCGATGTCAGTTTTCACATACGCGAGTGCAGTATTACGTTCTAAGTGTATGTTTCATATACGCAATTCACATAAAACTGAGATATTCAACTTTGTTTGTTTGGGTTTTCGGTTTTTTAACAATGAAAATTGTAGGTAGGAGGACTGCTCATAACCATTCAGATTAATAATTAGTTACTTTCAAAAAACCATTGTTATGAATTCCAATTCAAATTTTTTTGTCCATATTTTAAAGCTCGGGCTCTGAGTTATATGTTAAATTTAATAGGAAAATATTCTCTTAAAATAGATAAAACATGGCTAAAAAGGATTTAAGTCTAAAAAAGAACTCGTCATTGTAAGTGAATCTGATGAAAAAAGACAATGGTCAAAGCACAAGAAGGCGTTCCTGATTACATTTCTTAGGAATGTTTTGTTTACTGTAATACTATAAATTATTAATAATTTATGATACAGTTAATTTAGTTACTCATTTAAAATTGTTTTTATTATTACTCCTTAACACTATTCATTCCCCATAATTTTTGAACTTAGTATAATTTTGTTTGAACAGGTTAAAGTCAGAAATATTCCTTAACTAGTTTGGAATTATTGCGTTCACCTGTATCATTATTCTACAATAGTATTCAGATAAATATAATTGAAGTGTCTGCAATTTCAAAAGAAATGAAATCTCCTCCACGTGGATCTTACAAAAAATGTGTAGAGATTAAATGAACTGAGAAAAAATATGTGGATTCTCACCGATGTGAACATTACGAGTTAAAACACATTAACGGGGAAAAGATAGAATATACGACTAAACATGCAGTGACGGAGACAAGAAACATTTAGTCAGCGGTGCGTGAGTCGGTGGAAAGTGGGCCGACCCTCGACAAAAAAAGTCGGCAATTGTCGACCACCGTCTTAACATCTAGAAAAGTCAGACGTGTGCGTTACGTGTTAAACTAAAGTGTATTAAAAAACTCCACGTGTAAATCGGATTCCATGCGGATGAAGTAATAAGGCACTGCAAGTCCCAAATCGAATTTAAGGCATAATCATTTGTACATCCTCTAATATTGATATTTAAAAAAGATGTAATTTATTTAAACAATTTAAAGAATTATTTTTTAAATATATTTGAACATTGAAACGTCTAACATCCCTACAGAATTGAAATGAAAGATATTATTATGTTATGAAGAACGAAATCAATCTTGAACATAAATTGTATTCATTAACTGATATAAAGTTCCTCTTTACGTTACATATCATTATTATTAAACAATTATGACCACAGCGAACGAATTTTAATAAGAGGTCTGAAATGAATAAATAAACCGAAATTAATTTTATACCGTATTCCCCATTCATCCTTTAATCGATGAAACAGTATCCACATTTTCACTTAATCAGACATCCATTGGATGGAATTGAATATTTTATTAAGAGAGATTAAATTTAAATATACTCTTCTAGAAATTGGTTTAATATTTATGCAAATTTAAAAAAATACATCATTTTTGATGGCACTTTATACATCGATCCACTTTCAATATACTTATTTTTTATTTCAGTTAAGTGTAGGCGGTCAGTGTGAAACGATCTTAGCTAGCGGAAATTTTTATGAAAAAATTCTTTGGCCGTATAATTGGATTGCGGAAAAAATTTGCGTTAATTTTAAATAAACTCTACCTCCTTCGTATTTTTGGGTTTTATCTTTAAAGTCAGTTAATTTTAAGCCCAAAAGCATTTCAAGCAGAAATTTCTTGCATTCTCCGAGAAGGATAAATTTTTAATTGGATTTTCAGTTTCGCACCATGTTGTTTGCTATATAAAAAGTTTGATGGCAAGGCCATTCAGGAAATTGTTGATGAGAAATTATGCAGAAAATTATTTTACGCTATAATTAATTATTCCATGTATTCCCGGACAATTTTCGTTTTGTTTTTTTTTTATTTAGGCAATCACATTGTCTTCTGCCTTTTATGCTCAAGAATGGTATTTTAATATTCCCTTAAATATTTCTTATATATTTCACGATTTCTTTTATATTTCTCTCAATAATTTCTTTCATTGCCACAGTAAACTTTGCTCTAGTCTAGATGCTTTTTAATCATGAACCACACAATAATAATCCAATCTCTGCGTCCTTGTCTTATATAAAATGTACTTGTACATATTGCAACAGGCTATAAAATAAATTTATGAAATATTAATTAGCTCCATTTTTATTAGAACTCTGAGCGGAAAATTTCTTCTTTCTGCTTTTCATTTGTCAACTTGGATATGACAGCAAAATTTGTCCTGGTCTGGACGCTTTTTAATCGTTAACCTGGCAGTAACCATCAAATCTGTGCGCTTCTTTCTTATATAAATCCTCTTGTTCCTACTATAATAAGTTATGAACAAATTTACAATTTTAAATAGTTTTATTTTAATTGAAACTTAGAGTCAAAAATTGTTTCCTCCTACTTTTTATATATTTACATTGGATAAATATAATATTCAATAAGATCAGATAATAGACCGCAAGAACCAAATACTCAAATTTTAAACTTATCAGGTTACATTTATTAGGCGAAAACACATATACCATCTATTTTTATGCACATATTTGGTAATATTAAACTATGTTAGACTTTGGCGGTATCTACTGCCCATTTAAGGAAATTGTCACAATGTGAATACAACCTGCGTTTCGATTAAAGAGACTTTAAATGACTATACAAATCTAAACGCAGCTGAATCATACTTTTTAAGTTCAATTTGAAAATTGTACCCTCAACACTAAATATTTTATTGATATATGATCTCTTACTTGCTCTCTAAATAATTATTACACTAATTTAAAGGGACTGGAATATTTTTATCACCAGGTCAATTATGACAATGTAAATACCCGATATTGTATTTTTCAACGAAATAAACCGTGTAACTAACTTAATGAATATAATTTCAGCAAAGGCATTTCGCGATCCGACCTAACGCAATAAAATCGTGACAAATTGCGTGAATGAACGAGTTGACAAGTGGTCGGGGACGGCCCTCGTCAATCAGGGGTCGTCTGGGTGCGGCCAATTCTATGCATTCAAAAGTAATCGAATAACACCCAGACCGATCTCATATAGACGTAATTTCGTGGCAATTACCGAAGACGAGAGCGTTCCGCCCCAGGGCAAAGCGATACAGGGGCGGAGGCCTGAACGGAATGGCTTTCTGTAACACCAGATTTTGGCGAATGGGAGTGGACAACGGAAGCGCCGTTAATTGCTAGACGGTATAGATACTGAGTGGGTGTGGATGGGTGGTTAGCGTGAGTATTTTCCGCCAAAGAAGGCTGATATGCCTACGGGTTCGAGGGTATGCAAATGTCAATAATTATATGACGCTCGTGGGGTTGGTGCGAGCGCAGGCGCAGTCGTCTCGTGCGCTGGGATTTGCATATTTTGATGACCGTAATTAAATTGCTAATAGGCGTTTAACGAGGAGTTATACGGCTGATGGGTTGATTAACAATTTGTCTCAATTATTTCTTAGAGAGAATATATTTTCCTTCTGATACTATTATTTTTATTTATACTTTCACACCGTCTCTCACTTATTCAATGTAAACTATTATCTTATATTTTAATGTCTCCATACACCAGCAGCTTTTAATATCTCATATTTTGGCTTTTCTATAGTTTATCGGCTTTCCAGATTTTCTTCTTTCCATATAGCAAACCATTTATTATTTTTAGCCCTACATATATTTTTTCTCAAAATCTTATACCCAATTTAGTTTTAAAGTTGATGAACCTATTATTTCATTATTTCTCCAGTTTATTGTGTAAACCTTTTCAAAATATTTGTGGCATTCAAAATCAGAACTCTATAATTATCTGTCCAAAAATATAAACTGTAGAATATATGTTCAAAAATGAATAAAAAACTGTGCGTTTACTTATGTACGCGCGTTAGAAGTTATACTTCTTTGGCATAATACAAAAATAACCTTAATTGGCACGCAAAGGATTATTAGAAATAAAATAATAAAAAGACCATAGCGTAACTATAAATAGGGTTGGTAAAACCTAAACTCAAACAAATAAATAAATTTTTAAAATTAAAATTTATTTTCTCATAAAAACTAGTATGTAATTAGATCTTTTTATCCAGAATGCCAATCATTATCACTTAATAATTAAATAATCAACATTCAATTTAATTTAAACACGTGTATGTAATGAATTACTAAATTTACTAAAGCAATCTAAATCAAGTTTAATTATTAATGAAAATAAATGAACGTGCTCAAAATTTATTGCAATTTATTAATTTTAACATTTCAATAAATGATAAAGTAATAATTTATCATTTATAATGCAAATAAATACGTACCGAAACGTAACCCCATTTAGAGAAATATACTTAAAATTTCACTGCAAACGTGCGAAATGCACTTAAAATTTCACTATTTCTTTCACGAATATTTACAATAAGTGAGTGTTTTTTTTGTATAGACCACTATTAAATTTCAAGGACAAAAAATAACATTTAAAACCACAGATATAACTTAGATTTGTATGAATATAAAACACGTGTCGTGTGTTTACAGATACCTCAATAACTATCATGAATATACTATCAGTCATTGCACGCATGCAAATGTATATTTCTGTGTCCTGTCAATTTTTTTTCATTATGCACGTCAATTGTAAAATTTAACACTCATCGTTTTTCATAATGCGCCTAAAGAAGTATAACTTCAAAAAAAAGAAGAAAGTTCGTAGTGTCTACACATTTTCCATTTATATACAAAAGAAACTAAATGTGATTAATGAAAAAATATTTTTTTTATATTTTTATTTAGTACTAATAACCTATTTTGATTAAGGTGTAAGGGTGTTGTGTTCAAAAAAGCAAAAAAGTTTAAAATCTTTACCAACTAAAAAATGTAATTAAAATTTTACACATTATTTCAAAAATATTTAAAAAAATTATGCCTTATCACCTTTCAATATTTTTGTGTTGACATATTATTAATTGTACTTTCTTTATAAAGGACAAATTTATTTGTCTAGTAAAAAAAATAATTGTTCTGTTTATAAAGATTTCAATAATATTAATTTTCTTTAGTTATTAAAGTAAATATTCGAATACTGAGAATAAAACTACTTTTACCTATAAGTTATAATACGTAATAATATGATACAATATTTAAGGATAAAAATGTATGCGCTATTCTGCCTTAATATTCGATGAGGATAAAATAAAACCCAAGTCATATTGAAACTGTTATTTGTGATACTTTATGTGAAATAGAATTATAAAAGGCAACCTTATCAGCCAACAGATGAATAAATAAAGACAGAAGCAAATGGTATAAGAAAGTTTCTGTGAGGTTAAGAGGTTACTTAAACAATAGTTAGATATCTTATTCTGGTTTGCAAGAAATATAATGCAGGGTTATTTTAACATTACTTTGTCAAATTTTTATGCAACGTTTCCCTGATTACATATCAACTAAATTCGTAACTAAACTTACCACTAATATGCTACATTACCATAATTCTAGTCATATATTGATTGCTCTAACCTGCTTTTTGTTATCACGTCGTTTAGATGTTTTCAATAAGTAATAGATATATTTTCAAATCGTTTAGTTTAAATCCTTCTTTCACACCTGAGTTTTAAATGTACACAAGTCAGCAGTATTTAGATTAAGATCCATTAAAAACTAAACACAAAGTTAGATCTATGTAAATACCCTCAAAATATTTTTTTTCGGAGGAAACATTATATACTATGGTGATCTGACTCTGTTTTTCTGTCTTTATGTATGTCATTATTATTTAAATAAATATCTCTTTTTTACCGATCCTAATAAAATATTTTTTGAAATATATAAAAACATTTCTGTTTTAATTATGACTACAATTCACAAACATATTAGCTATTCTTCAATTGGTTTCTTGTATTATTATTTATTGCATTGAATTTTCGGTTGGTTTCTTTCTATACAATTTCTGGAATATTTCCATCAAATGAGCTTCTTAAGATAATTCTTAAAAATAATGTACCTGCCTTATCCAAATTACTAGGAAAGCTTCATTAGCATTCGCAAACAAATCTATAAGAGAATAAACTGGCAAACAATTTAAAGGGAACTAATTTCAATGAAATGTTCAATGGTAGCTTGACATCTATACACTTCATTTAAAGTCATATAGGAAGTGATGTGGAAGAACTGTTAAAAAAATTGTAGTAGGTTAGTTTGAGTCATATTTTTGGGTTAGGTTACTTACAAAGAATTAGATCATAAACCTATTACACACTATCGTACAATAAATATGTACGATAGTTGGTAGCGGGATATAGGAGCTATGTCAATTACTATAATGTATTTAAGAATAAACTACAAATTAAAAAAAGGATTTACCGCTTTTGTCATTGGTTAAACACGATTTTGTGCAAAAGGTACCACAGAAAATGGGCCTAACGTTACAGTTAATAAAATAAATTGTTATAAAAACTGATATCATTTGAACAAAAATAAATAAAATCTTTCCGCGATTTAAATTAAGAAAATCGTAAAGAATTAAACTTATTTTTCCGATGATATTGGCAAGTTTCGTGCATTAGTATATCGCACCCATACAAAGAGGACACAAACTTATAGCTTGATGACTCAATGAGTTCCATTGAAATACTATTTAAAGCGCAATGTAAAATATTACCTCATTTTTCACTAAAATACAAAATTTATTTGTCTAACTAAACATTTAAATAAAACCATATACGGACTTATTACCTTCATTTTCTCTATTTAAAGGTGCCGTTTTTTTGTTATATCCTTTCACAACAGCACGAGGACTTTTGCCCATATCTTTTTCTCTCACCGATTCGTTTACGAATGCTGAAGTAGATCTATTTAGTATGACAAAAAAATTAACTACAAAAAAGCACATAATCCATGTTTCAGTATAAAATTCTTAATAGTTTCAATATAAAAATTATAAATATTACTAAAAATTTAAATCAAAGATTACCGTGTAACAATAATATAACGCAGAATTTTACTTAGTATTATAGATAATATATTAGCGTCAGTGTGTTAACTCCAGTACTAAATAAAAATTGTGCCAGAATACCCGTTTGCAGGGAATAAATTATACTCGTATCAAATTCCAGCAAACCAACTGTTGCCATATTCAATATTTCAGGCATTTCATCCAAACGATCTTTCCTTTCCGCTGTGTTTGACTTTATTTGGTATTTCATTCCCTTAGCTGGCCTATACTATCATCCTAGCAAGTATACTTTAGGCAAATAGTGAATTAATAATTATATTAATTTCATATTTAAGCAAGACGGTTTGCGAACCGTAACCATTTAGCACCCATCGTCGTAGGCACTTCGCTTTTTGTGTCATTAATCTTATTTAAACATTTTATAGTAATAAGTTATCACATGTGAAGTAAATATCCTATTTATAATACTAAAGTAAAAATTGAGGTCAAATAGATTCTTCGTATCAAATTTGAATAAATTTTAAATTTAAAAAGTACGCCTGAACGTTTTTGAGTACTTAATAAAACTTTAATATCTGAACGCGAAACCCTTTCAAAATCAATTAAAGCCTGTTGCAGTAATATTAACTAAGTTTAAATACATTATATATTTGTTAAGCACTAAATATGTTTATACATACTTTTTAAATTTAAGCTTTACTCTAATTTGACATGAAAAAATTAATTGAAAATTGATGGTTATTTTTCTTTCAACTCTTTTTTCATCTAACATGTTTTTTAGATTTAGATGTTTGATGAAATTTCACGACTCTTGCTGAGAAGTGATCGATTACGGAACATATCCTAATTAAAACTAAAATGTAGCAACTTTTCATATACAGAAATGCTTCCAAAAATAAGCAAAATAAGTAATCCTTTTAATATCACAGACCAAATTCGTTGGGATTGTTCATTACCTGTGCATTTAATGTCGAAATATGGTAAGTACAGAACGAAGTGCAATAATGTACTTAAGTTTAAAAAAAAATGACTGCGATATAAAATACAATTACGTTATCTCTCAAGTGAAAGTAGCTATGACTCGAAGCTGTTAACACTAAAGAATTTTTTCAAGAAAATATCGCTAGTAGTGTGATTTTACTTATTTGTCAATATAAAAAAATATATTTATTTACCAGGAACTATGGAATTTTACTGGACAAGAAATATAAATATTTATTACTTATAAATGTAATGTACAAAAGGGTGTAAATGTAAGCAATAATAACACTTATTCCCATTTGATCATTGATCGAGCAAAGTTCTACAAACAATTCTTTACAATTATGATCGAATGAAATGAGGCATTTGAATAAACCGCGATTATTTTGTTTGATATATAGGAGGATTGTTTAAAAACATAAAACCGAGTTTCCGTCGTTATTTGGCAGTTATTTTAAAAAAAAATTTTTTTTTATATCTCGGTAACCGTAAGTCAGACAAAATTTAAGCTATGTAATATCAATCATTTTTGGTAATGACTTTTTCAAGTAGACCCAACAATTATAATATTATGAGCAAAAGAAAACAAAAAAATTGCTTTTTCCTGCTCGTAAAGTTATAATTATTAACTCTATAGCTACAGTTTTCGCCATAGCTACATCTATGTCATTACGGAGAACCTATATTCTACCTACGATACCTGAAATTATAAGAACTTAATTTTAATTCAGTGTGATAAAATGTATTGAAAGAGTTTTACTTCGTAATACTAGATAATCATATTATTATTATACGGAATAAGATTGTATGTACCACGAAATTTTGGAAACATTTTGATAATTATGAAAACTTTGTGGTTATGAAATTGTTGCTTCCAAAGCTAAGACACGATATTTTGTTTTACGGTTTTCTTTTTCCTTCTTCTTCTTCTTCCAAAAACTTCCCATTCGTTGTATTTTTACAGACTTGTCTGTTATCTGCCCTCCGAGACTTCGTAATACTTCACTTTAATAATCATTATCAATCTCTCTCTTTCTCTCTCTATCTCTCTCTCTCTTTCTCTCTCTCTCTCTATATATATATATATATATATATATATATATATATATATATATATATATATATATATAATAAAATTGTAACAGTATGAAAAAAATTTGTTTTAAAAAGAGTGATTTAGCATCTAATATAATAATAGAAGCCAGAACACCTATTTTTAAAATTTTTGTCCGTCTGTCAGTGTGTTCATTTGTTTTTCAATTAGGCGAAATCTTCTGGATGGAATTTCAAGAAATTTGATATAGTAATATTTTATACCTTCGAGCAAAATATAGAATACTTTTTACGTGGGTATTACAGATATAAAAAAATTTACTTGCCGTATATTACGATATTGGTACTGCCAATGGCATCTATTAAGGTTTTTAACAAAATTTATGCTTATAGATATTGCAAAAATAAATAAAAAACAGAATAATAGTGATGATAATAATAATAATAATAATCATAATTGTGTCGACAGTTCATTTGGAACAGTTAGCAATGGTTAGCGTGTTGGCACTATACCCAGAAGACGTGGGTACCGTTCCCCCCGAATGATCGATTTTTCTTTGTGTAATTTACAATTACCACACTGATGTTATTTTTAAATATTAAACTTTTTAAGGGTATCGCAATTACCTTATTTTTGTTTTCATCTTGAGCATTCCATCCTTTGGAATCACCTGAATCCCCTGAATCAAATTTTCACTGAGGTAGGTTGCTATGAATGAATTTTTAATGAAAATTGAAAATATCTTCACGGTCTCCAGCTGTATTTCCGATTTCTTTATTTCGCTGATTTGACTATTAATTATAATTAATTCGTTTACTAAGTTCTTCCTAGATATAAATTTCTCGAGAACGGAATCTGTTTAACTAAAAACGCACCCTGAATTCGTTCATAGTACTGATGAGTATTAGGTGTAAGGATATCGCTATCGCATATAATTTTATCAACGACGGTATATATTTCTTTTCATAGCAGCAAGTACAAAATTTTAAAGCGAAAAAAATCTATGATTCTATAGATTAACAGATCTTTAGTAATAATCATGAAACGTCCATAATAATTTACGTAACTCGTTGCATTAATTGAACTTTTTTTTTCTATTATGCAAGGTTTACTCTCTGTTTATATTTTTTACCTAAAGTTGTATAATTACTTCGTAACGGAGGGAATAAATTATCAGACTACAATTCCAAATATCACAATCCAACATAAAGCGTTATCGTGTTCAGTATTTAAATCAGCAATCTACTATTATCAACGGTCGTACCAACAAGCCCTTCATTAACATGTTAATAATAGATGCAAGCTACGTGACACCGTACGCCAGTACGTTCGTCTGAGCTCAAGTCATTAAATCAATACAAGATCGACTAACATCATCAAATGATTGAGTTGGTCGGCTAATTGTTTCGAGGTAACAATTGCTAATAGTACGTTAGCTTCAAGTGCATTCCAAATGTATTACGTGCTGAACAAATAATGAATAGTTGTTCCATGTAGTAATGGTTAGGGAAAGGCTTAGATTTTGTAAATTACAGTTTCTGCGTTTTGCATACACTTTTGTGTAGAATTCATACTTTTATTTCATTACCTCATGTAAACTATTTTAATTTTTAAAAGTGGTATTATAGTTTAGTGTGATACTAAGAATTTAATTTCATATTAAATTGGGAAAAATATTACATCTAAAAATTTGTTTTTAATGATTATAAATTTGAAGTCTATTTAAAATTTATTGTTTTAAAATAAGTCTCTATACTTATTATATATATATATATATATATATATATATATATATATATATATATGTATATATATATATATATATATATGCATAGAAAAGTAATTGCTTTTATTTATCTTTTTCTTAACAGATATTAAAAACAATTGAGATATGTCCTTTTGAGAGTCGTTCATCTAGTTTTATGTGAATTGGAGTATATTTGTTGTATGTACACCATTTTATCATTCCAATAAAATTATTAACGTACTTATTGATTATATCGTAACAATGATTGTAGTTAAAAAGGAAATAGCATTAATTTATAAATGACAGAAATACGAAGGCATCAAAGTCATGAAATGTTGAAGAAAGAAAATACCGAAGAAACAAAGTAATTAAATGATAAAGTATCGATATGATGATGTTGTAAAAGTTTAAAACGATATATAACACTTCTGTTTCCGAATTTCGTACTAGTAAGATACGATCATAACACACGTGGATTTGTTTTGTCAAAATTACAACAATAAACTTCTGAAAGCACAATTTATATGTGATAAATTTCTCATAAATTTGTTTTACGTAATAAAAACTCATTAATACTCTTCGCATTTAATGGATAACACATATAAAAACGCATTTCTAACGCCAACGTTATGATAATTATCATGAATATTCCAGAACAGAATATAAAAAATGTAAAAAATGTATAATTAAAATTATAAGTGCTGAAAGAAAATAAGTATCATGGTGATATATTAAATGGGTGCAAATATATATGCCACAAATTTTCATTTCAATGCTGAAACACTGCATTGCCTAGAAATATCATTATAAACATACAGTCCAATATAAAGAGAATTAAAAATGACGGTCGTTTGTGAACTTAGTGAAAGTGAATATTTCATTCTACTAACTTTTACGTTGTCTGAAAATATGGAAAACCTAAACGCTTAATTAGCCAGCCAATGTCTCAATAAATATGCAATTAGATTCGGGTTTATCAAAAAAACATAATAAAGAGCAAAATTTTGTTTATCTGTTTGTTTTCACTCAGGCATTACAAATTCCATGGATATAAAGATTCCTTAGTATGATTGACTGTAGTTTTCAAATTATTATAGGTTATATAATATGTACATATATTTCATAATTTTAGAGATATAGGTAATAACATCACCAAGAAAAAACGCTGATTTGGGTGTTTTCGTGACGAACGCTGACCAAACTGTTAGAACTACACTAATATTTTGTACGTCTTAAATAAGTCTAACGAAAAGTCCCCGTCAATGATTATCTTTATGTATTTTATGGTTAAGCCACAGTAACTGTTTTGAGTCAAAAATACATAGAACAACAAATTTATAAATCCTCTTCAAAATAAATATTTTAATAATTACGTTTGGTGTGATGTTCGCGCATGGAGGTGGCAAACGAAGAAAGGAGCACGCGAGTAGCGGGAATATCGCAACCGCATCACATAATTAAATGTGTGTTAATTAAAATAAAGCCAAATACGGGAGAAATGAAGGAAAGACAAAATACGTATAAAAAACCTTAATTAAATGACTTTATCGTACCCGCGCGATGTCGGAGCAGGCAGCTTTATATCTAAAGATTGTACTGTTTACGCTCTAATTTTAATAAGTAGACACTAAGTGTGTTTCACATTTTGATGATGTTTGAAGCGATGTATTCGGGTATGCCAAGGAAGGACCGAAAGGATGTAGAGAAGGCTTGATGCGGGGATAAGATTTTAGTGCCTTATGTCACGATAAATTAATATATTTTAATTTTGTGTATATATATATATATATATATATATATATATATATATATATATATATATATACACAAAATAACAATTTATATATATACATATATATCAAAAAACCTTAATCAAACATATTTATTGCCTCCGTACGAAGTAGAGGCTGGTTGTTAATATGTAATATTTGCAAAAACTTGGACAAATAAAACTGGGAAAGAAAAACTGAAGGAGAAAACCCTCTTTTTTTATTTATCTACTATTTTGTCTCTAACGCATAGTTTATCCGATAATACGTATAGAATTAGATAAATAATATTTTATAATAATCCATCAAGTATTGGAAAGATGATTACGATTGCCGACATTGTTCGAAGTTTAGCTCCAAGAGAAAGATATATTTCTCAATATAGACCGACTAGTAAAACACTCTACTTTCTCTTTTAATGAATTACCCCAAAAGTATTATTTAACCTGTGATCAATATTTGTAAAGTTTTATATCTGAAATTTGGCTAACACAAATAAATCATTCTCTGACAGGCACACTAGGGTATTCATTTGTCATATTTAGCACATTGTGTAATAAACGATTCTTGCGCTCATAAGAATCCTAAATTATTTCAACTACCACTTTTTATATGCAATTAAAATTGATAATATGTTGCAAATTTCATATTTTAGTGAAATCAGTTTGTACAGTTCTGATTAGATGTATACTTACTCGCTTGTAGGGACTGTATTCAATCAGTCAAACACCAGCAAAAATGGGAGACAAGCGCGTGCCAGAGTGACTTGGATACGTACAACCTAACATAGCAGTCGATGTTATATTTTGTTTTAAAAATGTGTTTATTATTACTTATTTTCATAGTTTTGACACGATTACTTTGAAATACCAGGAAGCATATATTCTTAAGGAAGATCTCAGGCGTAGCGGTAAAAATTGTTTCCCAAATTGGATCCTAGATCTTACATCTGAGCACTTGAGTAGAAGAAGTTGTAATGTTAAAGACTAGAATTATTAATGTAATTGACTAGAGGGTCTAGTGAAAAGCAAATTTTATGTATTTTTATTAAAATAAATAAGTTAATTATTAAAAGTATTTTTTTTATTTATACATGTGTTGATAATATATATATATATATATATATATATATATATATATATATATATATATATAAAATCCAAGTCTAACTTAAACATTGCTCCCAAGCGCTGAACATATATAAGCACACACATCAATTCGAATTAAATACAAAATTAATCCTAACTGCATTCCTAAAACGGCCAATAAGCAGAACAATTTGGTCTTTTTTGATGAGTTCTTTGGTCACAAATGAACACCAGAATCTGATGACATGGCCGCGAAATGACGAAAGGTACTCCCCAATGGCTAGGAATAAATCCAACGAGTTTGATTTTGTAGATTTGTATTGATGAATGCTTTAGCGATACTTAGTGGCCTGTAGGTAGGTAAATAAATATGTACATGAAGGCATGAAGTAACTATGATATTATTAAGACTTTTCTTTCAAAAAGAAAATTACTAAATAATAAATGCAATAAAAAACAAGACACGTGAACGTTAAAGTTAGTTACGAAATGATTTTTGATTAAACTAAACAGTATAATGTATAATAAATGGAATAATTGCATTAATATAAAAAACATCTTAAAATTGCAAAAAAAATACGAAATGCGTAAATTTCTCAATTTATATTCAAAATAATGAGCCAAATTAACATGTATTACTCAAATGTATAACATTGTATATGGCGAGAGCAAAGTGTATTTTCATTTTTAAAATATGAATTTTTAATAATACTATTTTGTATATGATGTTCATTATTGTTGTACTAAACAAATGTTAGATATTATGGCAAGAATACTGATAATGCTATTTTCGAAAATTGTGAATGACTTAAAAATATTTGTGACTAAACCTGCGATATACTAAAATTTCGAAGTACTTGTAATAATGATCTAACACTTATGTACTTCGGCCAATGATAAAGATTTTCTCTTCTCGGAATATATAATCGAGCCACACGCTTGCAAAAACTTGCCCGTATAAAAGTTTTCAAGTGTCGTTTAACACGCTCAAGACGGTCCATTGAAAGTACTTTCGAAATTTTATTAAATAAGTGGAAGATAATTCACAGCCATTAACTTTAATATAAACTTTCCTTAAAAACGATCAACGCGTGTGGTTTTCTTTACATTATTTTTAGAAAATTGGATAATTATCATTTTATAAAAACCCTAAAATGCAAATTTCCCAGAATGAAATTCATCTGAAGGAACGCTTCTCAACTTCTAAACAGATGACTTAACATTTCATGGACAAAAATCCAGATAGAAGTTGCGGAGCGTTCTTTCACTTAAATTTGCGAGCTTTATGTGGCATTCAACTTTGTTTTATTTATCAACTAAAACAAATCCGTACTTTATTTCCCTGTATGTGTAAAAACACATACAGGAAAATAATGTACGGTTTTGTTTTTATTTGATAAATAAAACAAAGTTGAATACCATATAAAGCTCGCAAATTTAGGGGAATTTTTTTTCAACAAAAGCTACTATTTATGTCGAAAATCATCCGTTTGAAAGTGCCAGAATCCGTAATAAGAGAGGTAATGAGATAACATGGAGGGGTAAATAATGGCGGAAAGTCATCAGTTGGGCCATAAGATATGAGGTTGGCTACACACATGTTCTAAATAAACGCTGTATATAATTATTTAAATTCAATTCTCAGATGCAAAGTGATTAGTCATTTGACTTTTATGTATTGGCCATAAATTACCGCAATACATAAAAAGTCCTCTGAATCACTTATCGGCCATTGTTTTCTTTATGAATAAGTGGAATAATGTGTTTAATAAAATGCACTAAACTTTCTTAAATAACGAATATGGGCGTCAATAAATTGTTTTATTTCAAATTGAACCACGTGTATCTAATTACACAACTAACTACAATTTACTTATTGAGACCGACTCCTCACACAATTTTAACAATTTTGTATTAATCTATGTTGTAATTTATCGATTGTAATTTATTTATATCTGAGATATAAAAATGCTAACGTTATACGTAAATACTAAGGTTAACTTCCGAAAAAAATAAATTGGTTTTCATGCTAAATACCAGCTTTAATATTGGGAGATAAAAAAGAATATATAAAATAGGTGTTTAACCAACTATTTGTCGTCGCCGTGGTGTGTTGGGTTGATCACAAGGCGTGCGGCCTTTGACGATGCGGCGTACGCGGGGATCGGGTTCGATTCCCGGCCGTTCTTCGAACGGGTCTGGGCTGGTGTTGTGGTTGGCTGTAATAGATTGCTCGCGTAGCAATAAGTCCGCCATATGTATCAATTAGATAAGTTAAAGTAGATAATTAAATAAATAAATATATTTAGAAATACTAAATAAATAAATAAATCGCTTAATATTATATTAATAATACGAAAAAACAATATCGTTTTAAAACATAAACACAATTTCTTGTATAATATGCCATTTTTCATCGAATTAAAAAAAGGAGAAGATTCTCAATTCATCGGAGTTAAAATTATTTACCCAGTGGACCTGTTTCCATGATATTTTGTGTAAAGGGTGGTCCCATATAAATATGATCATGATCTGATTATGAGGTGCGGAAATGAACGATGGAACTCCTTAACGAATGACATTAAATCAGATATGATTCGAGATATTTGCTATGGGTAGTTGTTACTTTGCAAAATAACTGCACCACTATAATAAGTTCTGGAGATGAACAATGGAACTCCTTAACGGATGGTGGTCAATTAAAAGTGATTCAAGATATTTGCTACGTGACATTTTTCCTTTGCAGAATAAAATACAACATTGACCATGTCAGAATCTGATGACGTAATCTGGAGAAGAACAATTAAACTCTTTATCGGATGGTAATAAATCAATCGTAATTCAAGATATTAGCTTCTGGTAATTTTTACTTTGTAAAATAACTGCACCATCGACCAGGTCAGGGTCTGATGATGAGTTTCGAAGATGAATAATGCAACTCTTTAACGGATGTAGTAAGTTAATAGTGATTCAATATATTTGCTACTGGTTAGTTGTTACTTTAGTCATTACTTTGCCAAATCTGATATTGGATTTCGGATATGGAGAACAGAACTCCTCAATGGCTGACAGCTAATCATTGCCTGCTATTACTGTCAAAAAAACTGACGCCTACCACTTATTTCAGTCACACATAACATAGGACAACAAAAGTGCAAAGAATGCCATATATTATTTTTATCGTCAGCTTTAAAGTATTAATTTAACAGTTCTAATTTTTTTTTTAATTATATTGAAAATATTTGCGAAAACTATGTACAAAATCTACATATAAGTTATCTTGGTAGAATTTCAATCAAGAAAAATATATTTAGCAAATTGATTGTTCATTAAGTAAATTACAAACTAAAATGGCATTTAATTCTTACCATAAAATAAATTAATTGTTCAAAAATTAAAAAACACGCTTTTACAAAATACCACGCAAAACATAATTATCGTATATGTTTTCTCTGTCTACTTAGTAAGGACTTTAGTGTAAGCCATATTGTTATTGAGTATATATTATTTGAGTATAACAGCTTGGGGCGCTTTGTTTTGATATTTAACTAAAATGTTAAATATTTTCATTATCTTAATTTGAGAAGTGACATCATTTATTTTTAAGAAAAAGCTACTTACGCTTTTACACTCAAATATATAATCGATAACAAACATGGCTTACACTGAAGTCCTTACTGAGTAGACAGAGAAAACAGGTTCGGTAGTTATTTGTTGTATTTAGTGCAGTTTTTGGTTAAAGCGTGTTTTTAGTGTTTTTTTTTATTTTAATTTAAATTTACTTTTCTCAGTCTTTTATTTTTGTATTGAGACTGTAATTATTTTTTAATTCTATATTATTTTATTGCCGTGGTATGTATGCAAAATTTTAAATAATTCAGTCATCTTGAAGTATGTGAATAATAACGTAATTTTTTTAATCTTTTTTATTTTAAGACTAATGTTGTTTATTTTATTAATTTATTGTGTTTTCATCAAAACTACACACATGTGCAATTTTCGTAATAATACAACTAGAAACTCATGTAATTTTTATTCGCAGATCCCATTACATAGTTAGTTACATACAAGTCGAATAAATGTATGTTAAAAACAAAAGGTGTATTTGTTATTGTAAGAATAATCATTCCACCCTGATATCGAGATGATTTTATAAGATTTATAAGAATGAGAGCTACTTATTCGAACAAACTAAATTTTCCCATTTCTTACTCTTTGGAATATGTAAGGAAAATATAAATAAACAAAATTAATTTATTCTTGTTGGGAGATAAAAGAGTACGCTCGATTACCCTTAGAAGCTAGACGTACGCTCGCTTTACCATCGCTTAGACTTATTTAGAACATCGGAGATATCAGGAAAAGCATGAATCTACGATATTGAACGGTTTATTATTACTAAGTTCAGATCTGCAAAGATATTTATGATTTTATTCTAATCGGATATTTTCCCTTGCTTATTTGGAATAGATGATTAAGAATTACCCATATAGTATATAACGGCTTACATAACCCTGACATTCCTTTTAAAACAAAGTTTATGTATGAATCACCTAAACATGATATCCTGATGATCGTTTTACTTTATTGGTTCATGTCGATATTACGGCCGAGGTTATTCGTATTTAAGACAGTTGCCATACTATGACCCACAGCAAAAAACCACCATCAATTTTTATTCCCTCAGGTAAAAAGCTGAATGTTAAAAATGTTTTTATTTAAACTTATACTTTGTCTCTTAAATTTCACATATTATGAAAATAGTTATTTTTGATCGATTTTTTTTAATATATCATTCCTAGTTTGTTCCTTACTGGTGTAAAGAAAGTTTCCTGCAAGTATGTTTCCTAGGTCACAAAAATATATCGATCAGCCTGGATTTTGTTACCCGATAAAGGGCCCGTTTGTTTAAAATTTTATTTCAATTTGAAAGTTAAAATCATGTAAAAATTATAAAGTGAATTGGCCATCAAGTAATAAAGAAATATAGCTACGCAAAATACGATATATAGTTCAATATATTTTACAAATTCGATCATAAAAAGCATCGCCATAAAATACCATTTTAATTTCTTATATATATATATATATATATATATATATATATATATATATATAATATACATATATATATATACATATATATATATATATATATATATATATATATACATGCATATATATTTATGTATATATATATCTTTGAGAAATAATACATTTAATTTGGTCATCAAAAACTATGCATAATAGACTTTTCCGACTGGTGCCTGAACATAATTTTTCGCTTTCCTTTTCATACAAAAAAAAACTTTGCAAATCAAATCAAGAGAATAAGTAATATTGTAGAATTTGTACACACGCCGATGAAAATCTGAATGAGAAGGTAGGAAAAAGTTTTTCAAGATTAACTTGGAAATTTTGAACCCAATTAATAAAAGATAGAACGTCGCATACTTGAACATTAATTTGTTTTTCTCTTCGCAGAAGACGGTAGCCAAGTTACACGAGCAGTGCATGCGTTTCTTGTAAATATGTTTACTCCTGAAGTCAAATTACCCATTTAATTTATTTAATATATTTTCTTGTACTTTATGTTAAATGTGTTCAAATTGATAATTGAAAAAAATATATTTTGCTCTTTGAGTAATATTTGTACTAATCTACATTGAAATTGTTTAAATAGGTAAACGTGTTTATTTGTATTTCAATTAGATACAAGATTTTTTTTAATTTTAAGCAAAATTGAACTAGGTTAAATGGTATGCTATAGTGTTATGTGGATATCAACTATTCCCAACAGCACATTATTTTTATATTAAGACAAGTTTAAACTAACAACGTACTATATCGCCACCTATATATTACTTTTATACCATATATAATATGTAAATTAATTGATTTAAACGAATACAATATGTAAGATATTTATGAAAAGCTACTACGCAAACTAAATAGTATAATCTAAATCAAGTTTTTATAGTTCATAATGGATGTAAAATTATAGATTTTAGAATATAAAACAATTTAGTAACTAAGAACATAACCCATATTTTGAATTTACTTAAAAAATTAAAGCAATTAACTCGTTTTCACCCTGAATAAAAGATATTCTCCACTCAATTTTATACCATGGATATATAAAAAAATGAAATAAAATATTAAATTAACAAGATATTTAAGAAATTTAAATAATAGATATTAAGATATTAGAAACAATAATTCTATTTACTAAACTCCTCAAAAAAAATAAAAAAATTGGTTGTCTGTAAAGTCGGTTTACGGACGATAGTTTTACGTGATAACGTCATAAAGAAACATTGATGAAAAATTGCATACTTTTATGAATTAAATTGAATTATTATCACTGAATTATTATTATTTTGTATAATACAAAGAAGGAGTTAATTGAAAATTACAATTTTTTAAAATTACAACTCCATGTTTACTTCGTACACAGAGTGGTATTTTTTTGAACTCCGTAACTCCGAGTGATGGGAATGAAAATTCACTTCACGTATTTTTTAAAGTGTATTAATTATTTTATTAATTTATCGTTTATAATTATTATTAATTTATTTATTTATGATTAATATTAATTATTAATAATATCAATAATAATAATTTTATATAATTGATATAATTCGACATAAATATTTTTAAAACTCGTTAAAAACATTAATTTTTAATTTTCAAATATCCTTTACAGTTTTTACAAATTTAATTTATATATTTTGTTTAAATATAACCACGAACAATTGGTTATAGTCATATTATGTCAAATTATTATTTATTTATTATTAGTCATATTATTCTTAAAATGCAAGAAATAATTACCTTTTTTGCCGCTGTTTTGAGAAAAATAGTTAATTGAGGTGAACAAAATTAAATCAGACAGAAAATTATGAAGAATATGAATGAAATCTTATTAAATTGTCGAAAAAAACACAAAACACGTTGTCTCGTATTCAACGCTTGTTTCAGATAATGGCTTCCGTCGAGGTGGGCGGAGCTTATTGTAGAAGTTCTCGAAGAAGCTCGCGTGGCGGCGTTCCAGTAGCAGAACTAGTCGAACTGCTAGCTCTGATGTCACGCGAGAAGAGAGATAAATTCCGACGCTTGGGCCCATCGTGCCTCTTTATCACTTGTTCCGCGCTCTCGCTTGCATGCTCAGGCTCAGGCGGAACTTGATACTTTTTCATGCGTGCAGCCGATGTTAATCGATTTATAAGACGTTATCACGTCAAAATATAACACAATATGAAATAAAAAATACACTCTTAATGGCCATTTCCCTTGTGTAGATTATTTTGGTCTAAAATCGATTATTGTTATCATTAATAAAGATATACCAACCTTAGT
The DNA here is from genome assembly GCA_039881145.1 of Druceiella hillmani. Taxonomy (NCBI): domain Eukaryota; kingdom Metazoa; phylum Arthropoda; class Insecta; order Lepidoptera; family Hepialidae; genus Druceiella; species Druceiella hillmani. Next base: position 49,926,783 of record JAYKKI010000002.1, on the reverse strand, counting down.
ACCATTTTTTGTCTCCATAAATTTTGTTCCACTAATTTCTAAAGAACAATGAAACAATAATTTTTGTATTTATTTAATAATATATATATATATATATATATATACGTATATATATATATATATATATGTATGCGTGTGTGTGTATTTGTTTATGTGTACTTTCCTTAGCAGTTGCTCTACCCATAAAGCTTTGCACGCGATGTTCTTTGCCAGTATACGCGGTTAATTAATTTTTTTCTACCTTTTTGGCGAGTAAAGGTAGACATTGTACAAAATTTATTTTCAAAGGTACAAAATTTCAATTTCATATTGTATTTCCAACAATATTACTGAAAAAAATTTAAATAATGTTCGTTATATTTATAGTTCTCAAAAAGAACTATTGGAAGTGTTTGAGGCATTGCGGATCGTACAGAAAATAATAGAATTCCTGTCGCCACTCACGTGGGGTGGCCCTTTGCTAACATTTAAAGTAAGAGTCTGTATAAATTATAGACGAATGTTTTTTTTCTTCTGCTCTCGACCAAACCACCAAAAACCCTCAAACATGAAATGTGAATAAACAAAATAAATTTACACCATAAAATCGTTGATGAATTTCTCATTGATCCACTATAAAAGAGCAAGGGAGACAGCGCATATCCGTAAATATTTCTCTTTTGTCTAATGAAGACATGCGTACAGCTTGATGAGTTTTAAACGTGTTACGACATATATGTAAGTAAACATCGCGCTTGCGATTCGCAGCACGATATGTGTATACGAGTTACAGTAGATGTCAAGTTTAATCCAATGTATGCGTAAGTTGAAGGCAAATTTCAGATTGCCTGTTCGTATATTATATCTACAAAGACTTTATCACCACGATTGAGATAAGCGGGCGCCCAATGAATGTATTACGCTTTACTTTATGTTACGTATTACGTATTGGCTGGTAATAATTAAATTATGTAAAATACATGCCACTAAATGGACATTTCTTCTGAACTTTTGAATGATTTGATGGTTAATATGTAAATTAAGTTTCGACAAAGTGTATAAATTTGTGATAAAAACTACGTAGTTACAATTTTGATTCCCGCAAATATGAGACTACATTCACAAATTACTTATGTCGATAGCGGACTTTTGTTAGGTCGGCGGCCAGAATTGTGCAGATTACATGTATCAGGCAGACATATATGAAGTGAAATTTTGACTGCTAATTCACTTCATATATAAAACATCTTCGGAAAAGCCTAGGTCAAAAACTATGAGACTAAAAACGTGAAATTTTCATTTGTTTATGTTTCCATGCATATTTACATATTTATATACCTTTTTAATTCAAATATTATCGTAGGAATAATTGCCCTATTTCTCCACCTTAACTTTATACCCTTTAATAAAGTTCCATGTAAGATCTTTGTTTTTAATATTAATAATAATAAATTAATAATTACTTTTGTGAAACCTACCTTACACTACAGTGAAAGGTAGCATGCATGATCCAATATACTAGATATAGTTGTATATGTTATCTTAGATAAATACGTAAAAACTCTTTACTGACTTCCTACGAAGTTTTTTGAAAATTATAGGGGCTAATTTGAGGCAAAATCTATTTTTAATTTACATTGCTATAGTTCAACAACAACAAAGAAGTGCCTAGCTTTTCGACGCGTAGTAATTAAACAAATGTATATCTATGTACATCAATAGATGGCGCTACTTGTATTTTAAAACGCGTAAAGACATTTATCTTCCAGACGTACGTACGCAAAATGGGCGTGGCCAAAGGTGAAAGGTAGAGTAGTGCAGAAGTAGGTGCATAAAAAGCAATCTGAATGCGGGCAGGCGCATGAGGGCAAATGTCGTTGTCGGTTGTTTTCCGAACATAAAATTGTTCAATGCTCTGTGTATTCGATACGAAATTACTTTATTTTCTCAATTTGTTTGAAATATGTTGCCAATAATCGTAACATAATAACTTTGTAGGTTTAATATTAGGCTTTTGATTTGGTTATTATGTTCTTTATTGTCTATACATACAATAAAACTTTATAAATAATCTACCTGCATATTAAAGGTATTTACGAAAATAATAGAACACAAAAACATTGTTCTTAAAATATTCGTATATTTTTCTGCTTATCCGTAAATTTGTTAATCTCGAAATCCCTTTATTTTAATCTCCAATCCCTTTTTTTCTTTCTTATGTGAGGCAAAAAAAAAAATTTTGGTAAAATTTGAACTGGTGAATTCTATTCGAGAATCGAGTAGTAATATAAAAGAATTTATTGCAATTTGATATTTTGCTACAATGGGCATTTACTGAAAAATTTCATATTTATTCAAAAAGGTGACGTTACGTAAATTAATCTTAAAGTTAACCGAATGTTATTTTTAAAGGGCCACGCGAACAAATTCACTGGTACAATTATTATATCACTCTCATACTCTATAAATAATAATACACAAACAAATACAATCTGAATAATAAAACGCAATCTGAATTCAAAACATAAGCAAAACCAAATCCGGATAGAAAATTTGTGTAATTGTTTAAAAAAAAACGCGCAATCAGTAGTAAATTACAAAGAGCACTTAAGTATGGCGTGCACGAAATTTGTCTAATTCTGTTATTATTTAACATGTTCAAACGTTTATCATTTTGCCATCACTTTATTAGAATAAAATTTCATAACTCAGTAAGGTTGAAACAAAAGAGTGGAATTTTGATGTGAAACATCTATAGGCGCAGGTATAAATCGGATCGTTGGCGTGGCGACGGGTCGCCACGCTATACTAAGGTATATATATAGTCTATATGTAGTAGAGTTTACGGTATGGCGACGTGTGGCCATGCGCAACCGACTACGCGACCCCCTCCTCACTCAGTTTGACGCTGTTGTTTACTACGGTACACATGACCTGTGCTTTATTATTTTTGTATTAATTGTAAATAAATGTTTATTTTTAAATAAAGTCACCATTTTCTGTAAGAAAGTCGTAATACTTTATTTTTTCATTATGCTATATTTAGTTCCTGTAATAATCTTGTCTTTTGCATATTGCTTGTACGAACACGATGTTACACATCTGCCAGGCGTCCCATGACGGCTCACTGTTTTTTTTCGAAAAGCAATAACCCGTCTATCAATCACAAACTACAAAAAAGTGATGTCTACTATCTCGGTGTGTTCGTAGGAAAATGCTACGTGAATTTTCCGTTAATATGTTTTTCTATAGCCGTTGCCTAATATTTGTAAGTTGGAGATAACACTCATAATAACTAATCATAATATTGTTATCTGATGAATTATGACAACTAATTTGACCTAAATAATTAATAAGATTATTACTAAAAAATTAGAATTTAACCGGTGTGGGAATATTTTTATTATTTTGCATCTGATTTCATTTAAAAATTATTCTCAATGCTTTGAAGTAAGTAGACAAAATAAGGAGGCTAAAAATAAGGAAATTATGCTGTATGAGGTGTATATAAATTTAAGTATTACAAATTTCTAAAGAAATGTTTTTCAAAAAGAAAAGAAAATCGGTTTCTTAAGAAAAAAATTATGAAAATTACATTATTTGGAAAATTTATCAAAAATTTATATTCCTTCACTGTTTTAACAACTTTTTTGCTTATGATGTCACGTCATATATCTGGGAAGAGTCGATACATCTTATGCTTTTCACATTGCATGTAAGATTACTTTACTTGTGGTCTTTTTTCCAGTTACGCTTGTAACGGATAAAGTGATATTTTGACAAATATTCTAAATTTCTTTAATTATATGTGCTAAACATATAATATGTATTGGAAAATACTAATAAAAAATTACTTGGTCTGCCATTTTACTTGTTACTCTCACAAATGTTTACACAAAGTTTGTTTACTGCATTAACTTCAGACTATGTCGGATTAAATTCAAACATGATGTAATATTTTTCTGATATCTTATTCAGTTTTGTTATTGCAAAGCATACTCAAAAGCAACAAAGTGTCCTTGCTACTCTTCTTTACTTATGGCGGTAGTATTATATCACTCTGAAAACTAAATAAAGTCAGAGAACTAACCGGTACAGAAGAACTAACCGGTTTCTAACCTTTGTTTCTTTTCATTATGCTGACAGATAACAAGTTTATATTTTTTCAGAATAATTTTTAATTAACATATATTCGTTTATTGGTCTTCATTTTAACACTTGTAAATATAGTGGAATTATTGCTACAAGATCAATTTCTTCCAGTTAACAACAAACAATGTAATTATTTCAGAGGTGGGCTGGAAAATATTAAATGATTATAATTGTATTAAAAATCAGTAAAAGTTAAAATAAAATTAATTATATACTGACATGGGCGTAATAAAATTTAAAAAAACTTAATAAATGAAAAATAATGCGAGAGAAGTCAAAAGAGGTATAATTTGTTTCGGATACTTTTGGAAGTGCGCATATTATGAAAAATTTAAAAAGGACCCTTTTTCTTACATAGCTTTCTAAATAAAACCATATCTGGTCCTATGTTCGCTAGACCCTGAAATTAATTTGTAGATATGAATTATAACATCGTCAGGTTTGTTACTACATTGAAATTTTGCATCGGTTTAAATAACCAACTTAAAAGGTGTTTTGACCATTAACGGCAAATGTAGGTGGAAGATATCCTTGTTTTCAGTTTAAGATTAGTTTATCAAACCGATTTCTTATGGGTGTAAACTTGTCAAACTATATCGGGGTTATTGACAAACAATTTAAATATATCATAATAAAATTAATGCTGAATTAATCTCGTTTAACGATATCGTAGACAAACTGTTTTCGTTGCATAAGTCATGCTGCTAAATGTTTGCTCACATCTATTCGCAATTCGTTACATCTCTTTCTCGTAAACGGTGATGTTGTAAACTTCTAAGAAATTTGTTACCATTTGTTATGTCAATGCTTAAGAATTCGTCACCGAAAGAGAAATAAATCACTCGTTGAGTGACTTTAAATAATGAATAACTGGCAATATTTTAGTAATCTCTTCCTATGGTGCTTGAAGTCCTGAATCTAGTAGAAATGGGTAGATTTTACTCGAAAGAAATCTGTCTTTCCTAAATGACAAATCAATCTACCTTTTGCAAATGAAAAAAGAAGATATATTTATATCATCATCATCATCATCATATATATTAATACGCTAAGGTTAAGATGTTACACTCCCTTTTTAGAAAAAACCTCACAACTAATCCACATAAATTATATATCATTTTATAGATAATTGCTTGCTCTACCGGTATCCACAACTAAAAAATTTATTATTGCTATAGTTTTTGGAAATTAATTAATTATTAAAATTATATACACAAAACAGCAATGCTGCCATCTAACGGCTCAACGTCAATATGATTGACGGTCGGTAAAATTTTTGTTTAATTTCAAATCCACTCACGTATAAATAAAGTGGCGCTTTAGCTCAATGCTTTTGATACTTGCGCCTCTATATGTCAATTTTATTAAAATAGAATAAATAATGCGTCACGCTAGTATTCTATTATTGTTATTAAGATTTACCTATAACGATGGAGTTAAATTAAGGATTGTCCATTGTAATGAAATAAGACCAAATTCTTGTTAATCTATTAATTAATTTTTCACCTTTCGGATGAAGTGAACAAAAGAAAAAATACGTTTTTTATATTCATCGCGTCTCACTTAATAAAAACCGTATGATATTTCTTTATACGGAAACAACTCCGAACCGATTTCTTTTTAAAAACCAATTATGACGTATTTTTGAATATTAAACACTAATAATATGAAAATTTTGAAAAAAGAAAGTTTATTTTTGTTTTAAAAATTCCCTCTTTTTTAATTTTCTTCTTTCAAAAAATCCCTCCTTTTTTAATTTGTTTTAAGTTCATCTAGCTTATTCCTGGCACAAACATCGATGGTGTACATAATTATTTAGTTGTTATATTTTATATTGTCTTCTTAATGCATTTTTTAATTCTTGGTCCTTCATTATGTTTTGCACTTATTATGTACAAATTGACATAAACGAATGTGCTTTATGTATCAATATCGAATTAACACTATGACTATGGCTAGGCAAGAAATATACGCGACGTTGTCCAATCGTTGCCAGACAGAAACGTTTTAAAACTTAATGTAAATGGTTACATACTAATATTTAAAATGTTTCTGTCTGATTTTCTATTGAAAACTGAAAACAGAATTGTGTATGACTAATGGCAATAAGTATAAATAGAATTATAATATTCAATTTAGTTTTAGCGTCGATAATGATAATCAAATTATAGCAGTAAAAATGGTAACCAGGAATATAACAACTATTTTTATGAATATACTATTTTTTTTAGAATTATAACGTTTTCTATCATTTTTCATTAACACGAAGAAAGTACCATGTTTGCTAGTAACTCATAGCTGTTGAAGGTATAAAAGACGATACGTATGTTTATATTTTATTGGTATTTTTCTTGAAGAATCCTGTCAAGTAACCATTCAGAAACCAATTTGAAATATTTAAAGAAGCATATTAAGGAAAAATATTAGAACTATTTATTCTTTATATTTCTATTGTTTATTCGCGGATAATTTCACGAAATTAATCATGGATAATTTCACGAAGCGGAAATTGCTGGAAAAAAAGTTTTTTCTATATGAAAATGATAAATGTTTGGGACAAGTTTAACATCTAACTAGGAAAACGAAAATGCTCCTGAGTCAACTCATTGTCATTAGGAATAGGGCTCATCGTGGATCAATAATAAACAGTTCGTCATTTCAATGTATTGATGATGTAGTAGTATTGATAATAAATACTATTAAAAAAAGTCACGGGAGTAATAGAATTACTTCTACGACATTACAAATTTGTATATATTTTATTTATGCATTGTCTGAATAACCAAAACATTAATGAAAACTAAATGGTATTTGAAGCGTGAATGTATTCTTTGTAGATACAAATGTATTAAAATTCGATCTAGTGTTCAACGGATATTTAAATAATAATGTAGAAATTAAGTTATTTATTCTAATAAAAATCACTCGTCTTACTACTTGTTGCGTTCTTGAAATACCCTAAAAATAACCAAATTATGTTTTATGTTCTAAATTGAATTAGATTTGATTTTGTTTGAAAATATATGACGCAACTACAAATAATTTTCAGCATCAAAAGTACGCAAACTTTCCATTCAGTTCAAATGCGTATATTATGCTAACTTCTGTTTTTCCCGGCGCGATCGAGCTGTGCGCACGGACCTTTGATTTTGTTAAGCAATTGAGTACCGTAAAACATATTTCGTTTATTTGTTTATTAAGCAATTAAATAAAAACAAGTAAAGTGTGTAAAATAAGTAATATTTGTTTTCAGCCAATATTTTAATATTTTGTTATAACTAGACAATAAAACATTTATCCTTTATCGTTCGGCCTGGTATAAAACGAGCATTAAGATTTTGCATAACTAGCACACATGCATACACGCGCACACACGCATACACACACACACACACGCGCGCGCGCGCGCGCACACACACACACACACACACATATATAATTACATAAAATGAGATGTACATCAATGAAATTATTTCAATGCTTCAAATATAGTTTAAATTAACGTAATAATTTTAGAATTAACGTAATAATTTTATGATACTAACTCAAGTATATATTAATCGGTCAATTTATGACTTCTCTTTCGAATTTCTAGTTTTAGACTTTACGCGTTCCATACAGAAATATATTTTAAAGCGCAAATTGTCGGTAAAGAAGACGAATTAGAAGTTTTTTCGACATCCAATATTAAACCGAAACATACATCATTGAAATTGATTGCATTTCATTTATATTGTCCATGTATAAAATAATAATTTATAAGCGTCAGTGAATATTGTAATATATATAATAATAATAAATTATATTGTAATATATATAATTATAATAAATATAATAATGTATGTAATTAATAATTAATATCCGTCGTTTACGAACATAATTGATAGTCCATGCAGGATTTATGGACCCAGCATTGGCAGTTCGAGTACTGAATCCAATCGTTAATTTTATTTCTTGTGTTCAGTTCAAATACCATGTTTCTTTATTTTTTTAGGACCGTCTCTTTTTTAACTTCATTACTATGTTTGTTTTTGTTTCATTAGCTTTCTTCTCATGATCTTTGTTTCTTTTTTATTTCTTAGTTTTATGGGCAATGAAATCAGTACTACACTTTTTTCTTATTTTACCTTTCCCGTTTCTAAAGGTTTCATGGCAACATGGAAGAGTAAAAAGGCGATCTAAAGTTTTAGAAAAATTTTAACATTTTTAATTTCAGTAGTACATTTAAGGTCATTGGATAATTATTATCATGTGCATTTACCTTAAAATTTCGCTCATTGTTATTGATTCCTTTCAATATTCTTTTGTTCATTTTTGTTGGCATTTTTAAGACAGTTTTTACACATACAAATATAATCAATATCATTATTGAGTTTTACTAAAACATACATGAGATATTGTTTCCGATAAGTTATCTATCTCAGGAATTAGATTTTTATGGGCTTTGCTAGTCCATATCTTGTACTCTTTGGCATTTAAGTTGAAAACTGGTAAAATATATACTTCAATGCATAAATATGGGAGAATAATTATTAAACTCTATTGAAATCAAAAATCCGAGTAACATTGTCGCTGCAACCTAAAGTAGCGACAGCCGTGAAATTGTCACTTATTCTCTAATAATATCAAATTATTTTGGTGATAATAAATGAAAGTAGTTAATGTGTATTGATTGAGTTAATATTTTAGTGTTTTGTTGAATGTTATGTCAGGAATAAAATTGTAATCTACACATTAATTAGGTTATTTTTGAGGATAAGAGGAATATATTAGCTTTTAGTCAGAAAAAATTAACTTTCGCCCACACTTACCCTCGATTTAAGAACAACGCTAATTTCTAAAATATAGGAAAGATATTTTCATTGAGGAATATATATAGTTGATTGTGTAGTTAGAGGTCCATATTTGAATAAATGATTGTACATTTCTCGAAACAAAAAAGACGTTAGAAATACGTCCAGTTACTGTGAATTAAATAATACAGCAAACGCCATTAAAACTCATCAAGTTAGAAAAGAAAATTTAAAAACTATTTATTACATATCTAATAATTTCGGTAAACGACGTATAGAAACAAATCTCTCCCATTAGTTTTCTGATAAAATTACTAAGCCAAATTACTAAGCAATTAGTTATTGATAATAACCTAACTATTTTGAAACGTTTAATCAATATGATATTACATTTGGCTCCATAAGAACTAACTTTTGAAGATTTTTTAATGCAGTTGCTATTTTCTGTGTAATTTTTATTTGAGTGTGAATATCAAGACTCGATTCATATTATCGAGCCGCTCTGAGTTCACATTAAATATTTGATATTATTTAAATCAATGGTTCTTACTCGGTGAATGTATATTCATAAATTATTTATGTATTTTAATTTGCTTTACACTGCTTTCCACTCTTTCAATCGTTCAAAAAAAAAACTTTAATCTCGAACCTATCATGGTTGGCCACGAAAGTAGTCTATTTTATTAGATTAGATTTCTTTATTATTTACTAAAATAGCTGTAATATTAGTAGCAATATCATTAATAACTAATTAAGTAATCATTTATCTAAAAGAATACGTCCTAAAAGTATTCCTGTCAGACATAAAGGGGAACAGTTTAATTCAATGCCGGTTATTGCACTTAAATAATAATAATGAAAAAAAATAATTTTTTGTTTCTATAAAATCTAACATTTCATAATAAAATACTCACGAATATTTGAATAGAATAAACAATAATATAATGACCAGAATAAACAATATTCTATATAATTTTATGCAAGGGTTTAAAGATAATGCGATGGAACGTACTCGACGTTTATGCAGCAAACAAACGCTCTCATTTGTTCACTGCTTAAGACTGGAGCATGTCGTTGCGTGCACGACTATTGTTCCCTTCCCTTGTCTCCGTCACAAAGGCAGCAGTTCGTACGCGTCACGCTTAAAGAAATACTGTCAGTGCCCTGTGCTAGGGCCGTCCAATGTAAAGTGCCTTACAATATCTTTTGTAAAATTACAAGTTGAAATATGTTATTTTGGGGAATTTTAGTTTAAACTCTTTAAACTAGATTTAATTTGTGTAATAAATGACACAATAATTATAATTATTGTATAAGATCTTTACGCGCCTTAATAATGAATATAAATTAAATTTTAAAGACGTAGTTTTAACTTTATCAGAAGACCGAAATATTTCGTTAAACTACTTGTGATATCGGTTAGGTAAATAAAAACCAGTATTGTTTGTTTTTTTAACATGTAAATATAATATAATTACTTGTACTTTTTAAGAAACGTTACATTATTTATCTCTAGTATAGGAGTACTTTTTAAGTGACATTACATTATTTATCCCTGGTATCTTAAAAAAATAACAATTTTTTTGCTACTGGATAAAGCGTTCAAAATAAAGACTTATTAATTTATTAATAATTTTATAACAATTTCAATTAAATTAATTATTTTTACTATTCAATAAAATATTTCGGTAGTCGAATAATATTGATTTCAGTACTAAGAGGGTATGTTTACCAAAATGAAAACTTAATACCTTCAATTTTTATGTAGAAAATAGCTGCATGGATTAGATCCATTTGTGTTCTTTTAGGAAAATGTTGGTATAATATATCGACATTTACCTTTTAACAAATTTAGAATTTAGCTTTCGTATACAATATTAATGGCATGAATGATAAATATATGATCTAGCGTGCTCGTTAGTTGCTTTAAATGTTTTTCAGTTCGCATACCTTTAACTTATCGAAGTAGACTTGATGTTAATATACTATTTATTACTTTTAGAATCCGAAATCGAACTTCTACTTAAAGACTTCTATTAAGTCCAAGTGGTTGAAAATTATAAGCGGAAAATTGTTAGTTTAGGTGAAAATGTTGCAACTTACCGAATTTAAATGTTCATAAATATTTTATCAAGGCTATACTTTTTAAAACTATTCACTGGATTTCAAGTTATTTTAAAGCCACTTCCATTCGTTAGTACTGACTGAAAGCTCGAAACCTTTATTTCACTTTAATTAAATGATATGTACACTCCTCATGTGTGACTGCAATCACTCAATATTATTAAAACAAGATTGTTATGTCATAAATATTTTTAATTCATGAATTTTGACAATAACTTTAATCACTTTCGAAATGCCAACTTCAGCGACTGAAACCCGAATGTAGCTTATCCACTAAAATAAATTATGCTGTGATGATTTACTAATTCAACAATAACATTTAAGATGTATTTCTACTCAAAATTCGCAACAAATTATCTTCAGTTAGAAAACTAAAATAACATTTGATTCTTAAATGAATTAATTTAACCTTAAGTAATTTAAGGAAAGCAATGGAGGGAAATGCCAGCTTCTGAAAATTTTAATTTTTTTCCAGATTATTTAATAACATAGAGTTAATATATGATAATAACATACAAAATATAATTCTTATATATTTCAACTATCATTAGATAAAAAAATTAACGTAGTTTATATACACGTTCCAGAAATTAAAGTCTTAATTTTCCTACCTTTTATTTTCCCTTTCATTCTTCGTACATATTTTAGCTCAAAGCGTGACTTTCTCGATCATAACTCAAAGAATATTAATAAATATTAAAAAAAATCATTAATGTTTTAAATGTAACTGACAATATATGGTGATATTAACAAAAATATTAAGAAAATATGCCTTAAGAGAAAGGAAGTTAAGAAACCTTCCTCCAAACATGGCAATTCTGCACAATTAAATGAAACTACGTGATGTAGTATTATTTCTACTTTATTTAAGTTCTTTACAACGACGTAGGTTTCATTGTATTACAACATCTTCAGGTGGGCTATTAGCAAAGATGTTGTAATACAACGAAACCTAGGTCGTGGTAAAGAACTTAAAGAAAGTAGAAATAATACTACATCACGTAGTTTCATTTAATTGTGAATAATGAATTTCTACAAAATTAACGCCAAATATATTCAATATGGAAATTCTGATAAAATTAATAAAATGATAATAAAAAAGTAAGTATAGTATGTTACAATAATCAATAAAAGTTTTGGTTATAAACTCAACATAAATAATTAAATAATATAAATAACTGAATGAAAAAGAAAATAAAATTAAGTTACTGACTACATGTTCCATTGCTATTTATCTTTTACTTAATGATTTCCTTGATTTCAAAGTTGAACGCTGTGAGCGTGAGGTTTGGAAGACGCATTTGTGAAACTTTGAAAGTCAATTTGTCAATTTTGTTAAAATTAAAATCGTTCGCTCGATTTCATAAGATTATGTACTCGCATCATATGTCAAATAGTCAAAATTAAGAGATAAAAATATAACTAGATTTTACAAGGTTTTGTTTTCATAAATATCATTTATAATAACTTTAAGATCTCGACATCTACACTAAAAGGCTTAGAGATGGAAGACAGACATCGAATTTTAAAAATTAATTTTTAGATTGTCATTTTTATTTAAAACTATATAAATATATTTCGTTCACGATACTTCCACTTAGAATGATACATATTCAAGTACTCACTCTGACGGTCCATTACTGTTACAAACTGTTTTCTCCGCGAAAATCCTCCGAGGAATGTTTGCTCTTCACTTTTTTTTAATTCAAAGATGTAGTTGGTGTACGTTTTTTGCCTTGAGTCTGAAATTTATTTACTTTGCCTTCTAAGAAAATCATGTTTATACGTGGTATATGACCATCGCATCTTTTTTACATTCTGAAATGAAAATCAGGGTCAGGGGCACGCACAAGTTACCTGAAGAAATCCTAAGCCTTTCTGCTCTCTTGCCGTTTCCTTTCCGTTACTCAACTTTATTAATATTTGTTTTTGAAATCTACATTTTGTATAAGTAAGCGTCTTTTTTTGTATTTTTTATGAACGAATGTTCATATTTCTGGAACCGTCAGCTCTGGAAGTATAAAATTTAGTACAAAAAAATTTCATTCTCAATAACTGAATACGTATTTCAGAGTTTTTAAAAAGTTGAACCTATTTGAAGTAAGGGGTATATTTAAAGAGCGTCTTCATCTATAGAAACGATAAATCTTACTGCGTGAACTGTCCATGAAAAATAAATAAATATGTTATCAGCGGGGTCCAATCGAGCCTTAAAAAGAAAAAGGCTTGACAGCTTATAAATCCCTATGCAATTATTACAGTCTTGGTCAGTATGAATATGAATATTAAAATAAACATTTGGTGGGTTATTATGATGGGTTATTAAAATTTGGTGCGTGGGGATTTGATCAAATTCTTCAAACTTTCAGAGTATCATGACATACCAAACTTTGTACAAATTCAGACATAATGTACCTTCCGGGCAACTCTATAATAATAATTAATCTGGCAAACAGATTATTTATTATTTTATTTATTTTTAGGCCACAATGGAATAAAACAAAAAATAAAGATTAAGAAAAATAATGTTGTTTCCATAAATAAACAGCGATCCCCTGTTTATGAATCAAGGAATGAAAAATACAATGCTCATGGTTTAAAAAGGAAAAAAGCATGAAACAAAATAACCAAAAATAGTAAAGAAGCCAGCGTAAGACGTGGAGATAAAACTAAAAAGTGTAGCCAACAAAAATCAGGCGCAGTTAAAAAGCAGCAAGATTATAACACTGTTTTCATCCAGTATAAAGAAAATTTGAAAATTATAGTTGCTCCGATTTAGAAGATGATAAGGGTTGAATTAGAAACACTTGTATGATTTTTTGTAAAACAGAAAATGTAACGAGGTACTTTGTAAAATAATATATAAATTGAAAAAGAGAATACATCAATAAAATATAAATAGTACCACTAATAAAAAATCTAGTTAACTTCAAAACTACAAGTATAGATACAACTGAAATAAAATGATTTCACGACGTACTCATAAAAATAATTGATTACTTTTACCAGAAAGATTGTCATAGACGCTATATTGTAAGAAAGAAAATATATTACTTGACAAAAACAGCGTAAAATAACGTTACTTTAATGCAAATCTTCAAAATTTGTACGAAAAATGCTTGATTCAAGGAATAATAAATGGTTATTCCAAATTTTGCGAGTACAGGCTTTTTGCGAGTGGTATTCCCCAAATATTCAAACAAAGATACTTGCTTATGTCAAATCCATTCTAATATGGAATTATTAATTGATTCGCTTCGAAAAGCTAAAATTATGCATGAAAACAATTCGATCGAACTATTATCAAAACTTTATTGTTTTCTACATAATGCCGAATATCTGCAAAGAACATGTTCAGTGTGTAAAAATATAATTTAACAATAACCTATAAATTATTTATAATATACCCACCGAAATAAAGAATACATAATTATCAATAACAAGAAAAAACAAAGCGGCCTAACAACTAAAACCTAATGAATAAATGATATCAATGGTGTCAAAAAGATATATTCATTAGAAATACCCTAACGAATATGATTTAGAAATTTCATATGTAATTCACGCCTATCCTAACTAGATATTAATTAACACTAATCTAAAAAAGTTTCAATTGAATTTATTGGGTAAATGTAGTGTAAACATTTTAATTTTCCAAGCTTAGTTCTTTTTGGCTCAGTTCTTTATGTCAGAAGCTTTAAATTTAATTTGTTTAGTTTTCTAATCTAATGCTCCTTTTTAAGTATGCTTAATATCTCTGCTATGTAGAGCGATCTACACAAGGTAGTTGGCAGAAACTGAGTGCAGAGAATCGTAGATCAGGTTCAGTGAGCTGTCTTGAGAAGAAGTTGTATCCAGTAGTGGTTAAGAAGCTACTTATAAAGAATGTGTTTATTACGTAAAAAATTAATAAATACTTGAAGACTTACAACACATATTCCCGATCAACCGATAACTAAATTTAGGATTTCAATAGAAGGCAAACGATATGACAGAATCATTGTAAACACATTATTTAAGTCCTTATGTACCTGACTGACGTCACTACATTTTTTAGTAAGAATATAAGTACCTTAAAGTAAAAATATAAGCAAGTTAGCCTAGTAAACGCTTGGTTCTTGGTGAAAATGTTTTAAGTAAGAAAATTAATAAACAGTTTAAAAAAAATTTCAAATGTTTGATTTTATGAAATGTTCGCAAAAAAGGTGCAAAGTGCGTAATTTATTAAGATTGATCCAAGTGCGTTTGTATGGCGCGTCGCTGAGACCATTTTGAGCTAATTTTTAAAAGTAGAAATTAATATAACGCCTCCTTAAAGATGTTTTTTTTGTTTTTCCTTTTATTAAGTTGGTGCTTTTTTCTAGTTTTCAATTTCCGTTAAAATACCAGGGCCCATTGATGAATAATATTCTAATTAATAGCTTCAAATAACCACTAGCATAGTACGAATGCACCCTAAGAGACGTTTTCAAAATTAAATACCATTAAAAATCAAAGTTAACTTCTGTCAAAAACTTTTACTAAAGCAACACAGTATATCATGTCTCGTGTACTATTTTGATTTTAATGAATTATTTCTTGACTTGAAGGTAGAATTCCCGCAAAATTTATTTATACACTATTCGATCTCAGAAAGTATGATCATATTTTAGAGTATAGAACACAATAAAAATCAGGATCGGCGTAAAAACGTATATTTTATTTACTTTATAACATCTTTAAGTCTTATTTACCGTATTCATTGCTAAATTAGAGAGTAATTTTGATTCCATTACCAGAAATTCATCGTCTCTACTTATCACTCTCCTTATCGTTAAAATATTTTTTTCCACTCATGTGTCCATATAAGCACTTTATTTAAATTTTCAAATATAACTTTGCCTTAAATTTGATTTTTTTTATTTCTGTGTTGTACTCACAATCTCTTGCAGTTTATAGTTGAGCACTAATTACGTTTGTTTTTATATGTACGTTAAAGATCATCTTTGAACGGTATTACGTAGTCACCCCGTAAGCTCTGGTAACGTTAATACCGGAAAGCTGAAATGTAAGAAAAAAATTAAATTTTTAATATTTATTTGCTAAACAATGAATAAAAACTGGATTTTATACACTAATCTACTGTATAATATCTGGCATTTGCTTTCAGTTTCACGAATGTTTCTTGCTAAAAAAAATCCAACTTTCCTCGCATAATTAAACAGTATTAAGAATACCGAAATCAAATACAGAACCTCGTTATATTTGAAGTTCTAATCACACGCTCCAAACGATTATCGATAAAAAATTATCTTCTCAGAATTTTAAGTTTCTTCTTTTTTAATTGTTGTTATTTCTCACTTATATTTCATATCATTAATCGAGTATATATTTTACATATAATACGGACATTTTAAGTCTGTGTGGTTTATTTTTTTGTCAATCATTCATAATGTTTATGGCTAATATTTATAAAAAAATAATAACCTCTTTCCAACTCATGATGGTTCTACTTGGACATGGCTTTTAAATCTTCATAACTTTCGTTTTTCTTACATATATTAGTCTTTTCATGTCAGTATACAAATAAAAGTTTAGTAGCTCTCACCAGCATATCTACGTATCGTCAGATCAATTGTAAATGAATTTAAAAATTGTATACATAATACTGGCTAAAATGAAGAAAAGCTTGCTGAGGTGTTTTTTTTTTGCTAACGCTAGGTGTGTTTAAAAGACTCGAGTAATGTTTCTTCGATTTCATAATTTTACTGTGGTCTATATATATCTCGGAACTGCATGTATATATGACTTGGAACACGAAACTCTCCATGGTTCAATACTATTCATGTTTCAGCAAAAATATGTTATCGATTAGGAAAATAATTTCAATTAAACTTTCGAATTATTATACACGCAATAAACATTTAAGACAATTTGGCCCTATTAGTTAATATACACTGTTATAATATATTGACACGCCCAAAGAAGCAATTGGAACTTATTTTTTGAAATTTTGCGAGAAAGTGTGAGAAAATTTCATAGCGTTCTAAAAACCTGCTGAATTTTCACATTTATTTACATCTTTTCCCTTTATTAAAAAGCGCTTATAAGTATGATAGCAAATTAGTCCTGTAGGGATAGAAATGAAACACAAAAATATAACTTTAACTCCAAACATAGGTGTCTATAATATATCGATAACTCTCTATAATATGCTATTACCTTCATTTTTATATTATAGATTAGATATTTTTCTGTCTAAAAGTGATTTTAACATATCTAACAAAATACATGGTTACATTAAAATAGCTTAAAAATTTGTAAGAAACACCAAAATAATTTTCATTTAATCTATACAAATGATAAAATACTAGATGGATTTTGATGAAATTTTGAATAGTAATAGTATATAACTAAGAGCAACATAAAAGGGAAAAAAGCCAGAGAAATGGGCCAAAAAATCGTGTAGATATTTATTAGACTTAGTATATATATATATATATATATATATATATATATATATATATATATATATGTATATTACATTGTACAGGTAAGTCCATATTATAACACGATAAAAATTTCAAGGAAAACAGTATGCACGAATCCTTACATATTTCATTACGTACACTTTACCGCCAGGTAGAGTAACTTTACCTAGCATATTAGGTAAATAACGAGTCCAGCCATTCGAACGTTGTAAATAAATTATATCTTACGCATAAGTAACAAAGGTGAAAATGGGTTGACAAGTGAGAAGAAAGAGATGCTAGGTTGTCACTCCCTTCTCGTATGCGAGAGCGCATTCGTGGCCAAAGTCAATTATTAGTTTCATCGATTGCGAAATCTCTCTGTGTTCAGTTGTGTTGTGTCGCCGCACTCCATTGTTGAAATTCATGACAGGCTAAACGAAAGGTTTGGCATCCAGTGGATAGGTCGATTTGGACTTATTCGTCGGCTTTCACATTTACCAGACATCACCCCACAGAATTTCTTCGTGTAGAGATTTATTAAATACTTAGTGTTTGAGAAAGATTCTGATAGTGAAATAGAGATGTGTGCGCGTATTATTGCTCCTTTTGACAGACTCAAATGTACCATTAACCAAGGCATTCCTTTATTTAATAGATCTACGACAAATAAAAAACGTGTGCCAAAATGTCTTCGAAAACGGGGGCTACATATTGAAAATGCTTATGTCATTTAACTTGTTCTTTAATTTTCATTAACTTGTGATTTTACATCTTATTTTTACTTCAATCGATTGAAAAATCAGTGCTATCATAATTTGATCTACCATCCGTTCACGCCCGTGGCAATTATAGGTGATTACTTATTTTATTCTTAGGTCACTACAAAATATGTTCATACCTATAAGAAGTGAGCACTCATACTCAGATTACCACTGCATATAGATTAATACTATTGTATTACAAAATACTACTATTAAATATAATGTGATGTACCAAACGCCCTTAATTACGAAATCATAGTTGCAAGCGTAACCCATACATCCTGCCCACAACCATACGCAATTGTTAAAACTCATATAAACTTAATACCTAATTTAGGCGTTCGCCTCGCCACTCCTTCCTTTGATCTTGATCAAATAATCGCAATCGATGGGGGCGTCGCGAGTGATCATGGGTCACGTTGCGAATGACGAGCGCTCGCAACACGAAGCGGCGCGAGCGTTAAAAGCTTTGGCTATGTTCACAGTAGATTTTTTATTATTTAGTAAACATCTAACATATCAATATTTTTATGAAATATATACTGTATTGTAGCTTCCGCGTAGAGCACAACTGAAGGTTTTATTGTTCGGATAGGGTCGGGAGCAGGTAACACACAAGAACAACTAAAGGAATTCAGATAAAACTTTCACTGTCTGATTCTCTAGGGTAACACATATGCTAAGTTTCATTTTATCTAATCAAGTAAAGAAAGATACGGTAATTTGACATTTGAATACAAAGCCCACTTATAAAAAAAGTTTACTATTATAAATATTATAATGGACATTACATGTATTAACTTCACATTTAAATAGGTAGTATTTTGTAAAGTTCCACGCGGATGCAGTCACGAAATTAGGGAAAAAAATTCTAATTCTGGAACATATTTACGGTTGCTGTCTAAAGAGTTCCAAAGGAACAAGATACAGCTAGTGAAGAAATAAATAAATAATAAAATGATATTCTGGATACACAATAATAGAAGATAAATTCACTAGAGAGAAGACAAATTTAGTATAATTATATTGGGACTTCACTTGCAAGTTAAGAAACGTTAGGTTTATTATCACGTTTGAGCAAACGGAAACTTCGTCCACCTTTGATACGGAAAGCGTAGCGTTCAATTAAAGAAGAAGAATAATTTTCGCGTCATACAAAATTGCCACAAAAGTAATTGACTTTCACGTATCACATATTATTTTCAAATGATATTTGTTTTCATTAAACATATTGTTTTTAAGTTATAATCGTCATTTGAAATCTAAGGAAAAGAAAATAATTTGTTGAACGAAAAAGAAAATTGCTGCCAGTATTAAAATAACAAATTTACATCATTTCGAAATATTTTAATTGTGAATATGCAACTTTTATAATCCTGTATTCAATAACCTGTTATTATCTTTTCGGATCTTCCTAATAAAATGTGTGTTTTTCCTTCTTGATGTTCCGTTTAATCATACGAATCGTCTCTCATCACAACATATATAATAAGAAATATTTTATAATAATAAATAATTTATATTTTGATAAATTTTTATTGAAGTCAATAAATTATTTGTTTTTCAATTATTAACTTAAATATCTGTAAATTATCATGTACGATTAAATTGATTTTACAAGAAGCGGAAGAAAAAAATTATTCACACTAGCATTTCAGGATTTATACAGATTAAGATAATTAAAATCAAATTTGCCTATTTTTGAAGATTAATTTTAAAAAAATAAAGTGAAATAAAAATTGAAAAAACAAGGTACGATTTTATATAAAATTGATTTCTGAATAACTAAACACAATTTCGATTTTCGATTATTGAGGATTTTTAAATCGAATAAAAACATATGTTTTTCTATAAATTTGAAATCAATCAACCTCTTAAGAATAAAAACTATTTTGTCATCTTGGTACTATATATATATATATATATATATATGTATATATATATATATATATTCAAAGTTTAAAAAAATGTTATTAAAATCATGTCCAGTAGCAAAACAACATTTCGTAAGAAAAAGTTACGTTTTGGCACCTCACCAACTCGATAGAATTTTTTACGAATCAACCAGATTCTTAATAAAAGCTGTGAAATTTGAACAATATTATGGTAGAGCAAAAAAGAAAGAAAGAAGAAATTTTGAAAAACTTGTATATCTTATTATACTATAATAACGTAATCTCCACTTAATTAAATATAATATTTTGGATAAAATTTCAATAAAACATTTGGATAAATTAAATATAATATACGGATAACATTTCAAAAACCCCTAATACGTAAATTTCGTATATGTATGTAAATATTAATTCAGATTGAATAGGGATTTTTAATTCTAATTCAGTTGTATTCCTCCAATTCACCCAATTAAAATAAAACACTTTCAAAACTAGAAGAAGATCATTATAAACCGGGCTTCTCTTATGAGTATCTAATACACGTAAAAACTGTTCAAAATGCAAAGAGTAGTTCCTTATTTATATCTGAAACTTATTTCTGTTATACACATTACTGAAATAAAACACGAAAATATATATAATGGAAAAACATAAGAAAATCTTAAGAACTCATTAACTATGCGTAAGTATTAAGAGAAATAGGTTCAAAATACCGATTTCGACCCTGTTGAACCATTTGCAAGATATATAACGAATACATTTTATCATTATTTCCTTTCGTTTTCTTTTTATTGATATTTTGTATAAATCTTGACTATACTTGTGGTGTTGCAGTGCAAAATAGATAAATGGTTATGTGGATAAATACAAATTATAAGATGATTTTGGTTCATTTTTAAAATTATATGTTGATAATTTAATTAAATACAAGACATCGCGTAAATACGAAAATTGATTTGACATCAGAAGCGGTGCATACATACATATAAATTTATAGAACAAAAAATGCTAACAAAAATACAATAATTTCCACGACGGAAGTAAATGCGATTATTGTAATTTTTATCTTTCGTGCATCCCCCACTTTATCATCAAAAGTAAACCAATCGAAACGAGAATCAAAAGTTAGCAATTTTTGCATTTTGCATTAAAATAACAAGTATATTTATGATCATTATAATAGACGACTTGGCGTGCATTAATATTACAGTTGACTTTGCATGCATTAATATTACAGTTAACTTAGTATTCTCTAAATATCAGCGAAAAAAAGACGCTAGCACAGTGAGCGAAGAAATAAATAAATAATAAAAGAATAATAAGAGAAGAATACTGCGCTACAGAGGAGAAGAATTTAACATAATTAAAGATGAACTTCAGATGCGAGTTAAGAGACTCTAGGTTCATTATCCAGTTTGAGCAACCGGAAACTCCGCCCACCTGTGATGCGGAAAGCGTAGCGTCTAATTAATGCAGCCGAATAATTTTGGCGTCGCGCAAAACAGTTACAAAAGTAATTGAAGTACGCTCACCACACATTACTTAAAATGAAATTTGATTGCATGGAATATATTTTTCGTCTATTAAAATTATTAATTTAAATCCAAGCATAAGGAAATAATTTGTTACAAAGAAAAAAATACGTAACGCTCTTACGCTATAAATATAACAAATTAATATTAATTTTAAATATTTTAACTTTGAATATATAACTTCTAAAACGACATTTAATAATCTGCTAGTTGATAATCAGATATTACATTACAGTTGACAAATTAATTCATGCTTAAGATTTTTCCATAAACAAGTCGAAGTAACCTATAACATTTCCAATATTATGGGTAATACAAAAAACTTGAGGCTGATATATTTTGTTGAGAAAACGACTAATACTTTCTACTAATATTTCATGGAAGAATAATATGTTATTATAGTTACTAATAGCCAGGAATCAAAGTCCGTTAGGAAATAAATCAATTCTCGATATATAAAAATAAGTGCTATGTGTGTCCATTTAAGAAAGATAGCAAAGTTCATATATAGTCACAAGTGCTAAAATATTTTTTAGGAGCATTTTAAATGGTTCCATTCCAAACTTGTCGGAGCAACGTAAGTTTATAATTCAATGAATTTACGGTAATAGACGGGCATCATAAGAACAAGATTAGCGACATTGCTGCTTTATTCATTCATACTTATGTCAGTTTTTTTTGCATTTACCACATTATTGCCCATTGCATTGTGAGATATATTTGAATTTTCCAATATCCATATAAGCCTGAAACATGGAAACGAAAGATAATTTTAGATCTCGTTATTTTTTTCTTAATGTTTTACATTATAAATAGACTAAGTGGTAGCTCTCAAAGAAAATATTACCCGTTAAATAAAATGTACTCACCTGAAAAACACAACCTTGTCTCCTACATAAAGACAAATCGACTGTGATATTTTAAGAAAATTGTATTTTCTTCTCATTTTCTACTAGCTTAACAACATTTTAAAGAAGATAAATGTAAAAAAAATGTTCTCAAATTAGACAACGGCTATTTTTTGTTACTAAATCTTGTTTTTGAGTTTTTTTTTTCTGTGCAAAACAAAATATCGATTCGATACTCATCCGACCGTATCTTCTTCCAATGTGCAGTGTATTAACAAATAAAATAATAAATTGGTGAAAGGTAGTAAAACAGTACATACGAAATGTTTTTGATTATTTTAAAAACCTCGCCAAACCAAAATATTGGACTCTGTATTTGCATCAAGGTTAATAGTTGTCTTAGTTATAAATTTATCTAGGATATGAAATCATACCGCATTTTATAAGTGTAACTTACTTTTCAATTTGATACAATTTTGACGTATATATTTCTTTTCAAGACTTGTTATAAATAACCTACAAGAATTGTTATAAATAACTGTATAAAAGTAAAAGAACTACCAATATTTTTAATTGTTATTTTCAATATTAATTAGTAGGATTTTTCTAACAACATTTCACGTCATTACCAACATTTTATTAAGGATATCAAATATTTTTAAATTTGTAACATCTCTTATGACCTTTACTTTTCTATTTTATGCACCTTAAGGCCCTAAGGTGCACGTTGTCAGTGAGTAAATTTAAGGACTCTATAGTTTTATATGGAATGCATCAACTTCTATATAAATTAATTGCAATTGACAAATATTTATAAAATTAATCTTCCGGTACTTCATTACATTACTTCAATTGAACCATTTTCATTAATTTTACTAATAAATGTAATGTAGTACTTTCAAAGATTCTAAAATACACAGTTTACAGTATTTCCAAAAAATACTTTAGCTTGAGAGAGAAATACCGTGACAGCTTACGAAAACAATCTTGAGAGGTTATTTATTACACAGATCAAATCTTCAGACTGACTCTCTTATAAGGAAATAAATAACAAACACACGGAAAACATGAATCACGAATTTGTGAATTAAAACATATGAACTTTGGATTAATGACAGACTTTATTTTGAAATAAAGCTTTTTTATTTAAAGATAATAAATCTTTAAATAAAATGAGATACAAATTTAAATAAATTGCGTAAAATTTAGATTAATCTTTAATCTCTGATCTACATTTAGACAGAGCTAAATAGTTTGCACTTTCAATCGATTTTTCCCATACTGTTACATTTTTATTATTTTATCTTTAAAAAATATACAGAGAAATCAGTAAGGATAAGTTTACATTTCAATGTGACTAATATAGCTTAAATTTAATCAAATTACCTCGGATGATTGGATATACCCACAGACCCTTCAAAGTATATGATTGAACAATATTAATACTGTATGGAGTTCCTTAGGGTTCCATAATTCAAAAGGATAAACGAAACTCTTATAAGTTTATTCATATATCTTTTCGTCGGTCCATCATAGCCGATTTGACATAGTAATAAAAATATACACCCACACCTATATCAATAATGTTCTGAACTAACTAACATACGAAAATGTTCCTTTGTAAATTTTAGAGGGAGCAAATTATGTTTTTACGCCTATAAAAGTGATACACAATATATTTATGTTTTTCTACATTCACATTCCGATTTTCTTAGAAATTAGCGACGCAGAAACTTAAAATTTGACGTACTAACATATTTTATTAAGCAACATATTTTACATTAGCTATTTGTTTTTCAAATACCCCTATAAGAATTGCAAAGTAGGTAAATATTTTTTTTTAATTGTGCGTTTATTTTTTATGACATTATTTAAAACCATTTGTTATAAGGAACACCAAAATATTTTTTCATAGTTTTCAATTTCATATTTAAAACGATGCCCTAAAAATTATACGAAAACAGAGCATTTCCTCCCTGCCTGCAACGTCTTTATCTGGAACTACTGAGCTACAAACTATGAAAAAAGTAATCTTTTATTGTTGAGATTTGCATCATGGTTTTATGCCTATCAAATTATAGTAAGCAAAACGTTACGTTGCAAAAATTAATATTTGTGAATAGTTTAATAGAAATACGAGTACTATGTAAAGTTAAATATTTAAGACTACTTAAATGTTTACGAAAATCTTGTAGTGTGAGTTCTAATCGTGCTTGATAGGTTTTATTTCGTATTTACCCACGGTTACCTGAACATCATTATATTTACAATATTAATCTTGATTATAAAATGATCTTATTCTTCCTTTTAGATAGGGATCACTTTATTAAAACTATCAAAAACGTCTCCGACTTCTCTGCCCAAATCTTTTTGTGATGAACGTGACATGGGTTAGTTCGCCGACATATATCTATAGAAGAATGGCGATTAGTAACGTATCATAAAAATACCTACATATAATTGGGTCTGTCTGGGATTAATTCGTTCAAGTGTAAGTAACAATATTTTTATTATAATATTATCTTTGTACGGTTTGGAAATTTATTTCGCAATTTTGACTAAAAATATAAAACCAAGAATGTTGAATGTATTGAATTTAGTACACATAAAATTTCTAAATCTAAATTTACTTCTATTTTTCAAAATTTATAGTTAACTTGCTTCTATACTACTTACTATAAAATTTAAATAAAGACGAAACTTATAGCTGAATTTATTATTAAAATAATTCAAATCTTAAATAATAATTTTACGATTGGCCAAATACGTGTGTTTTTATATAGTATCTTGAATGCAAATGGTATTACATATTCAATAAGAAATAACGTAACTACTCAAAAGTAATGCATAACTTATTCACACATTTCAGTTTATTGCGTGGAAAAAAATTACAAAAAAAGAGATCATTTAATGTCAGCAAAATATATTCAAAGTCAATCGGAGCATGATTTTAGTTGTGATAATAAAACATTTATTTTCATCAAGCAGTAAACTAATTCACTTCACAACAATGTGGACATAATATTGCAGCTTTGTGCAATCTACTGCATATCTGAACAGTCCTTATAGCGCTGATAATTTTATTTAACAGAATGGCAAAAACCAAAAACCCGAGCCTCGAATCATGGCTTACTCGTGAGTATTTAAAATATGTAAGGTTCAGATAAAAAATACCCACTTATATTCATTGTCAACTAACCGCAGGGCATGAGGAAGAGAAATATGGGAGTGAAACAAAGAATCCTCGCATGTTGGAGCGATTTTATAAAATTACGAGCGATAAGGCGTGCTGGATTCGTAGATGGCTATACAAGAGTGTGTATATATATATATATATATATATATATATATATATATATATATATGTATATGTATATGTATATGTATATGTATATATATATATATATATATGTATGTATATATATATATATATATATATATATATATATATATACATATATATATATATACATATAAATACTCTCATCTTATTTACATATTAATCCCCAATGGAAGTCACAGAAGTATTTTACGGTATACATGTAATACCCTCATTCCCTTTTATAGCTCTAGCAGTGACTTCTCGCTTAAGTTGGATATATGATACCCATGAAAGGATACTGATATTGGAGTGTAAAAACATAAACTATAAAAGTATATTATCAGATTTTTAGCATATAAAGAACTTGTACAAATGCAATATTTTTCTCGAAAACGTTAAAATATATTTACCAGACAAGCAAAATGACGTTATAAACTATCATCCTATGTATATAATTGTGTAATCAATCGACATACAAAGAAACGAATTGACGATAATTTTATTAGAAAGTATAATTACGTTCAATATTAGTGGACGTATTTTCAATATTACATTTTTATACTTGGCATTATGATGAAATAAATGATTAGTTGTCAAAGTTCATATTACAATACCAAATGCCTACGAGGTAGTAGTGAATGTAGCAATAAAAATCTAATTAATTAATATTAAGTTTCACTGTTCTTAGGTAGTTCAGTAATTAAATACAAGTGCTTCAGTTTAATAATAATACTCAATTTTGTCGCAAATATGTCTTTTTTTTCTTTGCACTGCTCTTCCAATTACAAAATAATGACATATTTACAGATATTGAAACAGAGATGTTATGCTGTATTACGATACTAGGCGACGTTTAGTATTAAGATAGAGATCAATGAGTAAATATAATGGAACGCTTTCTTTTACCTTGAGGTTAAACACAGTATCACAAAATGTCATCACATGGCATAATTTAGATCCGCATCGTTTCTGTCCCAAAGAGTTTTCAACGTTTATGGAACAACTCTTTTCACCTTCCGTAAACTGGGCTCATTTTTTCTAAATGATTTATGGATATTTACATATTAAGCAATTTTATTCACAGTTACAAAAAACTGAATATCTCATAGAATGTAAAACACCCCCTAAGATATTCAGTAGTATTATAAACTGTTTTAATAATGTCAGATTAAAGAATTAAAAATGTTAAATGACGACCCGAAATTTGCAAAAAGTTTTAATTCTAACTGCTTGTTACGTTATTAAATTAGTATTAAATATACGAATAAACATTCTTGACTATACACATATTGAATATATTTGGCGTTAATTTTGTAGAAATTCATTATTCACAATTAAATGAAACTACGAGGTGTAGTATTATTTCTACTTTCTTTAAGTTCTTTTCCATGACCCAGGTTTTTGTATACACATATTATTTATTTAAAAATAAATGTACTGTGGTAAAATGCATTATACGCGTATAGATATTTGCGCTATTGACATGATATAATTAGTTCCTTGAAGTTTATGGTATATTGGATTATAACGTGGTTGGGTGAGTTTTTCTTTTTTAATTTATATTTCAATGACCACTTGATTATTTGATTTGAATGAAACACAATACTTAAACTAAACTCTCATTATTCATTAAATGACGAAAAATTACATAAGGCGAAAATAATTTTATTGATTGAATAGCATCAGGAGTAATAATTTTTTCTGATTTTTTAGGGAACAATCAAGTTTCCCAAAAAATCAAACGGCGATAAAAAAAACAAATCATAATGTGAACACAAACCGATTATGGGGGGTTTCAGTAATAGTCTTTGAAATAAGTTTCTAATTGTTTCAGTTCGGAATATTTTTTTTGTCAATACAATGTGATACATTTTGATGTCCTTGTTCTTGAAACCTTGATCATCTGCAAAAAGAAGTTGTATTCATATTTTTGCGCACCCTACTATATCAGGGCTGTGTATTACAACTTCGTGTATTGTTTTAGGAACTGGGTATCAAAGTTCAAAATAGCGGCCTTACTACAAAATACTTTTAATTTTTTTCCATCAATTGTAAAACTGATATTAATAGTAATTAGAACAATCTACTCTCTGTCAATCAATGCCTTATTGATCAACTCTCCAATGATGTTTTTTGTTCTTCAAAGAATCTACGAGCCATTTTTCCATCACTGCTTCTCCTAAATTTGTGACTAACTTAAACAAAACTACCCTGAATTTGTTCCTTCTCATTTCTGTACTTATTTATCTCCATTTTCTTTAGTTTGCCAATTGGATAGTTTCAATTTGTAGGATAAGTGTAGCAGCCGGGCAAAGAAGCATATTCAGCAATGTATGAATCACATTAAACAATTCAAATTATCTGCAATGAACGGTTTCTTCGACACAAAATAAAGCTGTTGATGTTTTTGGAGGTCATCACCGCAGATTACATTTTTAAATGATTAAATTACATGTTTGTTACTTTCATCAGTTTTATCACTTTTCCATCACCCATAGTGAGAATTAATCCGTTATCGACTACGATACGGATTGATCATTGGAAAATAATAAAACCTTAAATTAGTGACTTGGCTGGGTGTATACTGGAATGTATATTTGTGTTCCCGTTGTAATAACTGAACTGGTTTTTGAATATACTGTAATAGCATTAGTTTGCAAAATATATCTCAGATTTGGTCACGTAGTTTAATGTATCTCACCAAGGTGTTCAGAAATTAATTTGACGGGAAAAAGAATGTTACAACGAGACAATTGTCATTTGTTGTTAAGACTTAGCAACTTTTTTTGTATTACGATTATCCAAATATCAGTTAAATCACCATATGCTTATCAAAACAATACTTGTCGTTTAATAACAATCGTCCAAAGTTAGTAGTCTCGTGAGCTGAGAAAGTTTGCAAATTATGAGTGCATTCAATAAGCAATTTCTCCCAAATGACAAAATAAGTGTAATGTATATTAAATTTTCAATATTCATCGAATTTCCTCTACAATTTTCAATAAATAAGGAAAACTATAAATTTAAAGCCATAAAAAAAACATTATCAAATTCTAACAGCATTCTATAATTGATTATCGTCTGAAGTTGTGCTTGACGTACTAAAGACGTACGGCAGCTTCGTATACTTACTGAAAGTTCTTGTTCGAAGCGTTTACTTGTTTTATTCTAGTGCAGTACAAAGTGCATTTCTTGATCTTAGGACGTGTACACATAAGTTTCATAATAAGTTTACGGTCAGTTCGAGAAATTTTTAATAACCTTCAATACTTTCTTCGTTTATTTCTGTTGCGTTTATGGTCAGGATAAATTTAATAGTGCAGGGGTAATGTATAAATATTATACGATATATTTTTACTTTAGATTTTTGCAGGTATGTAGGACTTATTATTTTAGAAAGAAGCAAAACATGCTTGCATGATTTCTGGGCAGCCAATTCGTATTGCCAACGCCATCACTTTGATTATCAGTTTCATTGAATGATTAATGAGTACACTTGAGAAAATAAGAGTATTTAATTTCACGAGTATTAGACTTGTAAGTTATTTTAATTAAACTTGTTTAAAGTTATGAGTATTGAAAATAAAGGAAACATAGAGTATTTTCGGGATTTTTTAATAAATTTTTTTTTTCAATACTTTTAATTTAATAGATAATAATAATAATCTTATAGAATTGTTACAGAATTATGAGCAATCAAATATATGTAGACTTATAATATTTTGCAACCAAACGGAATGAATCCAATGAGATTAGGAGCAGCTAGAATTTTCTTTCTTAACTACGAATCACTTGCGTTTAATAGAAATTATTATTTTATTATG
This sequence comes from Druceiella hillmani, assembly GCA_039881145.1. Classification (NCBI taxonomy): domain Eukaryota; kingdom Metazoa; phylum Arthropoda; class Insecta; order Lepidoptera; family Hepialidae; genus Druceiella; species Druceiella hillmani. The sequence continues at coordinate 49,897,101 of JAYKKI010000002.1, read as the reverse complement.
CACTAATATTATATATATATATATATATATATATATATATATATATATATATATATATTAATATATAATTATATATACGTATATATATATATATATATATATATATATATATATATATATATTAATATATAATTATATATACGTATATATATATATATATATATATATATATATATATATATACAGAAAGGCATAACAAGCCCGTTGGGTTTCAAAAACCATCATAATATATATTTTTTATAGTTTATTAATCTATTAAATGAAAAGCCAAACACCTGCAATAAAGTCATGTGTGAAAGTTTACAAATTCATCATGTTTTTTGTTATTATTTAATTAAAATTTTAATTTATTTGCTAAACGCTAAATTTTCAACAAATATTAAATTTCCCAAATGCCGTAAGGTTTTTATTGATACGTAAATATAAAAAAAACTGTATAACATGTTTAAACCTCGTCTTGTATCTTAGAATAAAATTTAGAAACAGTTTATGAAGGCCGATCATTTTTTTGCACTTCTTTATCGATTACTTCAAAAGCATTCTATGTGATTCTAAATAAAATTGATGGATTTATAATAAAAATAATTTTAATTTTATTACTTAATTGAGGATACAAATCGCTTATAACTTTATAAAAAATACTATAGAGAAATTTAAAATAGAATTAGCAAATCAAATGGCATTTGGTTTTGATCGAGATTAAAGAACTTAGATGTATTCTCAGCTTTCTTATATTCGTTAAATGTAATTTTTTTGAAGTTAAAACCTTTTATCATAATTTCTTCCCAACTTTCTTACAAACCAATGCAAATAAAGACTGTGTTACCTAATTTTTTTAATGATAATTATATTTATTTTCAATACAAAAGACAACTTTCAAACCAAGTTAATTTAATTTTAACTAAAATGAACAGAAACATAGCTACCTATAGGGAAATAATTTAATGATATCAACGGTACGAATAATTCTTGATACTATATATATATATATATATATATATATATATATATATATATATATATATGTATGTATGTGTGTATATATATATATATATATATATATATATATATACGTATATGCCCTCATTTTCAACATACTTACAAGCTTGTCTCCTTCCCATAATTACAAACCTGTATAACATCTAATAGACCAAAATATTTCAATATAAAGGAACAAAAAATGTAATATGGCATTTGGTAACAACTTAAGTTTTAACAACTTATTAAATACTCTTAATAAAGAGGTACAAACTTTACAAATCACTTTCAATCTTTTATTTTTAATCTATAAAAAGTAAATAAATAATAACACTATTAATTTATTACGAGGTAAAATGAAAATTTATTATATTAATATATTATTTAATCAACTGTTAAAGATGAAAATATATTTTCCTATTATAATAATTCTGCAAATTTGTATACAAAATTACACAAATAAACTGAAAGGTTCATATTCCTACAAAATGACTTTTTGAACAAAATGGTCTCTTTGTATAAAAGTGTACAACAATTTTTAATTATTAGGTTTAATAGTTATAATAAGTTATTATTTAGGTTAATTAATAGGGTCTTAAATATGATCTTTAATATCTTAATATCTTAAGGTCTTTAATATTTTCTTTGAATCTTTAATATTTAACTCATCATCACTCATCATGTGATATTTTATTCACCAAAGCCCGACACTAAAAGTGACCCGTTTGGGAGACCAAAACATTTTAAATTCAATAATAGTCTAAATAATTTAATAGTTCATGAGGCAAAAAAATTAAGATTAGCACAAGAAATGTTTAGGAGATGTGAAGGATCTAAATAAACTTAAGCATTCAGGTTCGTGAATTCATGTAACATTCCATTCAAGTTTTCCTTTGTGAAAAGATTTTATATTATTATAACATATTGTTACCAGTACCGTATTTATGTATTGCAGATAATAATTCTTACAGTAATTATTACTTACATTTTTGACAACATTTGTAAATTTATGAAAATTTAAAAAATGAAAAATGCTCGATGCTTTTATTATATTAAATTCTGTTAACTAATTGCAATGCAATACATAAGTCCATTTTTACTATTATGGTCCTTCACATCTATGAAACTTTTGTAATAATCATGACATTTTTGTGATCAATGTCTCATCGTGAGATTTAGGGCACAATTTATTAAAAAAAATTCGTTAACCCAAACGGACCAAAACATCATTTTTAGGGTCACTTTTTGACAATTATGCAATTGCAATTACAAATGCATCATTCAACTGTAGTTAAACTTCTAATTTTAAGGTTATTGCGCTAATAAGTTAAAATAGGAAATTAAACTTCAAATATACGTAATTTTGTATTACGTAACAGATTACAAATTTTTTTTTTATTTGAAAACGTGTATTACATAATAAATATACATAAAAAGCCTTTGGTTATTCTGTGATCTTTGATTTCAATACCTACTTTATACGTATTGGAACAAAAGTTTTAAACATTAGACTCGTTTTACTCGTTAGACGCAATAAATACTTAATGAAACTGAACTCGAAACTTTCAAGTGAAAATATTCTTATAAAAGCCTAGCAAGTCGTCGGTGCTGGCTGGGGCAATTGAAGTTTTTAACAAGCAAATTTTTTTCTTATTAAAGTTCTAATTGCTTACCATGCGGAGAACGAATTGTTTGAGGTTTTTTTTTGTAATAAAAATATGTAAGGTATTAGGTAATAGGTAAATAAAACTTGATATTAAATTAGCGTATCCTAAGATCCCCCATAATTACATAATCACTTATAAACGCCATTGCATTTTATATAACAGAAACACGACATATTTATAACGAACTTGGGTATCAAATGAATACTGCAAATTTATTTTTGTTGCTTAATCATTTATTTGGAATAGTTTGATTAACATACGAAAGTTAAAAGTGACATTGCTAACGTATTCTTATAGAGCCATAGATCGTAGCATAGGAACCATTATAAATTATATTTTGTCGATTTATTATTTGATACCTTGCGCAGGTAGCTTTTTATTATTTTATTATAATAAAAAATTAGCTGCGCAAAAACAACATTAAATACGAAATTTGATTTAGCCATTCTATCAGATATAACTACAGTATATTAGTTCTCTCGCCTTAAATCAGTTGCTTCGTCATCGCTGCTTTTTTGTATGCCTTTTCACCCATGTTTTAACTTAAAAATAATGTCTCTATTCAGTTGAGTCGTATTTTAAAATATAAATTGCCGGCCATACAATCCATTCGTTCTAATTATATGGGGCTATAAGTTGCCGGTCCCATCTTATTTATTATTTATGGAAAAAAAATTACTTACATTTACATTCATCATAAAATTAGTAGCATGAGTGATTATAATTTTTTTGTAAACTAAATAGAAAAAATATTTGAATTAAATTCTTTAAATCGTATAGTAAAGTTTTCGAATTACCACAATGTTAAACAAGAATCAATCATTGCCTTATAGGTTACCACTACTAGAATACACTTTGGATACAATAGGTATTCTTTATAAATTTGATGTGTATGTGTGTGTTTTTATACAGTTTTATACTGATACCCATTATATCCAGTTTCAAACATGGTTTAAAAACTTGTAAAGTACGAGAGAACTCACACTAAGTGTGTTCCGTACACATTTAGGTAATTATAAATATTTAAAGGTACACAGTACTTCTATTTAACTATTTATTAAATAAATTTTTCAGAACGTAAATATATCACCTACTACATCTTTCACATGCGTAAAACATGATGCATATGAATGTTGTTGTCAACATGTAAATATATAAATACGAGTATATTGCCTAATATAATAACTTTTACGGCACCAATTACATATCAAACTATTCTTACACGTAAGCTAGATGACTATTACCCGTAAACTAATGAAGCTTACTTAGTCCTTATCATTTTTTTATTTATTTTGTTGTATGTAGTACTATTCTGAATACTTTTTAGATATACAAAAATAGCGGTTTAGCTGTTGGGGTATGAAAACACGTATCTCTAACAAAAATGACCAAATTAGAACTTAATATTTCGAAAATGGATTCTATATAGGAAAAGTGCTCGTGAGATACCCCCAATATTTTTGAAAGACTTGTTCAATGGTATCCTACATAACGAGGTAGGTGAAAAAAATCCTCTCCACTTTACATGTAAGGTTTAAAAGATTGATGACTTTGTAGGCGTTATAAATATGTTTGACCGTGCCAAATTCATAACGGTATCAATATGCAAGTAAAACGGCTGTGGACGGACATGGTGAAACTGTGAGGGTTCTTAGTTTAACTACGGAATGTGTAGGCATAAATGCAAAGCAGATCCGTAGTATATCCCTGAAATTGTTAATTTAAGTTAACCGAAATAATTTAATTTTAAACTTCGAGGGATAAAACCCTAGGTCTAGGATTTTTAATGGTTCTTCAAACTAATCATTGGAAAATTACAAATGATGGGAGACGTACTCATTGTACCTCATTCTGAATCATAATATTTCCGCAGAGATTAAAAATGGTAAACGGCACTTAAATTTAATTTTAAAATACCTATTCCATATTGAAAATTTCGCATCCAATTTTATCTATGAGAAGCTTATTTTAAGTTTTATTTCTTAATATTTTCCTATATATTAAATAAGACCTCTATTTACTTAAACAGTTTCGTTGAACCAGGTCTTAAGCAGTAAATATTTTGAGATGGAAATGACTAAATTACAAGGGTTCCTCATTTTACTACGGAACCCTAAAAAGCTACAATTCACGTGATATTTTTCTATATATTTACACATTTGTATGTATACTGAATCGTAAGATATTATTTTCATATATAATAGAAAGTATTATTTTCATCTTATTAGCGCTTCAGTATCATTCTATACTGAAGCGCTAATAAGATGAAAATAATACTTTATAATTTACAGTCAATAATTGAATAAATATGGATTGTACTTTTTTCTGAGGATTATTCAAGCCATAAAAATAAGTGTACCAGGGCTTTAAATACACACACTTGTATGTGTACGTGTATGCATATATCATAACATATCGACTGCGATTACACATTAATGTCACATACATTCAATTCAGCCAGAAAAGCCATTGCTGGTCAAAAATCGTAATAAATACACGAATATTGTATAGTTAACGATGTGAAATTTGACGTATTTATGAAGTGAAATGATTTATTGTTCCATATTGTAAAACATTACCGGCACGCTTCTATCACAATAACACTGACACCATCAATCAATAACCTTTAATGGTGGGGAATGTTTTCCAGCCTGTCAATGTTATCTCCTTCAGAAAATCTTTTATAAGCGTTACATGGCACAGCTTTACTTTCATTGTTTACCAAATTTATTTTTTTGAGGTTTTTTTCTGTTTTAAGTATACTTGTATGCTAGTTTGTTGAACGTTTTCGAATCGTTAATTGTGTCGATAATTGTTTTAAATCATTCTTTTTTGCGCCGTAATATTTATGTTACAAATTTATATTTTTTAATTAAATGAAACTACGTGATGTAGTACTATTTCCACTTTCTTTAAGAAGTAGAAATAGTACTACATCACGAGTAATGAATTTCTACAAAATTAACGCCAAATATATTCAACAGTTAAAATATAAATTATATTCTGCAATTGTCAACCAAGAAATGTAGATGCAAACGTAAATTTTATCGTCATACTTTCATTTCTGTAATCTCTTAATGTAAAATATAGTTGCACCTGGTTATCTTTACAGCAAATTGTGCAAATTGACTTTAAAATACCAATTTCCTTGATTATGATGTAAGTTTTATAGCTCTATTTTGCATTGTTTTACTGCTAATATGACCAAGATATCTATGTCATTGTACACTCGAATAAATTTCACAGCTTTGTATCTAGTGTCCGTTCACTGGTTTTGCAATGCCTGCAGCCAAATTCTTTTTATTACGAATATAAACTGATTTCTTTATAAATATATATTTATAAAGAATTGGCTGGCCGACAGCAAATTTATTATGAGATTATATTACGCCCAAATATATCGGCACTATTAAAATTTCTTTGGTCCTCTATTCATGCGACATGTTCGTAATATTATTTCTATTGGCTATCAATGCAGAATAAATCTACCATTAATTCCAGTTAAATTTTCCTTTTTTAAAATATCCCACCGAAATTTCTTTCTCTTTCGATAAATTGCAGTAATTTTTGTAATGACCGATATGTTTACATTGGAAGATGATCTTTGGTTTAACAGATCTGTCGATATTTTTGGGACTTTCTCTTCCTAGTTAGCTAACATAAACACTCATGTCCTTTAACTTGTTTTTTATGTGATCATATTAATGGAATCGCCCATAATAAATACTCAAATACTTTAACAAACACTGACTCACTATAGTCTAGTTTTTGAATATCTTCAAAAAAATCCAATATATGTAAATATTCTGAAAATGAATTTTTAGTAGAGCCATTTAGATTAAACAGACTAACAGTAGGCATACATAGGATGTGAAATAAGAAGACCCAGTTTTGCTTAACTTGTCGTTAGCGATATTTCAAAAAATTAAAAAGATTATGTAATAGCTGCGAAAAGAAATTAATATCAATTCTAAATATTTAAGCCGCTCATGTTACTTTAACCACCAACGGGCCACGCGATATTCAAGAGATCAATGACGACAGAAGTTATCATCGATCCCATGAAGTTCATTTGGTACATTGTTGACATTGTTGAGTTTTGAATAAAAGTTTGACAATAATATAATTATGTCAGCGAAACCTAAGTGTCTTAAATAAAAAGCATGAGTTACTTAAATATACAACGTGAAATAGTAATGCCAAATTAATATGAAAAATTTTTAGGAAATATTCAAGAGGAATTTAGGAATATAAAGAAATTTAAAAAATTTCAAGGAAATATGCAGAAAAAATTATATTTTTTTAAATAAAAGGGAAAACTAATAAACTGTTTTCTTCTATCATGTACTACGTATGGTCATTAAACTTTAATATTTTAGAAAGAACTGATTGTAAAAACCACGCTTAACAATGACCGGAAAAAATTTGCTTTAGAGCTTAAAATCGTAGAAATCATTGAAGCAAAGATTTAAAAAAAAACTCATGTATATGTAATTGAGTGGGACTCATATAATATGCTTTGAAGATAGCTACTAGACAAAAGTGAGTGCACTCAGGGATATTCTGAAGAAAAAAAGGAAAAAAGGACGTGTTAATAGGAAACAATTATTACAATATGATGAAAGTAGTCATGAGAAACGGTTCAAAACAGAAGAAAATTCAATAACTACAATTCTATAACCTTAGAGGAAAACCTTAAACAGAATAAACAACTACATTATCCCTTTTTAAGCTATAAGTTTTAGTGCTTTTTAAATGTAAATTATTATTTAGTCAGATTTTTATTATTCTTATATTAATTATTTAACGGCGGGAAAAATAAAAACCGTATAATTAATGACAAATGACAATATGATGACAATAAATATAACGTAATTCTTGTATAATGTGCGTTCAGCGACGATTTATTATCTCGGTATATTGGAATTCTTAACTAACTTTGATAGTAGTATAAAGTGGTATTTTAAATGGTTCAATTTCATATAATGCTCTAAAACAACTTCGCTGACGATGTTTATTCAAAGATATTCAAAGTACAAAATGTAAAATTTGATAAGTTAATTGTAATAAACTACGATGTCATAAACTCCTGTTATCAATTATAAATGGTTGTGATATGAAATACATCACATATATTATATATGTGATGTATACCATTCATAAGTAAATGAGGATGACAAGATGATGAAGTAAGATAATTCATAAGTAAAAGTGCGTGTCGGAATACATACAAATTAGGGTTCTATACTTTTCATATTTTTGAAATCACTGATTAAAATTAACCGAAGTGATTTTATCTAAATTTTTTTGAAGTTCACGGAGGCTGTGTAAAGGAATATTGAGGTTGGTCTAGGTACATTAACACGATTAGTAAAAGCTGTTGTGAAGATGAAAATTAGAGTAATATAAGATGTTCAGTAATTACAAATGTTTCTAGAGTTTTGAATATTGAATATATTTGGCGTTAATTTTGTAAAAATTCATTATTCACAATTAAATAAAACTACGTGATGTAGTATTATGTCTACTTTCTTTAAGTTTTTTACCACGACCTAGGTTTCGTTGTATTACATCTTCAGGTGGGCTATTAGCAAAGATTTGCTAATTTGCTAATAGGCCACCTGAAGATGTTGTAATACAACGAAACCTAGGTTGTGGTAAAGAACTTAAAGAAAGTAGAAATAATACTACATCACGTAGTTTCATTTAATTGTGTTTCTAGAGTTATTAGAATAATTATAATTTACTTTATTTCAATTTCGAATGCCATTAAATTTTAAGATTTCTAAAACTCTTAAACTAATTATTAAGAATAGTAATGAGGTCCTAAAACTCTTAAACTAATTATTAAGAATAGTAATGAATCATTAAGTCGATAATTATTTTTTGGATCATCATATAAAAGTAAAGGACTTAGATGTAAAAATACTACCTGAGCAATATATGCAGTGATTTTGTATCACTCTAAGTACTTTATATCAGAGTATGGTGAATTAATTGTGTTTTATTTGAAATTCTTACGAAGCTATGCATTGTTTCATGATTTTTGTTTTATTTACTTCTGATATGACAGTTTTTCCATCCCAACATGAAGTAAGCATATTAGGACACTGTGCAGGTCTATTTAATAATAAAGTCTAGAGAATAGTATAGTGGAGAAAGATTGTTACTTATCCAAGTAATAAAGATTTTTCTACATATTAATTGAGCTCTTAGTATAAGTAACAACTTGTTTTGCAGAAACTGTGACTCCGTAACAGATGGACGGACAGAAGGAAATTGTGAGGATACCGTGTTATGCTACGGAACTCTAAAAATTAAACGGAAATAAAGAAAGAAGAATATTGAAAAAGCTTGCTTATTAATAAAGAAACAACTCCCTTACCAAACTATGATTATTTCAAAGTTTATTTTATAATAATAATCCCAAAAATATTATGTAATTTTTGTGCTAAAAAAGAAAGATCATTAAAAATATAACACACGGCGAAATCGCAATACAAATCCGCGCATATATAAAATTTCTCCACGTATAAACCTAAAACTATATACGAATATAGACGGTGTAGAAATATCAGTTGTTCGCAGAGGTTAGATGTAGGGCCAGATTGGGGCGAACGCGTACCTTCTTACCGTTAAATTGCGCCACTCAACCGTGGATTTCGCAGAATTCCCCTTTAACAAATTAAAATATTCACCCTCCGCTGATTTCATTGATTTGCTTATACGAATACGCAGTACGCAGTAGGGCGTTTAGAAAATAGCTTATTTGAAAGAGGACAGTATATATACAGTTTTGGCCAATTTTATATGGCTAACGTTATAAATTATTATTTTTACCAATACAATTTAATTTTTTTTCTCAAATGTAATTTATCTTATGCAAGTACTAATAATATTAGACTTAAGAAGCAGCTAGCAGGTTGTCACATAAAATACAAGAAATCGACGTCGAGTAAAAGCAGTTCGAAATGGTGGTGCTTTCATTTGTTCATTTACTTCTGTCGAAAAAGCTACGCTGAATTAACTGTCTTTCATAGTAAATGGTTTCAGTATATGTTCTACTCTTACCCTGAACAACTTATATATTTTATCTTATATATATCTTATCTTATATGTTTTCTATTTATAATTTTTCAGGGCACGAAAACACATTTTTCTGGATCGTGGGTCATCTGAACCCACCCAATTATTTCTGCGCCGTTTGTGTATGTATTAATTTGCTTATGAGTTCATTATGCTTTAAAAATTCATCATGATTGCACATAACATTCATAGGTAAAAATACCACTACTTTTTTTAGCCTATAGAAATACTTGTATGCCTATAGAAACACTAAAATTTCTTAAAACCTTCAAAAAATATGAGTCATTCATAGAACTTGGTAAAGAATGTTTGTTTTACCTATAGTTAAAAATACATAAAAGAATACTAAACATATATTTACTAAAGTATTAATTAGAGTCATATGTATTACACAGTGATAAAAATATATATTTTACATTTTACTGTATTAAAAAAAATTCTTTTGCCACTTATGTACAAAATTATGATGTCTTAGCCTTGTCACTCGAACTTATTACGGAAGACTTATAATTATCTCTTACTGGCCTTTAATATTCGGCTAGAGAGGATTTTCAATTTCTGTCGATTCATCATGAACTATCATTCAATTATTTAACGTGTAATTGTCATATTAATTAGATTTATCGATAACTTACGAAACATTTTGCAAAATAGTGAAAAATGCATAAAGAACAAAACATTATTTTTCTATTCAAATAATTTCAATAAATTTTATGAAATTAAGTTCTAAAAAAAGAAAAAAACATTTTAGCATTGTCATATAAATATGAACAATGTTATAAAATTACATTTAAATTTGTAAACAATTGTAAGGACAAATTGTATTTTTAAAGTATAATACGAAGTTTAACCCATTTAACACATATTCCAAATATTCTCTTGAACATCCTGTCTTAAAAATCCTATAGTCTTCTGATGTTCGATATTGGATGCACACAAGATATTTTTAGATTAAACTTAGGCTTTCATCAAATATCTTTGTTACGCACAAAAGCAAAGTTAGTGAAGCGTATTAAATTAATTTTGACGTTGTAACAACAATATAGGACCTCATTATAGATATCTACTGGTTAAAGTTTCAACCTTCTTTGTTTCCGTTCGTTGATTCTTTAAGGAAAATTCTTCAAGTTTGTATGGCGAGCGCAAGTTGTTTTTCGTTTGACGGATTTCTCTTTTTAAATATTGAAAATAATATGACTCGTGTGCTTTCACGTACATCCATTTATCGCGGTAACTCTTGCGGAAAATTTAAGGGGTTATAGCTTAGAAATAATCGACTTACGAAGAAAACTTAGACTTAATAAGATTTTATGCTGTAAAATATTTCCTATTTCGTATTATATTAGCCATATTTCTATTAGTATTTCAAAATACCGTGAATAAAATAGATAAGCGTATGTTTTGGCCTTTTGTGAATGAAACCAAAACCCTTAGGTTCAGAAGTCCGAAATTTAACCCAATCATTTTTAGGTCTAAGGAAAAGAAATTTGTTTACAATTTTTTTTGGTTGTATTATAAGTACTAACAAGTAAAGTGACGGTAATCGTTTATATTGTATAAACCCATTAGTTTATTAAATAGAAAATATTTTTTTCATTTTTTTTCAAACACGTTTAAATTACCGACTACAGACAAAATCTATCAAAACGCTATTCTTCTCCGTTGTTTAAAATATTTTTTTATTTTGTCAGTTTCATTTTTATATATAATTAATTTAAACCTGAACAATAATATTTCCTAAATTGAATACCAGTTGAAATGGCTTGTATCGGGCTAGCCTCAAATATATTATGGATAGAATATTTGCACCTGTACCTGTACATATGTTTGTATATGTACAAAGATTTCGACATCCAATCAAGCATCTGTAAAGATGCATTACTATATACTAATCTATCTCTGTCATTTTAATAGCATCCCGCTTGAACGTATGAATAATATGTACGTGCCTTCATGTGACGCGATTTTATGCCTCCACAATGTAACCAGATGTGAATGACTACATCAGTAAATCACTTTTTTTTTAATTTCATGTATTTTCAGATCGCCCTAAAATGTAGTATTTAAAGTTTTCACTCGTTGTTTACTATTTTTCCTATTTTTTGGGTTTGGTATCTCAAAAATAAAAACGAAATATTATAAAAGCACTCACATCTGCCAACCCGTCGATCATAGCCATTTTTCTCAAAAACTTCTCGATGTAAATTTTCTCAGAAACTACTTGGTACTTATTATAATCTAGAAATTTGTTTTGCCAAATCCAATCTGTGAAAATTCTATGTACACGGCATTTAAAGTTTAGAACCTAGAAGTTTCCGAGAACGAAGGAACCTAGCAGATCGAACATCAAACGGACAACTAAGCGAAGCTATAGAATACTTTTCAGTATATAATCCTAAAAGACGATAATATACAAAAAATCACGAATTAGTAACTACTCCAGCTATTACTACAATTGTTATTACTACATTAGCCGGCGATGAAATAAAAGACGGTTGTGAAATAAACCAAATGGCAAATAGGCTTCAAGCGATGTATACATATAACAAATACCTGACAAAATCGAACATGCAAAGTTTACTTAGGCAGCTATTTTTCAACTTAGTGAGGTTCCTTCGTTTCTTTAATATTCCTGAAACGAATTGAAATTAAGTAAATCCTATGTAAGAAGTGGAGCAGGGATATATTAAAAATTTAATCTACTAATATTTCCCCCCGCCAACGTAATACTTCTTAAGATTTGCCCGTAATGCCCCTGATTTCATTAAAACTTTTCTTAATTAAAAGTTACGAATTACAAAAGATGCTTGAATGACTTGCGTTGAATGTTAATATTTGTGAAGCTAAAATGGTTTCAAGCAAATTTTCCCAGGATCGGTCATTCGGCGAGTCGCACCTTAGGTAATTAACAGCATTATTTTATTCATTAACTTATCGAACGCTTGCGCATTTTTGCTCTCGAAATTTGACCTGCATTTTGAAAGTAACAAAATTAGTTAACTGAGCACTAAACATTCTTCTTTACTTAAATATAGATAATAATTAAGTGACAATTGCTGATACGTGCATTATTTCTTTCTACCAAATTGAGAAATAGCTCAATCGTTTTAGGGTAAACAAAAATAATTAGTAACCTAAATCATAGAGACTTTTTTCATAATTATATTAAATATATCTGTTTTCCAAATATATGTTACTGGTACAACAGTTCATATGATAGTATTAATATATAAATTCATTTAAACCCACATTTGTCTTATATATTTCCAATTTCATCCAAAAATATTCTATGGTAAATTATTTTTAAAATCAGCAAATAATTTTAAGATCTACAATATTCAGGGTTGTATTGAGGACCTTTTTAATGTGAATACGTCGTTATGTTTGTCACTGCAATAAACAGCACTTCCGAAAATTGTGGCATCCTGAAATTTTTCCACAAAACTACATGCGTTTACACACACACACACACACATATATATATATATATATATATATATATATATATATATATATATATATATATATAATATTTTATAGCATATAATCTAATTAAATCTAAGTTATATATTAATATATGTATATGCTGTACATGTATATACAAATACGATGGTGGGTAGGAAAGTTCACGGCCTCACATATAAATAGATATGATTTCGTTTCCGTTTAGTTGATTTCGGTTTAGTTTACCCATTCAATTTGTAACATGTGATAGATTTCTTGACCATGTTTAAAAATTCATTGAGAACTCATAAAATTATTCACAATGAACTGGAATTTTTTATAAATGAGTACAGAGACTCCTTTTAGTCACATGAAAATGTAATCGATTCACGATTTCACGCAAAGTTTTGAATTATTTGAAACGGATTCATAAATACTTTTTGACATATTTATAATTACTTATAAAATTTGGATCGCCACTCTATTCTAGAGTAAAAACAACAGTCAAAAACATAGAAAAACCGTGGTCACTAGCCTCAAAATAGGCAAAGTGAATTTATCGGCATATAAAGTAATGGCATCACTTTTCTGGGACTCGATGAGGGTCATTATAGTTGATTATAACATACAGTGTATGTATAGGTTACGTTAAAATATTTTCATGTAAACACCATATAAATCGTACATACTCCTTATTCAACAAAATCATTTTTCTTGATCGGTACGTTCTTGACAGAGCGTTCTTGGTCGTTATGTTGCGTGGGTAGATGTCGCTCGCCTCACTATTGACTGTCATCCTTTCCTGTGTGCCGTCCCTCTAGTATACCCGTGCAAGGGATAGCCCATAACAGATTTGATCTGGTCGATTCATTGTATGAGTGGTCTTCCGCGTGGTCGAGTAAGACAAGACAGGCGATGGAATCATGGCCTCTTCTCGACATGTGTCCGAAAAACTTGAGAATGCGAGTTTTTACTAATGTGGATAGCCGCTGTCTAATGCCAAACTTCTGAAATATGGAAAAATTTATCCAGAAATCGGTCTGACACTCCAAGCTTTCTCCTTCAGCATCTCTGGAGTATTTGTTTTCTTACTCTCAATTTTTCGCAAGGTCCAAGTCTCTGAAGCATACGAAAACACAGGGAAAACAAGAGTTCTTACTAGCGTGGTCTTAGTAGTTTTGGTGATACTTCTATTCTTTGATATTTTCTTCAATCTATATTAACAAAATACACAGTGATAAATACCTAATTATGAATTGATTAATATTCACAATTGTGAATTACATTTCAAATCGTGGACCACTGAGTGAAATATTTACACTAAACATGAGTTACTTTATATTGTTCAAGAATTCTGTAAATAATTCATAATATATATTTTTCAAGAGACCTAAAAATATAGTACTTGACGAGAATAGAAGTTATTTTTTTTAATAGAAGGTGTGCGGATTATAAGCTCTCACGTCTCAGAGTTTGAATGCATTACCCCACATAAGCCTCAGCACACTGGATGTATAAGGAGTAACATCGGGTCAATGGTAATTACTGGTAATTATTATTTACTTAAAAGATTAAGAGTAGAAGTTTCAAATATTTTGAAAAAAAAAGTAAAAAAAGTGCTATGAAGTAAATATAATATCACTTAAATTACGACCTCCATTTTCTCCGCACTACCCAAATCGGTTAGCAAAGTTTGCCATCACGCTTTGCAAGGTTTGGCATGGGATCGCATGCATTTCGCGTTAAGTATTCTCTCCAAGTTCTGTCAAATTTCAAGGTTTATCGACATAAACTTTTCCTTTGTCCACACGATCCACGTGACCTTGCCATCTTATAAAACCCCCTTTTCTCCTTGTTGTTTGAAAATTTCAAAGCCACAAAAAATAGTGTTCCGCACAAAAATTTACCTACAAGGAGGAACATTAAAACGTAAACGAAATTGCCGTTGTGTCAAGGTCACAGATTTGTTATTTCTAAAATTCGTCTCGAAGGCAAATGTACGGTGTTCGGTAGTCGAACGCTCATTAGCAATTAAACATCCACATCAGGAGAAGGGAATGAAACAAACCTCCACCACCTAGGACTTCACCACCACCCATTACCCACATTTAAAAACCATCAAGTTTCACTGCCAGCCCCTACGCTTCTCCGTATGAATGATTAAGACATGTATGAATGTTTCATTTGTACATTTGAATTTCTCTAGAAGTGTATACACTTAAGAGATTGGACACTTAAGAGATTGTTAATAGAAGCAAAATTGTAACCAAGTTAAAACTTGGAACCAAATTAGGAAATAGATAATTGCCAGGAAGCTATTTCTGTCAAAATTGACTACGAGAAGGCGCGGTCTGGAAAATTTAGTTTGAGACATACATTTAAATATTGATATAAAGTTAAGTTTGTTTGCAAAAAAAATTATTAGAATTTATAAAATTGCTTTTTATTGGAGTTTTTTGAGTAAATAATATTGTTTATTTGCATAAAAACAGTTAAAAAGTATCGTGGGTATGAAATTCAAACTTACGATTTCCGGTATTACTAATCAATCCGGTACTCAGTCATAAATGCAATTTGTACATAAATATACTGTTAATAAAACTTTACTAGGTTATTCCTCTTCATGAATTACCAGTGTTAATTTATACATTTTTAAATACCGTCAGCATTTCCCGTCACTACAAGAAATGTATAAAACTAAACTCCCTACGAACGTGTCATCCCTTTATAAGAAGGAAGAGAAACTTGGAATAAAATAATATAGATCTTCTTGTTAGCTCATTGGCTAAGAAAAAGCGATCAAGTGTTCCGAGTCTGATAAGTAGATGACGTCAATAAAAAAACGTCAATCTAAACCTCGATTTATAAGTACATAATAAGGGGTAAAAAAGAAGAAGATTTACGACTATATGTGCAGGTTTATTACTAATTTATAAGTAAATTGTGTACATATGTTGATAATCTCGTATTGGATGACGTACATATGAAATTAGTACTAAAAAATAAGTAAATCGACAACATTTTTACAGTTTACTTTTGACACACAAAAGATAAAAAACATTCTTTTACTTTTGAAACACATAACGTACAAAGCAGCTAACAGTAGCAGTGACCGCCATTACTATTTGCTTTTGAATATGCGTATACTTTTTATTTACTTTATTCTGTTCATCTATCTCTTCCGTTTATTAGTTACGTATCTATTTCCCGTCCTTCTTGCGATAAATTTGCTACATTCAGACGTTGCAAATTAAAATGTTATAAAATGATGATACGCGGAAAATAGTAAAATAACACATGAATAGCTTTTAACTTTTAAGTAAAGATTTTAAGGGATTAAGAAAATAAAACTCAACATTTGGAAGGTCAATTGAAAGATGGACAGTTTGGATTTCTATAAAACATATAAACCTACAATTAATTCCAATTAAATCAATGGGAGATTAATTTAAAATTAATACCAATTACTTTATTTTTGTGGTAATATTTACATCATGAATATTCTTGATTTGTTTTTCTTAATTGTGCCTGTAAGACAATTATTTCATTCTACTGTAGCCAAAAAGAAATATATTGTAAGCGTAAAGACTAATTCGAAAATTAAACAGGTTTCAATTAAATTATATTGTAAGTTCAGGTATATTGTAAGTCAGTTAACGAAACAGCTTACTCGGTAAAAATTCATCAAATAAACTGTATAGAACAAGTTCTCCCTAAATTTATGACATTCGAGCTACTCCTTTTAAGACATCAGCTGATGAAAAAATTATGTCAATGAAAACTAACGATGACTTAGTATTTTTTTCTCATGGAAGCATAGTGGAGTTACTGCCTTTTGCTATTAATTTGGTTAGTAGATATCTTAATTATCGTAATTTAGAATATATCCTAGCATAGTTCTGTTTCTGAAAGTAGTCAGATACAGTATGTAGAATGTATTCGATAACCAGTGAAACTGAATTTATTTCAGATGCTAAAGAAGTAGAAAATCTTCCACGGTTAAAACAGTTACTGATAAATAAAGGTAAACCATGAGATGAAAGAGATAAATTTCATATAGACCGTCAAAATGTCATTAAATGAATACACACGTCAGTGTATCATACACAAATCACAAATATCAGTGTTTCA
Source organism: Druceiella hillmani (assembly GCA_039881145.1). Classification (NCBI taxonomy): domain Eukaryota; kingdom Metazoa; phylum Arthropoda; class Insecta; order Lepidoptera; family Hepialidae; genus Druceiella; species Druceiella hillmani. Next base: position 49,879,795 of record JAYKKI010000002.1, on the reverse strand, counting down.
TTTTCTCAGAGAAAATGTAAAACGTGGCCATCTATTAGCACACTATATAAATACCTCTTACCAATTGGCTTAATAGTATAACCTATATAATGTTATATTTAAAATCTTATTAAATGTATGTGAAAATAATAATATTAATATTATGCTTCATTTGATAAGTCTAAATTAATAGACTTTCGTAACCTGTTGTAAACAATCTATACTAATTAGAATAAAAAATATAATATTGTGGGAGAAACGCAACTGAGTACCTATTATAAAAGTAATTTTTTATTTCTTTGAAATTGAGGCTGAAGATGTTGGGCTTGTTTTCAACGGATTAAAGTAAAATCTGTGATAATGGACCAAATCGGTATATTCACAAGTTTTTTTAAATTATACAAGATATGCATTATATAAATCTAATTTTAGTAGATTTATATAATGAATGACGGCAAATACCGTACATTAAAGCGAATTAAACAGAGAAATAATGGATGAGTACAAGAGACGGAACGAATGTCTTTGAAATATTAAATTGTTGAAAGGACATATTTTTGATACAATAGGATGATCAATGTTCATGTAACATCAATTTTCAATGATTAAACATCGATGTTTTAATATTTACGATGAAATATGTCAAAGGCCGATGATATGAGTGAAACATCAAACTTCGATAATATTCGTTTACAAATTTATTTAAATAAAAAATTTAATACTTCACGAATTCGTAATCTGAATTCAACTTTCGTCGTTAAGACTAAATATAATTTCTGAACGTATTATAAAACGTCATTATCAAACAATTCAATTTTTAATTGTATTTTACTAATTTCACAATCGGATATTGGAATATTTCACCAGAAATCTTTCGTTTGTAATTGAGTCACGGTAACAGTAAATCGGCAAAAGATTTAGAGTGAAAATTGCGAGTCGAAAGTAAGTTAGATTTATTTATATCAACAAATATCACAAAATTATTAAATAATCAGAATAAAGGATAAATATTGGCTATTTTTAATACGTTGGTTTATACTAATAAGCATCGGAATTTTTGTGAAATGCGTAAATCTTCGCAAGAAAGGTCGTTATCGAGAATGTTGAAAGAAATAACTTAGGTGGTAAAACAGACCGCAAAAACTGATATGGAAAGTGTGAGAATGTGTTAACATCAGATTTATCACTAACTACCTCTACTAATTTCTAGTTCGCACATTCACACCTAAACTTTTTAGTCTTTAGACATGAAGGACAGACTAGAGTTATCGTAACTATAGTAATTTGCATAACTATACTAATTTGCCTTCACCCGTTTTGTTGTTAGAATAGTTCCTAGACGCGTAATTGCTGCTAAAAACAGTTTGTAAAAAACGTATATATATATATATATATATATATATATATATATATATATATATATATTAATATATATATTTCATGATTGGTGGTCTACGAATCCTGATCGCATATCGAACTAGACTAAGCAATTTGAATATAAAATATTGGAAAAAGCAAAACAATTGCTAAAAATTCATCCCTCGAATACGCTTTGTTCAGTCTCAGTATTAACATGAGCTACATTTAAAATACAACATACATTGAAATTGGATGTGGTGCCAAAGGCGTTTTAATTAATGAATAGATGGGTAAATATTCTCGGATTGACTAACTAACCTTTAACGCCAAACACGGAGAGAACCTCGTTCCGCGTTAAGTGCAAGACGTAAATAATAAATAATGTATCATTAGGCACAATAAAATGAGATGAATCTTGGACGAGCGTGAGACCTTCAATTAGCCAGTTGAACGTCTCGGGGATCGGTTGCAACAAATTCAATTACGGAGGGAGGACGAAGTTTCTCGATGTTAGAAACCTTCTAACAACCATCTCCTGTTGGGAACGGAGACGTTTTAAAATGAGGCCTGTTATAAAGTTATTTATTTATTAATTTGGGTTAGAAATATGTGGTATAGATTTACGGTCAAAAAGTAAAATTGGTTGTTATTGATTTCATTGCTTTACCCTTTTGGAAACATTGTAAATTGATGTATGATGACGATTTTGAAAAATGTCATGCATTAAAATAATGATTTATTCTGTATATTCTATTATATTAAATATGTGTAAATAAGTTTTAAATTATCCCTAACTAATTTTTAAATAATGCTATTAAAAACGTATAAGTTCTAAATATAATGAGTTCTTCACTTATATCTATATGATAAATAAAGCTGAAATATATCCTTAAATACTCCATACTCAAGACAAAGTCAGCATGAGCGTTCTATACCTCAAAAGGAAAAAATACGGAACCATTAAAGATGGTTCACGTGTCCATTCACCTGTCTGTTGCAGTCGTTTTTCTCACGAACTACTAAAATTTGACATGTAATGGGTTCACACTCAAAAATGTTTACAGGGGTTAAATTAAGTTTCCAACTTGCTTTTTTTCATTTCCTGTGCCATGTCTGTATATTTCTTTTTTTAAAACTTAGTTTGTCATATTTGTACTTACATTACTGGAAATAATATAATATAACATGCGAAATATTACATGTAATTTATTGTATATTTTTTTTAAAACTGTTATTGGGTTGTCTAAACCTAAAGCCAAAATTAGGAAAAACAGTGTTATTAGAAATTTACCTAGAGTTTAACAGAAAATTATACGAATGATTTTAAACTTCATAATTTTTAAAAAATTACATTATTTCTAAGCCTGTATAAAGTTAGCAGATATACATTTGAGAAAATATATATGGGTTGCTTAACAAGTTATTTAAAATTGATTGTTTTTTTATAAAATGTTCATATATTTTTAAGTTATTTTCAAAAAGGTATAAAATCAAAAAGGTCAAAATTTTATGGTAATATATTCTTTTTTATTTTTAATAATTATTTTGCTACGAAATGTTTCAAATTTTTTTCTATTTTTTGTTAAGAATAAATAACCAGTTAATAGGGGACATAAATAACCAGTTAATAGAAAGTACAGGTTTCACAAATTATTAAATATTTTCCAATAATCTTGCGATATTCTTTAAAAAAGTAATAAAACCAAATCAGAATTTAAAGGATATCTATGTAGTAATTAAAATATTACTCTCCAACTAAATTATTACCAATAATTAATTTTCACTTGTAATTAATAAAAACAACTAAAATCACGCATGGTGAGTCGTAATCAGGTATATTTACTTATGCTAATCTATTGCGTATATTTTTGAGGCTATGACATAGTACATAGGTGTGAAAACCGTTTAATATTATCTACTTTGTTTTTCGGGATATTTTATTTCATTGCAATATCTCACGTAAATATGTACATAGTAATATGTAATGGGAAAAAGACAACATTTTCTTTTACGTAATTTTTTCTAATATCATTATTTATTTATAATTTTATTTTATTTAAGTATTGCGATAATTCCACATTAATTGAAACATACAGTCAAGCAAAAATCAATAAAAGATATATTCGTCAACCGCGTCTTTATAACGTTTATTACATTATTATACAAAAAGTAAAATTATATTTATTAGTATAAAAAAAAAATAGAAAGCAGAGTGGAGTGTCTAGAGGATCCGCACAAAACAAAAGCTAAGAATAGACTGATAGCACAAAAAAAGGAACTTTTTGTAGACAGTTGTTTAAAAGAATTAAAGTATTACACCAATCATTATGAAAATCAAGAGGCTTTTATTTTGATAGGTAATGAATCGAAAAAATATCACAAAAATCGATCAAGAATTGTGACTTGTAGCCTATCTCTATACGTATACGTCCTGCATCTATCGTCAAAACTCAAGGCCTTAGTCAATAATAAAGTACACACCAGCGGAGGGTGCAATTGGACTTCAATGTACTGAAAATTATTTATTCACTATGTTAAACTCAGTCATTGATAAAGAAAGTTTAAAACGCTTTGTATTCTCGCTTAGTACTCACGGTCTTATACTTTGATCATTAGTGACTGATTTTAAAATATGTAATTTTCCTATGACGACAAAATATATATTTTGGCACGATCCACTTTATAATATAATTTTATAGTTAATTTATTTATCTTTAAAGACATCCTTTCGCTCTGGGTCAAAGTGTTTATATCTAAAGATTATTTTTGACTTTTTGTTCCAATTTGCTAGAAAAGCGTGTTTTTTAGATTTTTAAAATATAATTTTATTTCTTTTGGACTTAAAACAATATTTTTATATTTATTAATTTTGTTTTAAGTCAAAAGAAAGAATTTTTCAGGTTTTTACTACAATTTTCATTTTCTAATGATTGTTTTTTCATCGGTTCTTGATAAATTTGCAAACTTTTAAATAATTCAGACACCCGGCATGGGGTGAAATTTTAATTGAAAGATTCCATTACACTGTTACATACAAGTGAAATTCATAAAAGCGTTTTAAAAATGATATGAAACGATGTCAACTCACTACCCCTTATTTCATATTCAAAACGAAAATTCGCTGCATCGAAGATAATGTGTGTGATTGTTTAATTCAAATGCAGAATAAATTTTATCCAAAAATAATTTCATCCACTATCATTTGATCTAATTATTCACATACTCTTGGCATAAATATGCCCATCGTATTTTTTAATTTATTTTTTATACATTTTTTGTCATTTGTGTTTAGATATTGTTTGCCCCCAAAATCGGTCTGCGAATTGAAAAGAAAGGTCAAATAAAAGCGAAAAGAAAGTTTTAAGAAAGTTCATAAACCTATTCGCCTGATACTAAAGTTTTTCCTAAACTACAGTAAAAAGAATTTCATTAACTGAAACATGCTTTTCGGCATCGACAGGACTCCGGCAAGCGCTGACGCAAGTTTTTCATAGAGGATGGCACAGCGCCAGTTTGCTAACCCAGCGCCATCCTGCTTTTAACAATATTGAAAATTTTTAGAGCAATTATGTACGACCTGACAGAATCTGACTGCATTCTTTAATGAAGTAGGAATATTTATTATTCCTGTTATATTTAAGCTGCAAATACACATACGCAACCAAGCGCGAAAATTGGCCTCAATTAATTTTAAACATAACATATTTGGAAAGCTCTCTATATAGGATCTGAAAAGTTACTTAATGTCCAGAAATGTTTTTCAATTATCATAAGTTTCTCTGAATAAAGAGACTTCCAATGCCTATCTCTTCTAACTCAATTATGGTAGCAACATAATTTTAAATATCAGTATTAAAAACATTAATAAAATGTGATATGCGCTGCGGTTACCATACGGAAGTCAGCTTCACTCAGTCAGCTTCACTTCACTGTGGCTATCGCGAGATATCACAAACACAGAACAACAGTTCATATAATTACGTACCACAGGCCCATTTTACCGTAACGGCACCTGTGAAAAGCTTGCTTAGCCCCAGCGCCAGCAAAACGGGCAGCGTGTTAGTTAGAGTCCAGTGAGGAAACGATCATTCTATTTCAAGCATTCTATGTGGGAGAATATACTACACTTTGAACACTTATATCTCCGAAATTAAAAACTGTGAAACAATAAACCATGACATCACAAAGTTTTATTAAATGTAATACGGGTTTGTATGTTGTTTTCCTACGGAAGGAACAAAGTAAATCATATAAATAGTAATTACCAAAAATGAGAGAAAAACAAATAGCAAGTACATCGGTGTACCTAGGCACTTTATCGTACTGATCGGCTAAGTTAAAAAGGTAGCGGGAAAGGCCCCAATAGCAACAGAATTATAAGACATATTTATCGTCTATACTTATCTCGACCACGGTGACCGCACCTGACCTGTTAAGGATGAATTTACTTGCTACTGCTTATATAGAGTTACAGTATGCATAGTATTATATAATAAGTCGTCACTAGTTTATTTGGTTCATTTTTGTTTTTAATTTTAGGCGTGAGGCATTTTACTGCAAATTATAATTTATGCATTTAAAATGCATATTGTTTTTCAATCCCATATTTGATCATTTTATTTTCTTTCCTTCTAAGTATAATATTTAAACCATTTTCTTTATCTTAATTTTTGTAGATAAAACAATTTACGCTCTATTTATTTCGGTTGAAATTTTAATATCCATGATCTCTGAGAGAATTTTATTATCAAAATATTACACAAAGGCATAAGTATTATAATTAAGTTTAATGTCCATTGATTCGATATGTTAATCACTAATTACAAAAAAAAATAAAACGAAACGGGTCAAATGTCGTATAAAAATTTCTGAGGGTGAAAAAGTAATATCAAACATATGTCTGTAACATCGATGATAGATGGTACCAAGATTGCACATGATTACACATGGATCGAAAATTTATGAATTGCTGTATTGATAATCACTAAAATTGAACCAACTGTTATATCATAGAGTCTACTTACAATTACATACATTGTTAAAAGTAACATAGTGACCGATCTGTGCTTTTCTTTGGAATACGGGCGAATAAATTGAAAATTTGTAATCTAAATTCCTATAAACAAAGTAAACAAAACTAACAAAATTAATAATGTAAAATGTTACAAAGCTCAAATAACTAAGACTTAAAAATAATTTGTAAACAAATTTTTACATAAATAAACCAATAAACCTTTAAAAAGGAATCGTTTTAAAATTTGTTCAATTTTTCCGTTCGCATCTTTACATGACGTAAATCTGATGTGTTAAAGTTTTTTCTATCCAGATTCCCGTATCTAAGACAAATTATGAGCTGGCAAACATTTTTCAACAAAAGTTTTACTAGTCCTTTACATTATAGATCTTAGGAGAATAGTAAATAAGTATTTGGTTTATAATTCCCAATTTTATCATAATCAATGGGCATGCAGTTTTTACAGGGATAAGTAACACCATATCTTTCTTTTCTCACTCAAAAAACGCTGATGCCATACAATCAAAGTAAGATGTACGATTTTAAAAAAAGTGTAAAAGGATAAGAAGATGACGTAAAGGTGGAAGAAATACTATTTGTTTTTATAAAGAAAATAAAATCACATTATAAGTAAGACTCTATTAACTAGAAAATTACGTACGTAGTATTGTTTAACTATTAGAACGATAAAAAAAACAGCGCGATCGACTAATTTTGATATAGTTTTTATAATGAAAAGATGTAAACTTTTCTCACGTGGACAAAGAAAAAAAATGTTAATAATTTTTAAATAACATACTGCTGCAAACAAAATACGTGCTCGGAGAAACATATCGAATTAAACTCAAAGTAACTCTATCTAATTTTTCCTACGGCCAAACATTTAAATGTAACGACAAAAATATTCCATTGCTTTTGTCACTGATTGCACGGAGCGATTGGTTTTTAATACACGCTCTTTATATTTATTTATTTCTTATGTATGACTATGGCAGTAATGATTCGATGTTTGGACATATGTAAGATCAATCTTCATCAGATTTCTGATTCATTAGAGTCAAAATGGTTATACAAAGAAGATTATGTTTATAAAAGAAATGGCTAACGAATTTAACAGAAAAAAATCAAATTTGTACTAAACAATTTAGATAACCGTTGAAATATAACATACATAATAACGATATCTTAGGTGACTTTGAAAATGCTAGATGTTTAAATAATGATTATTTTATGAAACCAATTTTAATTTGTTAATTCCCCAATAAAGAGTTTAAGATATTTTACTACATAAAAACTTTTTTCAATTTCATTCCATCTTATAAATTATTACGCTTAAAATATTTAAAATTTCCTTCTTAGTTTTAAATGAGATAGCCATAACTCTTTAAAATTGCAGCTGTTCAGAATATCTAGGCCCGATATTTTTTTAAAAAATTAGCTGTTGTGAATGCTCGCTAGACTTACAAGTTACTTGAAAAAGCAACGCTTCGTTAAAAGTCGTTACCGTGAGAAACAGTGGCTACTTCAGTTACTGAACACACGAAATTATTTTTCTTCCACTCATTCTTATCTTCCATAATGTGATGTGGACAATTATATTTATAAAATTTTGACTATTAAAGTCTTTAGACTAAACAAGATAATATAATAAGCCACCGCCGGTAAAAAATGTCAGACTTGAGCCTTAAAATTTTACACTTAATTTAAGTTAAAAAAAAATTACATTCCATAGTAAATTTACATAATAAATTATTTCGAATCATTATAAAATTTATTACGAAAAAATAAAATATTTTCGTAATAAATTTTCATTCAAAGTCAATTCAAGATATTCATAAGTTACATTAATTAAAATTAAAATACATATTTCACATTTTAACTAATATTCCAAATAACTCATGTTAGTGGTTAAAATAATTTTCCTGTCATGAATTATTTAAAGAATTATTAATTCTTATCAAAAAGTTATACATTCACGTTTCTCAAATTCAAATAATTATAGACACTAATTTTAGGAATCAAAGGAAGTCTCTGCTGCACTTCTCTTACCAAGTTTAATAATAATATATTAAATTAATTTATTTTAGTCGAAATTTTAAAAATGCAATCTTGTCAAAACTTTTATTGTACGCAGTATTTCAAGTTCGTATACTAAATACAAATTTCATTCATATCGATCAATACGAACATGCACTCACATATGCAGACACATATTTAATTAGTTAATTCTTTACATTGTATCTCATTTAACAGAAATAACGTAAGTGTATATTGAATGGAAATAATTTTAAAGAATTTTTCTACAGAGAAATGAGTTATATCTTACTATCGTTTATGTCAAGTGCTAATAACGCGGAAGATTTGAAAAAAAATGCATGTACATTGTGTTTTATACCTAGACTGCTGATAAAATTGCTATAAAAATTTGTTTAGCCCTAAGTCTATCTATTGCAAGCACAATATACAAAGAAAGGGTGGTAATGCCATTGAAAGTATCTAAGTACAAACATATGTACGAGTATGTACGCGTCTGACCATGTCCAATGCAGGCATTTGTAAACATTTTGAGTCCGTGTTTCTGATTACATATTCAAAGGCTTCACTTCTTTTTACATTATTGAATTGAACAGTGTGGCGATGAATGCGTGCCTACTAGAAGCGTGTGTTTCCTTTCAAAGGAAAGCTGAATGACTAACAGATCGACGCAAGGCTTTGATAACTAACGGGTTTAAACAATTCAAGTTTTGTAATTTTATAGTCTATATTGTTAGTCAATTTTTAAAGCAAATTTGTAGTTGATATCAAAACAAACATAGACTGCCCCAAGGTGCACTTGGGTTTGCATATAAAACTGATTTTATATCGAAAACCGTATTACACACATATTATAAAAGTTAATCCTTTTAAGTAGATTCGCTTTTCAGGTCACTTGTAAGTTTTTAGTGTTATCTGTTACAGGTTTTATGACGAAAAAATTACAACATCGAATTTCAAAAATAAGCAAATTTAGGAAAAATTGTATAATATTATGCTTTTAACAAAACAATTTTGAGAAATATTAAGGAAGTTTTATTGTCATTAATTTCTGAAGGAATTTTATTACATCCACCGTATTATTAAAATTCCAAAAAAAAGAAGAAAGAAGGAACGCTAAAATGAATATAATTTTGTGATTTCGAAAAAATTGGAATATTTGACAAACTTTCAAAAGATTAATAAATAAAACAATACCTTGATTCTTCAATGAAGTAAAAATGGAGTAAAAAACAATGAAGCAAAAAAAAACTAGAAAATAGTTACATTAAAAAGTGTCATACCAAATTACGAAAACTAACTCGTCATAAGATAAAATATCCTTCATTTAACTTGAATAATTTTTTCGTGTAAAATAAAAGTATATCAAGAATCAGATGCATACCAATTTCATCTGAAAGAAATGAAAGCATCAGACACTATTTGAATGAATTCATTTTAAAATGAAGAATAGTGGCATAAAAATATCATATTTATCTCAATAGACTTCATCTCCCATAATATCTGCAAGGGGATTGAAATCTGCAACGCAAAAGCCTTTTTATTACGGACTGAGCATCATATCACTTCAATTAGCAATAAAAGGTACGAGGTAGACGGCGAACATAGCGTCCGAGCGGTGCATTAAGTCCAATTGCAGCAACGAAGCATTGTGGCGCCACCGATGGACACAAGCACGAGCATTTATGCAATTGCCCAGCCAGTACTTTGCATTTACATTTTGTATGTTCCGCGTGACTATGGAAACTGTAGATTTTTGAACAAAACTGTTTCGCGATTAGTCTTATACCACAAACGAATTAGTTTTTGATATAAAATTGAAATGAGGGAGAAATTATGATTTTATATAAAAAAATAGTAATAATATAAATTTTTAGCATTTGGCATTTTTACACCATATGCTGAAACTATTATTAAAATTACGTATTGTAACAATTACTATTATTTTGTGTAAAGTAATAAATTCTCTTTACTTTTTTTGTCAATGAGTACACACTAAACAGCAGGCAACTTAAAGGTAGATGATTATGGTAGTTGGAACTAAGTTCCTTATCGCGCGTTGCGAAATGGAAAAAATTACGACCAAAAGTTGGTACGACACTTTTTGCTATAGTTGCTAGCGGGCGCGCTGCAAGCCGTGCGGCGTGCGCGTGTTTCTCTGTCCGTCTCTCTCTCATAGAAAGCGAGCCAGTTATTTTCGTTTCGCCTTTCTATTTCGCATTGAACAGTGTGGTGTCGCTACGATTATTTTTGTTGAGTGTATACAGGTGTTTTGTACATAATAAAAAATAATAACAATAATTATTATTATAACTTAAAAGAAATAAAATTTTATTACAATTCCTTCACTAATTAATCGAAAGGAACTTCGTCCCATCCGGGTGTCCCTTGACACCTCTCAAGTTTTTTTTTATTTATAGGACGTGATATAAAAAAACAAATTTCCAATTGACAGTAGGCACCTATCAGCACTAAATATATTTTGACAACGTTTAACCAAGATGCAAACCCGACGAGAACAACACTTACGTAACACTAAAATCTTCTCTGCTTATGTCATCATATGAAGACATTCGTTTAGTTACTTCTTGGATTTAATAAAAGTGAATTTTTTGCTAATTCTTTAGTCAAGTAACATAATGAATTATTTACGGCCCCTAATCACTGACTAATTTGAAAGAGAAATTGATTTAAAATGTTTTCCTGCTGTCAAACGTCAAAAGTCTTTCCGAGCAACCATTTTTTTTAATTATTTCACTTTTTATTTTTCTCAATTTTTGCCCAACTGTAAAAGGAAAAAAGGGAGTATTTTTCGATTATATATATGTGGATATGTATGCATGACCTTTTGTATGCATTTGTGATATTTATGGCTATATTTATGTGATATTGTGAAATCTAAATATATGCATAAGTTTTGATATTTGAGATGTCATTATATTCGCATTAATTTCCAGAGCGATAAAGGATTTAATCGATATTTTAATATGGAGCTCCCTTAAGTGATGCAGGGGGGTCTAAAAACCAATAAAAAAAAAGGATTTCGATGGAGCCCTTCAACACAGATTTCGATGTGCTTCAGAAACATATAAAGATTTAAAGGGGGTTCTACTTCTTACTTTGTATTGAGGTGTGATTATACATAAGCTTCAGCCTACATATAGTTGATCTAGGTCACGCTTGCGTTGTTCTTACTCAAGCTAAATACTTGTTAACTCGGCCATAAGTAAGTATGATCATTGAAATATCCCCGATAATCTGATTTTTTAAGATCACTTTTCCCTGCAAAATTTTGCATGCAAAAAAGCTAAAAGATTTACCCAAACATTTTTAAACATGCTATTCAGTAAATAGATTTTTTTTAAAACAAGTAAAAGTCTGAGACCGTCAAAATGCGGTTTTAACATAGTTCTGGCTCCCTAAACTCTTATTGAATAACTGAAAAAAAACAGATATTATTAGACAGACAGCCCATTAAAACAAATCTCACAAAAATATGATTTCTTGCATTCTAATTAATATTGTTATTCACATCTCTTTATAATACACACCCTTTACTTGTGTAAGTTAAATAACACAAAAGACTAACTTTATATCTATGTATAGTACCATATTTTTGTTTTTTTTTTAAACAGAATACCTATTTAGAAGTTATGATATTTATGTCAATTCTTTCTCGGGTGTTTTAGTTCTTGAATAACTGCAGTTCTTTTCTACAATAGTTTTTTCTTAATATTTTTTTTCCTTTCACAGTACCATTGAAATTGACAGCTTCTTTGTAGGGGACCTAGATAATTAGTTTATTGAAATTCACTTCATCTAGTTATTGGACCGAATACCACAAAAGGAACCCATATAATTAAAATAATTAAGCCATGACCGTCGTGATCCGTTTGCATATCACAGTACCATTCTTTTAATTTAACGCTGATTTTAAAAAAATTAAATTTATTTCCACTCATTATTTAGGGGTGATTTAAAATACAACTTAAACTATTTAGAATTCTTTTTTTATTTCTCTCTATCTATCCTTCATTTCCATCATCTTGACGAGATACAAGTTTCCAAGTGGTGTGCAGTGTACATCTACCCTAATTTTAACCTCGTTTTTAAAAACGAAAATATTAGTCACGATATTTAATAAAGAGTTTAATGTATAATTATTTCGGTCTACTTTCAATAATAAAATATATAACCAGCCGAGTTATTTCAGCAGGTTCCATAGAAATTTTCTAATAGACGATAAAGTGATAAGTTTCTCGCAAATAACATGTCGATTTATGCGCTTTGTGCCTTACTTTACCACGATCTCCGAATTATCTATCTGAAAACACATGTCTACGAAGTTTTTCGTTTGCAACACGCGTTTGAACGGTTTATTAAATTAATGTTCCTTTCCTTAGCTAGGTAATTGAAACAGCTCTTTCGTTTCATTATTATTTCTATATTTTCTAAATGTTTCATTCCTAGTATCTTTTGAAGTTGATTTTTCCTGTGAGGCAGTTATATATATATATATATATATATATATATATATATATATATATATATATATATATTTAAATATATATATATATATATATATATATATATAAATAAGTATATATATATATTCTGATATATCTTTCTGTTCTACAATGTATCAGTTTAGACAGTTTAGTAATAATATACTTCATCACGGTACATCGTTCTCATTTCAGCGTCAACATTGCACGTTCTCTAATTTTAATAGTAGTTAATTCCACTAGCCTCATTCTATTACTTTTTTATCATCTAATTTCTTTCGTTTTTCATCAAGTCTTTAAACATTCTGATCTAAAAAATCTTTATACATCCAAGACGTACTTTTTATCCATTTCATAGCTCATATAATCGCCATATGAGCTATGGAATGGATAAAAAGTTCATTATTTTCTTTGACTAAATAAGCACTTTCATTCTTTGACTAAATAAGCACTATAATAAGTTAGACCATTAAACAAGCACTAAAGTCGATTGCTTCTGTCAATAAAATTAACGGAATACCAAATACATATTACCTTGCATTCTCCATAATTTTCCGTAATTCGCACCGTTTTTTTCAAATATTTGATATAAAAAGTGGCACTTCGCGAACTATCCCCTCTCTATTAAAGAAACTTTGAAATCTCGATTAATATATTTGCGCCTATTTTCTTTGTATAAGATGTAATCGGTGTTTTCATGAAACTTAATATTCACAATTGTATTATTTCTCTTGGGAAGTCTAAGGCGCCGCTACTGGTTTTATTAATATGCAAATATATAAACTAGTTACTCTAACTTTGCATAAAACTTTATATTTTGACCCTGAGGCAGAAATTTTTTATATTCACGCAAATGATAAATGTGAATGAAATATAGATTAAATTACTAGATTTTGAAAGTCCTCCGACAGATTTTTCAAACGTGAAGCGAGTTTACTTTCCATTCGAAATATTTAAGAAATAAAGTTTTAACATTTCCAACAAACTTTCCATTTCGGATAAATTTAAATACGCCAAATATTCGTGTTAGACTTTCAAGTACATTTCCACAAAATTACCGTTCTGTTCCTCCCAATATGAATAATTAGTTTAGGTTAAAAAGTTTCAGTCAGTTTTGGGTAAGACATTTAGTAAAGCTTAGAGTTAATTCAGAGTAAGATTATTTGCTCAACATTTTCAGTCGTGATGACCAGAGTATTCATTAAATAACACACTCGTAATTATGCTCATAACTTTTCCAAGTTACCACTCAGTCGAAAAATAAATATATTCTTTGCAATACCGGAATATAAACTACATATGTTAAAACACATTACATTCACATTCCATTAAAACATATGTTTACCATTTATGTCCCTAGTCCATACTCTTATATTTAATATACATTTGTAATTTTACTATGCTATTTCTTTACACTTGTTGTATCCTAGCAATTCACAGAAGTTATGCCTGTATAGCCATAACTTCTAAGTTTCCAGACGGTTTGCTATCAATTATCCACGGATCCTTAAAACCTTCACTTTACAAACCTTTATCATCGCTTAATGTTAACATCTTCTGCCCTTGAACTTTTACCCGTAACTTTGAGATAGAACGGACCATCCCATTACCAGATACTTAATCGGTGAGAATAGTTAGTTAATTATAAAAGTTCAAATCACAGAAGGCAGTTTTTTTGTTATCCCACTATACAGTGTACAAATCACAGAAGGCATTTTTTGTGTTATCCCACTATACAGTGTACAGAACAAGTTTATAAAGGCTAAGAAACACCTCCCATATGGTTTGTCTAAATACCAAAGTAACCACATAAAATTATTCGATTTAAAATCTAGTTCACAATACATTTCTGATTATACAATTTCAAAAGGTGAAACCACGAACATTTTTCATCCTTAGGAGGTACCAAAATATTCAGTGAAAAGACATTTTCAGTAACTGGTTTTTATGATTATAGCGAAGGACACAAGTAAAAATTGGAAACGAAGGGTAAGTTTGAACAAATGAAACTCGAATTTTATGAAAATAAAAATGGTTTATTTAGTATGCCACAATCACGCATTTGTGATATCACACTTGAAATTCTATAAAAATTAAACTACCACTTGTAATAACATCACACTGACATGAGAGCCTTGATTCAGTCTCATTACAACTAATATAATTCTACTAATTATCTTGATTAGATGTAAACATGAGGCTAAGTTTGATTAAATTACTCTTAAATTTTATTAAAAAATGGTAGGTTTTCTATACCATATTATGTTTTAGACCCTATAAAAATAAATTAACGCTTGTAGTAACTTTACACCAACACGAGAGTTTAATTTCATTCACATTAAAACTAATATATCTCCGCTGCTTTTGTTTTTACCTTAGCATAATATATATTATAAAAACCTTTTAAAAAACCGATATCAAAAAGTAGGTACTGAAAAGTAAAAAATAATTAACTCAAAATAAGTACCTACTTTTTCGCAAAAACTAAGTTACTTATTTTTGAAGTCGGTGCCAGCACGATCAACCAGCTTAAACAAATTTATAATTTAATTTAATTTATAATGTAAATTTAAAACCTTAATTTTTAATCTACTCACAACACGAAACTGATTCAAAAAGGGCGTATTTATGATATACAATTTTTCATTTGTTTTAAGTTAACTGACGACGCCAATATCGACTTCAAAAATAAGTAACTTAGTTATTTATTGATAAAAAATAGGTACTTATTCTGAATTAATTATTTTTTACTTTTCATTACGTACTTTTCTTGAAGTCGATTTTTTAAAAGATATGTTATTTTAGAATGTTTAGTGATAAATCATCACAGTATAAATGATATTAAATTAATTTCCTTCTTATAATATTGTATAATTATTAAAAGTCACGGACAAAAGATGGTATGGAGATAATTCCCTCTTTATCTAAAGTTGGATATCAACAAGATACATAAACGAAGCGATAGTAGTAGCCGCCAGTGGTTAGTCCTTGAGAAGTACCATTATCCATATAAGAAATCCAATATCAGATGTTGCAAAGTAATAACTAAAGTAACAACCAACCAGTAGCATATATATGGAATTACCCTGACCTTGACCTGGTCGATGGTGCAGTTATTTGGTAAAGTAAAAACTAACAGTAGCAAGTATCTTGAATTACGTTTTATTTACAACCATCTTACGAGGAGTTACATTTTTCATCTCCACAACGCATCGTCAGACTCTGACATGGTGGATGGTGTAATTATCTTTCAAAGTCACAACTACCAGCTGCGAATATCTTGAATCATGTTTAATTACTACAACGTTCAATGGAACTACTTAACAGTTCATCTTCGGAACCCATCATTAGACTCTGAACTGTATAACGGCTTCGTTATTTTACAAAGTAACAACCACTAGTAGCCAATATTTTTAATTACGGTTGATTCACTAACATTCGTTAAGGAGTTTCATTGTTTATCTCCAGAACTTGTCGGCAGACCCTGACCTGGTAAGTGATATAGTTATTTTGCAAAGTAATAACTACCCGTAGCAAATATCTTGAACCATATTTCATTTATTGCCTTTCGTTAAGGAGACCTCATCATCAGATAGTTATCATATTTATACGGGACCACCTTTAAAATAACGTCTTTCAAATAAAAAAAATCATGAAAACCGGTCCACTTAGTAAAGAAGTATCGCACTACATACATAAAAAAAGTTTCAGACTAATTAAGGACCTCCTCCTTTTTTTTGAAGTCTGTTAAAAAATGATGACTTTGAACAAAATCAAATTCTAATTTTACAAAAAAATAGTTTTTAGTATACCACAAGTGCACACTTGGGACGTCACATTTTAAACCATATAAGAAGTAAATTAGCACTTGTACTAACTTTACACAGACATCAGAGTTCAGATTCAACTTCATTATAACTAATATAACTCCACCGATTATGTCGTTTACCCTAAAATAACACATATTAAGTGGGTAAATTTGAACAAATTAAATTGGAATTTGATAAAAAAATGGTTTATTTAGTATACCACAAGCGCACATTTGTCATATAATACTTGAAATGTTATAAAAATAAATAACGTTAAAATAACTTTACACTGGTATGAGTCTCGATTCAATCTCATTATAACAGATCACTGCCACTAATGTCGTTTACCCTTGAATCACATATTTTTAAACATGAAATGTAAAAAACGAGTATAAAATTAAACAACTCGGCAGGAAGATGGCTAAAATTCCATAAATAACCAAATAATTTAATACTACGCTATACTAGCTACGCCAATCGACGACTTATTAGGAATACGTATTGTAGTTATTAGCTCTATAAAAGATCTTAAAAGTTATGAAATCAGTGGTGATATTTTCAACTTCAATATCAATTGTCAGCTCTTATTCGAAAATTGTTCAATAAACTACAGAATTTGACTTTTGGGCTGAAAGTTGCCAAAACAAAATTTCATTCCGTAGCAGTTCGCATTCCGCGGATCCAAGTATCATCCCGTAAAACTTTTTCATTGGCAAAGAAATGCGCAAGTGGCAAATTTAGGCGGCGAGCAATTTCGTTTATGTGAAAAAATTTTAATTCCTATCACGTCTGCGATGAAACTCGCTTTAACATCAAAAATGTAATTCAGTCGCCGGTCCACTTGTACAAGTAACGTATATTTTTGTCTTTTTATTCCACGGTTCGCACCTCTCACTCCGTATTTCGTAATTAACTTTCGAAGAGTATAAAAGTTAAAGCCGGAAATTGCTTGAAACGGTATCATATCGATCTGCGCGGGAAAACTCTTGCATAAATGGATCGGAAAAAATATTATTTTATAAGAGACCACTTAAACTAACTCAATTATACTCATTATACTCACATTATAGTGGTTAATGAAATTGATATATTTTAATGTATATAATTGTTTTATTTGTATTTAAGAATTAATTTTATAAGCGAAATGAATGTTTTATCAACATAATATTCAAGGTCTTATTTACAATTTTCACGTAATTTTTAATTTTATTGGCAGTACATTAAGAACAACGTTAATTTTAATCAATATTTAGCTATAAAATATAAATAATATAAAATAATTAAGAAGCTACGAACGTAAACATCACGTAGGACGAATTGTAGTATATATATACATACATACAGTATATATATATATATATATATATATACATACAGACACACACACACACATACACACACATATATATATATATATATATACATATATATATATATATATATATATACATGTATAATATTCATAAAAGCAAACGCCTTTAATAAACTCGTTTCCTATAGGAATCTGTCAAATATGAATGTTTAAATTTCAACTACCATTCGTCCTACGTGATGGCGAGTTTATCACAAGTTCAAACGAAAATTTAATTTAGTATCCAACACGAGGCTACGGGACCTTTCATTTCGTCAATTTTTCCATTCTCGTCGCGCCCTGCGCCGAGGCAGAGAAAATTGGAGCCTGAAAATTATTCATGATAGTGGGCCGAGAAAAAAAAACAATCGAGCCAAGATATCAAGTTGTCTTGCGACCCCGGAGAGAGCCATTACACAAGGGGAGGCGGCGGCCCAGCGTGCGATGTATGCAAATTGTGAAAGATTGAGTGCGTCACTTGAAAATATTTCGTCATTGCTTATGTTCTCTAGAATGAATCGCGTAGTGTATCAAGTACAGTAAATGCGACAAAAGGAAACAATTGGGAATGACAAATATAAATAAAAAAATGTTTGTTATCCTTCCAATGTGAAATAACTTCTGCTTATTGTTTAGAGAATTGATGGTGACGAAAGAAAACTTGTATAATGAGTCGTAATAGATTCATATGATTATTTTTTAAGTTTACCGCAAATTTTTTGATCAGTTCATTATGTATGTAATATTGTTTATATTGAATAAACAACAATCAACCACGGACATTTCAAATCCGTATTTAAATTTCTTTAACACTTTCCGAGATATTTGAAAAAAAATCGTAAATTTCATAACTTATTCACTCGCCTATTCGTAACTTATTTACTTGCCAAAAACTATGTGCAGATTCATAAAGAACTAGGTACTTCAAATTTTATACATATGTAATGTATAAGTTACACATAAAGGAATTAGAAGTTTGGACGTATTGAGCTAAAAATAAAAATATTTGTGTCAGCAAACTTATTAAGTTATTATAAATATAATATGTAGAAGTTTCCCACGGTGTCATAAATGTATTGTAACAACAGCTGTGGTTCTAGTAAATATTACATTTTATTACAAATATATTAACCATATACGTATTTCTTATTAATTGATGAATGAATTATTTGATAATGAATTATTTTTTTGCTTAGTATTTCTATATTTATATAAATTTATTACGAATTTGTTTTTCATTACCCCTTGCTGCTTAGGACTTTTATTGCTACAATAAAGATTTGACATAGTAGCTCGGAAAAATGTATTTTTTTGTAAGTAGTTGGAAAATATATTACATAGTTAAGTATGAAAAACCTAAAACATTTCTTGAACGAAGTTTTGTTTTTACGAAAACAATTGGTTAATTTTGTAAACTTTAATGCAGCATATGTATCATTGGGCAGAGCTTCAGGTGGACAATGGTAAGAAACACGTATAAAATTAACCTGAGATCGTAGTTTTTACTCGTAAAATGCTCCAGATTGGATTATGGTCAGTATGTAAATTTATCACACATTTTTAGAAATATATGAATATAGTAATTTAAAGGGCCAATTTGATAAGGATACTGGTGGTCTCGTAGGCTTAATGATGATGCGTTCCTCAGGGAGTAAAGTTAACAAGAAGTGTGATGACAATAAAGGAATTATAAATTCAACTGGAATTTTAATTTTTTTTTAATCCTTATAAACAAGGTGGAATTTTATAAGGCTGTGTTCTAAGTTAGGAATAGAGTCTAGGTCCAAAATAAGACATAGGCTATAGTTATATATATAAAAATCAAGGACTTAGTTTCAACAACACATTCGTGTGGCCAAGCTTACATCGCATTATGTAATGTGAAGGCGATTGATGGTATCCAGTTAATTAATGTTGATCTCAATGATGTTAAGGCGCAAAAATCGGCTATAGTTCAATCAAAAACAGACAAGACTTCCTTCCATAGTATATGAAATCTCATCATTAAAAGAATAGGACCATAAATATGCATACGACCAACTATTGCTAACAACTGATATGCTGAACAGTCCGAGAAAAAGAAAACAATAAAAATAAATAAGTAATATCTGTAAAATAGATTAAAAGTTTATCGCATCTGTATCAGTTATTAGAGCTTATAGAAATTCGACAAAATGAAATGAAATCATATCAAAATTCTCTGTAAAAAGGACCAAATTCATTCTAAAAAGTCGACCGTAAAAAGAAGTAAAATAGATGCACGCCAAGTTTTTGCAGATATTTGATAGAACTGCTTTCTAATGATGAGTTTGAATTTTGCCTCTCCATTGGTTGAATATTATATCCATCACAACATTGAACTTGGCCGTGGTGAAGGGTTTCCAAAAATTTATCTCTTTTACCAACATAATTTGGTAAAGATAAAATTATATTGATTTTATAGATCGAATTACATGGAAAGTCTATAGCGAAACAAGAATTTTTGATGTTTTTGAATCGTAAAAAAAAATACTTTTGCCCTTTAAAAATTTTCTATAATAATATAATACATAATATGTGTATTTTAACGCTTTGCCAAATTTTAAATTTCTACATCAAATAGTTTCTGAAAGGAAAACGGCTATGTTAGACGATGATGATGGATGGATACCAGAATGATGTTACAAAGGTTCCGCGTATTCCTTTTTAGCTACGAAACTCCAAATGTGGACGATTTTCTGTAAACTTCTTTTCTCGAACGATTTTTTTTTCATTACCGTTATACTAAATTGTTTCGTGAACACTAATTTATAGAACGCAAAAATTACTAATTTTTAACTTCACATCGCTTTTTAATTGAAACTTTTCGCCTGTCCTTCGCATGTCCCGTATTTTCTATTTGTTTTTTACATTAAAAAATAAAAACATTGTTTAATAGAGTTCACTCAAGATACCGGTGTTTACATTACTTATGTGCGATCAGAGACCCCATAAATTCCCACTCCCTCGTCTCTTTGATTACCGCACTAAATATATTTCGATAATAGTGAGAACAACATCTCCTCATAAATATATTTCGATAATAGTGAGAACAACATCTCCTCATAAATATATTTCGATAATAGTGAGAACAACATCTCCTCATAAAATAAGTATAATCTCTTTTATTGCTTAATTTCATCACGACAAAATAAACATATACACAGAGATAATTAAAAATTCATTATGTCTTATTGTTAAAAAATATCACGAAGACAACTTAAACCATTGAATATTTTATAAGTCAGCATAATAAATTGATTTCGTAAAATTGACTCGCTAATTAGTTACAATTAGGGCGAGTTCTTAGCCAACGCAGCATCGGCGACGTCTCCCTTTCTTTACCGCTCGACTCGTAGCTGCCGCTTTGCACTTAAAACTCCGATGAATTTTGTATCGTCCTTTAGTCGTCAACTCGATTAACATATATTTTCCTGTTTGACTATTTCCTTGCTATCTGACTGAGAGGAAAACTTTCATTTTTGATTTTCCTGTTTGTTTTTATTTCATTCACGAAATGATTTTTGTTAAAAAAAAATTTGGGTTTTGGAATTTGTCGTGTTCTCTTTTTAACGAGGATAAAAATAAGTCGTTTTTAGTGATCAAATGGGAAAAATGAATCTCTATGGAATCACTTTGTTGTCAACCTATCGGTGTGTCAAGACTCTTTTCCTCAGAAACGCCTGGAGGTGTCAAATAAAATTAATATCAAATACTTAGGTTTACAATCCCTTGCAGCTGTAAAGAAATCAAGCTTTTAAGTCAATGCAATCAAGGAGAATCCTAAAAAAACGGCCATTTATGCCGCACATTTTGACACTCGCAAATATATTAAAACCAGTAAGGTACATCCCGTTGACCATGAAATTTTACAAAGAGTTAGGTCTCAAAGTACAAATTAAAAAAATAGTTAATTTGTAGTTATATCACATAAAAAAATATCGTTTTAAATATGCGCCTGTGAAAGATACAGTAGGCAATATATTTAGTCTAATGGGAATATTATGTATTGTTAAATGTTTATAAATTCCTAAATGTGTACGGAACTCTCGTAGTGCGAGTTCTACTTGTGCTTGACAGTTTTTTTAAAGCAACTTATGTAATATAGTCCAAGATAATTCTTTGTTTTGCAGTTGGCTACATGGCTATAAGATTTTAGACTTTTAATAACTAAGCATCACTTATTTTAGTGTGGTTTGTAAATTCATTTTTCAATTATATTTTTGACGCTATGTGTACATTAAAACAGTGGATTCCATGATATTATGGGTACAAAATACTTAAGAGATTTTAAAGAAGCAGCCTAAGCACGATAATTACAATAAAACTTGACAAAATATGTTATACTGTTTCTAAAAATTAGATGAATAGAATAAAATGGGCGGAAAAAACAGTGAGAACCAAAAACGAGAGGTATGATTTTTAGACTTATGACAACATCAATTGACGATGAATTCTTGACATAATTTTCAAGATTATTCATAACTTAACAACGAAAGGCGTGAGTATTTGTAAAAAGAGACAATGTGTTTGAGAAAAAGGAGCGTGGCTTATCCAAACGTAGGCATAAACTGTGATATGATAGAGATGTATCATTGGAAGCAAGTTCAGAAAGAGTGTGCGCATTATTGTATATGTTACAAGTATTAAAGGTAATATGATATTCCACTTTGTTTGTGTAGAACACACATATCAGAAATATGTAGAACATAAAACTTAGGAATATGTGTATTTTAAGCCGATGTAACTTGTTCAGTTGCTGTTTATTAAGATCAAGATAGCACAGTGTAATAGAGATAGACATTGATTTAAATAGTTTTAATATTTCGAAAATGTTTTAAAGCCTATATTTAACTCAATACTTGACGGATGCCAATTAAGATATTGATCAATCTCTAGATATAGGTAATTTATAATTGGAATTGATAGGATGACAGTGCCAAATCTCTGACTAACGATGATAATAGTGCTTAGTTAAATTCACTAAAAGACCCATATCTTAAGCTTATTGTATAATCGTATTCAAATTGGCGTTTAGACAGTTTAAGATAGTCGGTTTAGGGTAAGTACGTACGTTTACAAATCGTCGGCGTGTAAGTGATAAATACAATGAAGATTTTTGCTGACATTACCAAAAAAATATTGACAAAAGGAGCGATGAAAACAAAGCCTTATAAAACCTTGTTAAACAGTAACCTCTTGGAACAATAGTTACCAAACCATCCCACTGCTAACAACAACCAGGCATTTTCACAATTAGTTTATAATCAGTTTAAGGATACTCATGGGAAGAAGGTAAGACATTAATTGAGTTAAAGCAGATTAATAACATGTTGTTTATTACTAAATTGTTTATTAAATATGCGACTAAAGTACGGTACTAGTGAAGTGTAGAAGCATAAAAATAATAGTAAAATATTGTTCATGACTGAACGAATATCATTAGGATTTCTAGAGCAGTGACTAAGTAAACTATTACAAACAATTCTTAGATCGAAAATGAGTTTAAAAGGGATTAAAAGTCTACCGTATAAGTAAAGTTCATAAGTATATACGACCCAATTAAATGAAACTACGTGATGTAGTATTATTTCTACTTTCGTTAATTTCTTTTCCACGACCTAGGTTTCGTTGTACGAGTATTACAACATCTTCAAGTGGGCTATTAGCAAAGATTCTTATCTATATCTTTGCTAATAGCCCACCTATATATATTATAATACAACGAAACCTAAGTCGTGGTAAAAAAATTAAAGAAAGTAGAAATAATAGTACATCACGTAGTTTCATTTAATTGTGAACAACGAATTTCTACAAAATTAACGCAAAATTTATTCAAGTATATACGAGTAACATGTAAATAAATAAAGTTGATCCTAATGCTAAATTTATTATATTTTTAACGTGATCACAAATCGAAATGGCACTTCGGGGAAAAGGAGCGTTACGAATCTATAAACATTTCAATGTTGTCAAATATAAATAGCTTAAATTATATACCAATAAGTATGATCAAAGTTCATGAATACATCAACAAGGCCGATTTCCTAATATACTTGTAACTGGACTTCCTCTTGACTCTTGTAATTGCGCTTCGCTCGACTCCGAGTGGTCAGTCTACTTTAATATCGTATAATGGGTTTAAGAGCTTGTAAAGTGTTAACCGATTTCAGCGAAGTAAACTTTGTTTAGTGCAGAATGAAATGAATTAGTCTAAACGTGTTTATAAACACTATACCTAAACAATCAAGAGAACATATTACAAAAGTTTGTGTAAAATTTAACATTTCTGAGACTCGCATACAAATAAAAGTTCAGAAAACCCCAATTTAAAGAAAAGTCAGCTCTTTGACATTCAAAAATGATATTAATGGCAGAGCTGAATAAAAAGAAGAAAAAAACCAAGCGCGTCATAGTACATATGTAGACGTCATCAATTAGGCCTTCTGTATTTCTTTCAGATATTCTTATAAATATAAAATAAATTTGTAAAAACTGAACTGAGGCTAATGTCTTTTTTATTAGACTTTCTTCATTTTCTCGACAATAAACAGCCTATTCAGGTAAAAAATATGAGGCCATACCCAGTCATAGTAGTTCTCAAAATTTCTCAAAAAGACATGTCACAGTAGTTCTCAAAAGACATGAAGCCATACCCAGTCACAGTAGTTCTCAAAAGCTCTATAGTAAAAACAAAATTGTTCTTGATTATGCTCACTTCCGTCCCGCGTTCAAATGTGTGATAACCATTTTAATTTGACTGAAATATATACTCTTACGTCATATTGAACGTTTAAATTTGCACGAATCAACCTTACCATAACAATCTCCAATATATTCTCAAGCAATTGAACAAGTGACTGTTTCGCATTTAAATTACATCAGACGTAAAATCGCTTGAGTTTTCCTCAAGTAATTTTAATTGAAGCGAGCTATTGGGATTTCAATCAAAGAAAATTGTACCACACAGCCTTAGACGAGCGCGGCCTACATTAATTACACTAATTATGGCTCGATCTCGCTACATTACGTTTGTATTCCCTCTTGCGTGGGCCGAGCTTGCTCGCGTGCTAAATTGACAAATTTATTATTCGCACGCCGACATCTATAGTTTTCTGTATTTTATTTTGAACTATGGTTAATTGTTTTGCTAATATTATTTTCTTATCTGGTGACATTCGTACTTTGCTGATTAAAATATCCATTTTTATTTTGGAACTAATAATGTATTCAGTAATTTGATGAGAAATGTACACAACCTCGCTTTTGTTTGTTTTGTTTAAAACTAGGCTTTTGGTACACTGTTAAAAAGGAATTTACTAATAGATATTAAACAATTTGTTTCTACTAGAAAATGGAAAAATAATACTCCAGAAACCGATATAATATTCTTTCTTCAAGTAACTCTCTCTATGTATTCATTGTTATTTGCAATTCGCCGATAGTAAATTGAAATATATTTGTACAATATATGTGTTTAAAAATCGACTTTATTTTTGCTCATTTGTTATTGCAGCACTTATGTTTGTCATTAAGCGTGTTCGATGTATCCATTTTCGTCATACGGTAATTTATTATCAGTTTAAAATAAATCAAAAACTGAATTTTTGAAAATTATTTACTGTTTTGGGTTGCGGTTATCAAATTGCAAATTAACTTCGGATCGATTTAAACTTCCCAAAAGAATTACATCTTTATGTATTGCTAAAGCTATGTCAATTTAATTAGTTTTTATCCGTATTTTGTGCAAAATTATACGGATTACGGACAAACGATGATTGTATATAAATGGCAAACACAAAGTCATTTGACAATACATGAGTAAGTAATCTATTTGTTATTTTGCAGTGTGTAATAGACGAACGGGTTGAGGTAAACATGAATTGATAGGGCAGGATGAAAATATACAAGCCTAATTATTATGACAATATTACAGCAACAAAAATTTGTACAAACCTCTCGGTCTCTTGGCTTAATAGCCTAATGGCAGACTAATGTCTCGGATGGTATGCACCAATCACAATTACAATACAAACCATAGAAAACTTACCAATTCTATTCTATACGAATATATTTCCATACTTAAATTTTGGTCTCGCACTCTTTACCAATGTATGTCCTAGTGAAATACTTAATATCGCGATTTAAAATACACGTAACGCCATCTATTGATGTACGTGGTATACCTATGTGTAATTGTTTTGCGTCGAGTAGCTAAGTACTTCTTTGTTGTTGTAGTAACCCAATGTATTTAATGTAAATTAATTTTCATAACGTGGAATTCAGGTACAGGTCAGTTCTAAACCTATTATGATGAAATGAGAACTAAATATTACTTCAAGTTATTCCTTTGTAAGTTTTTAAGCATTTTCAATGCACGGACACGCAACGTTCACATTGTTATCACACACACACACACACACATATATAAATATATATATATATATATATATATATATACATATATATATATATATATATATATATATATGTGTGTGTGTGTGTGTGTGTATACGTACATATATATATACCTACACAAACAAATAAAGTTATGTAGGAAAGCTTTTAATAAAACCATATTCGGAAGATTCAGGCAAGTGGTCTTCTAAAACTGCTGAATATGCAGAACATAAAATTAAATTAAAAACTCTCCCATATTACTTGAGCCTGCTTTTAGAATAAATCATTAATTAACAAAAATCAAAACAGAAACGACTGTGGTGGATAATTATATTCGTGTACCTATCTGTATCATAATCTACGAATGAGACAGCAATATAATAAAGACACAACAATATATTATGCAGTACGGTGTTTCATCTAATAGACTTCAATTTGTATAGGTTCGTAAACAAAATTATTAACTGAAATAAAAAATAATTTCATTTGAAGCAGCGCGTCATTTCCAAATTACAAAATTAATTGCTTTAAAATTTCGAGAATTCGTCTCGGCATATGTCTCATTCCGCTTACAATATTGAAACATTTAGAATGCCATATATTTCAACACGTAGTATTAGATATACATTATAGTAGGTTTAAATACTTTCATTAATTGTATTATTCTATCAGTTTTAGCATATTCATAGTTTTATCTTCTTGAATATCTGCCCATATATTTTTGTATAAAACTTCGCATGTCGAAAACCCTTCGTGAGTGGAAAAGGTTACCTGGTGGAGCGTTATATCGTGAAAGGATGTATCGTCGCGCGTAAATGATATGCTAATCGACCAAGTGTGTGGCTCTCGCTATAAAGGCTCAGTTTGTAAATGTGTGATGAGAAATATATTGACATACATACCCACGTTACTCTATCAAAAATTATAGCGGCGCTTAATGGTTTTTGCAGCGGCTTTGATCCCTGGTAAATTGCTCAAAGAAAAGAGCGATAGACGATTTTTTTATCCATTGTCTCTCAATTTATTTCAACAGGAAGTTTGCGAGATATTTTCGTTTATAATTCATGAGATGAAAAAATAGCATCATTCTCTCGGGAGATTGGCCGAGCACAGTTGTTTTTTGGTATCGCCGAGTATGGTAATAATAATTTTTGTATGTATTTTGCAACTTTTTAAAAGATGTATTACTTTTTTTATAAAATGTTCGTAATAATACTTTGTGAGTGGCAAAATATTTTTTGTTTCATTATTTTCTTTGTAAACTGAAAGGGTCGTTACCATTCCTTTTTTAAGTAGACGGCTCCGTAAAGTTAATTGAAGTTTGGAAGATATCCATTTGAAGCATAATGAATAATATCGAGTTTCCAAACTTTATTTCGAAAGAATATTATTATAAAAACTCAATATACCTTGTTTGCATAATTTTACAATTACCATTATTGGTTGTTTAAAATGTAGATTATATATTACAAAAGAAAGAAATGCACATTAATTTTATGCAGAAAGAATATTATTATAAAAACTCAATACACCTTGTTTGCATAATTATAAAATTACAATTATTGGTTGTTTAAGATATAGATTATACATTACAAAAGAAAGAAATGCACATTAAATTTATCCGAAAGCATATTATTATGAAAACTCAATACACTTTGTTTGCATAATTATAAAATTACAATTATTGGTTGTTTAAGATATAGATTACATATTACAAAAGAAAGAAATGCACATTAAATTTATGCCGAAAGAATATTATTATAAAAACTCAATACACTTTGTTTGCATAATTTTACAGTTTGTTTAAGATATAGATAATATATTATAAAAGGGAGAAATTTGTTGTTTAAGATATAGATAATATATTATAAAAGGAAGAAATGTACATTAATTTTATGCCGAAAAAGTATTATTTTAAAAACTCAATTACACCTTGTTTGCACAATTTTAAAATTACCATTATTAGTTGTTTAAGATGTAGATAGAATATTAGAAAAGGAAGAAATGCACATTAACAGGCAATATTTACCTGTTCTTCTTAAATGAAGCTAAACAAATAATGAATATTGGTTTTTCTCGAATGATTATTCTTCCATACCTATTATGTCACTGATAGAAAATAAAAATAAAACCGCACATTAGGAATAAGCTAAAAACTAATAAATGTAGCCTTGATTACTTACAAACCGGCATTAATAAAATAGTTCATTAACGACATGTGTTAGTTCTAATCATTTTAAAAAATGATCCAATGGAAAGCGAACTCCCATATGAATGGTTTCGTGTCCGTATTTTTGTAAATAAATTCTCCTGTACTACCAGAGACATTGAAGTGAATCTTAGTTATTTTTATAAATGAACTAATTATTCCACTTTGAGATTTTTATTTCATTTGCTTTAGAAAATAGCAGGGTAAGAACTTGACTCAATTTTTCTAATATAACGTGCACAAATCGTAATTTGTTAAATATATTTTTCAACTTGACTTAAAACTACTTTTGAATGATGTACCACTTGTATCACATGTATGTACATACACACACACACACACACACGCATACACACACACACACACACACACATATATATATATATATATATATATATATATATATATATATATATATATGTATATGAACGTTATATATTGTGATATATAACCTGCATTTGTATATATGTGCATTAAACTTTTGACACGATTAGCCTCACATAACGATAGGTTTTAATAACATTTTGCATCATTTATCAAAATTTTACAGACATGGCTTCAATAGTTTGGAAGCTGTAAGATGTAAACTAACGGACACGCAAATAAATAAATAGAGCTGCTACTTTCTGACTCTTCGGATCCACATAATTGTCATATGATACATTACGTACCAAATAACGGACGTTCTAAAACTAGTTATGCTTTCTTAACCGTAAGAGATGTATGAAATAATTTAACTAAATGTGATATGACAAGTAATTACCTATGACATAATTAATTTAAATATGTATGCCACCTAATCCAGCAACCTTTTTCCCAGAGTTTTATTGTTTTAAATATTTTTCCAACCTCTGTATGGCATAAAGCTCCTTTGGGGTATATTCCTACAAAAAAACAAAAGGCCTAAATGGTTAAAAGTGAAATATTGACATAAAGTAATAACCTAATTCTGTTTTACCCGACATCCTCCAAAATGACGTTTTGAATCGCCGACCTTCATTACTTGCACGGCTACGACACACAGTCACACACAGGCATCATTATCAAAACTTTAACTAGTTAATTAACAA
The DNA here is from genome assembly GCA_039881145.1 of Druceiella hillmani. Classification (NCBI taxonomy): domain Eukaryota; kingdom Metazoa; phylum Arthropoda; class Insecta; order Lepidoptera; family Hepialidae; genus Druceiella; species Druceiella hillmani. Next base: position 49,850,047 of record JAYKKI010000002.1, on the reverse strand, counting down.
ATAAATATCGCATCTACTTTTTATAAACCAAATGCCTCTAGCAGATAAAGTACTTTTTGCTCAAAGTGTTGCTACATAACGACCCGAAGAAAACGCACTAAAATTTAAAAGTCAAAGCATCAGAAGCTTTTAAACTGTTTATGTCTACTGTTAATTTTTCCGGATGAATAAATTGGTTTTAAGTATTTGTTTGTATTTTTATTCTCAAGAGTAATTTGCATGGATGAACGAAGCGTTTTTGCATTTCAAATGGAATTTTGTTTCGCTAAGCTCCGCGATGAAAATGAGATCTTTCTTATTCAAATCCGACTTTCGAATTTAATCTTTTTTTTATTCTGTTGCCATTATTTTTATTTTATACGCAGTGCTATACTTTTTATATTACTTAATTTAATTTGAGATATCGTAAATAAATTATTAACTAGGCTTTTTTTTCCTTTATAGGGGATTATTTCCCATTCCTTTTAGTTTGAAAGAGCACTTCAAAGCCTAACTGTGATTATCTCAAGAAAAAAATTAATTAAAGTATCTAGAATGATCTTATGAATATCTCAAGAAATAAACAAATTAAATTAATAATTCTTAAAAACTTACATACAGTCAAATATAGATTTTGGCTCGATCATGTATCAAATAAAGAAGTAATATCAAGGAAAGCACCAAAGTAGTACATAAAAATTGTCTGTTTCGTTTAATATTGCTTCTTATCACGGGTCTTCGTAACTAGCCCTATAGTTTTAATTTAGAAAGTCGGTATTTTCATAAAAACTTGCCATTAAAAATATCTAGAGAAAAATTTTATTGTTTAAAAAACATGTTATAAAAAGCTTTTGACATTTGGCCTTCTTCTTTTTTTCCACTTTCGTAAATCATGACATTAATCCTATAGAATTTGTATTGGTCTATTATAAGAATAGAAAATTTGAGAGTTATTTAGGACAGCAACTTACACTTACCAATAAAATACTTAAACATTGCAAAATAAAAAATATTTAAAAAATTCAAAGCCAGAAATATCATTATAACAAAAATTTTCTTTTACCATTACTTTCAGTTTCTCTATAAAGATTAAATGACTTAATTTCTTTCCTTTACAAAGTTTTTATCGACAAAAATAAAGCTTAAGGCGAATCCAGACATGTGACTTGCTCACGTCATATGCTCAGAATGAGCTGGTCAGTCGTCACTTATAAAATATGCTTGCGCTACATGCCTTCTCGTTTTTAGCGAAAGACATTACCCTGATACGGCATTAGGTGTGTAGATTGCAGAAAATAATGAAAAATTACACACAGTCAGCAACGGAAAAACAAACAACCCGTCCACATGAAGCGCTTAGCTTGCAATGCGTTAAGGCGCCTGTCGTCTCACGATGAGGTGCGCCGCGAATGTTCACAATGAGCACCCGCGTACACACGGCACGGGGTTTGTGCGGTGTGGCATTCGCGACAAATCACTCGTGATGTCTGGACATGCCTTTGAGATTAAGTTTTAAGAAATTAATAGAGAACTGTGGCTTATTGCCGCTATCAATTTATAAGTTATAATGATGTCAGCGACCAATTAGAATTTTTGATTATTATTTTAATTATAGTTTGAGCTTCTATCTTCTTTCACTTTAAAAAATAATTTGTGTGCAGTTTCATATTATTTAATAATAATTAAAATATATGCCAATATAACTGCACTAAATTAAAAAGTTTAAGTGGAATCATCTAGCAATGTAGGAAGGGTGATTAAGATACTTTGTGATTAGTAAATAATTTTATATGTTTTATAAAAATAAAATTTATTATTAATTTCATAGCTTTTTAGATACTCGCAATTTTTTTTTATGTGTGAAGAACATGCTAGGTAATATAAAATAATACAATACTAATATTTGTAACTTGTTTAATAGGAATATTGTACACCATTAAATGTACAGTGATTAAGTTAATTACAATCAATATATAAGTTCAAATTTTCTATCAAATTATATTGTACCTCATCTTTCGCGAATTAAACGAGAGAATTATTAGACTTTTTAAATTAGAGACTAATTCTGACCACATATTTGGATTTACGAATGGGAATTAACTTGATCTTGTTCATGGCCAAATAATTTTATAGCCCCGATATGTCCCAAATATGTTAATACAATTCCGTATTTACTCCAAGAAATTGTTGATTAATACAAAAATCAACCATTTTTTGTGAAATAAAATCTTAAAAACAAGCACTCTGTATAGACTATCCTTGATACAAAACTATGGAATATATATTCATAATTTTGTGTCCTGTTTGTACGCCCTTATCTACTCCATTAAATTTAATAAGCGCTAAGCTGGAAAGTAAAAAAAAACATTGCATGACTTTTTTTCACTAATATTCCAAAGAATACTATGTAGCTACGAGGCGTGCAACGTATTCAAGGAATTTACGCATGCAGTTAATATCATAAAATAAGGACGATTAAACAAATGTTTCATATGGTAATTTAATGATTGCCAAAATTAAGTACATTTAATGAAAATCCCGATATTAGCAAAATTATCTCCTAAAGAAAAAAATTATCTCTATCCCTTCAGTTCGGGTATATTTTACTATTTTTTATAGAAACCCTTAGAATTATCCTGAGGTTTCTATAAAAACATCAAAAAATTTCGCTGGAAATGTTCGTTATGTGCTTCAATAATTTATCAAGTTGTCATACATATCATAATTTATCGATCTCCTGAACTTCCCCGTCCCTTCACACTCCTCCCTTTTGTCATTCGTCCGTCGGTAATGAAGGTACGATTAAATATTAAAAACTAAACGACGACCTCAACATGTTCTAAAATACCGAAATAAATTGTAAAAATATAAAAGTCAATCTATTATTAATGGGAAGAGTTTAATCATCTTTCACGTTTCTCGATTTCATTTAAACGAAATAAAAAGGAACGAAACTTGCGGTCATACATTAATATTAAACATATTTAAGTATATCCTATATTTAAACTTTTGGGTTGTCGATTCTAAAGACAAGTTTTCTTGCAAATCACTAACCTAACCTAACCTAATTTTTTGATACGTTAGGAAATTCAATAAATTAAATCTAATTTGTTAATAATAAAGTTTTAATATGAAATTATTAAATTTCCCGCGTTCTTTTTTAGGAAAATCCTATAAAGGTAATGTCGAGTAATTAAGACTTACTTTTTGGAAGACTTGGCGTTAAATAAAATAATCCGTCCCCACATATAAATATTTAAGGGTGTATAATATTTCTATTATACAATTTATAAATATTAGTATTATTTTTTTGCACCCAAAAATATTGTAAATATTTAAAAAACTTTGAAATAAAAATGAACATTACTTTTTTTTGATAATATTTTGAAAATAACAGTATTGCAAGTTAAGTAACTGTGTTTTTTCATAATTTTGACTAACACTTTCGGAAAGGGATACATTTTTGTAAATATTTGCAACTATATATACAGACTAATTTTAAATTAAATTCTAAAATTAATAGTTTTAGGATTATTCTATTCACTTTTTAATTATTACCCCACGCGATATACAAATTTTATAAAAATAATGTACTTATTTGTCCCTAAAATTTCAGTAGGAATATTTTTCACTGCTAATTTAAATATTTTATTAAAATATAGTAAGTCATTATGCTTAATAATTAAACCAAATTTTAAATAATCACATACACAGATAGGTACGACATTTATCTTATAAGAGTTTCATCTCTTTCATTGTGTAGTACAGACCCATAAAACGTAAACAAACATTCAAAATTTTACTACTTTTAATATAGAGAATAACCATATAACTGATATTATTTATTTATTCTCCCTTACAATGATGAATTACCAAATTCGTTTTCATATTAATATATTTACATAATAAAGCTTTTATTGTGGTCAAAATAAAATAACCATAGGTTTAAGAACGATATTCCGTTAAATAATAAAATATTCCAGTTAAAAAATAAACAAATAGAATATATTAAAAAACTTATATTTTTTACTATAAGTTACCCAACTATTCAAACTACAGAGCGTCAAATAGATTCAAAAGCAAAAAATAAAATGCGATATTAACACGAAAATACTGTATTACGTATATATTCATTATCTTTGTACATTTTTATAACAACGAGATACTGCCCATCATTGTATAAATTTGCAAGATCAACTGAGTATTTTCTTCGCAATATCTTTTTTACTATTTTTGTTTCTAAAGTAATTAATTATTAAATTCGAGAAAAGATAGTAAAATATTTTCTTTAGTTTTCAAATTAAATTTAATAACATAAATCCAGTTTGCTGAAAATAAAACCGTATTTTCAAAGCGCTAAGTACTTCATACGTACGTATTTATACATATATTAATGACTGATTTGGTAGACCTACATTACTAGCTCGTCTTTAATACATGAGTATAATATCTCAAACACTAAGGACTAAGACCTCCTCATTACCGACTATTCAACTACGCAGATTTCCTCAACCTCAACCACAACCGTACTTAAATCTATATTCTTTCAATTAAGATAAACGGAAGTGTGTGTTATCAGCCGAAACGCTTTTAATGCTCACAAATAATTTATATCTCTCTCGCTATGGGCAATTGGTAGAAGGGTCCGGAACTAGACCGTCTTAATCTTGCCTTATCGGAGTAGTAGCGAGCCGAGTTCTGAGACCATTAGTTTTGACAGTTTAACATTTGTTAGCGTAGCCCTTTTTGAGGCCTCGAACTTGTTACACCGTGCACTATAGCTCTGACAATTTAAAAGGTATTACGTTAAATTTAAACACAACAGCTCTGGAATGGGGCTAAATAATCATAATATATAACTTACGTTAATAAAGCTATACATAAAAGTTAAGAAAGTATACGGCCAATTTTCTGTGTCTATAAATCTCCACGTAATATAGGTATGAATCATTGTGAGGAAATCGTTAATAGAACGGATTGCTATACATATATACACCTCGTAGTAGTTACGTGTTATATAATCGAGCATTTATTTTATTATGATTTTTTTATAGGAATACGATATTATGTGTAAATATATAATATAATATACATGCTTGTATTGTATACGTTAAGATTATAAAAATGATATTGTAAATTTGAGATTTAACGTGAAAATCCCTAATTATTTGATACACAGAATCAAAGCAATGTCGGGAAAAGAAGGAATCGAGATCCCTGCCGTAGATAACCATACGGTTAATGCCTGATATATTGCTGTGATGTGCTATTACATGCTCATGCTCTTGCTTAGGTTGAAGTTCTTATCCCTAACGGGATGGATTTTTGATTACCTAAAAAATAAATTCTATTCCAGTACAAAAATCAATGTTATTTTGGGACATCTATAAAATTTCACTGTAGACGGTCGAGTAGTTGAGGTCTGAGAGCGAGACAAATAAACCAACAAAGTTACTTTGGCATTTATAATATTTATTGAGAACGTTATGATTGTAAATATACGTAGAATGACCAAAATATTATAATAAAACCCTGTAAGTTACAGTAGTTGCAAATAAATAAAAAAGTAATATCTTTTGTAAAATTCGAAGGATGAAAACAAAATAACAAAAAAATATTTTCATTTAACATAAACATGTTTTATTCACATATAATAGTGATTAGCCGATTTTACTCTTATAAAATTATGATTAGGTGATTGACCTACTAAATATCGTTGAAGTTTCATCAATTTAAATATAATTGCTTTGTGGATATTGGTATCACAAAAAGATTAGAGATAAAAGAAAGGCAGAAAATTATTTTGCACGAAGATGTAAAATCAAAGAAATACATGACATGAAATTTTCTTCTATACCGATAACATAATTTCTTTATTAAATTACAAAGTAGAAACTGAAGCTCGATGGGGAATAGAAATATTGAGACATCTCGAATAAAAATATTAGAATATTTTTGTACTCGCTCAATTATCTGGTTGTTCTTATTGAAATTAAAAAAAAACGACTATATTAAAAACCATGAAATAAAATCACATAAATTCCATTTTAAATTATAAATAAAGAAAAACACAGCATTTGCAATTTTTAAAATTGTACTTACATTCGTTTTCTTGATCTTAAATAAGCTCTTTTTGTACGGACTGCGCGTCTCTGAACAAAGATTAGTAGACATTTTATAATAAAACAACTTTGAGTACAAGGATTACGTGGATAATTTCCTGACGCAGACAGGTACAGGTCACCTGCATCAAAACTATAATAAAAAATGATACCATTATTTGTACGTTAATAAGGTTCTAAACATTAAATTTTTCCAATATCTCATAGGGCTTCGTATCTATGGATACATCAACTTATCGCATTTAATTGAAGTGACTACTGCGCATTATCAAATCGATTTTGGAAAAGCTGATTATGTTAAGGCGAGCTTAAAATAGAGGCGGCGGCGTGTGACGTTTCCCAGATTTACGCTCGCTAGAGGACTCGCAGAGATCAACCGATGTTAATACTAAGCCAATGTTAATGCTTGGGAGTGCCAAATAATTTTAATTCACCCTACAAAGTTAATTTATAGGTAATTACGAAATTATATTTAGGTTTTGGTTTGCGAGATCTAGTTATTACGCTCGGCATAATGTTCCATATACGAACGTTTTGAAATTTATTCAAAAAGTCTTGAGCTATAAATTGGGTTACTCTGTTTATAGCTCAAGACTTTTTTTATTTTTAATTTTCTTTACTTTATTCGCCATCCGCCAAATATATATATATATATATATATATATATATATATATGTGTGTGTGTGTGTGTGTGTATATATATATATATATATATATATATATATATATATATATATATATATGAATCATAAAAATAAATCCACCAAATAAGTAAAAATGTTTCTAATATAATATCGATGCTTAAAATAGCTTTACGTTAAGCGAAATGTTACCTACCTTTTACTTAACTAAAAACCTATAATTTTTTAAATTTAAAATTTTAATAAAAGGCTAATTTTTTATATTATATTAATTACAAGCATGAATAATTTCTCCAGATTAGGACATCTAGTGCAATTACCATTCATGAATATACGCCACCACATCATTCTTTTAAGTATTCTGAGCTGGCAGTTTATACTTTTAAAACTCGTTTATGATGAAATGTTGAATATGACACTTTTTTATTTCAATGTTTGAAATAACTTAATATTTATAGAAGTAGAAACTAATCGCTAAGTAATACATATGTTTGCTGAATTCCGAGCTGCTATACTATTTGCTATACTATTATAACAAAAGCAGTAATCCCGTACACAAAAAGAGAGCTTTGTCAGTAATTATATAATGAGATATATAGAAAATTGTTTCATGGAACGAGATAAACCACAAAATGACACAATTTCGAAGTTGCCTGCATTTAATAATGTTACTGAAAATATTTTTATGTCAAATATAAGCATATTCTATGGAAGGCATGTTACAAAACAAAGCCTGTAAATGTTATTTGTATGTCGCTGATCTGATAACGGAAGGGTGGATTGCAAGAACTATGTGAGTTGGAGTAGAGTGATATTATGTTGAATGAAAAAAAGGCGAATTCCCGAAGAAGTTTTCAAATATCATGAAATGTTAAAAAAAAGATCCCATTATTATTGCCAATGGAAGAAGTTTTAAATTACCTGTGCGTGCACTTAAAATAAATCGGTTGTATGTTACAGCGAAACAACTAATGAGTCTAGATTATCTTTATTTGTCACTACCATGGTTCATGCATATAAATAATTATATCGTTAATTTTGTAGATTTTTTCATTTTGCAAAATTCATTTCTCATGTCTTCAGCTATCCTATCGTTCGGCACTTTGTGCTGAAAACCGTCATTAGTGGTGTTTTTAAATCTTTTCTGTTGCTTGCCTGGAAATCGCAACTTTCTATTCTTTATTTCATATGGTAATACAAATCTATGAAATATCCCGTCTTTTCGTTTCATAACATAATTAACGGTGTATTAGTGGTGATTAGGTACTTCTCAATCTTGACTCTGAATATTTGTTTGACATGAAATATTCCAGAACTTAGACGGTCTAGGCTAGTTAAATTCGTTACACCTATTTAGGCAATGGCTGAGATCATCATAGAATATCATGGATTTCAATCTTATTTTGTCGATGCTATAAAAATATTTTAAAAAGTTATCTGTTTAGACTATGATATCTTGCTGTTGAGAATTTGGATCACCAAATTGGTGGGAGGTCTGACCATGTGTGATTTTTTTTGCAAATTTCAGTAAAAGGAATCAATTTCTCTGTGATGAGTGTGATATCTTATTGTTGAAAGTTTAGAGCGATCTACTAATCGGATAGTCAGACACAAGTCTCTAACGGTTCTCGCTTTTTGATTTTCAGAGATTTTTTCAATTGTGTTTGTTTTTTTAATTCTTTCGCATTCATACATAAAATTGTTTCAATAGTGTTGAAAATATGATAGATCGAAAGCTTATCGAATTAAAAAAAAACATTTAATTAAATGTAGTCATGCAACAATAAATATTTTTTGAATATTATTTTTGTATTTTAACTACATTTCATTTAAAGTAGGTACTCACTAAAAGTTTTCTCTGTGAATTATAATATACTTTTCAAATAAGACATTTCGGAATGGAAGATTTTACTTCGATACAAAATTAGTGAAGTATGTAGCAGTAGTGTATATATATATATATATATATATATATATATATTTATATGTATATGAATCATAAAAATAAATTGACAACATAAGTAAAGATGTAGGCGTAATATCGGTACTTAATAGCTTTACGTTAAGCGAAATGTAAAGCAAGCAAGAAATGTTGTGCAAGCTCGATCTAATTGAACCGGTGTGGACTAAGGTTAAAATTATTATAGGAGACAGTATGACAAGCATGAATTTATTCTTTGATACTATTATGTTAATGAAATGACTGAGGAAAGTTGAAGACGTGAGAAATGAATGTTGCAAAATGGGAAAACCGATAAAATTGACTGACGATTTAATTATTTATATGTATGAACCATGATAGTGACAAATAAAGAAAATATAGACTTATTAGTTTTTTGGCTATAATATACAACCGGTTTCGTTTAAGTGCACGCACAGGTAATTTAAAACTACTTTCAGTGGCAGTAATAATGGAATCTTTTTTTTACCATAATATCACTCTATCCCTTCGCCAACCCTATATCACTCTATCTCTCTAATCTATCTAATTGAAAATTAGATAGTTCTTGCAATCCATCCTTCCATCATTAGATCACGTATATATAACATTCACAAGCTCTGTTTTATAATCTGCCTTCCATAGAATATGCTTACATTTGATATAAAAATGTTTTCAGTGGTTATTCTAAATATTAATAATATACATGATCGTCTCCTTTCATGATTTCTCGTAGTGTTTTTTTTATAAAATCCACACAATTTTAAATTGTATACTTATGGTTTATCTCGTTCTAGGAAATAATTTTTGTTATTTCTCATTATATAATTATTGACAAAGCATATCTTGTCAATATTCTATTTTTGTGTATGGGATTACTGCTTTTGTTAGAATGCAAATAGTATAAAAGCAGCTCGGAATTCAGCAAACTTATGTATTACTTAGCGATTAGTTTCTTCTTCTATAAATGTTGAGTTATTTCAAACATTGAAATAATAAAAGTGTCATATTCAACATTTCATCATAATCGAGTTTTAAGAGTGTAAACTGCCAGCTCAGAAAACTTAAAAGAATTATATGGTGGTACACGTTCATGAATGATAATTGCACTAGATGTTCTAATCTGGAGAAATTAATCATGCTTGTAATTAATATAATACCTGTAGTATTTATTATTTTACTTCTAATTTTCTAATCAAATATATGACATAATTAAACAAAATTTGCTCTTTAATGTTTTGAAACGTTCTATTAAACTCTTTGTTAGCTGGAAGAGAGATGTAACCATTGAACATAGACCAATATTGATAACAAAGCTAAGATGATGAAATTTGGCTTTAATGGCTTACATGTCCTTAAAACACAACAAAATCGATTTCTTTTGAAAGGTTAACTTTAATGTAAAAATATCGAAAAGTTATCTAAATACGATTATTTATCATGCAGATATAGCAGTTTAAAAATGAGCGATATTGTATGTCAGTGTGGTAAGGAATAAAAAATAAATATTTCAATTTTAATTAATTTTCACCGCTCAATTGAAAAATGATATATTTTCTAAACGCAGAAAAAAATTGTTTCCAAAATATTATAAAACGATGTTTATTTGAGAACGAATGAACGTGGCAAGTATGATATTAATGAATATATGTGTATTAATTCTTAAGAGAAATGAACTAACCAAATGCAAGTTAACAGAAATATTTTCATTTCAAAGTTCTAAATAATCGCGTCAAAGTATCTTATTTTTGTGAAGTTATTCAGTCCTACAATTTATTAATTAGAGTGAGACGTGCGCGCTTTAAAGCTTAATATTTCGCAAGAATAATTTAAAAATGGAAAATTGTAAATAGGACCTCAGTATAATTATAATGGTAGGTCACAGTCGGTGAGTTGCGCAAAAAAATCGGTCACTCTTAAAATCTACATACATTAAACAATTCCTTTAAGATTTCGCTACGTATAATTCAAGAATTCCATACGGAACATCTACTTACAAAATAAAATATACACTTGCAGAAGAACGCGTATAACAAAACGATAAGGGTTTCGTTTTTGCCGTTTTGCTACAGATCTTTAAAAAGGAAAGCTTACCTTTTTTTGGTATAAGTTAATCCTTATACCAAAAAAAGGTAAGCTTTCCTTATTTGGTGTAAGCTAATCCCTTAATCGTAACTCTACCTAAAATAGCAATTTCTTTTAAATTAATTACCATTAAAGGGGCAAAGAGAATATTAATTATCTTACGATTGTATGATCTAGCAATTAACTATACCGAGTCGTATCCTCCGGATTTAAATATTTTGCCCTTAAAAAACAGAGATTTACAAGTTATAAGCTATAATCTTTACGTTTCTTGAATTCCGTGTAAAATACTATTTATGATTTGAAATCTAATTGTCTAAGGAGTCATGTATATAAGCGACACGGTATTGCACAGTTCAAGTTCTCAAAACGCCGCACACTATTTACATGAACCGTTTCTAGCCACTTTTGACCCCCAGTAGGCCAATTCCTATTTGGGGTAAATGTATAATCCTACGTATTGATCTATTAGCCCTCATGCGAACTACTAAATGTCAATATAGTAGCTTAAATAGGTATTGAAATACGGACCATAAAATACTTAAATTTGACCTTTACTGACTGACTCACTGACTAACAGGTAATGAAAACCTTTAGGACACTTCTAATAATTGTAGCATTATGAATTTTAGCAAGTTTCGAATTTCGTATATGAATAATATAAAATAATTAATTATAAAATAATAAGTCGCGATCCTTAGAGAAGCTTATTAATGCTATTTTCCTCAGTTATAGCGTTTATATATTCTGAATATAAAATAAATATATAAAATATATCACACATATTCTTCACACATAAAATTCTTACTTCAAAACATTATCAATTAGGCCATTAGTTCGAACAAAATTAAAAATACCCTAAAATGTGCTAACGACATCGTTCCATAACTTATATATAGCAAAACCACAAATGACGCTTACGACTTTTTGACTTTCGAATTCAAAGATTTTATTATTTAAAATAATTGACTTCGGTTAAGGTTTTCGAAATTCGATGAATCTTCATGATTTTGAATTTTGTTCGTATGGGAATTTCGGTATCGGAATTTTTATAATATATTTCCGGTATATTATGCTACTATGCCGAAACATTCGACATTTGGATGTTCATATGAGGTAAGAGCTACAGGGGCCATGTACTTTATAAGGATTGAAAATTAATTTCAATAGCAGGAAATTTGAGTCTTGTTTTGTTTCTGTAGACATTTCTAAGCAGTTATAGTACACCATAGAACACAGATTGAATTAAAAGACGATTATCACCACGAAAGGTACAAATGTACACATGTACAAATGTACAAATGTAAACTTTAGAATGTACAATATTTAATTTTAGTGTATGGAGAACTCCTTTTGAACTTGATTTTGAGTTAATAATTTTTGTTACCCGAAAAATATATAACTTCACGAAAACAAAACTTAAATTAAATCTAAGTTTACAACAAACGGTATGAATTATTTTCTACCATTGTTATTTTCCTCCTCAATATTTCCAACATTATTTGATTATCTAATATTGACATGTTTAAGGGATTATGACTTTATTTACGAAATATTAAGAAAACAAAACTTTGCATGTCCATAAAAGGCATGAAATTTAAATATGTAAATAACTCATGTCGACGGTAAACACTCAAATATACGTGTACAGACGCACGCGTCGCGTTTTTCACAAACACACAGACATTTGCACTCGCATATGTCTAAATACTTCGACACTAAAATGTTATGAGCATAATAGACCGTTGGTAATTAAATTATTATTAATGTGAATAGGACGTTTTTGAAATATGAAAAGGATTCAAGCGACTGAAATATCATTCAGTTTCTGACATTACTGTAAGCAAAACAAAAATGTTTTAAGTTTTGATTTTCAATTAAAAAATTCAGTAATCAGTTTGAAGATAACTGGAGCTAATAAAATTGTATTAGTGGTAGTCGCACATATAACTAGAAAAACTATCTTTATTATTTCCGGAAACTCGGTTTTTCAATTTATTGGGGAAAAAAAATGTCTCGGTTTAAATTTTTCCGGCAAGCGAAAACACGCTTAAAGAAAACAGTTTTAATACAATTGGAAAATCGAAATGTAAGACTTGTTTTTAATTTTTGAGGAAACGTATTTATTATAAGAATTTGTGATAAGTATATTACCCTAACAACCATATCAATTACAGTTAGAGGTATTCGAAATTAAAGACTCTAAAAGAAATTAAAGAAACATGCTAAAATAATCTATTTGATAGTAAATTGTCATTTGAAACTAAATAAAATTTATTTAAATCAAACGTAATTTTACTTATTAAAAAAGAAGAAAAACATTTTTAATATGAGTAAAACTCCCACAACGTTCCGTGTACATTTTGTATTCATAATGAATAATTATGAAAAATATAAAAGTTAACCATCTTTATTATGTTACCATTTCCGGAAACTCGGTTCTTCAATTTATTGAGAAAAACACTGGGTTTAAATTTTTCAGACAACCGAAAACACGTTTAAAAAGTATAGTTTAAATTCAATCGAAAATCGAAATGTAAGACTAATTTTTAATTTCTAAGGAAATGTATTTTTAATAAAAAATTGTGATGTATTCTTTACGCTGATATACCGTATCAATTACAGTTAGTTAGAGTAATTTGAAATAAAAAATTCAAATAAAAAAAATTTAAAAAACATGCTCTAAGGGTCTAAATGATATTAAATTGACATTTGGAAATAAAAAAAAATTATTTAAATCAAATGCTATTTTACTTATTAAAAAAGAAGAAAAACAGTTTTAGTACCAGTGAAACTCTCACAAGGTTCTTTGTACATTTTGATACATATAAAAGTTTAAACATTTATATATACATAGTGTTTTACTTAAACATTTTTATGTATGAACCATTTTTACCATATAAATATTTTGCGTCATAAAGTCATCCTTAGGAAACTAAAACATCTTGAATTTCTCTAAAATTATATGACTTACGAAAATCCCTATAAATTCCTATAATCTATAAGTATGCTTCTGGAAAACCTTTTTGTACTTTTTTGATTTAGTAGTTTAGGAAATAGAGGAGAGGTAATATATTTTTTTAAATAAAAAAAAAATTAAATCCTTATTAACAGGCATTTCAAATGAATTAAATCCTTATTAACGCACGAATTTCAAATGTCTCTACAATTACAAATATGTTTGCATTATTGAGATATATGTTGGTCAAATACCTCTACAATTACAAATATTTTTGCAATATAAAGATATATGTGGGTTAAAATATTCATATTTAAATTTCAAGTTCCGTTGTCAAACGGTTTTTAGGAAAAGTCAGTTAAAACAGAGAGACAAACTGATATATCAGCTTTATTATAAGTAATCTGTTTTTTGTTGTTGTTTTGAAGTATATAATTCGAAAACAAACTGAAAAGACATTTTTATTTTTCAAGTTTAAAATATCTGAAAAAAATTTTATATATGTGTATACATACATATATATATATATATATATATATATATATATATATATATATATATATATATATATATATATATATATATATATATATATATATATATTTGATTAGAACTTTCATATAATATTAGTTCAAATAAATTTCGTTAACAATTTTAAGAAATAAAGGCAACTACAGAACGATATTTTTTGCGTATATCCATATGCACTTAGAAGGTTTTTTCCGGTTTTATAATTTTCTTAATTATTTATAAAATTACTCGAGATGGCAATATGTAACAAAGTGCCGACTGTGATTATAAATAAACCTTATATGAAAAATCTAGCACTATCTATTTACTCGACGGGTAAAGAACGCAAAACAATTATTTATGTAATTATACCATTATTTGTCATTATTTATACAATTACATCAACATATGTTTGGATGAAAGGCAAAGCATAAAAATAAACATTTGTTTCAAAATAAACCTCGGTTTATTAAGACCTTTACTCTAGGACAATTTGAGGTAAATAACTCTGTCTCTGATTATTCAGTCTCGATCTGAATGTTATAAATGATATTTGGTGATCAAATCATCTATCAAATCATTGATTTGAATGTGACTTCCTATATGACTATACCATTTCTACTGCATTGACAATGCGCACCCTTGGAGGAACAATTTTATATTTCGCAAATTCCTCATACATGCAACTTTATATTATTTAAATTTTCACTCTTCTACTTCTTTTATACAAACATTGTTTGAGGTGCCCTTTTATTCGAAAGGAATAAATATTGACTTTGGATGTAGGTAGCTTCCTAACTTTTTCCATTGCAAAATTATTTTCGGTTGTTTTGCCCGAATTTCATTTGATAATTTACATATAGTATCAGCGTACACTTATGAAATATCCTACTTCGTTTATTTTAACTTTCAAATCTTTTAAATCACATTCTCTTTGCATGCTATGGTTATAAATTTTAAAAAAAATATGCGAAACAAAAACACAAAGTGTCAAATATTAAACACGTTAACTATATATGAAAGCAACGTATTCATATATAAGGCACTGTACTTTTATTTCTTAACGTTAACAATGTATTAAATTCTGTTAACTTTGATCTGCTAATGTGTTTGACTATACCTCAGCAGTGATAAACAATCTACAATGATAAACAATCTATGAATCTTCAGATATATATTTTGAGTAGACAAAACTTTAATCTGTTATGCACATGGAGTGGTTATACAATATATATATATATATATATATATATATATATATATATATATATATATATATATATATATATATATAACAACTGTGAAAGCCCTGAATATGGACATGGCATCAGACGATTAGCGGCCTCTCTTAATTAATCGAATTATGTCCCAAACTATCATTATTAGCAGTTGAAGACTGCTTTTTAAAATTGAGCTATTATATTTGCCATTCCTGAAACAAAATAATGCATTAATCTTAGTTACGCTCACTGATAAAGCATGGGCCAACTGATTGATCAAAATTTTAGCTCATAACCTCAGATAAATTATATAGATCACAATGGCATCTTCAGCAGAAAACACCTTTCAAATGGCTATACAATTTTATAGCCATTAAAATAATGACAAAACCCAACTCTGACAAATACTTTTATTGTGTGTTCTTGATTACGGAAATGCATGCTATCTTAACAGTATTAAAGTAGTTTTAAAAAATTAGAACGCAATTAAAGGAAACTACGCGATGTAGTATTATTTCTACTTTCTTTAAGTTCTTTACAACTACCTAGGTTTCATTGGGTCGTGGTAAAGAACTTAAAGAAATTAGAAATAATAATTCATCACATAGTTTCATTTAATTGTTAATAATGAATTTCTACAAAATTAACGCCAAATATATTCAAAATTAGAACACCTTAAATATTTCTGCATTAACTATATTTTAGCCTACGAATATATACTTGTTTATAATATATAAGAACCAATTTCAATTACTTGCGAGATATATGAACCGAATATTATTTAATGAAGAGATGGTCATTTCAAAAATGAGATACGAGTCCATGAAAATACAAAACGCTTACTTAAATCGTTATAACCCCGTAGAAATTAGTCTTTGTCGTCGTTATTCTTCTAAGACTGTATTACAATAATAAATAATTCGCCCCATCTGCCGGCGGGCTGTAAATAAAAAGCATTTGAGAACATTAAATACAAGTTGGCCGAACATTAAGCGTATTAACAGCACACTGTGCTGCCTTCGTGCGACATTCATAACGCTGTTCATGAACCTTAAATAAGTAAGCTAGATATGAAATAAAGAATTTTTGGAAGTTTTCCTTCTTTAAGCGCGTTATGAAAAAATAATGAGAGTGAAATTTTACGTTGCAGGCGAACGATGCAACAAAAATCGACAGGATGAAGTTGCTCACTAAATATATATTTACATGCGTGTAGTAACTGAGTATATTCATGATAGTTATTAGGTATATGTAAATACATAACACGTCTTTTATATTCTTACAAATCTAAGTTATATCTGTGTTTTTAAACAATATTTTTTAGTAATTGAAATTTAATAGCCGTCCTAATAATAGAAAGAAAATTTATTTATTGTGAACATTCGTAATAGAAATAGTGCTTTTAATCTCTAGGTTGTTTGCAATCCTGTAAAAGGCTTTTAGTGTTAAAAGTTTTTCAAACAAGAAAGAAAACCAGTTATCTCTTCTAAGTTTTTTTAAGAAGTTTTTTTTTAATTCCTCTCTTCTTTGAACTAATCAATCCGCTTGATGAATGGTCCTAGCTACGCAGTATGCGATGCTTGTTCAGATCTTTCTATTCTGTCATTTCTTCTGATCGTTAATTGAATTTTTTGCGTTATGTAAATTAATTCGTTGGTTTCTAAGATCTACCCTCATTTGTTTTAATCACATTTTTATAATGCACATTAGCTAGACGTTCTATCTAATCTGGTCAGTTCTCGACGCTAATCTGGTCAGTTCTCAAAAGAAGCTGGCCAGAAAGTTTGGACTCGGTCGAGCTGCACAGTTGTACAAATGATCTTAGAAAATACTGTTTATATTTTTACCCTTGACAGTCGATTAATTCTGATCACGATTCGTCATTGGTCGATCAAATTTTATCATCGGTTATACGATCGCGGTTTGTCGACTATTTAATAAGTATCAAGCGGCCCAAAATATCGTTCACGTTTAGAGTAAATATTAGATATACTAAGACATTTCTAATCATGTTCTAAATAATAAATCGTTTCCTTCATGGTATAATCAATTTTTTTTGCATATATCGTTGTTTTACCATAACTCAGCATCAAGACTTGGGTATACAGGCTATACCGAAGCTTTATTATGGATTGAATTTTATCCAGTTTATTGTAGAAGGAATAGGTAAAAAAAAATTATGTAAATTGAACAAAATGTGGAAATATTTGAGTGGTAATTTATTTATATTACTAAATATTTCTTAACACATTTAACACACTATTTATACATATACCATTTTCCTAAATATTGTTTATTAATAAGTTTATAGTATTAGTAAATTAAGTATTAATAAGTTTATAGTATTCGTTTTTAGTAAACAATTAATTTAATTAATTTTAACAAAATATCAATACATGTTTAGAATGGTCGTGAGTACAGAAAAACCAAATTTATTAACGAACATAGCGGCGATTAAATTTCTTAGTCACTTTTTGAATTTATGATTAAGCACTTTCTCAACCTTAACATTTACGTAAAAGGAAAAGTAGGCACGAAATTACTTTTTATTTCCTTAACCCTGTACTACCAGCGAAAAATGAATGGAGGTTGAGATGGACATCATTTGAATATAAGTACATATTTGACGATAACATTATAATAATACCATAAAACTTTCCCTTCACGGGAGTGAGGTATAATTTTTTTTACTGAACACAGAGCTAGATAGCCCTTGATGTATACAATATGGGTGTATTAGTTCAAAGCCGCAAAAAATTAAATATTTAAGGGATTATTTTTTTTCCCTTCAATGAGAATATAACTGTTAATTTGTACAAAAACTTCCCTAATTAACATGTATCATTTGATGTGTTTAACCTTGCGTTTCCGAGGTCACTTTTTAATACCTTAACCTCTCATGCCTTTTATTAGGTTTATTGTTATCCGTAGTTTAGTAAGAAGCTACTACTTTGACATTGAGACTTTTAAAACTGAACTCAAAGTTCGACCCAACGAGTCGTATACAAGCGTTGTAAAATTTTCTACAAGTTCAGTTAAGGGCGAAAAATGTAAACAATCGCACTGTTTTGTTCGGCTTATTTGTTTACACTTTCTTATTTTTTATACTTGCCTCTTTAACTCTTTAAATGTATCTCCTCCCGAGTTAAACTGCAAAGGCGTTGTTTTCAATCGTTCATGATGATAGAAAAGTAATACGCTTACTTCTCTTTCTTTATCATTGAACTTAAAAAAAATTAAATATTTCGTTGTTTTCTTTTTTTCAATCACGTAATAAGGAGAAATGTTTTTTTTTATTTAACCATTTTGAAATTAATTCATATACATCTCCCAATTGTAATTGTTAAATATTTTATAATTAGTACACATAAAACTTAAAGTTATTTGTTATAAAATTTTCATTAGGAATATTCCTAAATATGGAAACAATCAATTAATCCTTATCAAAATAAATGTTAAAGTCATATTAAGTGCTTTCTCTAAACAAATATTACCCTTCACACTTTATAATTATCAGTAGTTTAAGAGAAATTGAAAGGATTTTGAAAGTAAATGATATAAGAAATGTTTATTTTGATGACGTTTGGTACGATGTATTCCAAATGGTTAGGAGAACGAAGAGAAAAAAGGGCTAAGCTGGATACGGAAATATTACAAGCACATTTATGTCAAAGTCAAAATTTCAGTTGTGTATTGAAGGAATCTTATTCCATCACCATGCAATCAGGTCAGAAGAAAGAGTCATTGATCCAAAGACTGAAAGGATTATTTTGTGATTCCGTTACATAAGAAACGATTCATTAAGAAATCTAAAACTACTTCATAATTACCCTAAGTAGACTCGCACATAAGACCTTATTGCACGTTGTGAATAGTAGTATCAAATTTTATCTTATATGGCGGATTCTTAAAGAACTAATTGGTCTTTTTTCTTATGTAATTGCGGTAGAAGAGAGCAGATATTGAATATACGGCAATTGACGAAAACGTACCGTAATTACAAATTTCAATGGTCTTCTTTATACTTTATATACCATTTTAAAATTATAAACTGAATCAGATAATTGACTTTTAACAAAAACAAGGTATCAACAGTTAACAATATGCTCTCAAAATTTTTGAACTAGGCAAGGGCGTTAGGTAGAGCTGAATTCTCTCCCTGATCCTTTTCAGCATTTTTGGTGAGTACATTAATCGGAAAACTTTGGCAGATTGAGAGAGAGGCGTTATTACTTGCGACTTAATAATACAAAATTTGCCTTATACCGAAGATAAAGGTACCCTTTATAATATACCCCCGTCAAAGGGGAAATTATAAAGGAGTTAATTGATAGTGTACAGATTAAAAACCGAAAACTTGATCTAAGCATATATTACTTAAAAACCAGAATAACTATTGTTCATCAAGGCAACAATCTCACTTAGATCTTCCTCCATAAGCTTGAAGTTATCAGTTACTTAGAATCCACACTATCCAATCAGTGACTTTATTAAGTAGAAATACGGAAAAAGATGCAAATCCCGAATAATGCTATGACTAGTCTCACATAAATATGACGAAACAAAAATATCTAGAAAATCTTGTATCCTTTACCACAGGAAACACTGATTTTTTTTAGAATATCAAAAAAGCGGTGCACCCATAATATTCCGAAAGTGCTTTATAATACGTTTCCACTCTTATATTGCTGCAGAACTTTAATTTCGTTACACAGACATATCTTAATCTACGCTTTATGTTCATAGAATTCACGTTTTGATATTGGCATTTCTAATTCTTAAAAAAATTACTTAAATCAATGCTTTCTCTAGTCTTTTTTCTCTAGCTTGTTTTCGCAACACAGAAATACAATCCTTTACTAAATTCTTACTTTTTTCTAATATACCTAAACGATGTGATGGCAATTTAGAAACTGTGGTATTTCAAAGTAATGACACAAACATCAATATTCAATATGTGATATGTCTTTGAACTGTAAGCGCTGCATACATCTATTAATAAAATATTGGACATCTTGCGTCAAGAAAGGAAATTAGCGAGAAAATTTTACTTGGTTCTTAGATTTTTAGAAAAAGTCTAATGAAAAACATCGTTTGTTTATGATACCTAGTAAACATGCTCTCTTTGGAATTAATTAAAAAGATTTATTTACACGATATAAATGATAATTTTTATTAAAAATAAAAAACTGTATATGACGATCGGGAAAATTTGAATATGAAGATTATTGGAATCGATTGAAAAATTCATTAAACAGTGATTCATATACGTCGACAATTATCTGAAGAATTAGATGTCACTCGAGAAGTAAGAGAAAGGAAGAAATCATGGGTTAAGGCTAATGATAAATCAATATTTTCAGTATCCTAGGTTTAAAAATGACGAATGGTGGTAAATTTTTGCATAGCTAACATTCCGCGCTTTTCCTAATTTCTTCTAAACCTCTTGAATCTTATTAGAAATTAATAATTATTTTAGACATCTTTTGAATTTTAATCCTCTAAAATTATGCCGATTTTTCAAATAGTCTACTGAATGGAGAGGCTGGCCTCTTTTTGAAAGTAAAGATGCTCGTTTACATATTACTAGTATGGTGATGAATATTGTCTCAAATATATTCAAATGAACAAATCTCTAGCAAATCGCAAGAACAGAAAGGTGAGCTTTGTTCTTTTTTAAATTTCTTAGCCTAGCAAAGAAAAGAACCTAAGATTATCTTGAAAGGGATATTAAAGATTTAACGGGACTATCATCCTGGTTTTAAGGAAGGGAATTCATAAATTATATATATATATATATATATATATATATATATATATATATATATATATATATATATATATATATATATATATATATATATATGCCTAGCATACATATGTATGTAAAGCAACACAGATCCAGCTTATGATGAGCATTATGGTTAATGTCCCATTAAAACCAATACTCTAAATATTATGTAAAAAACGAAAAAAATGTACTAAAAGAATTGTTGCAGAGTTTAATAATCATTTCGAATATTCTTCATGATTATTTCAGGATGACAAAATTAAATAAAAAATGAATGACGAGATTCTTCATGTGACCTCTGAATCAACAGCGCTTAAGTTTGCTCCTGAGTTTTTGAAGCTCGGTGACTTTAAAGGAGATTGTGACTGAAAACAAAATTATCATTCGTCATTTAAGTTTAAGTGCGAACTATAATCCATGTAATGGTTTAAAAAGGACACAATACAACAGGTTCAAAATGTAGTAATATACGGAAAAGCTGATAGATTTTTTGCAGTGTTCGAGTATTTATCACGAAAATAGGGAAGTGAAAAGAAATCGATTCATACCATGTTTACGTATTAGAACAAATGAAGGAAATAATAAAAAGGAATTACAAGAGAAAATAGTCAAAAATTTCTCTCTTTTCTTCCTTTGTTCTTTATTTCACTGGCCTGAAAATATTCTGAAGACAAAATTAACGTATGGCAACATTTAAAAAATAAATGTTTTTTCTTTCTTTACCTTTGATACTCTCATTGTCGTAATAGAAGTCAAAGGAAGATTTTTCTTTAAGAACATAACATACTCTAGAAATTTAACTTAGCATTCTTTCAGACCTATTTCAACATTCACTACTTTCTGAAATTGAGTTTTGTTTTAGTTTTTTTTTTGTTGCTTGTCGATTAATTTATTTTTACACTTGTAATTTTATAATTATTATAAATTTCCATAATGTTTTTTTTTTTCATTACTTTTCTCAAGATATAAAGTAATTATTGTTCTGAATATTTCCACTATGCGACTCCGTATTATTATCGGCCGACCAGTCAACTTATCAGTTATTTCATCTTTATAAATTGTATTAAATTAATACTTATCAAGTTCATCCTTCCTAATTAAAACTATACATAATATCAGAGAATTTTATAAAACTTTTGTTAAGAGTTTGTCATCGTTACACAAAACTTCTTTCATTGGGTTTATGTAATGACAGTGAAATCGAGCTAACTATACACTTGTTAACTTCAAAGATTCAACAATCAACGAACGTCATCTGGTTCTTGTGGAAGATGAGGTCAGATTCATTGACGCAGACATCCAACAATAGCCAAATCAAGGCCATAAAATTTATTTGGCGGTTCGTAAACATTTTATTACAAAAGTTAAAATATCAGGAATAGAGTATCATCAGGTCTCAGGGATGAGAAAATCAGAAAGTTGATAATTTTTTTATAGATATGGCAAACAAAGTAATTATTATTTTTAGGAAAATTCAAAGTATTTAAGGTAAGAGTCAATAGTCAAGATATTTACTATTTATTAGATTCAGGAGCAGATATCAATATATAGTCTTCCAATACTTTAAAAAAATAAACTATGTCACATTGTAAATAAATGTAATCTCAGGGTGTATAAAATTGGAGGTGTTGGTCAGGTTCAGTCAGATCTACTTGTTTTGTCAGTGTAAATTCTTCCTTTCGTTTAAGCAAGAATATATTCATTTTATTATAAAATTCAATAGTTTAAATTAATTTTACTATAAAACAATTGTTACAAAATATAGAAATGTTTGTCAGTGCCTTTATCCCATCTACCACCTCAAACTAGTGAGGCGCACTTCATGTATGGATCCTCTAAGAAAAGTCTCGTTCACACTACTAGAAGTTCTTTGTGGGGAATTGGGCTTAATAAAAGGCATGAAGGTTATTAAAAAATCAGTAAATCAATCTGACATTTCAGTCAACTGCGTCAGTCCGTGAGCTCATGTGGACAATCAGTGAAAATTAGTTGATCAGTCTACCCAGTTTAGTTATCCAGATTCAGTCGAGTCAGACAAAAACAATACGTCAGCAGGGCGTGTTAAGTTATACGGTTAGAAAATAATTTATAAAAAATAAATTACAAATGATAAACAGTTAGAAAAAAATTTAGGTCCAGAATTCAATGGTCAACACTAACTAGTCGGATCGTATTGTAAAAATGACATAATTTTTATATAATATATCCCCAATGTTAATAAATAATAAGAAATAGGTATCTTGAAGCTTATAACGCCATTGTTTTCTTTAATATTAATTAAATAAAATTAATTAAGTTCTAGTAGAATTTAAGATAGCAGTTTCCAGTGTGGCAACCCCGGATACTTTATTGTTGGCCAGTAACTTAACTTCCTGTTTTCATAAAAATTATAAAATTAATAATCATCAAGACCATTCTTTGATTAAGACATTATCTTTATAAAACTTTTATTAGCTCTTAAAACTTTGTACAGACTGTGATTGTCGCAATATTTGTTGAAAATAAAAACTTATTATAAATCACATTTTCTGTATGTTTTTCTCAATAAAACAATTCTTGGTAAATTACCCGTATGTTTTTTCAGGTGTTATAGTTTTATTTCGACTAATATATCAATTAAATTCATCTCTGTCAGCAGAAATTTATATTATATTCTAACTTGTGCTACACCTGCTATTTGGTAAACCTGCTAATTATTCCAAATACTTTTGGATTGTTATAGAAATTTCTTGAAAATCTCTGGTCGGGTATGTAAAGAGGACAGTGTTCGATTTTCTATTCAGTTTGCAAACGAGTTTCGGGAAGATGAAAGAACAAACAAAACATGAAAAATTCACAAAGGGGATTTAAAGTAATTACGCTTACGGAGAAAAGCGAGGTAGTCTGTACACAGCGATACGTGAAGGTACGCCCTTGTTCCCAAGGATTCAAATTTTAATCTCTTCGATAATTCTCATCGAGGCAATCTGCTACATTAAATTTTAAAAAATTAAAAAATTTTATTGAAAAAGTTGGAAGGTTTAGTTTGATTTGCAAACAGAGTTACTTTCAAATTCTCATACTGTAATAAAAGAACAACTTCGTGGTTTGAACCAGAAATGAAAATATTCCGTTTCGCTAGACACGAGTTAATATTGATGAACCAAGAGAGAAGATTGATTAGTTCATAAACTAATTATAATACGGTAGATGTAAATTATGTCTCTTTTTCGGCCACATTTGCTTTTATTGATTTACGAATTAGTTACTAAGTAAAAAATACTTATCAACTGCAAATAAGGTAGAAAATGAATGGCTTGTTTTAATCAACTTTCGTAGCAACCAATGAAGTTTCATTTTTAATTCATATTTTACTTTCCAACACATTAAGGTTAAATTTTAATAATATGCAATTGACCAAATTAATAACATAATCATCTTTTAAAATTGTTTAAATAACATAATTTAAATAACAATTTTCATTTATTAATTGAATTACTATATATGTCTACTTTTATTTACTATATATATATATATATATATATATATATATATATATATATATATATATATATATATATATATATATATATGTATATATATATATATATATATATTAATTGAAATATTATATATGGCTATAAATAGGAATGACTTATTGACTGTTTGAACGTTAATTGAATTACATCCAGACAATTTTGTTGTATAACTTCCGTTAATTAAAAACTACAAAATACCTGAGATTTTTTAAGCTATCATAACAATATATTCTCTCCTGATTTTATTCCCCTCAAAGCACAAACACCTCAATTAAGACAAGTTTGAAAACGTAAAACGCGATATGCAGGTAGATATGGTTGTATTAAATTTAGGGTCACTTAGCTTTAACTTGTTTTATAATTTCATAATTTATTTTTAAATTATGTAAGATTAGATCTGTTAGCTATCTTATTACACTATTATTACATTATTGTAATGATAACATAAAATCCAAGCGCAATCGTTCACAGAATCAAAGTTAGCATTAAAAAGTAAACATTGAAACTTGGCATTTATTAACCGAACAAGAATGAATTCAAACGATCAACAAATATTTTTGCATTGAAATGGGCGGTGATCGTCTTTTTGGCAACCAAAACCTTTCCGCCACTCTATGATTATTAAAAACTCAACGTACACTCTCATCCATGTACGGCGGCTTCGATTCATTCGATTTCAATAAATCACAGAGAATATACGTTGAAACTCAGCCAACTCGTCAAATAAAAAGTCAGCATTTCTGTAAGAATGACGGGCTAATGCATTTTGCGAATCAATATGACAGGGTTACATCATAAAATGGTAATTTGATTGCATATTTAGTTTCCAATATTTATATTTGGTGATATATGCAAAGAATCCATTACTTTCTTTTATGTGAAAACATATTTTACACCCGGAATCGAAGTTAGTTCTGATTTAAGAATTCAAATGGAACATAACAATTTTCGTGGATAAGGAGTAGTATCCATTTAAAATAAATGGATATTATAGATTTAGTTTAATTTTTATTTAAACACAACATATAAGTTTTGTAAAGAAAAAAAACCAAATCTTTATAAAATCAACCCCGTGCCCGTCATCATCTTGTCTTTTTGTCACCGTCGTTTTCATCATAAACCGTTTAAAAAAAAGAACTTGAAATTTGGCATAGCGATAGAGCATATTAATCCGCTTATATTTAAAATACAATAAAAAATAATCTATCAAATTTTAAGACCGACTTAAAATGATTTCAAATTATTTCTTTTAAAATGTTATCTAAGATAGTTCCATAGTATTACTAAAATGTCCATAAACACTTTAGAATAATCTAAAAATATTTCTGTGAAATTTCTTGTGAGAGTCTAGACTTTGTTAAAAATATACACAAGAAAGCCACCTTCCCCTCTCGTATCTATCTCCGAAACTGCAGTTAGATTAGTTAACCGGTTAAATGCGCATAATACTCACACAATGTAGAATCCGTACAAACTTACATACATATAATAATTTATATATTTAAGGGTAAATATATTTTCTATTAAAGTATTAACGTTACTTTTAACTATGAAAATGTATTGCCAAGTATAATCTCCATTTCTCAAAAATACTGTTCATACTGATGTTTCTTTAATATTTTTTTAATTATTTAAGCATATGAAAAATATTAGAGCTAACAAAAAGCTCGAAGGTAATGGAGTCTTTTAGCTAAGCCTAGTAATCAAATATGTCTAAAAACGCAAAATTTGATTATCCGCCAACTGATTACTTTTCTCTAAAAAAATAATTAATAATATATTTATGTCCTATTCAATGAACTCTTTTCAATGTATTCCACATGTCTATGCAGAAAGGATTTTTTTAGATCCACTTTACATATTCCCGACCGTACATAAAAAGAAAATTTAGTCATTTCAAACACCATAAATGTCAAATTTTTCTTTAATTTTGTTTATGATTTAGAAACCCATAACAAAGAGAAAGATGGACGGACGAACAGATAGACGACGTTGCCACAATAATATGCTTATGTTCAGACCCTTTGGGTACGTAACTCTGGAAAATAGCATTACTAGAAGTTCACCTAAGCTTACCGGATAACTGTGGCGATGATTCCAAACCTCATAGATTATGAGAAATTCATGATATTCTTACGCTTGTGAAAGATATAACAGACAATACGTTTATGCGATAAAAAATAATATTAATATGATTAATAGATTAACGGAATTATTATTACCCTTAAATGTTAATATGTGCCTGAATACGTCAGTATTTATTATTATGTATATTTATATATATATATATATATATATATATATATATATATATATATATATATATATATATATGTATAGGTGTATTTTATTATATACACAGGTAAATAATAATAAATATAAGACTCAAACAAAAGATAATACAAGCAAGACGAACTTCCAGGAAGCTTTGAATATTAACTTGAACAAAGAAATGAAGATATGTTTGTGGAAGAGCTTTAAATGATAAAAACTTTTGCCGCCGTTACACGATGAAAGTTTCGCTGCCGAAATTACTCGTGCCATTTTTTTGCATTTATTTTCGAAAAATTGTAAAACCCTTTCAATAATTAAAACCTTTCATAAAGATTTGGTTTTTTAAAAAGATTTGGTTTTTTTTATAATTTGGATTTGTTTTTTTTTCTTTACAAAACTTATATGTTGTGTTTGAACAAAAAATAATACTAAATCTATAATATCCATTTATTTTAATTGGGTACTTTCATTTTCTTATTATTTTTTATATTCTACTTTCAAAAATCTAAAAAGCGAAATTATTAAATTGGTAGTTGGAAATAAAAAACTGAACTTATTTAGATTTATGTTATTAAATCGTCATTTTTCATACTCATATCTATATACGATTAATTAAGTGGAGTAGTATTACTAAAATGTCCCTAATTATTCAATGGGCATCTTTTAAATAAAATTTAATAAAATTCGTTTGTAATACGAATTATTTTAAATTTGTATATCAATAACCATAAATTAAAATGCAACTTTTCCATTTTTTCATATAATCATCCTCAATCTAAATGAAAGTACATCGTCTATCTTGAGCCAGCTTAAATAAGCATCAGCATTTAGCCGGCCATCTCAATGCGATGCTCGCCTCGATAAGAAATGTATATTTAAAAGTGCGTTTATAGTTAGATACTTAATTTCCATAAGAAATTTAAAAAGCGTACTTTTTAGCTCAATTTATGCTACAACTTTTTTAGTTTGGAAAATTAATTTATTTACCTTTCTACATTATTTATCTTTTGCTTCCATTTTTAAAATCTCATCCATAACGCGGGATATTATTTTCACGAAAATGCAAATATATTATAGCGAGGTGTAAAGGCAATGTACAAGAAAAAAGGTATTTAATGTACGTTATAATTAGTAAATATAATACAAATAGGGTAAAGTCATCGATAATAATTTATGTAACAGATTTACATAAAACGGAGAAATATTTTCCCTTCTTGTATGTACTAAAAAATTTGTTTTTGTTTGATTTCAAAGTGATTGATTTCTAGTACTATGTCTCGTAAATAAAACATGTTTTAAGGTTGACACTTGTCACATAAACCACTAATGCGTTCCTAATTAGTATCATATAAAGAGTATGATACAAATCGTACCAAACATAATTAATTATATCTCTTCGTTTAGCAGACTTTCGGTTCTTCCTATGTATGCCAGCACACAAATAGAAGTCTCCAAAACCTGACTAATTTAATAGAAAAGGGTCAATAACAATTTCACGATATATATATATATATACATGTAATAAAAATTGCACTTACGTAGTGACCCTCAACTTTATTCCCTTAAGAAATCAAATTGTAAATATTATGATTATGCTCGAAACTACAGGAATATGATTTTAAAATTCTCTATAACAAGAATAAAAACCACCTAAATACGAAAAACATTATGTGTACTATTTTGGATTTTGGACGATGCTTTGGGTTTTGTATTCTTTGGATACATATAAAAATTTAAACATACGTAGTATTTTATAATAAACTGATATTTTCGCCACGTTAATGTATTGCCTTGTATATCTTTCACACGTACATAAATATAGTAAATTCCTCATTAACTTTAAAATCTAGAATCAACGCTATAGTTCTACAATCAAGTTTACATAAAATTCCAGTAACGCTGTTTTTACATATTTTTTCCGATGTTATAAAAACTACCTTATATATAAATCAGATATCTTCATAACTATTCTTTCAAATCACTTTCTTCCAATTTATTTTTCCAAAGGATATTTAAAATTAATTTTTTGCTTTTACAACAATAATAAATAAAATATTAATGCGAATCCCGACGAAAATAAATGCATTAAACGAAAACAAAGATACTGGATCGTTGTGTGTAAGCATCGATGATAATGAACAAATATTACAGTACAAACACGTAGAAAAATATAAATAGGTACAAAAAAATATTAAGTTAAATCGGTAACGTAACTGGTAACTAATTTAAATATCTTATATTAAAAGTAATAATATGACACGTTCTGTATGAAATGAAGGAGTACCCATTTTCATTTCATGGCGCATGAGTTCATCGAGAGTAAACAAAAATCAAATCTTAGTTCGCCCGTGAATTGAAATCAAGATATGCGCATTAGACATCTCAAGCTTTAAGTAGTTTTCGATTATTTTTTTATGTAGTTTTCGATTATAAATTTGAACGGTGACATTGTGATTTACTAAATTTTTCTCTCGTAAAAAACATTAATGAAATCAAATTAATGTAAAAATTTCAAAAGTACGACGAAAAGAAAGTAGGTTCTGAAAATTTAAATGTGGTCTTACAAAAAGGTGACATTGTGATTTACTAAAAAAGCGTGAAATTATTAAATACAATTTTAAAGTACTTTTCTTAAATACTTCTTTGTTTACGAAGTTTAAATAACATATAATCTGTTGTAAGCATCTATGTATTTAATAAAAAACTCTTGTTTCATAAATAATCAATCACACTGTTAATCAAAACAAAGATAGTTTTAAAGTAATAATATTTTTAATAAAATAATAATAGTTTTAATAATATATATTTATTAATTTTTATCAACCAATATAATATACAATCAACATGTGGTATCAGTGTAAATCTGATTGAATTTTAGAAGGAAAATTTTGTAGATCCTATCATATAATGAAAAAATGGAAAGGTAAGCATTCATCACGACCAAATACAATGTTTTGATACTTAAAATATTCGATAAGTCTAGACGCAAAGCTCTGGCTCACTCATTAACTTCTTTAAAAAATCTCTCGAAATCTTGGCTAACATTATCTTACTACTTTTTGTAGTTAACATTATAAAGAGACTTTTGGTCCACAAAGAAACTTTTTGTGGTCCGCTAACTGATACAGACCTGATAGTGCCATATTTTATCTAAATATCTTTTCCTTTTTTTGTACTGTCTTCCTTTTATTTTTCAATAGTGACGAGAGCATCGTTACCCATTCACGGTATGTACCTTTGTTGAGATAATTTCGACCGCATTCACAACTATCTTAAACTTGAAATGTTTTCCAAAGACCTACTACACGTAGCACAATGTTTGATCTGACTATAGTAATATACTCAATACTTCCGTACGTAAAATAATAAATAATATGAATAGCCCAGCATCACCAATGTCTAAAAACTCTGTCTCTTCCTCTATAAAAGGCTTCTTATTAGATACCTATTTTGATATTATACATACTTTGCCATTATTAAGTATGAACCAATTGTTTTATTAAAGATAAAATATTGGTCACAGAAATAAATATAGTTTTTTAGATATTTCAGACTCAGTTATACCTTGGATATCAATTTTATAAACCAAAATCTATTTTTCAAAATTAAGTTACTATCTGAGTTATAAAATGTCGTAAGTAACAAGAAAACTTGTGCATATATATATATATATATATATATATATATATATATATGTGTGTGTGTGTCTGTGTGTGTGTGTGTGTGTATATATATATATATATATATATATATATATATATGTGTGTGTTTAGAGTCATAGAAATATACTAAGAATGTATGAACTTTATAAAAAATACCTAGTCTTATATATAGTTTTAACGAGAAATAAACAAATTTTTAGATCTAGTATTAGTCAAATATAAATATATAAACGTCTGTGATACACCAGGCGATGGGTTAAGTTTATTTTGTGCTCAGTGTACTGTAATAATGCGTACATTTATAGAGCTAGATCAACTATTTTACAGCACATAGATTGTTAAAAAGAGCTTCAAGTTTACAGTTATAATAAGCATGCTCCGTGGCATATCTATTTACGAGTCAGTATGTGATTTAATCATAAACCTTTGAACAATACGACAATTGAATACTAAGGTGCTGATTTGAAGGTGAAAATAACAGTCCTGTAAAAAGTCTACGTTTCTCAGGTAGTACATTATGGGTCATTATCACATCTATTTAGATGGCGGGTATAAGGATGTTTTGCACTAATCCAAATCAATTTGCAGGTGAGCGTTAAATTTTAACTTGAAATTGATGATATGGCTAAAATCAATTTGACCCTTTAAAAAGTGCCATTTTAAAAAAGTTGGAAATCGCGAAATGGTGAAAGAAACCAACTGAAAAAGGAAATATTAAAACCTAATAAAAAATTAACATTTTGTTAATAAAAAAATTTGACAAAAGATGAGAAATATCAAAAACTTTACTGTAAAAGGGCCAAATTCCTCTTTAAAAAGTTAGTCGTAAAAAGTGGTGGGACAAAAACAAACAAATTTTTGCAAAATTTGTTAGAAAAATGTATATCAGCAGTAGGTGTAAAGCTACCTAGAAATATTGAAAAGTATGTCCATCACAACATTGAACTTGGTTACAGTAAATAATTTTTAAAAAATTATCAATTTAGCAATCAAATTAATGTAGAGAATAAATTCTAAAGGCTTCGCAGATTTAATCATATTCCAAAACGATTAATAAAAATTCCAATTTAATTCACCATCTCCGTGACTTACTCCGATAAGAATGGCCCACGTTGTAGCTTGACGCTGATTAAAAACGAATCACTTATCATATAATAATATCCTTTTAGCTCTAAAATACTTAGTCTGCAGAATTCGAGCCTTATCATTAGAAACCCCGTGTCGGACCTATTCGGTTATTTGTAATTTATGCATGCACGCGTCGGCGCTCCGGTACCTTTCACACAAACGCGCCTAGACTCATAATTATTTTGCTTGTTTATGTTTCTTCACTACATTTAATTAACTCGCGTTATCTTTCTTCTTTGAAAAAGGCTTATAACCTTACGAGTTACGTTGTTAATACAGTATCATATTATTCGAGTTAGGTCGTAAGCGAAGGCGGCGCTCGAAGCAGACCGTAAACCGCGATTCGAGACAAGTTTAATTAGGACTGTTTCCTTGGAAAATATCAGATTAAAGGATGGATTTAAAATAAGTTAATATGTTACCGACAGTCAGTGCGTAAACATTTTACCTGAGTTTTGTTCCTTCTATTTTATGCTTTTCAAAAAGATAACATTATTCTTGTATTTATCGAACCATCACATGTCATAAATTATTATACGTCTGAGTGTCGAGTTCCCTATTTGTACATCAAAATATCACAACTTAAACTAAATTAGAAATTATAATTGATTATACGTCACATATAATTACCATGTTAATTTGAAGTCTGGATAGTAAGTGATTTTTTTTCATAAAATTACGAAAAAACAAATTATTGCATAACATAAGAACTCGTTTAACTAGTTCCAATTAAATAACAAAGTAATCAAAAAATGAGAAGCCCAATTTCCATAGCCATTATGAATTACAATAAAGTTTTTATTTATTTATAAACCTTGTCGGTAATTGTTTATGTTACAGAAAAGGATTGAATCACATCCACTTGTGAACTGCTTACGATGTATTAGTGATGGTCGTCCCATGTTAGATGTCAATAATATTGAACAAATCCGGATATAAAGCCCTTTTCAGTAATTTAAATTTATCTAGCAAATATCTGCAAGAAGTAGGTTGCTACTATTACTTGCCTACTTTTTAGGACTAACTTTTGAAACAGAACTTGGCTATTTAAATTAATGTTTTTCCTGAGATTATGTTATGCAATATCCTGTTAAGTACGAATATAACTCTCGCTATAGTTTCATACACACTTTTAGCCCAACAAACACTTAAAGATAGATAATAATTCTTTTAGATTATTTATAAATAATATTAATTTTAATTAAGTAATTATATTGCCTATTATATCTTTGACAGGCGTAAAAATATACTAAGCCATATATTTATCTATATCATATTTTAAAAAATATTAATATTTCATGTACCCTCTCTAAATTTCTTTATAAATGTTTTTGACTATATTATATTTTATAATATTGCGATTTATAAATGCGATTTAATTTTCTATATCACTACGCCAATTATTTTCAACATTATTTCAAGTTTCTACACCAAAACATTTCAGAGAAAAAGTTATGTGACACAGGCATAGATGGACAGAAACATACATGATCTTATAAATTCCCTTTTATTTTGAGGAACAGAAACCTAATTAAAAGATAAATATCTCGTCAAGTCTTATAAGTCATCAGCATATGCGAAATATCTCTTCTTACAATGAAACGGTTGCAAAATTAAATATTTTTAATGTGTTAAATTATTACATAACCTTATTAATATATGCGTGTATAAATTACTTAGATAGTAAAAATATGATAAGTATGTAAAAACAAGAAACGATGAGTAGCAATAGTCAAAGAATAGTAAATGGCTTATTTACCTAAGCCTAAAAAATTGTATTTTTAGTCATCTAATAATGAAAGACCGAAAGATAGACGTCCGAAGATCCAGGCCAACAGGAGATGTGAAACAATTTAACCAAATATATAAAATAATTAAATATACCTATTCAAATAAAGAAACCGTGTAAATAATCAATCATGACGCAGAATAAATTCTTAGATAGGTGAATATGAGATGACGGTGAAATTAAGGTGTCGACAACAAAAAGCTTATCACTAAGCATAATTCAATTTCCGCTATAAAGCTATCGATATACATATCCAAACTTAAAACTAATAACATGAAACTAACTAATAAACAATATGACGCCTGTACGCCGCCAAGTCTAACGTCAACAGCTTACGTATGTTTATTCACATTTAGCGCTGTATCACAAGCCGATTTCAATATAAATCGCGTCTCACACTGACAGTTGAATATATTTGAATGAAGAGCGAGAGTACATTTCCGTGTCATCTCAAGACGATCAAGAATCGATATGTAGATAAGGCTCTACGAACTGGGGCGAGTCGGGCCAACAGCGACTCGACGTGTCTTGTGTCTGTTGGGATTTAATCAATTGCACGACAAACTTTTGTATGTTTGGGTTCAGTATTTACATCGTATCAGATTGGCTGGACACCTACTTGATAAAATAATAGTTTCTGAGTCGTGGTAGAGATAAAATCATGAAATAAATATACGTCTAAAATGTCGCATAAAGTATTATTTTATTAGCCAACCTAAAATATAATATCAAATATAGTTAATTAAGGAAACAATTTTTCATAAATCAGAGTAGTGAAAATTCAGAATATGTTACCGAATTTGAAAAAAAAGACCTGTTAAGTTTAACTGACGGCGAAATTAACGTCTCAACAACAAAAAGCTTATTAAAAAAAGAATTAAATTTCCGTTGCGAAGCTATTGTTACACTCATCCAAACGTGAAACTAGTGACGTGAAAAGAATAAATGAACAATATCGCGGAAGTACTCCGTATAGTTTAACGACAGCCGCTTACATGTATTTATCCGTGTATTTAATCACAATTGGCGCTGTATCACAAACAAATGTCAATATAAAGCGCATATCACACTGACACTGAATGTATTTAAAAGAAGAGCGAAAGTACATATTTCCTTATCATCTTATTAATCGATTAAGAATCGATACATCGACAAGGCTGTACCAACTGGGACGAACAGAAGCGGGCCGCGTGGACAGCAGCCCGACGTATCTTGTGTTGGTTGAGAATTAATCAGTCGAAGGATACATTTTTTTATGTCTGGTTTCAGTATTCACATTGTATCAGATTAACTACACGTCTGCTTAATAAATAATGGTTTTCATACTCTTGATAATATTGTCTATGAACATAAATTTGTAACAAAAAATATATAGTCCCTTTTACGTATTCTTTTTGTTATTCAGAATTCGTGAAGTAGTCAAATCATAAATTATTCATAAACTCTTTACATGATCTTATTTATCAAAAGATTTTATTTTTTAAAGAAAATAAATTCATAAATTCGAATTCTTAAATCAAGAATAAAAGCAGAAACTTGTTTTTATAATGTATGTTCGATATATTTGATATAAATTAAGAAAATCCCAAAAAAATAATTTAAACATTAATTTAATAATGACGCAATGTTGTCAGAAGTTCAAAATGTTAATTTACATTGCAGTAATAATGTTGACTTTTCATTTATTTTTTTTCAGTATCAAATTTTAAAGAACTTTCACAAAATTCTAAAGAGCTACTTAATGAATTTCATACCGCACATTTTTCGATAATGAAAATAAAATGAAACGAAAATGAATTAAATTATTAAGACGTTAGTTAATCAAACAAATAGATTATAGTAATTACAACTGAATTCAATAAGACTTATTTTTCTTACTTCTGCTTTATTAAATAAATAATATTACCGGTTATTAAAAAGTAATATTGTGATAATAGAAAAGTGCAAAATAATTAAATTAGTACAAGAAAAAACCACCAGTGTCACTTGCAGGTAAAATTTAATTTAAAAATTTTATATATATATTTATATATATAAATATATATATATATATATATATATATATATATATATATATATATATATATATATATATTCACTTGCGTAAACGTATCGTGAATTTATCAAATACTCTGGGATCTGAAATCATTGTTGGTTTTATTTGTCAGTTTTTTACCCGTAAACTTCTAGTATCGCTATTTAGACATAATTTCACTTTAAAAATTTTGCAGATGTCGCGAACATATTATTTGTGAATGTTTTCAATAATATCTCCGGACTAGTTTACATAACAATCTAAAAACAAATACGTAAAATGGAATTCTTATAATTATCTCTTTCAGCTGAAATCCCAAATAACATGTGGAATAAAAAAAATTCGACTACTTTTTTGTCATCTTCAATATTTCTGTATAATAATTTTCGAGTGTAATCTGATGAAAAAGTTGATTAATATGGTTGGCAAATTTCACGTCCTACGTCAATCGGTTTGTGAGAAAAACGGCTATAACGAACAAACAGACGGAAGGATACGTGAGTGGTCTCATAAGGTTTATTTTTTTCAGTTGAGATATGGAATCATAAATAATTAAAATAAGCTTTTCTAAATTTTTTGTTGTTATATCGTTATACATATGGATTATGCATAAAGAATGACATAAAATGTAACATAATATTACGAGTATCTAGATATAAAAATTATATTCTACTGTATGTTGACCTTTATATAGGGATACTATGTATTTAAGGACCTATGCATACGTTAATACACCACCAGATACTTCAGTTCAACATAGACTACATAGATTACATAGAACAGAAGCGTACACTAGTATTTCTGTTCGACGTGGGTGATGCTAACTCCATTTGTAAAGGGGCCATGTTATTATTTTAGACTACTTCAGGCGTGCAATTTCTCTCTCTCTCTCTCTCTCTCTCTCTCTATATATATATATATATATATATATATATATATACATTTCACTATACTTGCTACTTACGACATTTTAATAATACTTTTAACATAAAATTCTTGACAAAATACCATCAATTTCTAATACTACTTTTAAAGAACAACTTTTATTAATTTTATAAAAATTCAAATTATGAAATTTGTGCAGTGATCGATCAATTGTATGTAGCCCATAATATAAACGGAATAAAATCACAAAAATCCAAATATCCGAAAAACTATAGTTTCCCTTCTAAATGGGTTAATGTAATATACAAATGAGTTTTTTTTTGTCAGTTACGTCCAGTTTGTACCGCTTCTCGCCCCTTCAATTAAATCGCGCCTGGAAACATTTATAGTTCTAGCTGTTATATAAGAAGATTAGTAGCCACTATTTTATTACTCCATCATATTATGCAATTTTTAATAGTTTAGAGATTTCTAATAATATATTTATGTAAGTAGACAAAGAGAAAAATAATTTGCAAAGCTTCACAAACATTACTTCAAATTACGAATCACAGAGGACTTCACCACTTCACGCTCACTCACTTAGTTCGCAAACTGACATATCTAAAGCAACGATATTTATTTTAATTGAAGAAATACGAACCAAAAACATACATTTAAAGTATGTATTTTTCATTTCACTAAATCTTTCAAATTTCCCAGAGTGTCTTTTAACAAATTTTAATAGACAAAAGAGGTATTAGAAAAAAAGTTTATTATGCGAAATGGATCAAATATGTTGAGATTTCTTTAAGAAACGCTCGTTCCAGTGAGTTGATTCTCATTATTTTTAACGCCCGCTACCCGTAAAATTTTAAACTTTTCAGTCGATGTTTAGCAATATCTTAAAAGTTTGGGATATCTTTAGTAGATATTGCCTTCAACGACAAAATTTCTTGCAGAACAAAAGCCTGTTAAATTTGAGGTTAGTAATAATTTTTGAATGACAATATTTACTAATACGTACAATGTTTACTTTTTCCTTGTTGCTAGAATACAGTTTTAGAATCAAAGAAGTTGAAAGCGTTTTCCTGCCATATAATAATTGAAATTGAAATGTTTCTACAGAAAACTTTGATTCTTCAGTAAATTCCACATTTTATTTAGATAAATAACAAAAATACTAAGGAAAAGTTATTAAGTACCAAAATATATATGTACATATAAAAAATAACAAATTGAAAAAAATATCATTAAATGATTATCCCATCACAATTATTTTAAAAACTGCCAGCAATATTTATTATTCTTCAAACTTTCTCTCTAATTAAAAAGCAATCATAGTTCACAATTATTATAGATCCTACTGCAAGCTTTTTAATCACTGAGAGACAAATGACCAATCCAAAAAATCTTAAATGCTTTTATTTATATTTCAAATAGTAAAAATTGTGGACATATTTTAAACATTCTCTTTAAAAAGAAACCACGCCATCAAATTATCTCAATATTAACAAATCGATTATTGCTATTTTAAGTAATGATAAATATATATGGTGCACAAGTGGGCACGTATATATGGTGGAAAAGTGGGCACGTAAAAAATAAACATTCATCGACTCGTAAATGAATGCTGACTGGTGACCGACAGCGGCACGGCGGTACGGTCGACACAGATAACACGAACTCTACAGTTTGTGATCGATTCAATCAAATGAATGAATGGGTCACGAGAACTCGATCACTTCCTCGATCACTTCCATTCACGAATGATCGCAATCATGAAATTTGATTGATTTTGAACCTATATCAGAACATTAGTCCAATTGTTTTTAATGAAAGAAGAGCAGACGCAAAACATTATATTGTTTTGTATATTGAATATTTAAAATAAACATTAATTTCAAATGAAAACTCAACTGATTTAAAATATGCCTAAAATACTGGTTCAGCCAAAATGAATCGAAATTAGTAAATACCATAAATACTGGCCACAAAATATATTATTTGACTAAATTTTCAATTTATCTAGAGTACATTTTTTAATTGTTAAATAAAGACTTGAATAACAGTTATTTGTCAGAAAGATTCTGTTGGGTGGAAGCACTGAGATTGTAGATACGGGACAATATTAGGAGACTTTCGAAGGTCCCCTCCTTTGTATGAGGTCGGTCGTCACGGATCCCAGGAGGGGCCCCGAGACAACCCCGGTGGATGGTTCAGGAATAGTGTCAGAAAGATCATAAAATAACTTTTTGACAGTCAGATGACTGATATTAGCAGAATATATCCGATATCGGATGAATAAAGTTATTCATTGAAAAAAGAATCAAATGGCTGCTATTCTTCAGTTTACATCTGTCAAAATAACATTTTATTCCTAGTAAGGCTTATGTTTTAACATTTATATTAAAATTGAAATAATATTTTTATATAGAATGTTGTATTACTTCACTATACAACATTGGATGAATTGAATTGATAAGTGCACAAAAACAAACTATCGGTAACGGTAATTAGATTTGAACGAAATGTTATACATATCGACAAATGTCAAATTTCTGATTTCATATCTATACTGCTCTAACACACAAATATCGTCGATCTATTTTATCTTTTATACAGCTCGCGTGATGTTCATCCAATAATTATCGTCGTTTAGAATAAAAATTTAAATAACTATCTATCAATTGAAAAACTACCGTTGTTTATTGGACTGATTATCAGGAGAATAAATTATATCGTTAGTTAGTTATTTGACAGTTTATTCGCAGATTTAAAAATTAGCCCTTAATTTTATAATAATTCCCTATCTTCTAGTATTCGCCATATTAAATTTACGAGAATAACGTTGTATGCACGATGTCCTTTTGAAAATGTCAAATTATCTATCCGCCCAGTATTATTGAAATCATTTTTAATTTATTCGTGAATACATAATAAATGGATCGACAGCAGACAAACAATTTCACTTTCGCGTCTATATATAGATGTCGATTAGTGTGTATAAGTGTGAATTAGGGTTTGCGCATTGGTGGGGTTTGCGCTCGAACTGCTCTACGAACGAATATTATTGAATAAAACAGCACAGATCCGTATCGC
This sequence comes from Druceiella hillmani, assembly GCA_039881145.1. NCBI lineage: Eukaryota > Metazoa > Arthropoda > Insecta > Lepidoptera > Hepialidae > Druceiella > Druceiella hillmani. The sequence continues at coordinate 49,810,429 of JAYKKI010000002.1, read as the reverse complement.
TCATGTAGATTTTTGTGTTAACATTCAATTTTTAACACCACCGCCTGCACATTTTAGAACCATAATGTGTCATTCAAGGTTTTCACATTCGTAATCGTATATGTCGTGGGAAAACGTATAATTTTTTTATTTATTATTCTGAATATGTGAGTGATATACGGAATAGATGAAACACGATACTTATGTACATTATATTAAATTACTTATTTACATTATATTAAATTTATTTTACAGTCTAAGTATTATAGATACTGCAAGCCCATTGTAATATCACAAGTAAGTATAAATCACAGTTAAACGTATATACCTATCTCCAGCGATATTAAGGTAGTTTTAAAATAATTGGATCGGAAATTCACAGCGGATAATATGGCACGTTATTCTTTTCGCCAGAACGTTCGTCGCCAATTGGTGCCGGCAAAAAAAAAAAAAAAAGAAAAAAAAAGAAAAAAAATATATATATATATATATATCAAGATATAAATGAAAACTGTGTGTTCCAGATGAAGATCGTATTTGAGTTAGATTGCGTTTCGTACTTTGAAGAAATAAAATGAACAATTTGCGTGCCTATCTATTAGTCACATATTTTTGTTGTACACCACTTTTGCCTTTTTTAAAATTATCTGCGTACGAGAAAATGCATGTAATACTAAAGAAAAGTTAAATAATAAATACAAAAATACGATGATGAATTATATTTAAATTACCACTTTTCCAGGGATGATGAATGTCACGCTGGAATTAATACAGTTGTGTAACCCCAATGTTAGTTCCCTCTTAACGTCATTCTAGCGTTATATATTGTCCATGCTGACAAATAATACAGAGAAAATCGTAAAACAGGGCACTGTAATAGCAAAATATTTCCACCTTCATAGACGTAAGCTACATTTTCATATAACCTATGGCGTAGGAAAACATACCAAAATTTTTCAATAATTTTTTTCAAAATATGAATGATATAATGAAGAGGTGTAGAATAAATCTCATAAGTGATTTCTACATTATAGTAAATTTATTTTACAGCCAACAACATTACAACCCTAAATCACGGTGACTATTAAAATGGGTATACCCAAGCCCAGCGAAAGGAAAGTAGTTCTTACAAATAAGTCACATATTTGTTGTACGTCATTTGTGTTAATAATGAATATCGTATTTTCGTTTTATCAAACATTGTATTACAAAGAACTAAATGCTGCTGTGTTATATTAACAGTAAGGTTTGATTTTCATTGTTGTGAAATATTTGTGGGATATTTCATTGTTGTGAAATATGTTCCCCATTCAAAATGACAATAAAGATAATAATTGTCTAAAAATAATAAAGTCTTTCTCATTTAGACTTACCCTAGCCACTTTAATTATAGGAGTAAAGTCAAAACAGCTAAAACGTTTTGAAATTTTGCAGTTATTTTCACAATCAAATAGTCTAAAAACTTGGACAAGTATTACAAACATATCTCATGTTTACATATTCCCTTCATACACCATATACACCATGCAAAAATGTTAGTTTTTGTCCCTCACAAAGAACTTTAAATTTCAGCAAGTATTTTAATATTGCTTTTTTGTCGAATCTGCTTATCTTGACATTAGCACTTATTTTTTTTTTGTGTTGCCTCTCTTTTTTCGCTCCTAATTACACGGCAAATATTTAAACATTTTTAGGTCACATCCTTTCTTTATTACTTATGGAAGATGCGTAAATATCGCGAAAATAACCGCTTTCGTTAAGTTTTTTAGGAACAAAGCAGATCTAAGAGTCTGGAGTGTTTTTTTTTTAAGGTAATTTTACTTGAGATAATCTTTACAGTGATATATTATCGACATTTGCAGGTTTCTCAATGTTGATTTTTTTATTGCCACATATTATCGCCATATGTGGAAATAACCTCTGTAATTTTCTCAATGTTGATTGTTTTATTGTCAGTTTTGATGAACAGTACTTCCCAGATGTAAATCTCAGTTTTCCTGAATTAAATCAGCCATATAAAACTGACTTTTTTCTTATGGTGTTTGGTCTAAATAATTTAACTCGAGAGTTGTAATTGAGGACATGATAAATATACTTTCCTTTTGGCAACATAACATTTATTATTGACCTCCTGCCAAGCTACTACGGCTCCCGAGAGAAATATGTGTCTCATGAACATTATCTAACTGACCAAAACTTTAAATTGATCCCTTTTCATTTCATTGAATATGGTGGTTTTTGGAATAGAATATTTTGAATTTATAGAAGCATACCCCAATCTATGCATATTACTTTTTACATTATGCGATACTAATTTAGTATCTCAATATCATATTTGGTTATAAAATTTAGAATACATTTTCGTGATATCTCTAACTATGAACAAAAATAATATATCCAAATATCGTCCGATAGGTTAGTTTTTAAAATTGGAACAGTTTGCATGTAATATTATTCATATATAAAGTAATGCGGATTAGCGATGTCGACATCGATGTTACTCTCACCAGCTGAACATTGATTACCATCATACTCGATATACCGATATTCATTTCAGCCTTACATACATATAGAGGAAGCATGCAGAAAGAAAAGTTACTCCTTTTACTTAAATATCCAAGATTTCATAATTTACTGATATTATCAATATGTTCATAAGGTCAATAAATCATACTGTTATTCTACATATTTAATTGGGGATGTTTGGTTATTCGACATCAGTTTCACACGAACATCGCGATTAACAACTAGCAAGTGATCGGTTCAATGCAACTTTGGACGCAGCTATGAAATCAAATTTATGTTGCGGAGTTGCCTGCGATTCGTCACTTGTCGTGTGCGAAATATTTGCCTCTGGATAGTCGAAAAATATTCAACATAGGTTGTTTTATGTGATGGCAGATTTACTTTTATAAACGAAATTTCTTACATTTAAATAAAATCACTAAATATATGAAAATTCATAATTTATTTTTCATTTAAGCACAGTAAGGCACAGATAAGGTCTAGGTAGGTAGGTCAGGTATTGCGTACTATTTACATGAAACATTTCAAAGCACATTTAACGCACCTCTAACTTGGAACCTATTTGAAGCAACAGGTTAAAACGTGCGCACGAAGATGAAAAACATCATAGTGCAATTAAAATTCTATATTTAGCTTTATAGAAGATTAAACTTTATTTAGGAAATATGTTCCTAAGATATAGAACTTCAAAATTTTCTATTTTGGCACTGACTGACTCGCACACCATCAAAACTTTACCACCTTCCAGTCGAATTGGAAATTTTTGGTTTTATATATACATGAAAGGAAACTCCAGCAAAGGACAAGTATTAAGTAGCTTCTTTGTCAAAGTTAATTGTAGTATTTTATATAAAATTTTCCTGACCAAATTTCAATAATTTTCATTTAAATTTACATATTTAGATTATGTGTATACTAGATTGAGCATATTTTTATTTTGCCCAAAGCATAACTAAAACTAATACCTGATGATCGTTTTTAGAATATACATCTGCAAAAAACTATCATTCATTGCAAATAAATACATTTCACTTCACTGCTAATTGAAGCATCACTGCTAGCAATATGTTATTAAAACATAATTGACTGTTAATCCTTTCGAGTCACCGCTACTCTCGTTCAAAGTGCTAATATTTTTTAGATAAAAAAAGTTTCAAAAGAAAGGAAAAGAAAATTAGTAGCGAGTGTAGCCTCCTTTTGACGAAATAATTGTTGGAATTCTTTGTGGCAAGGTCTGTTCTTAATTATTTCTTGGTTCTTAATTATTTCTTGGGGAATACAGAACTATTCAAACGTAATAACTATTTTTAGCTCTCGGATGCTCTGTAGGGCTGAATGTACAACTTAAACGAGCCACTTTAGAATATCCCACAGATGTTTAATAGGATTGAGGTCGATACTTTGTGCTGGCCAATCTGCAAGGCGAATCTCGATCTCAGTCAAGTAAGAATCTACTTTGTTCTCTCGAGATGCTCGAGCATTATCGTCCATGAATATAGCAGCAGTTTTATAACGGCTAGTTCTGGTTGTGCATGAGGAATTAGGGTTACCCGGATGTATCTTTGTGCACTGAGAAAGCCATTTTCAACAAAGATTAACTCCGTACGATCTTCATATTTGCCTGCCCAAAATATAACAGAGTCTCCACCGTAAGACGTAATCTTTTCGAAACACAATTTGCTTAACGCTTTCCAGGTTTTTTGAACACTGTAAAAATTCATCCATCGTCAAGTAAAGACATTCTGGTTCCATCAATAAAACTATACTCCACTCTACATGGCTTCATATCGGATAATTTTGGGCAAACCTCCACTTTACACCGTATTGCCCATGGAGGAAATAACCACCCCTAGCTGGTTTTCGGCCGCGGATATCACCTTCTAGTTTATATAGGTAGACTCCCAATTTCGTAGTTTTGCTCACAGTACATAGATCGTCCTTGGGCTCAGTATACTGTTTTCTTCCCGGTCCTGGTCTGGTTTTGAATGAATCGCTCGCTTAAAATCTTTCCCAGATCCTCTGAATAATAGAATGACTTACACCAAAACGTTGCAAAACATAACATTGAATACAGCCTTCTTCAAGAGGAATCACTATATTACTAATGATTATTGTCATGTTTGCCAAAATAATGTACTGAAATTGTATAGTTTTATATTTGTTATTTTGCTTCTTTGCTTTTGAAAACATCATTTTATCTAATTTACAGTGGGACGTGATGTTTTTGGTGTATTATATCTATCTGAAAATATTTCGTGTAAATATAAAACCTTTTTCCCACTCATTCGAAGCTTTGGCATTGATTTTTTTTGGAACATTATAAATTTTCATTATATCTAAAAAGAAGTTCCATTCAATTTTTTTTTATTTTTCATTATATTCCTAAACAATTTTATTAAATATACTATGCTATTATCTTTTTCCATCCCAAATTGCGAAAAAGATTCCGAATACAAAATTTAGAAGTTATTCATTATTTTATCGGAAGCGGGGACAGAGTTGGATGCCGCATTTTGAGCATGACCGCTCGGAGGATTTAATATTTTTCTGTTTATGGAATATCAAATAAGATTCATAGAATCTCAGAAAATAATTTTAATAAGAAATTAATAGAGTTCGTGGCTATACATAATATTGAAATACAACAAATGACTATAATTAAATGGACACAGAAGAGCGTATTCATTTCAAGATGATAAAAATATGGTGATTAGCGAAGTACACATAAAAGAAGATGAATACTATAACGTACTGTCCGTAATATTATGGACGTGGCAGTGTCCAGAATAGTTTTCAGATAATTTGACAAACTTATTTAACTTAAGGAAAACAAATTCAAGGTTACCGAAAAAAGTATTACATGAATACTTATGATAATTTAAGGAAATTAAAGTTAAATAAAAATAAGACAAAAGATAAAACTTCTCTCAAATAATATGCACTAATGAAAATAACACCAACCGGGAAATAAAATGATAAATTAAAATATAAGAAGACTAACAAAAAAGAAGTGATGTATAAAACTGTGGTGGTTGTTAAAGTAGGCAAATACAAAAATATTGTTCCTATTAAAAACTTTCAACGCTCCCACAAAGAATAGTTGATGATACTTAGAATGGCGAGACGAACTTAGAGATTAAGCAATAAAAAGAATATTATTAAAATGGTGAAGTAAAAATTACAAGAAGCAAAGTTTTATGAAATTTACCCAAAGCTTACTGTAACTACAGCGTTGACTATAAATCTCATAGTTTTCTGGAAATTAACGATGTCTATGTGGCAAAGTAACACAAATATTTTAAAACAGTTTAATAAGAATACTATGAACACTCAAATATTGATATGTATATATATATGTGCTGTTTCAAAAATGATGTTTTCAAAAGCATGCCCTAAATTTATCCTTATTTGTAATCTTTGTTACCAACTTCTAATACTAATTACTTGAAATTATTCTCGGTGTTAATAATTACGTGTTACGTTCGCATTCTAATGGCTCGGCTTTGTTCGTTCAAAAAGGGGCCCTGCCTGTTTTTTCTTTTCTTATTACCTTTTTTATGAAGTATTAATTTATGGTTAGCGTTCCAAAAACATTGAAATAGATCTCTCTTTATCTCTAAGTGAGGGTCTACATACAAATGTTTCTTTAACTACTCGTATGTTGAAATTTCCTTACAATGTTTCACCCCCCTTTTCATACTTTTAGGAGTGGAAATCGAAAAAAATCCTTTATTAACGCGTGTCTTAGCCAAGAAAAATATAGGTGCCAAATTCAAGTTTGTAGGCTTTGGAGTTCTAAAGATTTCGTAACATCACTCAGTGAGTGGTATTTTATTTTATTGTACATAAGACAAACAAATAAAGTATATTATTAGCTGTGCACAAAGCCAATTGATAAAATGATATTCACATAAAAATAATCTTAGGCATAACACAAAATTATCCGTTATATATTTTCTATTTAACAATTAATACATTTGAACCCTGAATTAAATAATCTCAGTTTTATTAATAATTTGTCTTACACGTAATCTCTATGTATCTGGCATTTAAATCTCAGTCAGCTCTAATGGTAAGTACTGGAAGTCAAGTTATAACATTATACAGTATACATTACGACACATGTCTGTTGATAATACCAAAGTAAAAAAATTCCTTCAGAACAATGCATTTAGAATGTATTAATGTATATAACGTGAAGTTGTAATACTAAATCCCATATATCTTTACATTTCTGTTTTAAACGTTACATTTTTATTGCAAATAATTTACATAATAAAATAGGTTTTTTCTTGTTTGAGTAGTATTTGAACCACTCTTTTATTTTATCGAAAAAGAATACATATCGGGATTTTTAATTTTTAAGTACTAGCAAGTCTGTTTTCGTAGGAACGGAACGCGTGACTTGGAAGTCACTATAGATGTCCATAAATACCGGAAAATACTGAATATATCTAATAGATATTGTATTTATTTCACCACATATATCAGCGTGTTTTATCTGTAGTGATTTTGCTCTCATTTAACTTCCGAGTAAAAATGGTAACCTCACCTGTTTACCCCCGAAACGAACCACATGTATTTCTTTCATTATGTCGCTAGTGATGGGATAAGACAATCCATGTACAAATTTATCCTTATTTTATTCAAATCACAATTCTTAATGTGTGCTAGCTGCCTGTATCATAGCTTACCGCATGCTACTGCCGCTGCTGCCTACATACAATCTGACGTTAAATTTAGAAATCAGAACACCATTTGTCCTATTTTGTGAAGATTATTTGTAAATTTTGCAGTTGGGATGAGTTCACAATATTAATTATTTTTATTGTAAATATAACAATAAATATCTTCAAAAACAACAGTGTTTACATTTTCGATAAATTCACGCACTTAACACAGGTTTATCAGTTAACAATTTTGTTAAAAGACTTGTCACGCCTAGCATATAACTGGGATGTCGTAATTAAAACCTTCTACTTCTACTTCTTTCTTTCTACTTCTGCTTCTACGGAATAAACAACTGATACTTTCATTTCATTTGCTATAACAATTCCTAATTAATTTTGCATATAATTAAATTGTTTATGCACTTGCACCGGAATCGACTTTCCACGCATTTTTATTCTATGTCCTATTTAGAAACATTATGAATATTTATTTTTCTGCCATAAACTACACACATTTCCATAATATCCGCTTTTTTAGATTTGTGACAAGTTATATTCTTTTCATTCATCGTTGCCATTTTCGATAACATATTTCCGTCATATTTGTGACGCTTACTTCTCTTTGATTACGTTCTTCTTGAAACGAGTAGAGCACCATTGGAATCTGTAACGGTTAAATTTAAAACTTCCACAACGAAAATCTTAACTTAATGATATTAGAAATAATCTGACTAACTTAGTGTTCAATTACCAAAATATTCGTAAATAATTTTTTAGGCAAACTTTCTAATAGTGATCAAATCCACTCGTCAATAATTGTTAATCTTGGGGCATTCAATATTTGCACTTTTTCGAGAACTTTCGTCAATACGTAGTCATTGAAACACCTTATTGAGATTAAATGTCAAGGCAAAACGATTTTTCTCGGAAAACCTAAATCGTGAGACATGTTTTCGAGCTTTGTTTCTAACGCTTCCGATCTCTTTTCTACATATGCATGTAAAATCCAAAATTAATAATAAAAGTTACTTAGTTTTTATCTTCTTCAGGATATGTTTCGGTACTGTTCACTACTACTCTGAATAAAGTGAACTGTTCGCCTATTCATCAATAAATTTTCAGCTACAGAACCTCATTCTTTCAAGTTCTCCCTAATGTTTAACGTCGGAATATATCGAATATAGTTCGGAGTAATATTTAGTGTACCATCAAAGGAATCGCTCTGATACAAGGTAGTTTTTAATATAAAGTTTATTAAAGTGTATCTAAAAATTTCATTCATATGTAATAGGTTTCTATAGGTCTACAGATATATTGCAATAGCTGTGATTCTATGAAACATTATAATATATCCTTTTCAAGATTATTGATTCTCTTAGTAATTATATGAATATATAAACTCTTTATGGTTTGGTTTTATGTTGCTACATATAAGGGAGCTCCTTGTGTACACATATCTTCGTATTGGTAAGAAAATAATAAATTTAATACTGATTTTATTTTCACAACAAAAACTGTGTCTATGAAAAGTGGATATTACATTACGGATATTTGAAAAAAAAACTGTATTATATGTTTTCATTTGATACGCGTAAATAATTTTGATTTCGTAGATCGGGATTATTTTTATACGAAAACAATTTGTTCATTTTTTACACTATAATACATTTATATTTTAATAAATACATACGTGCTGTGTAGCATTTTATCGAGAAAGAAACCGAGTTTTTACTTTACGAGTAATACCAGACCCCCCCCCCCCCACCAGAGGATGGGCCATGTTTATTTCATACTATTTTTTTATTCATTGTAGTAAAATACTGCGTAATTTTTTAGAACCAGATCAAATATTGTACAGTATGTAGAATATCATTAGAAAGAGCTTCAGGATTACCTATAATGGACGTCGCTAAAATTATCTTAACAACGTAATTAGTTATACTCGCGTCGTGTTCCGTGTCATATCTAGTTATGGATCAGTGTCACGTCTAATTATGATTTAACATATACGATTAAAGTATTTGAAAATCATACTCTAGAGAGTCAAGTTAATGGTAATAATGCTGGTCCTATAACAAGACTGCTTATCGCGGGTAGTGATATTAGTGGGTATTATGATTGTGTAGTTAGCGGGTATTAGAAAGTTTTGCACTGGCGTGAATCAATTTAGCAGAAAGTGTAAAATGTTATTCCGAAGACGGTAGAAAGTTTAAAATCAATTTGCTTTCCATAGAATTTGACAAGTATCATTTCAGAAAAATTAAAGATCGTGAATGTTATAACCCGAGAAAAAGAAAACAATAAACCATAGAAAAGTTAAAACCTAAATAAAAATTATTATGATTGCACCTGTGCTATTCATTAGACCTTCAAGAAATGAGTCCAAAAATGTAAAATACCATCAAAAACATCACTGTAACATAAAATTTTAACAAAAAAAATGAAGTGGCTTCAAAAAATCACCGAATAAGAAACGTGCTGTAAAGTATAAAATAACGTAAATACTTGTACTTAGATGAAACTTGTGCGGTAAAATATAGTTTCCGAGAAACAATAAATTTACGAAATATGGTCGAACATGCACCTGGCCTACTCATTGTTGACGAATTCTGTAGTACACCTTCAATTCCAATGGTCAAATTCTAACCACATATTTATGAGCCACACTGGAGGTATATACCCTTCCATACAAAAAAAATGTTCATTAAATTGGTTAGTTATTGTCGGAGATATGAGATAATAATACAAGTAAAAAATACAGTCGAACTGAGAACCTCATTTTTTTAAGGTGGAAAAGGGTTAAGTTTAATAAATATTCGTAAAAAGTATTAAGAAAAAAGAGCAAACGTTTCAAATTCACGATATTACCATTACCCGACGTCAATATTAGAAAATCAGGGCAATTTGTAGTTTAAAGTACCTTTGCATATATTATATTCAAAATAATATTTCATTTGTTAAATTAATTGCAGGCAATATAGTAGTAAAAAGTTTATTTCAGGTTCTGTAGCTACTTCTAATTTGGTGCACTTTGTTCATTTTTAATTTGCATAGTAAATATTTTCCTTGTATTTTTCCACCTTTTTCTAATAAGTTTTCTAATAATTTGTATAATACCAACTGACTTTATTGAAGACCAGTTGGAAAAGCCTATTTACTCTTAGATGTCGATTGATTGATTGATTGTTGATCGTCTTGATATGATATTGAAATATACTCTCGCTTAAAATCGGTTTGTGATATGGCATTAACTGTGGTTAAATATACGAATAAATACACGTAAGTGGCGTCGTTACACTTTACTGTTTACTTGCGCGCTACTGTTTATTTGTTCGTTTCATATTATTAGTTTCACGTTTGGATTGGTATTAGGTTAGGTTAGCTTTTTATTGTTAAAACGTTTATTTGACGGCTGTCTAATAGTTACTACACATATTCTTAAAAATTAAATTCAAAATGATATTGTGGTTGTTTTAACCTATCTAAGAAATTATTCTGCATCGCATGTGATGACTTATTTACAGGCTTTTTGTAATTTGAATAGGTGAATTTTGTCTATATTTATTTCGTTTGTTTTACATTACTTATTAGCCCAGATCGTTGGATATTCTATATTTAGGTCTTTCGTGGAGCTAGACATGTACATGATGATTAAATTATAAAATTGATTTGCGTTAGTTATATAAGGACTGTTTGTAAAGTTTGTGATATTTTACTACCTAGGAAATACAGGCATACCTATTAATAAGGTTAGGCTATATTTTTCCACATGAGAATTATTTAATTTTGTAAACATTTGGTTTTAGGAAGGAATATTTTGCATGTACCTTGTTATATGTTCTTATTAGAATTCTGTAACTTGATAAGAAAAAAAAAGATTTCATAAGACACTCAAGTTTCCGTCCATCTGTTTCAATATCATTTACCCTTTTTCAATTCATTAGTTTCAATATCATTAGCCCTTTTTCTCCGAAATGGTTTGATTTAGAAATTTTAAATTGTAACGAAATTTGGCCTATGGATAAGGTATATTAAATTGAATATTTTAATACACAAAAATATTTGTATAAAAATTTAGAGGGGGTAACTGAAATAATGGATTTTTAAATTTCATATATCGTTTGTAAAAATATCTCCTATTATATTTTTTACGTCCGTGAAAGATGTGGGTGTAATAAGGTGTAATAATATTTAAAATTGGTTTATGTTAACAATTTAATATATGAATAAAATGTCTCCTGTATTATTTAATAAAATTGCTTATAACATATTATTTTTTGAGAAATTATAATTTAAGCCATATTTATAAAATAATTGCATAACTGAATAAAAATCCTCGAAACGAACTAGGGTTTGAATTAAATTTATATCTTAATAGACAGTAATATATAATTTATATAAAAAATTGAATATTTTATTTTTCATCACAATAAAAAAATCAGGCCAGGAATTGAACATGATGGAAGTTTGTAGTGAAGTTTATAAAATAGTGTTTTTATTAGCTGTAAATAACTATGTAATGATAGCCTTTTTTGGACATATAAGGTCTTTCATTACATTAACGATTTTTGATCAATTGCGTTATTAATAGAAGACAATCCAAATAAATATAATCCAAAGTATTTTTAATGTTAAGTTTTGATTTTCAAGTTCAATATCTCTATCCCTTTGCTAAGGTCCATACGGCACAGCACATTTTGTTTACGTTGTACTATTTAGATGTACATACTATCTATATATACTTGATATTCAGATGTGAAATAATGTGTACATGTTATGATTCCATAAATACAAAAATAATGTCACGGTTCTAATAACGAGTAGAAGGACCGACACTCAACTAAAATGTTTACGTATAGACAGTTAATTACAAATTCACATATTTTATATCATCTTTTAATCTGTTAATTTCCAATTTATCATGCTTGCAAAGGAAATGTTCCTAATTAAACTTGTTTCGACGAAAGATAAAGAGTGGTAGTTAAAGGTAATCATGAAACATAACCAAAGAAAATCATTATGAATCTAGGCGCGTTTGTATGTAAGATCAGAACGCACACGCGTGAATGCATAAATTACGAATAATCAAATGTGTCCGATCCCTCTTCTAATGATAAGGCTGAATTTCTGCGAACTAAGTATTTTATAGCTGAAAGGATATTATTTTATGATAAGTGATTCGTGCTTAATCAGCGTCAAGCAACAATGTAGATCGTTAATATTATTAGAACATGTCACAATAGATAGTAAATTAAATTGGAATTTCAATATATAGCTTTGGCACATGATCCAAAACTATTCGAATGTTCTCTCTGTATTCTTCATTGCATCTTGTTGTTAAATCCATGAATATATGAAAACTAATGACCACGTGCCAGTTCAATGTTATCATAATTATACTTATGTTACGTATACGTAATATATTAAATAATTCTAAACCAAAAGCTCTAACTCGCTCATCTTCACTTTTCTAATAGAGTTCTGCAAGAACTTTTGGTCTTTTTTCTTAATACTTTTTAGAATATTTATTAAAGAAAAACTTATTTCTTTTTCACTGACGTCAATAAGGAGGTTCTCAATTCGACTGTATTTTTATACTTGCATATAACACTAACTAACCAATTTAATGAACATTTTTTTTAAATGGAAGTGTATATACCTCCAGCCAGTGTGGCTCATAAATATGTGGTTAGAATTTGACTACAGGGATGGAAGGTGCACTACATAGTTAATATTTTAAATATTATTACACCTTATTACACCCACATCTTTCACGGGCGTAAAAAATATAATAGGCAATATGTTTACAAACGATACATGAAATTTAAAAAATCCATTATTTCATTTACCCTCTCTAAATATTTATATAAATATTTTTATATATTATAATATTCAATTTAATATACTTTATCCATAGGCCAAGTTTTGGTTACAATTTCAAATTTCTAAATCAAATCATTTCGGAGAAAAAGGGCTATTACATTGAAGCGGACGGACGGAAACTTGCATGTCTTATGAATTTTTTTTTCTTATCGAGTTACAGAATTCTAATAAGAAAATAAATATCTTATTAAGTATTAGAAGTCATCGGCACATGCAAAATATTCCTTCATAAAACCAAATGTTTACAAAATTGAATAATTCTCATGTGGCAAAATATAGCCTAACCTTGTTAATAGGTATGCCTGTATTTCCTAGGTAGTAAAAATATCACAAACTTTACAAACAGGACTATCAATGGTCAAAGAATAGAAAATGTTCTTATCTAACTAACCTAAATCAATTTTATATTTTAATCATCATATATATGTCTAGCTCCACGAAAGACCTAAATATAGAATATCCAACGATCAGACTAATAAGTGATGAAAATCAAACTAAATAAATATACACAAAATTCACCTATTCAAATTATAAAAAGCCTGTAAAAAAGTCATCAAACGCGATGCGGAATAATTTCTTAGATAGTTTAAAACAACCACAAGAATATAAGTAGTGATTATTAGACAGCCGTCAAATAAACGTTTTAACTATAAAAAGCTTATTATAATAAGAAGAATTCCACGTCCGCTATAAAATTATCCTAACACCAATCCAAACGTGAAACTAATAATGTGAAACGAACAAATAAACAGTAGCGCGCAAGTAAACAGTAAAGTGTAACGACGCCACTTACGTGTATTTATTCATATATTAAACAACAGTTAGCTCCATGTCACAAACCAATTTTAATATAAACCGCGCATCACAATGACAATCTAATATATTTGAATGAAGAGCGAGAGTATATTTCCATATCATATCAAGACGATGAACAATTGGCATCTAAGAGTAAATAGGCTCTTCCGACTGGTCTCCAATATAGTCAGTTGGTATTATACAAATTTTGAAGGTTTCTTATTAGAAAAAGGTGAAAAAATACAAGGCAAATATTTACTGTGCAAATTAAAAATGAACAAATTGCACCAAATTAGAAGTAGCTACGGAACCTGAAATATATTACGATATTGCCTGCAATTAATTTAACAAATGAAATACCATTTTGAATGTAATATCTGTAAAGGTACTTTAAACTACAAATTACAACAAAGGTACTTTAGATTTTCGAATATTGATGTCTGGTAATAGTAATATCGTGAATTTTCCTGAAACTTTGAAATCTATAATCATCGTTATAATTTTCCCGTAAACTTTAGATAAACTTATTGTATCGCTATTTTTTCGTAAAGGCAATTGAGTGGTTTTTGTTATATTTTTCTGTTAAGATAAGAGTCATTGGCTGTCAAGACTAAGAAAAATCTCGGAAGAACGAATCTTCTTTCTGACGTTAATATGAAGGAAAGAAGTATTTTGTTAGTAAGTAGTTACTGTCAGGTAAACAGACGCATGAACAAAGAGAATTCACCTGACGCTACAAAAATTTAATTACTAGTTCATTATAGAGTATTAGATTTTAGAAATTATTTTTTGAAAATTTGTTTGTCTGACGCGGCTTCCTTTAATAGGAAGATGCGGACCCCTTATAATAGGACGAGATTTTTGAACATTTTTTACTATGTATAAAGGCGGTCATAGATCATGAATAAGAGATTTAAATGGAATAAAAGACAAAAGTGCAAATTAAAAAAAAATTAAATTTTAGGTCTAAATGGGTGAATACGACATACAGCTGATTTATTCTTGTCATAAGTCCAGTTTATAATATTTTACCTATATTCATTTAAAATATTAATTTAAATGATCGCTATTTTACTACTTCATTATATTATATAATTTTAAATAATGTTTAAAGACGTAAAGATCTGTCCTAATATATAATATATCGAGAATTAAAATTACGAGCCGAAACCAACATAAAATTATTGTCTACTAATTAAAAACACAAGTTTCTAGTAACCCACTTAATAAATATAAAAAATTCGAAATTATTTTTAAGTCCTGATTAAATAAAAAATACGACCAGTATCATAACACCGCAATGGATTGCAGCAACAATCATGGAAAAATAACATAAAAACCTTTCCCCGAATATAATACTACGAGTATTTGTATGGAAAACTCTTTCTATTCTCTCTCCGTCTTTTTACTCAAAGTTCAACCACCTTCATTTTGCAAACTTTATACTTAAAGGGACAAATAAAGCTCACTTGCTGTTCAAGAGGATAGAAATACGTGAACAAACCACAATCCACGAAGTCGAGGTGGAAAAGAAAAATTGAATGCATCATCCAACTTAAGTGTAAAATGTTTCTCTGCTCATTTGCAGACCTCATTTATATCTGCAGGAAGGGAGAGAAATTTATTGTCAGCTTGGATAAATGAGATGAAAATTTTGGAGAGGAGTTGCTCGTCTCATCTTTTAAGGACCCACCTGACTAAAGATGATCACGGAACGATGCTATATTGTGTTTTCTCTTCGGAAATTTTTACTTTTTTTATCAGTCTTTTTGACATCATTATGTTATGTTATACGTAAATTATTAACGCAAAATTGTTTCCTTTATCATAAATATTTTGATGTAAAATATATTGCAAGATAATTCTCATAACATATGTATGTAGGTTAACAAATAGCGATTTAATTTTCAAATCTTCACAAACATTACTTCGAACTAGAAATCGTAGTATTCAGAACTTCATACTTATTCAATTAGTTTAAAAACAACCATGTCTAAAACTACGATATTTATTTTTGTAGAAAATATTTAAAAAATGTCGACACCATATATATTTAAGTATATGTTTTTGCTTCACATCCCACTTCCACATATAAAAGTAAGGTAAAATGAAACGGCAATGGCAACCACCGCGCTGCGCCGGTTGGAAACGTGAATTTGGAGAATATGTTATCTCTGGTCTCTTCAAGTCATAACAATTCAATTTGATATTTTATTTCATTTCATTTATTTGATCTTACAAAAACCAATTGGTTTTCAGCAAAACTTACATGGATTTATTTTTACATAAGCACCTCTTTCGATTTGGATCTTTCAAGTTTAACAGACTAAAATACATTTTGAACAAGTATTATAGACAAAAGAGGGACGTGAAAGAAAATTTTGTTAAGAGAAAATTACAAAGACAACATTTCTGAAGCAATTACAAAGACAATATTTCTTTAACGAAGTACCTGTTTCTGTACTCGTTCCTATACTCCTGATACTCGTTTATACTCACTACTCGCAAAAGTTAATTTTTTTCATTTTTTTTAGTAATATTTCTTTCTTAAAACGGGGTTGGCATATCATTCTCACAACATCTCTTACAAAACGAGCGTCTGATAAATTTAAGGTTGGTATTATTTTTGTTGAATGGCAACCTCGCTTTATGAAATATTAAAAGATGAATATCACCAATTAGGTGGGCGTCAGTCAAACGCCGCTAAGACAACATTTACAGAGTCACCTCCAATTAATTACCCCACGTCAGAAGCTTAATTGCTGCAACCCTCATCCATCATAAATCAGTTGTAATCATTCTCAAACACTTGGGCCGGTGGGTCTTATCTTGATTGGACTCAAGCTAACAAATAGTTGATAATGAACCGTGAAAAATATACTTTACAGGCTGGTTGGTACGGTAATATAAATCAAGGCAAGAGAAAAAATATATCACAAGGATTTATCACTAGCTTAATTTGATGAATAAAAAATAAAATTCCTAAAATGTTCAATGATATCTTGGTTTTCTCTAAAATCATTAACGCTATCAGAAACTCTTTAGCTC
Organism: Druceiella hillmani; assembly: GCA_039881145.1. NCBI lineage: Eukaryota > Metazoa > Arthropoda > Insecta > Lepidoptera > Hepialidae > Druceiella > Druceiella hillmani. The sequence goes on along the minus strand of JAYKKI010000002.1, from coordinate 49,793,528 downwards.
TGAACTCTTTACGTGCACACATAGCCATGTTTGCAATGATAGTGTCTAGACTAAGAAATAAATGTTAGTGAAATATACGATATCATACAAACAATCAGTTTCCTATCCATTTATTTCTTCAAACAAATTTTTATATAAATATTAAATAAAAACTTACTTATTCGTCATGAAAAACTGATGCAGGAAAAATAATTGAAACCCATAATAATTAGGGTTTTAAAATTGTCTTGGGAAATATGCCTAAACCGCATAACACCAATTGCAAAATTAAATACAATATACTTAAATCTAACTGAGAACAGGAAAAATAAAACAAAATATCTGAATAAGGAGAATATTCGGCACTTAAAATAGATTGACATAAATAACATATACAGGATAATATGTAAAATAGTCTACGCCTAAATAGAATAGTCCCCATATATCGATTGCAAGGAAAACAAACGTCAATAAAATGGAGTTCCTCTCATTTCTTAATTTTCATCTTACGCTATTATCAAATGTAAAATATCAACCGATGAAATCACGGGAAAAATACGAAAAATAGAAAATCATAATTAATTTACGACTGTGTAAATTACTCTGTAAAAAAATGGAAGTCGGGAAAGTAAAACAATAAAGGAAATTCACGAAATCTCTGTGCAATAAAGAGTTTTTATACAAAACAGTGAGTTTAATCTTTTCCATTTTAATCATAATAACTTATTATTCGTAACTTTTTATTTAATTTAAAATCGATATTTATTTCCGGTAAGTAGTTACATAGTGTGGACTGTAACGATATTTCACCGATGATATAAACATAGCATACGAAAAGATATAAAACTTATTTTTTTATTTGTTTTTCTAGAAATACAAGTGTTATAAGAAGTAGGAGTAGCTAAATCTCACATGTGATATCTATATTATTGTAAATATATTTTACAGCCTAAGAATTATAAATACCTCTATCCAAAACGTTCAAACAATTTACGCGAAAAATCACGATATTTTTATAAATAGGTCATATAGTAATGGATTTAAAAGTAGTGAACCGATTGCGCTTCATATTGCCTCATTCGTTTAATGGATCAGAAAAATAATTCGATCGGAAATTCGCAGCAGATAGGCTGGCGCGCTATTTTTTCGCAAGAACGTTCATCGCCAATTGGCGTCTGCGAAAATAGTATCACTACCTTATATTAAGATACAAATGAAAACTGTACGCTTCAACTAAAAGTTTTATTTGAGATAGTTTTCGTTTAGTGGTTTGAACAAATAAAATGAACACTTGGGCGAGGTCGTACTTAAATTTGCATTGTGTCCACTTCGATTCATTTTTATATCGTTTACGTATGGAAAATGCAGAATTGTAAACACTAAAGCAACATTGAATAAAAAAATATACAATTATGATTCTGCATCAGTTTTGAAGTATAAACTCTTTAGGGAAGATGAAAATTACGCTGGGACGAATACAGCTTTCCAATGCCCAATGTTGTTTCCCTATTGAGTGATCCTTAAATCATCTATTGGCCCCACAAAAAAATAGAGAACAAATCGATAAAACAGAGCGTTGGGACAGCAAAATGTTCCTAACTACCCATAGGCATGCTATGTCTACCTAAGAAGCTATTCATGTATAATTTGAGTTAATAATTACAATTTCCATTTTGTTTTATTAACAATAAAATATAAGGTTTAATTAAATCATAAATATATTAGGTGCATGAATTAAATACCGTTAACGTGAACCTAATATTGTTAAGGTGTGGTTATTAGATCTATGGTTAAAGCGTAGTGTGATGCAGCTGTAGGTGGAAAAAAAATTATATATTTAGTATCAAACCCACACGTTTAATTTCTAATAATTTCTGTTTATATATGCTGTACCTATTAGGATTATAGGCAAAAATAACATTGACATTATATCCAATCCCCGTGATTTCATTGGTTGATATTACGTGACCGTAATAATTTATAGCGGAATAATTAATAGCCACGTCTTGAAACTACAGAATTTACAAATGTCAAAATAATTTTAAACAATTTAATCGCATAATAAGTTAAACAAGTATCACAAATATATTCTTTGTTTGTATTTCTACTTTTACAGTTTTTATGAATCTCTTTTTAAAGAATTTTAAATTTAATTCTTTGCAAATATTTTGAATATTGTATTTTCTCGTGATTTATTTTATCTGAACATTAATTTTATTTTCCTCTTCTACATAAAAGAAAAGCTAGAAAGTGGGCGTGGGTTATTTAGACTCTTTAAAAAAAGTTAATAGTCAAATATAGAAATGTGAATTATTTTCGTTTAGGCTTATACAGATAAACTATGCGTGTACCAGATTAGCCTTATTTCTGTTCTACAGGTAGCTAACGAATAAATATTGATTTTTCCTCTACCATACATTCACAAAAAATCCACCACTCTTTACTAATAAACACATTACATTTCACTAGTCATTTAAATCACACAATTAATTATATGTCCTTAAAAATACTTTACTGTTAATTACTTTGAATCACCGCTACTCTCGTACAATACAATAAAAGCGTTACCTGGAGTTTACATGTTTTATCGGTAATGTTTTAATCTCTTAAAAACTACAAATATGAAGCGTCAGCACGTCATCGAGCATCATTCTGTGTATTTATGACATTATTATATTGAATACACCTGTGATAACGATTTCAATAATTTTGTATTGTGCTGAGTTATTGATTTTGCTTAGATTTTTAAGAACGTTACTATATACTAAGAATTATTACATTTTGGTATTAAGTAGAACATTTATAATTTCGTGATTTGTAATTCTCAGAAAAATATCATCAAATTTCATAAAAAAATCTAATTCCTAAATCAAGTAATTCAATGTTTTTGAAATTTATACAACATAGCTAAAGCATATGATCCGAGCGCATGTATGACGAGTATTCGTTATGTCTACGATAGGCATGAAATAAATTCTCGGTATAAGTATTTTAAGCAATTGAGGTAAATACTATCAATTGTTACCTACAAAGTTACTCTTAAGTAGTATAGATAACATAATTTAAATTTTAATACTATTGCAATCAATAAATTAGAATAGTCATCTTAAACGATTATTTCATAATCAAAAAACTACAACAGGAGAGATTTATTTAATTCCAGGCAATAATAAGAAAAAGCCAAAAATTAACTATAGAAGAGATTAACGTTATTTTTCGTAAAGGGTTTCTTTGTTATCCGTTATCCAGAAGTGGTCAAGTCAATCTGAGTGTCATAGGGAGCATCGATGTTGACTCAGCCCGTACAAGTCGGTTGAATAAACTAATCAAGAAAATGTTGTCCACATCGATAAAGTAGTATGCAAAAATACCTAATGGGAAACTGTCGGGAACATTTTGATTGTTAGCATACGCATTATAATTTAATTTCCTATTTTTAAGCATCAAAGATTAAATTGTATAGAGAAATACAGGTATATAACAGAGAAAGTGTAGGAAATCCTTACTGTAAAACTATTTCCTTGTGGTAATAAATTTTCATTTGTTTTTTTAGTTATATCTATACAGGTGGCTCATTTACAGTGATCAAACATTTTTTAGGTAGAGAACATTGTGATAAATAATTTGAAAAAAAACATCAGCTCCGCGAATATCAATACTTTTTAGGAGTTATAATTTCTTTGTACTTTTTTGAGAAATCTTTACTACAGTCACATAAACCACTTTCGTTCGAAAACTATTCCACTGAAGTACATGAAATTTAGTATAAAAGTAGAGCAGTCATAAAACAAACATATAATGATTGATTTCAATAATGATTTTCTATTTTTAGCTTCTGCTATTGTTTGAAACTTTCTGTCGATTTTTTTCCCATTCTCAAGAGAAATATGCACGTTTAAATAAATCACTGTAGTAAAATCTGTAAAACAAGAAATTTTCCGATGATCTTAAAAAATTACCTAAGGATATGGTGATAGTGTGGATAAAAAATCGTAGTACTTTGTGATATGACGTCTCCCATACAAATTTCACATTTATTAACTTTGTGATATAATGTTAATTTCTGATCTTTAAAAATTAACATTATATCAAAAATGTGAAATTTCTGTCATAATCGCAATTTTACTATAACCAAATGTGTTTAAAATCATGTATGAAATTGGAAAAAAAACATAAACAAATATAATAATTAGGTTGCATTTTTAAAAGTGTTGTGTAAGCTAGAAATCCAATATCGAAATCAGTACCACAATATGTACATAAAAATCAGTTGTACTCGTATATTACTTTATAGGATTAAATAACTGAAAAATATATTTTGATTTTCAATATTAATTTATTACTACGGTTACTTGTTCACATGTCGCTGAGTTCGTTTCTCCGCTTGTCCTCCAAACCCGGTCCATAAACAATCGACATATTTAGCCAAGAACACAAATGTACATCAGCCATAAGATAACATTACGCGATATTTGAATATTATTAAGATTTGATAACTAAAATCCCTAATATTAATTTTAAAATTATCAAATTAATACCATTATAATTTCTTTTGATTCCTCATCCTCATAAACTCTTTTCATCGACTGATTATATAGACTGTTATAACCAAAATTCCACATATGAGAATGGTATTGTATTTAGCAATTTGTCAACTTACATAGAACGCCAGTATGTGTGTAGAATTCTATAATTTTAAGAATTTATAAATTTCGTCTCCAAAGATCACGTGTGTAACATTAAATTTTAAACAAATAAATGGTCTTAAAACAAAATTTAGTACAATTATTTTCTATAAAAAAATATAAGTCATAATAACAAAAGAGTTGTTTTTAGGTAATATATGAAGCGTATATTCGTTAAGCAGTTTAATTTTCGAAACTTCTTTATTTCTATTAATTATAATATACAAGTTCTTCCCACGTGAAATTCCTCCAAAGGACAAAAATAATGAACTTGATTATTACCGCTATTACTATTCCTCATCTTATATCCTTTCTCAACGAAAAGAGGAGAAGAATGTTAGATGTCCTATTTAACTTTGTTTTATCGTATGTACAAAAATGTTTGCCGCTTCGCGCAGAATAGTCATTCGATACCCTTTTACAGGACTATCACATCTGTAGCCATAAAATGTTTAGTCTATAATACATGTGTAACCCTGACTATGTTGACACTGATTTTAGTCACTATTTAAAAATACTCTAAGTAATGAATCGTTTGTTAACAAATAAGTAGCAAACTTAGGCTCGTATAGTAAATTTTGCTAAATTCTCAATAACAAACTCGTTTAAAATTTTATAATGTTTTAAATTTTATCAAACCTTTTTAGCATTCAACAGCAACTAGGAAATCTTATTGTTTCGTCATGTCACGTCAATGCATGGGCTGACCATGTCTTGCAACTTAGATATTTATCGAACTTATAAAGACATTTTTCAAGTATTCACTTTCAGATACCCCAAAAGATGTAAACTAAACTAAGGAGATAATCTATATTGAATTGATTATCATAGGATGTAAAATACAATAAATTACGTCCTAGGTCAAATTTTGTTAAGACACTTTAATTCTCAAATATTCATCTCTAAAATTGCTTGTGATGAAAAGCTGTGAAAGATTTAGTAGTCAATATATACATGTTATGAAAATGTTGTATTTGTAATTAATAAAAATACTGTACACGTTTAAACATGTACGTGTCTCTTATAATACTGAGACTTATCATGGACCAGGTACTTGGTTCTGACAAAAAAAAACAAGAGATCGTGAAACAAATAGACCAAGCCAACCCGAAAATGCGAATTTGTAGTGCATTCAAGAAAGAACATGCTCTGGGCAGAATATACATAGAGAATACAGCCAAATACCATATACGTATGCTACTCCATGAAATCTGGAACCCCATATCATTCGAAAATTTTAATATCAGGAAATCTTATGGTTTATCAAATCTCTCAGTCTGTTTGCCAGACTTCAGATTGCTTGCCTAAAATTGATCAACGTAGGCATGCATAACTGGAAGAGACCGCACCGTGTCAATCGTCGTTTATGATGTAAAAGAATATTTAGAATTTCAATATGTGTAATTTAGAAATGGGAGAAAAATATTTATATTGATTTAATATCTTTTTTTGTTTGAAACGAAAAAAAATAAATATTGTATTGTCTTGCTAAGCCTCACATAATATGGACTCAGACTAATTCGAAGCTGCCGAAACTGTGTAATTGCACCGAGTTACAAGTCAACCCCATTTTAAATGGATTTGATCAGAGACAAATAATATTAGTGCCGCGTATTACATCGACCCCATTGACTTGTCTTTTGTATTGCAACTTCTTCTCAAAATAAGCTTCGTGATGACGATAAATAAGTCGCATGACCAAACTCTTAAATAACGCAAGAATTATCTTAGTGCAGAATGATTATCCAAGATATTACCTGGCACACTCACGCAAAAAACTTACCCTGCATCTTGTTTTATTTAAAAAGCTCCGCCCCCTCCCCCCAAAGCATAACTTATATGTGATATTAATAAACCTTAAGTCATACTTTCTTATACGTAACTGCAATTTTTACGCTCTTCACTACTTACAGGGTTTATCTAATTTAAAAGTATACTTAATATATAATTACTTACTATTTTATCGAATCTATCCGTATACAAGTATAAACAAATATTCCCAAATTATGAAATGTGTAATTATGTAGAGATAGTGCTATTACGTCAAGTCAATATATCATAATGTAGATAACTTGACTAAGTTCAGTTTTTCCATAATAGCTTTTCGTGCCGCTAGCACCTTCATGCACCTTGCACGTAAAAATATTTTTCATATCTGTACTTTCTAACTTATCTTAAGTAATATAATAACCACAAGAGCGAGTATGTTTGTTTGTGCGTCCCTCTATCATGCTTAAGTTAATTATTTAACCGATCTCTAGAAAGTGTTATATATAAATAATTTGTTTTATTGAAATAAATAACAAACACCTTTTATCTTATGGAAATTTAATTCCATGCAAGCAAAGTAGCGGGAATAATTAAATGATTTCTAGAGAAACGCTATTGTAGGCAATACTCCATTATTCGTTTTCTTGGCGTAACTCGCACACTTGTGCAAACAATGTGACTTCTATGAATGTCCCTTCAATATTTCTCAAACCGAATAGTTAATTAATCTTTTTTTTGTTTATGAAAATTTTACTATTAAGGAAATTTAATTTATCATGAACTTTTTCTAGGCCCCACTCCTAAAACGAGAAAAATACATTGGGCATAATTTAAATTGACATATATTTAATAAAATAACTCTCAATATAGCCGAAATCGCACGAAAAATGCATGAACAAAATTGTTTTTAAATGTTTGTTGTAATTAAAGTTATGTATAAAAGTTTCTTATTAGAACCTCAGCTCAATTTGACTTTGTACTTTACATTTGTACAAAATTACGACACACATTTGCACAAAATTACAAAACAGCATTTCCTTAGTTTAAACTTCAGATAATATATTTATCGGTAAAAGACACATTTGTATCAATACAAATGTGTCTCTACAACAATCTCTAATTTGATACCTTTCATTGACCGTGTACCTTCTTCAATGAATAACATTAGAAGTATTTTAATACAAAATAATCACACTTATTTTCTTGGTTTTTTGAATTCGTTATAAAATTATTACTTTCTCCCGAGAGGAAAAAAATAAATTCTTATAATTCCGTTTATCAAAAAAGCTTTTTGAAGCAACCGCTTGATGCAGAAACTAGAAAATAAAGCATATTAATGCACATTTATTTCAATAGTAAATAATAAATAAGATTTATTGATTATTTACTATTGAAATAAATGTGTGTTAAAAGAAAATTTAGTAATTCATTTTTTTATTTTCATGTGTTATGTATAAACAAAATTATTAAAGTTCAAAAACTATTTTTGGCAGAATTTTATATAAGATGGTTTTAGAAAGAATACTGAAAATGTCCCCTATATCGTAAAAACTACTAAAGACTAAATTGTGAAAAAGACTTGCTTACTAGAAGTTTGCTTAATATATACTGAAATACAATAGAGATACTTTTCTAAATTTCATAGTGTCGAGAAATTCTTTTCATTTTACACCTGTAAAAGATATACTAGGCAATAAATTTATATTATTAAAAATAATATTAGTATTTTTAAATATAAACACTAGGTACCCTTAAATATTTATATGTGACTAAGTGTGCACGGAATCCTCGTATTGTAAGTTCTGCTCAGCTCATACTTAACAAGTTTATTATATATTTTAGGTGGTTTCATAGGGTCGTAACAGAATCTTGTTGTTTTCGCAACGCTATCTGTCTCTCCGTCCATCTGTCAGAGGCGTCTCTCTGTCCATCTATCAGAGGTCTAATTTCTAAACAAAAGAAGGTTGAGATTTAAAATTTTGCAAAGAACTTGTAGTTTCTTGGCCTACGATTATATTTCGAGAGGTTCAAGAACACCTCAAGCAGAAGAAAAGTTAGTTCTGCGTAGATATGAAGTCTTTGTCTCAAACTTGCTTTTAATTATTTTTTTACCAAGTGGCAATAATTTGGTGAGACACCAAAATTGCCACTTTTAACCCATATTTGTGGGCGCTATCTCAAAGCGTCATTACATCGGAAGCTGGAATTCGGCTCTACTATTTCTAATATCAAGAGCTAAATATAAAAATATCAGTTCCAAAACCGAAGTATGTTTGATAGATTTACGATAATCTTATACCTATGAAATATATACGATATTCTTATACCTAGGTGTATTTAAATGTTTAAATTTTTATAAACACTTTTATTACATAAATACTAAGTCTATACAGAACTTTCGTAAATTTTACTTATTAATAATTGGGTAATATTTTAGCAAAGTGAAGCATAATTTCTTTATTTATCGTTATTTGAGATTTTTTAGAATGTCTAAAAAATAGCACTTTATTTTTAATAGTAATTGTTTCGTGATTACACTTCCATAATGTCACAAAACCGATTATTTTGCCAAATAAACGTTCAGTCAATCTAAAATAATGTATGCACCGTCATCATATACACAAAATCTTGTCGTTGAACTGATTAAATCCCAACAGATACAAGACATGTCGAACCGCTGTTCACCCGGCCCGCTACTGTTCACTCCAGTTGGTAGAGCCTTATCTACATATCGATTCTTGATCGTCTTGAGATGACACGTAAATGTACTCTCGCTCTTCATTCAAATATATTAAATTGTCAGTGTGATACGCGATTTATATTGAAATCGGATTGTGATACGGTACTAAATGTGGTTAAATACACGAATATACAAACGTAAATGGCTCTCATAGACTTGACGGCGTACTTGCGCATATCGTTTATTTGTTCCTTCGTTTACCCACCACCTCGCATTCATTATCAATATTCATGGAATTAAAGAAAGATTAAAAAATAAAGAATCAACTTAAATATTCATGGATAAAAGGTGATAATTAATTCAGAAACCCAATACTTTTGGTTAATGTTAGCGAGATACTTGACAAATTTCGTGTGTATATGACATTAACTTTTACATTAGACAGTTTAAGGATTAGAGTCGCTTTTAGCACGATTTTTAAATAGAGTCTATTAAATTATGTACAGGATAAAAAACGTCTTCATTGCATGTAGATTCTGCATAACAATAATGAAGTCTAGTGATATGGGTATATGAAAATGTTAAAAATATATGTAATATAAAAAATAAGTGAATTGTGAGCTTAAAATCTGACTGTGATAAGCCAGGTTTATGTCGTACTATTTTATCTTTGGAAGAGATAATGTTGAAAAGAATAGTTTTAAAACTTGTAATCATAGCAAACAAGTATTGTTATTATTAAGAATTGTATTATTTAAAATATTTAAAACTTACAAACCGTACCTGCCACATATTGTAAAAATTTCTCCGTAAACTGTATTTGTAAAGAAGTGGAAAACCCGTTTTTTGCCTAATATCTGAATAGACCGAAAAGCCAACATAAATATGTATTGTCTTCGTTGATTTTACTGTGTATTAGGTGCAATATAAGGGATTACAAAGAATTAAAGATCCCGAAAGCGGGCCAGTAGCCACCCCTCTACGATAATTTAAGACTTTAGCTAATAAGATAACTTTATTTTAAACACCGATCTTTTTGTAAATCTAACAAACTTCGATCTTGGCAGTCAAATAGTTGACACCGTGTTAATAAACATCACATATTCAAAAACTCTGTCAAATATTTCATTTTTTTGTGATCGTCTTAATAAGTCGCTAGTGTTGTAACACTCTCACAAGTCTACAATGGTTTTCCCGTTTCAGATTTGATGACTGATTTTAATAGATTTAGAGGCACCAATTACGGAAAAAATGTTAAAAAAATTTCATCACGTCCGAATTTTTAGTTATTGAGCATAGTTTTCTTTTATCAAAAGTACCTAGGCCTACCTAGTCAAGAACTGATACTATATTTTAATTGCTTCTTAGTGAACAAAAAACATATTTAATGGTTGCAGTACACAATCAATGAATAAGTTCTTATAAATAGTTAAATATGACGTAATTAACTAAGTAATATAACCTTATTATTGGAAAAAAAAGAATTTTCAGGTTATTTGCTAAAGACTTCATTTAATCTTAATTAACTTAAATTGTTGGAAAAGAGTTAATGGGGGTAGATTAAGAGATTATTGTAAGAAAAAAACATTATTTTTTTACAAAATCAATACTAACATGCAATTCGCAACGCTCCCTTTAAAGATGTCATCGCGAAAGTATTTAAACTCACCGGACAACTTTTATTATATTTGTGGGCTGTTTATGCTGACGAAAGAGTAGTATAACATTACAGAATTCATAAGTAACATTTATAACATGTATTTACTGAAGCTTAATTTAAGCCAAGTGCAAGTAAATCACAGCTATTTTCACAGTCGGGACTAAACGACTTGATGAGAGATCTAAACCTGTCAAAAGATGCAGCTGAACTCCTCCTATCAAGACTATCGGAAAAGAATATGCTTACTCCTGGCACCTCATTTTCTTATTATTGCGATAGAAAATAAGACTTTGTACTATATTTTGCTAAAAATCGTTATCTAGTTTACTGCAAAGACATTCCTGGCTTAGTGAAAATGTTTAACATCGAATATGACACGAACGAAAGGAGATTGTTCACAGACTCATCAAAGCGAAGTTTAAAAGTAGTACTTTGGCATAATTACAATAAGTATGCTTCACTGCCAGTCACCCATCCTGCACATTTGAAAGAATGATACGACAATCGAAAAATTGTTGAATAAAATAAAGTACGTACAACACGGTTGGATGGTCTGTGGAGATCTGAAAGTTATAAATAAGTATGCTGCTCGGTCAATAAAGTGGCTACACAAAATACCCTTGTTTTCTCTGTGAGTGAAATAATTGAGACAGAAGACAACGTTGGACGAAGAAAGAGTAGCCGCCGAAAACTGACCTAATACCTGGAATCAAAAATGCTGTGAGAAAACATTTAATCTCCGGGGAAAAAGTTTTGTTGCCCCTTTACACATAAAACTGGAAATGATGAAACAAGTTGTAAAGGCGCTGAATAAAGAAGGACAAAGTTTTATCTACACCATTTTTTTCCATCTCTATCTGAAGCTAAAGTGAAAGGAGGTATTTTCGTTGGCCCGGACATAAGAAAATTGATGAAAGACATAACTTTCGATGAAAAATTTAATGAAATTTAATTAGAAACCAAATATTATATATTAATTTTAAGAAAGTAGTGAAAAATTTCCTAGGAAACCATAAAAGTCCAATTTATGAGGAAATTATGAACAAAATGATTGAAAATTTTAGAAAAATGGGATGTTCGATGAGCATTAAACTTCACTACCTTAATTCGCACTTAGGCTAATTTCCTGTTGACTTGGGAGCTGTAACTGAAGACCAAGCCGAAAAATTATATCAGAATTTGAAAGAGATGGAACGTCGCTCTCAGAAAAGTTGGAATGAAAGGGTGATGGCTGACTATTGTTGGTTGCTAAAGCGATATGATCCAAGTCGAACTTTTAAGCGAAAACCTCACAATCGGAGCTTCGGTGAAAAAAAACAAGATACCTCAAAAATATTTAATATTTATAATTTATTTAATAACATCATTTATAATGTCGTTAAGTTGGTTTTTTTTGCTATTTCAGACATAGGGTTTTTTAAAAAAAAAATTGAGAGTGATGGGAAAAATTTAAAAACATGCAATGTATCCATCGAATCCACTATAGTATTCTATATAAATCAACTATAGCATACTATCAAAATCAATTATAGTATACAGTATCGAATCCAAAAAGGAAAACGAAAGTTAAAATTTGCAGACCTGGCTAATAATTAAATAATGTTTTTTTTTAATGTCATATGCATGCCCTATGAAAGTTATTTGGTATTGATATCGTATTTACTTGCTAGATTTTAAGAAAAAAATGCAAAGAACACTATATAAAGAATAACAAAGAAAGTAGAATAATAGTATGATAGATGATATTCAAATATTGTACCCGACGGTCTATTGATATTTATATATATATAATATATTGTGTGCTTAAGTACCGAGGTGTACAATAGAGTACCACCGGAGACCGTACTACAAGCCCAGCTACTGAACCTTTTATCCGAATCGTTACGCAGCTGCTTTTAAACCACCATAACTCGGCTTCAGCTAATGCTAGAAATTCAACGACGCTGATTTTTTGGAGCGAAAAATACTTAACATAAAATAATAATAATTCTAAAATATTTAATATAAAATAATCATCAAATTCGTACCCTAACTGACTAATATAACTCCAAACCTATACAGTGCACTTCCCAAAGAGTTGAAATCTTGATATTCGGTATATATGTGAATACCAATGAAGGGAAAAGTAAAATATAGAAGTTGTGAGCTAGAATTAAATGTCAAGTTTATTTTAGTATACTTATTAACTTTCATGTTTACGTAGACATTTTTCATGACTCTATGTATGTATTGTAACAACAGCTGTGTTTCTTGAAAACATTAAATAAACAAACAAATAGATCTATTCAGGATAATAGTTTCGCTTAGTGTTTCTATTTAATATGGATGGCGTTGACTCCTTTCTTAACCTCGATACAGCGTTATTTTATATTTTTTACAAGTATATAGTCAATTTGTTTACGTATATCAGCCTATTCGTTACTTATGTTTTTAACTGCGGTAGCAGTTTGATTTTAAAAACACCTGGCTTTGACAAATGGGTCTAGTTTTGCAAGTAATAGAAAAATTTGTATTGCATTTTATTTGGTTTGAAATATCTAAAAACCACTTTGAACAGAATTTTCTCTGCAAAAAAGCAATCGATTTTTTCAAGGATATAAAGTAGCTTTATATGATACTAAAAATCGTTTTATCGAGGAAGAAATGAAGTTTTTTTGTGTTATACACATATCCCTATGGATTATGTGTATATCATGCTTTTTATGATTCTGTCCATAGAAGTACTAAACACCCTACTGGACTTAAATCAAATATTTTGTAGGATGTCACTCGAAATTATTACCTATATACAATAGTAAGGAATGAGATAAAAATTATCTTAAAAAAATTTTAATGAGTAATGCGACCAAGTATTACTAAAATTTATGTAAAAACTTGAAATTGAGAACGAATCGGAAAAAATTACAAGCGGTATACAAACAGAAAAAATAAGAACTGGGTAATATTAGTGTTACTGAATCCTAATAAGTTATCGGACCTTGATGAAGAGCGATAAAAGAAGTTGAATCTCATCAAGAATATTAATGTAAAATTGGCCAAGTTTCTTTGTGAAAGTTAGACATAAAAAGTAGCGAGATAAAACCAGTTAAGTTTTCCGAGAGCTTTGCTAGTAGATGACTGAGTTAGGATTTTGCATATAGCTTTATTTAATACTAATCTATCACACCATTGAACTTGGCCGCCATAAATTCTTTTCTTTCTATCGCCATGTTACACGATAGGATCTAGAAAATAAATAAATTTTCTCCGTATATCTCTGGCAAAACTATAAAATCTGAAAACAGATTCATATACTAAAAGTCAAATAATAAAATTTGCAGTGTCCGTCCGGTGGTGCGATTTGGAAATCGGTGGTTTACTAGCGTACTTCTAGGTATTTATGTTTAGTATATTAGAAATTCGTTATATTTTTTGTCTGTAGAAAAATTATTTATCATATTTGATGCAATAGGTTTTATCACGTTATTAGTGTATTTTTATATAAAATGATATCGTTACAACTTTAGAAGAAAAAATCATCAGAAGATAATCAGCTAAAGGTGAGTCGACGGTCCAAGTCGATAATTCATCACTTAGATTGTTTAGAAGAGATGCAGAACTTCATAAATAGTGTCGACGTAACTAAAATATCAAGCAAGACGAAACCACTATGTAAGGTTGCTAAATTATATAATGGGAGAAAGAAGTGTCTAAGAGGTGGAATGGGAGAAGTAAGTCTGATAGAGAAGCCAATAAGCTGTCAAGAAACGTCCACTATCGAGTAGTTTTCAATATATTTTTCTGATAAGACAAACGTGTTTCGACTGTCAAGCTTACAAATATCTCAAAAACAAGGAACCTTTCTACTTACCAATTTCCTCTATATTAAATATATGCAATTAGTAAGCAGTTACTGATGAATAAGTAGACGCATGACCTGAGAAAAGTCACCGGACACTAGATAAAATCTAACTGCTAGTTTGTTATAAATTGACGCATTTTCAATTTTTTTTTAATTGGTTTATGTGATACGGCCAGTCTCCTTTTGGTACAAATACATTTTTAAATATGTTTTCCGGATCTATGAAGGATGTTAAAGATCGTGAACAATATAAATGAAATTAAGCGACTTGAATTTTAATTTTTAAAACGTGTCATCTCTGGTCTAAATGAGTTAATAGAAGTAAGAGTCATAGAATAGATTTTTTTCGTAACAGTTAATTTAATATATATACTGTTTCCCGTGTTTTGACATAAAATCTGTGGAATTGTTCACCAATAAATATTCATAGTTCTAGTTTTTCCATTAGAAGATTGATAAAAGGATTGCTATTTTAATATTCCATTATATTACATAATTTTTATAAAAGGCTGATATTATTAATAATAGCGAAAGTAAAAGTTGTAAATTTAAACCAACAAAAAACGTTTGTCTATTAAATTTCTAATAACTCTAAGTTGATTGTTAGTTAAAAGTATTTTGCAGAAATAATGCATTATTGGCATCAACGCTTTATGCAATGTTATATTGTGAATATCACATAATTAGAGGGACAAAATGGCTCGTCAATCAAGTGCCGCAAAGAGAATATATATAGAGTCATTTCCAATTAATTAACCCGAGTCAGATGCTTATTTGCTGCAGCCCTCATCCATCATAAATACACTGAAATAATTCTCAAAACACTTGGGTAAGTAAGACCTCATCTTCACTGGAATCGAGCTAGTAAACGGATGAAAATGAATCTTGAAGAAAGTGCTTTACAGGTTGTGTTATAATATTCTAATGTAGATGAAAGATAGAGACAAAATATTCCACAAGTATTTATCACTAGCTCAATTTAATGAATAACAAAATAATTTCTCATAAAATTTCAATTATATCTCAGCTTTGTTTACTATAGCATCAGTAACTAAATCATTAACTCTGAGACTCTCTTTACCTTTTAACTGTTTGCA
Organism: Druceiella hillmani; assembly: GCA_039881145.1. Taxonomy (NCBI): domain Eukaryota; kingdom Metazoa; phylum Arthropoda; class Insecta; order Lepidoptera; family Hepialidae; genus Druceiella; species Druceiella hillmani. The sequence goes on along the minus strand of JAYKKI010000002.1, from coordinate 49,777,816 downwards.
TATTTAAAATTAATTCAAGGAATAATAAATAATGATGTGTCTAAAAAAATTATATAAGTAATTAATAAATGTACGAAAAATCTACGATATCATACATATTGTCTTCACAGACAGATGGCTTAATTTCTCGGTAAGTTAATCTTGATTTTTCAAACGATTTTGTTTGGCATTACAGGAAAAAAATTGTTCAAATATATTTTATTATTTTATGCATTAGTTGAATATATTTAACAAACGATGAAGAGAAAATAATATAATTGAAACCCACAGTAACTAAGTAAAAAGTTATATTAATTTATGATTAAATACATTCTTCTTGTTTGTCAGCACTACAACCTGGTCAAGGCTTTTCCAATCTGCTCCCTCCAGGCAGTACGACTTAATGCAAAGTTTCTCTACCTGTTAACTCTCAAAACTTTTAAATCCTTCCCTACACTGTCGAACCACCTTGTACCACCTCAATATTCACAAACGTCAGTATTTTATCTGGGTCCAGATCTTCCCGTTGAAAAACCTGTCCCAACCATGTAATTATGTAGGACTTGATTACTAACATAATGTTTGCTTGCCCACTAGTATAAATTTAATTATTATATAATAATGAGCTTCTCCAAATATTATTTTCTTTGATCGCCCCAAAAAATTTATCGAAGGATCTTTCGTTCAAAGATAAGTAGTATATTCTCCTCTTCTTTATTGATTGCCCAGGTTTCGTTACCATACAAAAGGATAGGTCTGATAAGAGTTTTACATAGATTAATTTTTTTATTAACAGAGATGAGTTTTGATTTGAGTTGTTTAGACTATAGTAATCTGTTTGCCATCAAAAGTCGGTTCCCAATTTCAACTTTTATCTCTTTTTTACTGGTAATGAGTATACCCAGATACTTAAACTGAGTGACTCCTTCAAAGGTATAATTTCCAATTTGGAGCAACTACACATCATGAGCTCTAGAGCTTATTACCAAAAAGTTTGTCTTTTCGTCGTTTACTGCTAAGCCAATAACTCTAACAGCAATTTCAAGGGCAATAACATCTTTTTTGCTATGCTAACTATATCAATGTCATTAGATTAAAAACATTACCCCGTACAAAATTAAATTAGCAAAGTAAGTATATAAAATAAATTTGAGAAATCTATGTAGTTATTGCGAATAATAATTGTTTACATCAAAACCACCAAATTAATTTTTTTCGATTATATCCACAACAACTCCTTATTTTTTTTTATTGACTTGAAATAAATAGGTCTCTTCTGTGTTATTATCTAGTATAGATCGCTACTCTGCCACTAAATTTCATCGACTATTAAATAAACATATGGGAAACATACTAATATTTTTTTAAAATTATTTTCAATCCCATACGTGAAAACTAAATTATAATAAATTTATTTTACAGCGTAGGATATCGAATGCTCAAATAATCAACGTTGTAAATCACGGTTACCACCAAAAGAGGTATACTTCCAGCAACAGAAAGAGTGTTTTTATAAAAAAGTCATATAGTAACGGGTTTAAAAATAATGAACTGATTGCACATCACATTGGTCCATTCGTTTAATGGATCAGAAAAATAATTGGATTGGAAATCCGCATGGATAAGCTGGCGCGTTATTCCTTTCGCAAGGACGTTCGCCTCCAAAAATAATGTCACCCTGGCGCCTGCGAAAATAACGTCACTGTCTATATTAAGATATACATGAAAACTGTATGCTTCTACTGAAGGTATTATTTCAGTTAGATTGCGTTTCGCCCTTTGAATAAATAAAACGAATAACTGGGCGAGCCCAATTAGTAGTCGTACTTACATTTGTGTTACATCTCATTTTTTATTTCGTCTGTTTACGTAGAGCAAAACGTAAAATTTTAAGCACCAAAACATCATTGAATAAACAAATATAAAATTATGGCTTCACATTGATTTTGAAGCATAACCTCTGTAGGGAAGATGAACGTCTAACATAATTGTCTGACGGCCGATTTTATTTCCCTATTGACGCGATTCCAACATTATCTGTTAGCCCCACTGACGAAAAAGTCAAATGCTCCCATCTTCCTACATCTCTATAACTTAAATACCCTAAATAGAAAATAAAGTAAATCTTCATGTTGCTTTTTTTAAAAATAAAATGTATATTTTTATTTCTATATCCTGTACGGGCAAAGCTTATGTACAAAAATCAAATTACACCACCATAATTTATGAGGGGACTTACTGGATTTGCAAATGATGCAATAATTTCAGTACATTCTAATCGTTTAAACATATCCTTTGCTTGCATACATACACGCATCACAAGCATATTCTTTGCTTGTATTTTGCATACAAGCATCGCAAACATATCCTTTTCTTGTATTCCTTTGTGCAATTTTTATAAATATAAACCTGCAATTTTTATAATATCTGTGCAATTTTTATAATATTTTATAAAAATAAACCTTTTTTCCAAACCCAACACATACAATATAAAAGTATTAATTTTTATCTCCTTCAAAGAATTTTAAATTTAATTCTTTCCACTTATTATAATATTATATTTTTCTTGGCTGTTTTTAACATTTTTTTTTCTTTTCTATATGAAAGAACAATCAGGGATTGATCAAGAGTTATACTATATTCTATTCTTTGTTTATAAGAAAAAGAATATTATATTTCTATAGTTTGTGCCAATGTGTCTTAAATTTTTAATTATTTCATCTATATTTGTTTATCATATACAATGTAATTTTTTCTTCATTTGACAATTTTCCAACTTAATTCTAACATAAAGTGGGGAATGAGAAAGATCCACCCATATAAACTGACTTCTTTCCCATATTCTGACTTTCTCACTTCCCTACTTTTGATATTCTAATGAAGTAAATATTATACATTTTATTATTTTGAAAAATAAAATGAGAAAATGTACCTCAATCAAGACAAATATCTTTTTGAGTCAAGGTTGATAATGTTTAAATGGAATAAATATTTAAAACGTTATTAGTGTCTCTCTTACGTACTAAAAAAGTTCGTTCAGATTCATATGGTTCATTTATTATTTTTTATGCTTAGGTATAAGCTAATATAAAATATTTCAACTTTGTACTACATCACTGAAGCGTATAATCTGAGTGCATCTGTATATATATATATATATATATATATATATATATATATATATATATGTATATATATATATATATATATATATATTTATACATACATATATACATATATTTATATATATATATATATATATATATATATATATATATGACAACTGAACGATTATTAATATGGTAAGCTCTTGAGGTAAATACTTTCAATTATTTCCTACAAACACACTTAATAGTAGTTTTATAAATAACAAGACCCATATTTTAATTTTTAATCTTACTGCAATCAATAACCCATCATAGAAATTTTGAATGAACGTTCGTTAATCGAGAGGCCAAAAAATACAGGAGTTATTTAATCCGTGATAACAATAGAAAAGATCAAAAATTGTTTTTTTGTTGTATGTTATGTAGAGTGGCCAAGTTAATTTGGATATCATAAAGAGCATTGAAGTTCGAATTTATTAATGAAGTGCTCATTATCTGAGTCAATAAAATAGCACAGGGAAATTTTCCAAATGACAAAATTAACCAACTTTTTAGTTGATCTTAGATTTAGATGTAAATTCCACGTGGTATAAGATAAATAAATTACAAAAGATAGGACATTTAAAAAAAAAGTACAAAACTTATACAAAAAGTACAAGACATTGTATAAACTATGACGATATAATTTTTTTGCGTTTATAAAAATTTGGGGTAGAATGAAAATTCAATAAGGAAATCAGTACCAACATACGAACACATAAAATACTTGTAGGTACCGTAGGTGTTTTATTTCATAGGATTAAATTACTAAAAGGTTCATTGGTTTAGAAATTTAATATTTATTCATTAGTACGGTTATTTGTTCACGTGGTAAACAACTTTCCTGGTAGCTCCGCATGATCTCCCCGCCCAGTTATTAAAACTATTGATACATTACTATTATATACTATTGGTATATTTACTTAATGACTTAAATTTTTATTATGTATAATACGAAATTTAAATATTCTTGAGACTTGGTAACTAAAACCGTTAATATTTACCTGTGAATTATTACAACAAAATCATTATAAAACCTCTTGGTTCCTTATTCGTACCCGGTTTATTCATTAATTGTATGAACTGTTATAACCAACCTACAGCATATAAGTACGGAATTAGGTTTGTTAATCTATCAACCCATATAGATTATACATACATACTGTATGTAAAATTCGGCAATTTAAACTACATTAAGGATTTATAAAATTCATCTAGATCGATCAAGAGTGTGACATCGCATATGTAAATTTAGTTCAATAATTTTTCTACAAACTAAATGTAATGAAATGAAAAAAATTACTCTTCCGTAATATATGATGCGTTTTTATATAAGGCGATCAGTTTTATTTTTAAAACATCTTTATTCCTATCAATAGTAACAGAAAACTAGAATAAAGAGTAAAATCTTACATGCTCTATTTAGCTCTGTTCTATTTTATGTATAAAAATGTTTGCAGTTCGTACAGAATAATGTTCGCTGGTCCCTTATAGGGTTCGCTTGTTATTTATTACGTCTGTGTCCGTGCAATGTTTAGTTTAGTAAATGTTATGTTTAGTTTAGTAGTTTCTAATATACTTATAATCGTAATTATATTCACAATAATTGTGGTCTCTATTTAAAACTACTCAAATTATAATTTACTTATTCAGAAATAAGTAACAATCTACGCAATCAATTTAGCTAAATTATCAACAACAAACCGTAATTTACACACAATGATTTAAACTTCTTTGTGCATTTTAGAATTATACATACATATATATATATATATATATATATATATATATATATATATATATATATATATTTATATGTTTATGTATATATATGATTTAATTAATTATCTTATAAAATCTGATAATTTTAGAAATATGTATCATGTTTAACGTCCGTGAATTACGTTTATGGTTAATATTATGTTTACGTAAGATTAGTATTTACATTGTCAAAGATTCGTCTTTGTAATTAAGTGAAATACTAAATGCCCTTTAATGTGTGCATAAATGTGTATGGAAGTATTGTAATTGAAGTTCGGAAAATCAAGTGTAACACCAGAATTTCCGTATAATATTTAATTGCTTCTATTATATTTCTACCTCATATCGTTACCATTGCCTAAGTATAATTATAATTATCTATTAACTTGGCAACTAACAAATTTACCATCTCAATTCACAAAGTTATTTTATTTTCTGTGTGCAATTAATAAATCCAATATTTAATTAAACAGATTGTGGGAAATAACTACAACCAACTACCAAGAGAAAAAATATCAAGAAAAGAGGTTTATTGGCTGAACACTCAATAATTAAAGCTATCAAACAAAAGGTTTTAGAAAAAAATCAAGGTCATTTGAACTGTTTAAAAAAGACATTGAGCGCCAAGAATACTCTATAATTTTTTTACGCATAAGTTTATCTAAAAAATTAATTATTAAATCTTTGTATCGTTGAGTGTTTAATACAATTAAAACTCATAAATAAAGATCATCTTTATTTTTGAATTTAACGTTTTCGTTTTTTATTTAAATAACTCCGTTTAATAAACTGAATTTTAATTTTTCTCCATTATTAGGTAAATATTATGATGATGTTTGCACGTGATTAAAATAATTCCGAGTATGTAAAATTTTTACATAGAGCTGATAAACTAAAAATAAATACGGTAAAGAAAGTATCACAATTCGTAATTTTCCTACATCACCGTGCATATTTATTGATTTCATTCATATGCATAATATGTTATGAGTACAGAGAGAGATAAAGAGCAAAAATAAACTAGAAACCTAATAAATTTTGTTGTATTGGCGTACGTAACAAACTATTTAAAATGTTTCAATTTGTTCTAACAGTTTATCGGTTTCAAATCTTCGCGGAAATCATTTTTGCAGATAAAAATATTTTACAAAAGGAAATCTGTGAAATAATTGCTTTTTAATATATTTTTGCGAGTAATGCAAAAGTTGCGACATTCTTTAATGAGCTTTCTCTAGGAATAGCATTTATTAATTTGTCATTTATTTATTAAGAGCTATTTTTCATATGTATACGTAAATAGTTAATTATTATTGGCATTACGTCAAATAGATACGCATGTATCATCCTCCATCTGTTACCAAGTAGTGCATATGGATACTATTGCCGATATATTTTATTATCAAACTTAATATTGGAATATAATGTCACTTATTCGCAATAAAGTTCAATTTAAGAGATACTTGCTGATTTTAGATAAGGTACTAAAGTTATTTTGCCAATGTTTTAAATGACTCAAAGCTCGGTCTACTTCCAATCAAGTCACGGTGACTAAAATAACCACATTTTAAGAAACCACGGGCCTCTACTCTATTTTCTCGACGATGCTCTTCAATAAAATTTCAATAAATCTATTAATAATAATTTACGTGAATCGTTGTGCTCGTTGCGGCTAAACTAAATGTGCTCTATTTCCTGCTTTTTACAACTGAAGGTACAGGTCAGGTGAATAATAAGGAATGCACTTACCCGAAATCTCATACCTGCGCCCGCGCTACTGAATGGCTGCGTGTTGCTTAAGCTGACCGCTCCGTGGTAGACATTGCCTAGCACGTTCCGACGATTGCGGTTCGATTGGACGGTAATGCATCGTTCATTGCATAGAGCGCGCCCACGCTCGACTGGATGGCGGGACGCTGCTTAGGCCGGATGCTCGGAGATAGCCATCGCATGACACATGTAGCTGACTAATTGTTCTTTATGGAAATTTTCTGTTATTATTTTTAGAACAATTTGTTATTATTTGTTTGTCTTTATTGTCGCCGACTGACAAATCTGCACAGCTACATTCTGTTTCATGACAATTAATATAAATTACCTTTTATACCGTGAAAATTTGATCCCATGCAAGCAACCCCGCCGGTAATAACTGGTTCGGAGTGATTTTTTTTTTCAAATGTGTTTCTATGAAAACTATATTGTACTCAGTATGGCAAAATTCGTTTGTTTGGCATAACTAGCATATTTTTGCAAACAATAATACTTGTACAAATATTCCTTTAACCGGCTCAATATTTTTCAAATCAACTGTTTGCGTAATATTTTTCTTTTTGTTCTTACAAACTTCACAATTATTGCAATTTAAGTCACCATCAAAATTTTGCACACCACTTATCAAGACTCGTGCTAAAATAAATATGTTTTTTCTTTTGCACCACCCCGGCACAGGTGATTTTTTATTGGATATTTTGAGGGTATTTCATAAAAATACGCTTAAATTATCTAAAGTAACTTTAGGTGTTTTGAGAATCATTTCCGTAAAATATATCTTTGGTCAAATCAAATTCCATAGATTCTATTAATTTCGAAATGAGTCAAAAGACATTGTATAAACTATGACGATATAATTTTTTTCTTGGGTAGTACTTATGATTGTAAAACTCTACAGTTATTCGATGTATATTCTATATATCTAATGTATATAAAATTGTCTCAAATCTTACATCTATTATTTAGTTCGAAAAATTGTTGAGTTTGTATAAAATTTCTAAACCAAAAGCACCATTTTCCATGAGATTAATTTAACCTTAAATATGTGTCAATATTACTATATTAAAAAATTCCTTCCTATTTCGGACATTTTGAGAGTAATAAAAAGTGCGTTAATTAAAATAAGTTTCCATAGATTTTATCCCTTTCGAAGGAAAGCAAAAAGACGAGTAGACAAAAGACCAGTAGACTTTTTAATTAACTTTTTTTGCGATATTGCTTTATTTGGCAATATATAAACATAAAAATAATTTAGAGTCGCAAAAGACTGAATTAATTGTTTTTAATATTAATACGATCCTAGCAATTTTCAGCAACTTGAATAAAATAAAATTCTTATGTTTAAACTGTTATCAGTGCGAGATAAAATTAAAACTACCAGCAAAGAAGAGCAAGCCACAAACTAAACATATCAAGTGGTGAAACATTAACTGACATCCGTTTCACCACACCACGGTTTTATCTTGTTATATTCAACGTCATTGTGCAATAGCCTGCATGAGCATGAGAACTCCGTTTAGCGGATAATTTCTGTAAATCACTATCTGTCGGCCCAAATAACAAGTGAATACGATATAATGCTCTCCCTGTTATAAAATGTTATCTTACTGATTACATTCGGAACTAGGAGTGAGGCTGATGATCTAATAAGGCCGATAGTAAATTATTGTGTTCTGAAATAGTTTTTGCATAGCTTTGAATTACAATGTGGAACTATCAGTCTAACCAATCAGTCTATCTATCGGCTTTTATTTATTTTATAGTAGTCTACAATGATCAAATATTTATCTACATACGTTTTAACAAAAAGTTTTTTTAATTCAATTTTTTATTTAACACATTATTTTAATTATGGAATGAATGTTTAGACATTGGAATATTTTAGGCAAAAAACTTTGCATTAAAAATGGAGCCAATATTTATTTTCTGTATGTGCAGAATAAGTAGACATACTTCATTTTCGTTGTCAATAATAGTACAATAATCTTATAAAAATTGTTGAATGTACCCTGATTTCTCTAAACTCTGAAAGACATATTATTTCACTAAGAATCAATGTTTTTTACGATTTGAAAAGGGCCCACGCAAATAATGTTAAATTCAAGCTTTTTAATGTAGCTTTTTGCACTGTTTTTTCAAAAGCTTGAAAAATAAATATAATAAATAATAGTAAATTACAATACACGTATGAATTAAAACCCAAATTTCACTTATTTTTTACAATACATACATTTTTATATTACATGTAAATTTGGATATACCATTCACTACCCTTCAATGTTGTCATGTGAAATCTGCCTATATTGGTGGTTTTTTTTTATCCTGTGCATAATTTGTTAGACTCTAAACAAAAATCGCGTTAAAGACGACTATAATTGTTAAACTATTAAGAGGTAATAGCCCAGTTAATATCACAAGACATTCGTGTATCGCATTAATATTAAACAAAAGATTTGGGCTTCTGAATTTATAATCTAAATTATCGATGAAAATGATTTCTTTGATATTGATAAAGGAAAACTAAAAGCAAATTTAATCCCTTAATTTCATGAACACAAAAAATACGAGTAATTATATTTTAAAACAACAAATAATTTTCTTGTAAGAAATTTTATAAAATAAACTAGGTAGATATTAATAAAAACCTACAATTGTTATTCGAGGACGACACGACCGAGCTTTCGTCAAATCTATCGTAAGGCTCGCTTGTACGTTCTTAAAAATACGAACGTCAAGATAAAGAGAGGTACAAAGAAAATAGACTATATTTTATAAAAAGAGTGTAATAATTTAAACGACAAAATAACCAAATAGTATTAAGACAAATAGTAATAAGTACATACGTGGAAAATAGATTACAATAATTAATAGTTTTCATACATATAGTTGCCTATAATTATATAAGTTGCAATTACGTTTAGAAATATAATAATCAAAATTATTTCTTCCGCATTTCTATGTCCACATTTAAATTCAGTTATTGTTCCATTTTACCTCTTTTTCATGTTTATTTTAGTCTATGCTATTTAATTGGTTTCTTATTGTTTTCTAATAAATTCATATTAAACCTATAAAAAGCGATGGATTAATTTAAAAACTATTAACTGTTTTCTCCGCAAATGGATATTAAATTTAAGGCATATTGCTTATCATTCGAAAATACAAACGTTCAAAATGGATTTATCATTCACCGTTACATAAAGCTGGGGCAAAATCAAAACGAGTACTTATTAAATCCACTTTTATGTTTATCGATGACAGCTTAAAAACTACCATTACGAAATACGATATGACATGAACTTTGATGTGAAACTTTCTAGGTGGCAATTCGATAACCAATAAGTAGACGAGAATTGAGAATAAAATTTTAAGGACACCTCACGTTCAGGCACATTTCGTCACATGAGAGAGAAGAAAGATATCATATGGAAACAGAAAGAGATACAAAGGAGAAGGAAAAATACACAACGAAACAAAGCGATTGAATAAGATAGGGGCGCGCATGCGCGTTATAGATATACACCTCAGACACTACATAAGAATAGCTGAGGTACCACGCATACGTTGTACTATTAATATATGTCATTGTGTTTTGGGATTATTTTAATTGACATTTTTCTATGTAAATTTATATGACGATTTAATTAGATATTTACATCGATTTATAATGACATTTGATTATTTTTTCTGAATTTACACTTAGTATATTCTCTCCCTCTTTCTCTCTCTCTCTCTGCTGTTTTGCCCTCACTATATTCTTACAAATCGAGGCTTAAATCGCCAAAGAATGTTCACTTCCATCACGTATGCTGAATTGCACGCGGTTAATTTTTTTTTTAAACTTATTGATTCTATTGATATATCTCCAATCTCACCAAAAAAATTTTAATTTTTGTATGGTTTGTTATCTTTTGGAATGACTGAAGTTGGAAAATGCTAAAAATATTCAGTGCTCTTCTTTTATCCTTGAAACGTTCACCTGCTTTGTGACAATAATTATCTCTCAGTATGTTGAAACTATGAATTTAATTAAAGCTTGACTTATATTTACTAATTAACTTTACTTTATACTGACTTATATTTATGTATTTACTAACTTGATTTATATATCTTTTCTTTCTCCGTAAATATTTAAAATCCAGTTAATATATTTTTCGACTATTTTAGATTTAAAATTACAATGTAACATTTTAATCCATTCAAGTCTAAATTAGTTTTGACACAAACAATCGTTTTTTCTATTTAGGTTAGTGAATTTTTTACTCCCTAATTTCATAACATAAAATTAACAATATTTTACCCATAATGTAATGACTTGCGTTCGAAATTATTCAATTCAAATTTAATTGGAATACCCTTTTAAAATATAAGTGTTTATACGCTGTTATTCGTTATTGTAAAATTTGGCAGTTAGCGTTACATATATGTAAGTTACATAATATTTCAGAATCAAGCATGAACAATAAAGAATTAGATTTTCGATTAAAGTTTTAATTGAATACCTTTTAAAATTTAAATGCATATACGCGGAAAATTTGACTATCGGCATAATTTACATGAAACTTATATGGATTTTGCCGTTTAGTTAATAAAAGTATTTTATAATTGGAAAAAAACGATACCATTTAAATTTGGCAAGTGAGACTGGCAAATGAAATTTTAGAAAATGAATTCTACCTCTCAATATTGAGACAGCTATAACCGAATTTTATTTATTTTCTCAGTGGGGATTATTTTTAAGATTACTGAACAAAGTTTTTAAGGTTACTTATTACTTTATTGAATTTAAGAAAACCCATATTTATTAGTTACACATTATTTTCATCATTAGCGATTTTTACAAGTAAAATTGATGTACAAACCTTTGCTCAAAAACTACATGAAAGACGATATGAATGTTGATAAAAATTCAATAAAATTGGGTCTTATTACGTTCTAATAATAGTAATAAAAGACTAGGTTGAATATTTTATTTTTGGTATGGATTTAATGAAAAAATATAGCAATTTTAGTGAAGAGTTAAAATATCAGCAATGATTTGAATATAATCGCAAGGAGATCTGCCATGGCTTCGGTTCCATTGATATTGTAAATTTAAAATTGCTTTTCATGGTATTTGATTCTTTTAAATCTCTAGTTTATTAATACGACATAAGAATATATGGAAGTTTTTAGGAGAAAACGGAATTTAACAAGAATGACCAAATTAAAAAAGTCTCTTTATATTTAAAATTACTCTTCATTATACTGCTCTAATAAAAAACACCACAAAATTTATTTATACTTGCATTATATAACCGAAATATTAGCTTAAAAAATATGTCCTCAGTAATCTACTTTCGAGTATAAAACGTAAATTTGTAGTGTCATTTATGAACCTTGAACCTATAACTTATTATATGTACCATAACACTCTTATTCGTTCTCCATAGATATTTTTTTAATAAGGAAGCGTCACTAAAGTACACTTAACTTTTTGAAATATTAATTTTTCTTAAGCTCATGTTAGAAATTCACTTAATGACTGGTACATGTTTACGTTATTATTGTGTCAAGCAAATTAATGTTTCACTATTCCTTATGTTTAAGAAATTCTGCATATTTAGTTCAATTAAGCTAGAGAGATATAACTGGCTATACCCAAAACTTCCGCTCTAGTGGTGAAGGGTAAGTTTGTTGGGAGAAACGGATGGACGTCGGCGGAAGTAGGCATAGACCCGTTGTCGCGATATGGACAAATTGTCGGTCGATCTAAATAAATGACGACATTAAGCAAAGTTCCACCATGAATCTGAGGCCAAATAAACACTTACTGGTTTGTATTATTCTCCATAGGTTATATACTTATTAAATATACACTTATCGTCGATAGAAACACCTATGTTTGTTAGTAATTAGTGGCCGCTAAAGTTCTGTTTTATATAGGTTTGTGAGTTTTAATATTTGGAGGTTTTATGTACCTCCAACCGGTTACGAACTAACCGGTTACAATCTGGTTACCAAATAATTATTTTAACTTCTTATAGTACACCAAAAGAATAAATTATTTTTATTTGTTAATTTAGTTATTAATGTAAGAATATTAGACACATTTATTTCAAAATACCAATTCCGTTCGTAAACTGTGGCAGAATTAGTTTTGCCGAGTATAAGCCTCAATACGAGGGTTCCACACCAAATTAGGCGCTTACAAACATTTAAGAGTACATACGCAGTTTTTCCTTTTGATATCGGTCAAATGAATAGAGCTTTTCATATTATTTCAAGTAGACAAATATTATTACTTAGACTCTTCAATGGTGAATTGGACGCTTATTTGAAATTATCGATTTAGAAATCAGATGCGATATCGCGCATCTAAATGTTAATAGGTAATAAACAAATGTAACAAAAACAATAATCCTGAAAGATTTACGTTGCTTAACGCTAGAGATTTTCATTAAGCTTCTTTAGTTAATTTAATGTGAAGTTAGGTAAAGTCACTACCATCACGTCGAACTGTACAACGCTGTATAGGATCATACAGCAATTTAATATAACGCGGCGTAGTAGACCATGAATACTAGACTTCTAAAGCTACCTAACTTTTTTATTTTAACAATACCACTAGATATACACTAATTTTAGATATGCAGTTCTTTAACTTTAAGTTAAATACATAATTGTGTTAGTCTATTTTTCAATGTTCTTTCGTTTCTTTCACTTCCAATATCACTTAATTTTAATATTAAAAAAAAATTTAATATTAAATCAAAAATCGAATCTTTGAGCGGTAGGCTCTAAACCGTCAATGGATCAATACGTATTATAAAATAAAGTCCACCCTCATGTCAGTCTGTCTGTACGTAGACGATTTTTTCAATAACTACTACATGGATTTTATTTTATTTTTTTAATAGATCATATAATTTGTAAGAAAAGTTAACATGTATAATTTATGAATATGTTGTGATAATTACATGACCTCTAATAACGAATGTCGAAAAAAGGATTCTTCGAAGAGTTCCTATACGGCAAAATCTTTTGACTGAAAAAATTCTATATAAAAATCCGTTTTATGTTATCAATAAAACCCCTTATAAGGGTTTTACCTAATAGTTTTAGATTTCATTTTTAGTGGTCTTCTTCAATTCATATGTATAAAATTTCCCTCTTATTCCGTAGTCCTCTAAAGAATAGTTTAAAGTATAGTATTTTGAAGTAAGCAAAATTATACGCACGAGCCCTTATGCATTGCCACGGGATGTGTCGATATGTGAAAAAAAAATTACCTACTTGTGCGAAATCGAAACGGGTCACCAGAAATAATATTTTTTCTTCCTTTCTACTAAAAAATTTATTTCCACCTTCTTATCATATACTAATTGCGTAAAAAAGTTTTTTCGAACTGCTTCCAAATGCAGATGCTTATTTTGATGTAAACTTCACAAAACATTGTCAAAAGTGTAGTCTATTTATTGCCCACCAAATAATTTTATGACCATTTATTTTAATGTAAGCATCAAATTCCGTTGCAATCATAGACATAATATACTACTAGTAGACAAAAAAAACGCCCGAGCGAGAATATGTGCTTTTTGACATTACTGCCAGTGGAGAAGAGATTACAATACTTAATAAATAAAATTATGTTGACAAATAAAACTTCTCGTCCTGCTCCGTCAGAGTTCCGCCTTATTTTAGTATTTTTGTGTATTGTCAACTAATATTTCCAAAATATTATTTTATAATGAGCAATGGTATCTTACGTAGTATTAGATTGTGAAGTGATATATAGAAATGTTCCAAATAAAGAGACATTTCACATATTAACTTTTTTATCACTTGTTTTCCGCCAAATTATCATTTGATTAGACTTCCTCAAATATACATATCGTCCTAAATATACTCTATTTTACATTTTATTGTTTGTTTTTCACTTTTATGAATAAAATTATGAGATATTGAATCCGTGAAAAATATATAGAAATTGATATTATAAGGTTGACATATCAGGATTAAACTATAAAATCGGAGAACAAAATTACATTTGGGCATATTATATATTTGAAACAAAAAATGCAAGTGATACTAGCAGCGCAATCACATTCTTATTATGTTGCAAAAGCTACTCGGTACTGCCATGATTTTTGCATTTAAAAGGCCTTTGCGCGTAATTAAAAAACAAGAAGTTTTGGACAAAATCGATCAAGTATACATATAGTTTGGAAATTTAAATATGACTCAGTTATCGTAAATTCCACGAGATGTTTATATTTAGCTAGGTTTTAATAAATATAAAAAGTCTACATTTTATGAACTATAGAAGATTGAAATTACAAGTAATATTTTTGGTTGTAGTCTATAAATAAAATGATTTTGAAATACTTTTTAGCTCCATACAATTCAGACATAATTACATCTTCGTAATAAATATTACTTTTCAGTGTAGAGTCTTAATTAAATGAAAGTATAAACTACTTAGTAAAATTAGATTCACAAAATTACTATTCTTTCTTGTTTAGTTTTCACCAAAAATTATATTTATACTCCTCATCTACTTTGCGATAAAATTTCAAAAGAAACTCGATTTGACTATAATATTGAAAATGACCATCAAGGTGGTATTGAAGACGCGTTCTAGATTTCGTTAGATATATTACTTAACACTTCTAAGTATTTAACATAATTTATTAAATTGGTTGTCAAATATATAAGCTAATTCTTGATTGTCTTGACGGTATTCAAAATTGTCGAAATACGAATACACATACAAGAAATAAAATTTCAAGGAAATGACACATACAAGAAATAAAATTTCAACGGTAATTAATTTTTGAGATATGAGTTATTCGTATGTAATATAATCATCATCAAAACACGAATAAGTTAAGTTGTAGTCGAGTTCCTAATTAAAATAAATAAATCCCAAAACACCTCTGGCTCTATAAACGTTCCTTTTTTATATTATCAATATAATATCGATACGCAAAGTCATCACTTGTGACTCACATGTATGTCCATTTACGAGCACAAGAGAAATTAAATTTCGGTGATGCGGAAAAGTAGAGTATATTTGTCTATTCGTACTATATTAAGTCTATGGTTGCAATGGCGTTCTTCACACTTGATCTGCTCACATTATCGTATTTCCACTATTATTTCCACAACAATACTAGAAAGACATAAGAGTTTTCTGAGCTCATCGGTTATTTTCCATTGACACAAACTGGGGACGACATTGCACTTTTATAATATATAGCATGTACTGGTGAAACTTTACTCTTTACGAAAAGTGGTTATACTCATCAAGTCTTAAAAACATTGCTTTAACACTTAAACGTTTGTGGAATACAGACGGTTAGTATCACGAGCTTCAATTCGCTTGCAAGATGTAATATGTTGGCCTCGTCACGATGCCATTTTGTGGTAGCAATACGAGGAATACTTTGAAATATACGCGCTAAATATAATATGCAAAAAAGGAAAAAAAGAAAAAATAAATATATATATATGTATATTACAAATGTTTAGGGCTAAATAGTTTTCTTCGTCACATTTTCTCATATTTCATTCAACAAGCATTACATTCTACTGCCATAACAATAAATAACTTTCAATAAAATATTAAACCTCATTACTGTTATAATCATATCTTACATATAGAGTTAAGAATTGTACTCCAAAATATTTTATTAATTTTTTTAAAGAGGAAAACCTTCATTTTCCACACAAGTTAAAAAAAAACAGCCTCACGACTGCGCTCACGGGTAGTATTTTCTCTCCGCCATCACTTCGAATTAAATAATCCTCAATCAATTGTTAATTAGAAAAACATCCCTTTCATATTAATATTTTCCACAGAAATCAAACAATACCCAATAAGTGCCTGTTCGGTAAAGGTGCGGTATTATTACGCAAAATTAGCTCGAATTTCGATCTACTCGAATTCGTCAAGTGCAGTAATTAATTACGGTCTGGCTTTCACGTTTGATTAAAAGTTCACATCAAGCGTTAAATACTTTATATAAAATTCACATCCACATTTGAGCTCTCAACACCCTACGCCTATGAAAGCATATTGATATGTGCGCACTTACCTTGATTGGCTTGGTAATTCAAAACACGCACGGTGTGTAAAGAAAATTAAAGCATTTAAGTCAGGACCGTCAGCCAATGATTTCAGGATTTAATTGCACGCGCACTGTGTATAAATATACGGACGTGTATATGTGAACTTTCTTTAGTCCATTATAATATAAATATTAAATTAACCCTGCTACTGTTTTCAGCTCTATTTCATTCAAATAACGTAGGGTTATTATTTTTTTAAAACGGTATAACTTATTGCTTTTATCCATACCACTCTCTCTCTCTTACATCAATAAAAGAATCGATAATTCTCAATTTTATTTTTCATCATAAGTTCTCAAAAAAAAATTATTGATATCCGTACAATTCAATGGAATTTTTTCGATATGATAAAAGGATATTTTAGTGACACAAAGACAGGAAATTATCAAAGATTTTGATAGAAAGCAATCGAAATACAAACACCAAAATAAAAAAATCGGTTCTGAAAATATATCAAAAATTACGAAAATATTCAGAACATCCAAAGAATCTTCAAAAAATAACAATTTTAACACTATCATTATGAACGTAATACGGTTATAAATCAGCTTCTATTATCGTCAAAATGTTTCTAGTATTAAGACATCATGTCTTAAAAGTGGCGTGGATTGAAATACAGAACTATTGGGTTGATTTAAATGCGATACTATTTTGAGATTACCAAGATGATAAATATGGAAAGACTATTAATTAATATAGGGTAAAATATCAAAATGGTATTTAAATACAATTTTGATATTTTCCAAGCATTAATTTTTTACCTAATACACCTTTAGTAAATTTAACCTAAGATAAAACACACTTGCTAGTTTAACTTATATTATGCACACTTACTAGTTTAACTTATATAATATAACATAATAAATGTTTATTAGATAAAAAATTTGACGATGGCATGTCGATAGTTTCTGATTTTGAAAGCGTTGCATCCCTTTAAGAATGAGGTCATAATTCAAACCAAAAGGACTTTGCCCCTAAGATTTATAAAGAAAACTTACAAAACATAGTTTAAGAATATGGAATTTAGGCGAGTTCAAGTTGTGAAAAATCATCCTAAGCGTTATAACAAACATATTTTTTATTAATAAAGAAATATATTTTCCAACACTAAAATTATTATCGCTAAAAAATCCTCCTCCTTGCAGTATGCCAGCTACCATATCAGTACACACAGAATACATTTCCTATGATTTGTAAGCCTCTTTACTGTCATGTAAATATAATAAGTTTTAAACAATCCAAAGAAGGTAATAGACTAATTTTTAAGAATTTTTTATACGTTAGTTAAAAACTAAAGTATTGCATTAGTTTGATGCTATACGTATTACTTCAATAGTTAATTATCTTTTTGTTTACTACCAGTAAATGGTTATTTACAGAATGGTTAGTAGATACCATACCGGTGAAACCCTTAAACACCACCGATACTATCCGAACCGGCGGTAAACAAAAAGGAAAATTATAATTTATATATGGCGAACGGCAAATAAGTAGTGAGAGTAATATTATATGTATCACAACACTGAACTAGACTACGATGAATAGTTTTCAGATGTTTATCGCTTCCACAATCAGATTAATGGAAGAGGAAATTGAAATGGTTTTGCAGAACTTACCATATACCAAAGCGTTAGAGAGATACACATTTCAATTTTATCTACCATTTACTGTCACATGCTTCTAAAATATTAACGGCCTACGTTGCACCTCATCGCTAATTACGCTTGAATCAATTACCATATAATAATATACTTTCAGCAGCAAAATACTCACTTTGCAGAAATCTAGCCTTATTATTAGAAACACCGTGTCGACCTGGTCACATTCGGCTATTCGCAATTCATGCGTGCCTGCGTCTGTACTCCGATACCTTACCCACAAACGCGCCTGGTTTCATAATTATTTTGCTTGTTTATGTTTCAAGACTACATTTAATTAACACCGGCTATCTTTCTTCTTTGGAAATGGCTATAAGCTATGAGTTACATTATGTTGGTGTAATATCATGTTATTCGAGCGCGGTCGTGAGCGAAAACGGCGCTCGGAGCAGTTTGTAAACTGCGGTTCGACGCTAGTTTAATTAGGGCAATTTCCTTTCAAGCATCAAATTAAAAGACCGATTTAACATAAAAGTTAATTTATTAAACATTTTAGCTCAGTTTCATTCTTTATGTCTCATGGTTTTTAGAACAGTAACATTATTCTTGTAATTATCGAACCATAACATGATACAAATTATTATACGTCTGAATATAAAACTCCCTGCATGTAAAATAGCACAACGTAAACAAAATAATTATGAGTGTGCTATCTAAATATAAGTATATGCATAGAGATAGATTTATAGATATTCAAATCTTCAGAGGTAAATATAAAGTATTGGATATATACTACTTTGCTTGTCCTCTATCGATGATGCAGTTGATCAGAGAACCGTTTATTAAATGAAGTAATAAATATGTTTAAAAGAAACAAACATTTTGTTAATAATGGCTTTATTAGTTGCAAAAGCATGGTTTTCTGACGACTCAGGAGACTCCATTATCTTGGGTATTAAGTAACAGTAATGAAGTATTTTGCCACGGTTTCATTTTATTGAAACAAACATATTTTATAATGATCGTAAATAAAATACGATATAAATACGATCATTATATTAATATACATAATTAATTACAATTTTATTTTGTGAGAAATTTCATTTGTTCGTGAAATTAGATAAAAAATTCGAATGTATGTCGGTTAAATTGTAATTTTATTAACCATTAGAGAAGTAATCTATAAAGAATAAGTTTTCATATTTTTGGTATTTATTATAAATCATTTTTCAATCAGGATTCTATAATGAACTCGGTTGGAGGACCTTTTACCTCCAAAAGAAATTGCTTTTGATCATTTATCTTTTCTTTAATTATAAGTAATTATGTTTGTAAACCGTTGATCTTGGCATCGGTAACGCTTTATAGTATTACGCCAGAAGACGGAGTGTGAATTTATTATATCTATCTAAAACGCATACCAACATCCTGCAGAGCACTCACCTGTTTCTCGCTCACTTCATTGAACACCACAATAATGGGAGAGGCGCCCAACCTCGATATTTTTTTCTTAACCGCTTTAGGAAAAATATTATAAAGTTTCTAGATAGTTTACGACTGATTAATCAGTTATTTTATATTGAATTTTAATTAATATGCTTTCTTCTATTTTGTTAAATATTGTTTACATCGTACTATAAATTATTGTACTTTTGGTGCTTGCAAGTATCCAACAATTTGAGACAACCTGTAAATTAGACATGGTGTAGTAAATAAATAAATAACCATTAAATATTATTATAGATCAAATGAAGTTTAGTATTCTAATATATTGGTTTTCTTTTCTGCAAAATAAACATAAAAAATAAAAGTACAAAAATTTAAACAATATAAAAGTTAAATTTGCCCAATTCTAAATGACGAAATAAAAATTATTTAAAAATCAAGTAACTATTACTATTGGCACTGACGCGTAAACAGTCTCAGATACTATTTGTCGGTACAATAAATTCTCAGGTCTGATTGATATCCAAAACATGCTAGAATATTTCTCAGGTATATACCTTCATATTTGTATAAATTGCAGATAATTTTTATGAAAAAAATTTTCTTCAACGATTGAAATTTTGTCAAAATACTGCAAATAATTAGTATTTGCAGTACATCACACTATATTACTATGTCGAAGTTCAATACCAGATATTTAGTAGTTTTCTTTTTATAAACGTACCACAGAAACAAATATTTGCAAATATAATTTGCTTAGGTAATCCAAATTAAAGATAACTTAATAATAGAAAGTCATTTTTCCGCTGCGACCAATTAAATTCCCCTACACTTTTCTACTGCTATACTCCTTTAGCAATGTTTGTAAGAACTTGGGTGCTTTTATCTTTTTTCTTTTTATGGCTTTCTATCAGTGAAACAGGACTTGGCTTTTTTGTATTTTTTTTAACGAGGTTGTATTATACAATGCCCTGATAAAAGTTTAATTATTCCATGTTCCTCCTCTAAAATTTCTATATATTTTGAGTGTTCACTTTTTGAATATATGCTTTTTAACTACGTTAAATTCGAGTTGCCGCAACCACTTGGGAGAAAAACGGCTATGGCAGACTGAAAAGTGGGACGATTTTTCTTTTTGAGGAACAGAACCCTAATTAGGAAAAACGTCTTAGTAATTAATCTTCTTATTAGTAATCCACTTCTTACTAATGAAACGGTCTTGTAAATAATATGAACCATATGTATATGCAAAATATATTTCTTCTCCCCAAAATCAAGCGGTTACAAAAGTAAATATATTAAATGCGGCAAAATATTACCTTAATTTATTATCAAATGGATGTTTGAAAATATTCTTGGTGGTACTAAAATCACAAATATGAGAAAACAGTAAACTAGTAATATAAATAAGCGATGCATAATAAATTATAATATATAAATAAGCCCGAATCGATTCTATCTTAAAAAATGTATATATATATATATATATATATATATATATATATATATATATATATATATATATATATATACAACGATATATAATAACCAACGACCCAGGCTAACAGGATTTATAAAACAAACTGAACAAATAGTTAAAATATTTAAATTCACCATTTCAAACAATAAAAAACACGTAAATGAACGTAGTCAAACGTGATGCAGAAAAATTTCTGAAATAGTTCATCTATTATTCACCTACTATACAATCATAATTTAAGTTTATATTTAATTTTCATGTATAAAAGTTGTGAAGATGAAATGACGTTTATATAAAGCTTTCAAAAGCATAAAGCTTAATTAAAATTAATTCGATTTCTGTTAGCAGCAACAAAGTTATCGTTACGCCTATTCAAACGTGAAACTAATAACGTGAAACGATCAAATAAACGATAGTGCGCAAGTACGCAGTAAAGTCTAATGACAGGCGCCAACGTGTGTTTATACGTGTATTTAGCCACTGTTTGTGCCGTATCTCAAACCGATTTCAACATAAATCGCGCGTCACACTAACAATTGAACATATTTTAATGAAGAGCGAAAGTAGATTTGTGCGTCATCTCAAAAATAATCAAGGATCGATATGCAGATAAGGCTCTACCGACTAGAGTGAATAGAAGCAAGCCTGGTAGAGCGAGCCTGGTGGACAGTAACTTGACGTGTCTTATATCTGTTGGGACTTGATCGATTCTAGATGGTACGAGTAAAAGCATGTTGCATTTGGAAAAAAACATGTTGATTACGAATAGAGGTCACATTACGAGATTGTTCTCAATCGATATTTATAAATCAATATTTATAAATTGATATTTATAATTTATAACATTTTTATAAAAAAATTAACATTTAAAGGAGCATAGTATTTCTATATAATTATCAGCAAATGTCAATTTTATTTTAACCATCTAAATATATTCACTAGTATGTCTTCCACAGACGGAATAATATCGCAAAGTTCTAGAAAATACTTTGGATTTTTCACAAATATTTTTTTACCATTTCATATGTAAATATTTTTGGTATTTGGTGTTTAAATATGAGAAATAGTATAACTGAATTACAACTTCCTATGTAATATCATTTTTAGATAGATCTGGTAAATATAGGACTAAAAATAGCAAATTTCATGTTCGGTCAAATTTTTGTTTCCTATTTAAATTTGGAAGCAATTCTATAGTTTCAAATAAATATTATGTAAACTCATAGTACTCTGTTCTTTCATAATTTCGACTTTAGCAGTTACAAAGATAAACGGAATGGAACAAATATCTAAGGCACATTTTCAACAGTGTTTATTTTATAATATTCGGATTGACATACATTTTTTTTAATTCTTGTAACTTAATTGATAACCCAATCAATGCATGAAATTAATGAAAAAAAAGAAATTAATTCATTTTCCCCCTCTGAAATACCTATAGCAATATTTTTGAGTAGTACCACATATATTGCAATAGTCACTTTTGCAATATATGTGGGTTTGAATAGTAACCCACATATATTACAAAAGTGATTATTGCAATATATGTGGGTTACTATGCTTAATTTTTGGTCTCTACACCAAAAGGTTTAAGAGAAAAACATTTTAACAGACAGACGGATGCGTTCTTATGAATAAGCGATATGTACGTGAAAAAAAAATTTCTCTCGAGGTACGGAACCCTAGAAATGAAAGGAAGGAAGTACAGGTTTATAATATACAGAAATAGAGAAATTTGTCTGTGAATATAGTCGGTTCGTATTAAAAAGACTCGTATGATGATTGAAAAAGTATATAATAATTCATATTAAAATCGAAACACGTGCGGAGCCTGATTGAAATATATATCTTATCGACCACTTTATTGCCTGCAATTGAAACTAATAAAATAATGTTTTATATGTAATTTATTTAAAGATATTATAAACTATAATTTTTCCAGATATTACAATAGTAATCAATACATAATATTCAAATATAACAATAACCTAAAATTATTAATATTTTAAAGATAAACTTTTAATAATTACTTCACTTATTGTCATTATTTCATCACACCTAATTTTTATTGACATTCTAATAAAATTGTAATAGTTTGTCATATGTAAATTCTAAGGAACACAATAGATTAAAGATTTACACAGAATTCTTATGCAGGCTAATCCTTTACCAAAACTTTACAAAAAAAAACTTTTGAAAATTTCTCTCGAAAGTCTTGATATTATTGTTTATAACCTACTAACATCATTTGTAATAAAACTATCCTCTGTTTTGCCTTTCTTTTTACCATTACGAACTCGCACCATTGCGAAATATGAGTTCAGCTCGATCACTGTAAATTTATTCAGAAACTCTTCAAATAATTTTATTCATCGGGTACAAGCTATCGAATAAGCTAGGTCTATTTTTTAAAATGCGAAAAGGTTTTATGTCAAAAGAAAATAAATTCATAAATTCGAATTTTTAAATCGGGGAGAAAAGCAGAAACTTGTTTCTAATTTGCTTATTCTCATTTACAAATACTTCGCTAATATTTGATATAAATTAGGAAAATCCCAGAAAATTACTTTTAGTTATTAATGGCACAACGTTTTCAGAACTTCGAGTCGTTAATTCCCATTGCAACATTGACAACATTGACTTTCAACTATTTTTCTTAGTATGTAATTTTAAAGAACATTTATATACACAAAATCTAGAAATCCACGTACTCAACTTCATACCTTGCACCTTTTTCGACGTTGAAAATAAAATACAATGAAAAGAAAATAAATTGTCAATGCGTTAGTCATTTAACCAAAACAAATAAATTATAGTAATTACAATTGAGGTCACATTTATTTTTGTGTTAGATTTAACACGAAAATATACATCCCACTTCTTTAATTTTATTAAGACCACAAATCCACAGAAATTAATTCAATAGTAAATTTTATACATTATTAAATACTAATATTGTAATAATAAATTTCTAGTATCGCTATTTTTTACAATTTTGACTTTAAAAGCTTTGAGATGTGGCGAACATATTATTTGTGAACGATTTCAATAATATCTCTAGAACCAGGTTATGTAAAACTATATTATATTAGCTCATTCAACCGACATCCTACATGACTAATGAAGTTAAAATATTCGAGTATTTAATTTATCCCCTCTAATATTTCTACATAATCATTTTCGAGTTTAATCTGTTGGAAAATATGTATGTTAATATGCTTTATAACCGCCAAGTTTCAAGTTTCTATGCCAAACGATTTCTGAAACGGCAGGGAGAAATGTATAGATTAACGATATGTCAGTGAGTACTGCTCCATTTTTTTTCCTTTTCCAGTACGGAACAATAAAAAAAATTAACTGTTCCACGTTCCCAACTATTATCTCTTTTATATTGAAGAATGACATAAAAGGAACAATAATAGTACGATACATGGATATGAAAATTATATGTAATAATAGTATGATACATGGTATAATGGCCATCTATAGATATCTATATATGCATGTGTTTAAGTATCGGGGTGCACTATGGCGTTGACCAAATATCAAACCGCTCTTGTGGACATTGCACCCTTTACTCGAAGCACTTCGCAGCTACTCTGACACCCGCATATCTCGATTCTGGCGAATGCTGAAAGTTCAGTTGACTTTTAGCATATAGAGAGATGAATACGTATTACCAACGGGAAATTTATATCTATATATTTTTCGAGGTACTTGATGTAAAAAATCTACACACTCACTGATGTATCTTCAAAACATGTAAGTCACTTTGAGAAGAATTAGAGCTTTGGATGAAAAATGTAAAATGTAGTAATGTGAACTATAAATAGTTTATCTTAATGTGCTTAAATTTATTAAATAAACATGTAAACGAAATTTAGTTAAAATCTAAAATTATTGATAGTTCCAGCTGTTTCCATAAAACATGTAGCTTTTTAGTACTCCATTATATTATTTAATTTTTAATAAAGTTTACAGTTTTAAAGGTTTGACAAATTTTATAGTACATCGTAAAATTATTATGAATAGAGACCAATATAAAACTTATATCTATTAAATAAATATATAGTTATCTAATAATCCACTTTTATGTTGAAATGCACCTCATATTAAAACTCCTTCTCTCTCTCTCTCTCTGTTTTTGCTCAACGACTAGCAGCTTGATTTTGCGATTTTGATACTTATAAGAACAAAGAACACTCACTTGATGTTGGATGATGGAAATGCGTGAACAAACCACAATCCGCACACTCGAGGTGGAAAAGTAAAATTAAATATATCATTAAGTATGAAATGTTTTCCTGTTCATTTGCAGACCTTATTGATATCTGTAGAAAATGTCGGAAAATATGTTGCAAGCTCGAATAAATGAGATGAAAATTGTGGAGATGAGGTGCTTATATATCTTTTGTTGACCCATCCGACCAAAAACGATCAGAGATAGATGCTGTATGTATTTTCTGTTTGGAAATTTTCACTTTTCACTTCAGTCTCTTTGACGTTATTAAATTATGACATCTAAATTATTAACGCGGAATTATTATCTACTCCGTGAATATTTTGATGTAAAATAAAAGTTCATTTTTATAACATTTCTGTGTAAGCTGTTAACCTAGTAATCTTATTCAATTACTTTACAAATGGTAATATCTAACACTATGATATTTTTCTTTGCAGATGTTCAAAAAATGCCGACTAAAAACATACGTTTGAAGTAAAATATGAAGTTTTATTTTTATTACCTATATTTATTTCTTGTCTCTTAAAATCTTAGAAATATCAATTAATTTAATCTTTATTTTATTTCAATTTATTAAATTGATCTCCGATGACTTAACCGTAGTCTTGTAAGTCTTTTGACAAGGTTTAATAGAAAAAAAGAGATGTGCGAATTGGAGAAAAATCGAGATAATAATTCTATAAAGAGGCGTATGTCCCCTAGTAAGGTGTTTCTTATTATTTAACAGCTATTACGATAAAATTGTATTTTTCATTTGGTAATTTTTAATATTCCATAAAAGGGTGGGATGTCGTTAATCATTATCGCCTTAAACGGCAACACTTCTCGCAGAACGAGCGTCTGATAAATTTAAATTTGGTATTACTTCTGCTGAATGGCAACCCCATTTTACGAAATATTAAAAGGTGAATATAACACAATTAAATGAGCGAAGCAGCTCGTCAGTCAAGCGCCGCCAAGACAACATTTACAGAGTCACCTCCAATTAATTAACCCGCGTCAGACGCTTAATTGCTGCAACCTTCATCCGTCATAAATCAACTGTAATCATTCTCAAACACTTGACCCGGTAGGACCTCATCTTGATTAGACGCTAGCTAGCAAATTGATGAAAATAAATCTTGAAGAAACACATTTACAAATAGGACGATACAATAATATAAATCAAGACGAGAGGTGAAATATTCCATATTTATTTATAACCAGTTTAATTATATGAATGAAAAATTATTTTACGAAAATTGTAGCTTAATAATTAATAAATTGTAGCATAGCGATTGGTACCTGTATGACCTTTGCAATGCTTGTGTTTACAATTAAATAAAGGAATGATAACTTATAACAATCAGGATTGTAAAATATTGTCTTCACTAATAAATAATTATACGAAAAATCTACTATAGTATATATGTCACCTTTACAGACAGATTGCTCATTTTAACAATTTTTTTAATGAATCAGTTTTTTAATTGTCGAAACAATTTTTTTATGCGTTACTGAGTGAAAACTTTCTAATTCATCATGGAAAACTAATGCAGGAAAATAGTAACCCATAACAGTTATGGATTTATTATTGAATTGTGAAATATATCTGAGCCACATTGATATTAATTGCAAGACTAAATATATAGGATTATAATTGGGAACAAGAAAAGTACAACAAATATCTGAAAATGGAAAATTTATGGTCCTTAAATTATATTTGGAAAAATTAAGATAAGGCATAATAAAATAATATACCCGAGTTTCATACAGGCGTTTGTTGTTTAATTCGTCCTATATAGAGCGAATAGTGAATATTTATCAATTGCGCAGGAAATATACTACGAAGCCAGTAAAAGGAAAGTTTTCCTTTTTATCGTATCCTTATTTTACTTATTATAAAATATTAATCAATAAAATAGCTGGAATTATTAGAATTACTATAAAAAAATTTGGTGTTGGGAAAGTAAAACCATAAAGGAAATTCGATATTAAATAATAATTTATATCAAAGCAAAAGGGTTATTTTTTTTTAGTTATTATAGATAAAAACTTTATCTATAATAACTTCTTAATTATTATTATCTAATTTAAATAGAAAATATTTGTTTTGTGCAAATTGCTATCTAGTATGAAACACTACTGAGCAACTAAATTGCATCTACTATGTAATATACATAAAGCGTACAAATATGTATGTATTAATATTTTTCAATTTTTTTTGTTATAAACATGAACGAGACGGGACGGGGGTAGCATCAATTTCATATGTGATATCTATATTATATTATATTTATTTCATAACTCGAGAATTATAAATACTTCCATCTAAAACACTCAAACTATTTACCCCGTAAATTACGATAATTATTAAAACAGATATACTTAGGTATCCCATAGTACTTAGGCCCAATGACAAAAATGTTATTTTTTTTATAAATAGGTCACCAAATAAAGGGTTCAAAAGCAATGAACCGATTGCCTTTCACATTGCCTCATTCGTTTAATGGATCAGAAAAATAATCGGATCGGAACTCCGCAGCGGATAGGGCGATGCAGTATTCCTTTCGGCAGAACGTTCACCGCCAATTGGCACCTGCGAAAATAGTGTCACTACCTATATATATATGTATATATATATATATATATATATATATATATATATGTATATATATATATATGTGTATATGTATATATATATATATATATATATATATATATATATTGCGTGTTACAAATACATTAAGTTATATAATATAAATACTTTAAAAGATTCATTTTTTACGTTCAGTATTTATTATTTTTCAGTTCAGATAGACTGTTACAGTTTCTAGCTATGAATTCTGTGTGGTTTTAAATGTTCCCTTTTCAATAGTCTGTGTAGTGTATATCAAGGCAAAAAAAGCGATTATTTTATATTTTGTTTTATAGACATCTGTATTTTACATATTAGTGAAATATAGCTTGCTCAATTTACATCTGTTGGAAAAGGAAAATGTTGTAGCAGCAATCTGAATTAACTTACCCTCGCCTACCTATTAGTGTTTTCAATATAGTGAGTACGAATAAGTACATTAGAGTCGAATTTCGACCACCAGTCTACATTAAAATGTGAATGAAATTTGCATGCCTCAAATTAAATTCGTATTGCGTTTTACGCTTTGAATAAATAAAATGAACGATTGAGTAAGCCCATTTATTAATCGCATGAATTCTGTCATGAATAAAGACAGAATTTTAAATATCAAAGAAACATTGGTTTTAAAATAGTCCGCATTGGTTTTGAAGTGTAACTTCTTTAAGGAAGGTTAACATTACGCTGGGTTAGTCCCAGCTGTCAGACGATCATTGTTACTTTCTAATTGACACGATCCTAACGTCATCTGTTGGCTGCCGGACAAATAACACAGAAAAAGTCAGTAAAACGGAGCGTTTGTACAGTAAAATATTTCTAACTTACTACATTATATACAGCCGTTCATTATTTTTATTATAAATTGGGTTAATAATTAAAATATTCATTTTGTTTTATTAAAAATAAATATACATTTTTTAAATTAATGCTGCTGTGTGCTATAAATGTTAAGGTGTCATTATGTACTTGACATATTTGCAGGTGCGACAAAAAATTATTATTTCTTTTATACTAAACCCTCCGGAATTTTTTTTTTAATCCGTATTGTTTTCCTTCAATGAATTTGAAATTTAATTCTTTACATATATTTTAATATTGTGTTTTTCCTTGATCCCATTTTATCTCAACTTTCATCTTAATTCTACATGAAAGAAAAAACCAGGAAGTAGTCAAGGTTTAGTTAGATTCTTTGACAAATTCACCAGTCAAGTACATATCATTTTATATAAAATTTGCTTCATCGTATGTGAATTATTTTCATTTAGACTTACTGACACAGATTACATGTAAACTTTACTGTTGAAAATTTCAAGTCGCCGCTACTCTCATTCAATAAATGGCGTTACTTAGAATGTACATAGCGGTAATGTTTTAATCTCTTAAAAAAATAAATGTACCTGTGAAGCGTAAGCACATCATCGAGCATCATTCTGTGGATTTACAATATTTTTATATTGAATGTTTCTGTAATAAATAATTTAAATTATTCTGTATTATAGGGTTATGAATTTTGGAAAATTGTCAAAACAGCAGAATAAACCAACTTTTTACTTGTTATCGTACACATTATAATTTAATATTTTATACTTCCGTATAAGATGTTAAATTGTTTAGAGAAAGGGTTGGTATTTAATAGAGAAAGAACAGCACACCCACAATATCAAACAGTTCCTTTTGTAGTAGGTTTTTCGTTAGACTGCGTTTATCTTTTTCATGCAGTTATTCTACAAATTCTTCTAATGTGAATTTTAGGCCGGAAAATATCACCAGTAATAAATTTGTACATTAATAGCATAGCTCAGATATTTTGTGCATATATTTTATTGAATATCATATATTTGTATGCAGAATATATTTAATAAGATTTATGAAAAGTTAGTTACAGGAGACCTAAAGGCATTGCAAGCAGTAGGAAACTTTTAATCTAATATGAGTAACTTCTGGTAAGTAATTATATCAAAATAAATGATAATAATATAAGATCATTAAGCTACTAATTTTTACTTCTTCAGTATAATGTTATAATTTGTAATTCTACGAAAAAGTGGAGTAGGTAAATATATCAGAGGGAATCTATATAGTTTTGTTCTAATAATGCATATAAATCTTACGAACAATAGATAGAAACATTAGATAGAACATTTACATTTTTCTTAAGTATTTTTATTAAATATATATCAACTCTTAAAATCTTACCTGACTAATCAATACTTCCGGGTTAAATACGATTATTAATAGTCAGAATTGAGGACTGATTTAGGCTGGATTCCCTCAGGGAAGTTTTCTAGACCTAGTTTTGTACTTACTATACGTTAATGATGTTCCAACAACATTATATATAACAACATCCACTATTGCTGATGATACAGCAATCATGGCAGTGGTAGGATCTATGGAAATTTCTACTAAATAATTGCATTCTGCTCTCAACAAAACAACAAATTGACTAAAAATGACGCATTATATATAATTAACATATCGAATATAATTAACATATTTTTTATAATTAACATAACATATCGAATATAATTATCATATCAAATATAATTAACATATCGATTTTAAAAATTAAAAAGATAATACAGCTACCAGTCTTAATTAATGGCACTCAATTAGCATTTACCAATACACCTAAATATATTGATATGACTTTTGACGCCAAGCTTCCATGGCAAGAAGAAATGCAAAAAACTCAACATCAATTTCATAAAAATGCATCGGTTGCTTGATCGTAATTCTAAGTAGCAAGTAGGGGGATGTTTCCAAAATTCAACCCCTAATGTAGTCAAATGGAAATTTTAGGATTAGATAAAACTGAAATATTATATCCAGCATAATACTTAGCTAGCTTCACCATACGTACTATATTATATAAAATCGTATCATACTTCGATTAGTTTTACTGCTTGTAATAGTACACATGACAAATTTTCATCGTTAATTAAATTGTCGTGATGTATGCTGATACGGAGCTGACAAAACATTAAATTATTGGTATTAGGTTAAATGCATGCTAAAGTGAGCAAAACCCGTTGAAGATGCCAAAGTCATACCAATTACGGAACTAGATTTTTGCCAATTTCGACCAATGAATACACTTAGCTGATACACTAAACTTTTAAAGCTTTACTGCCATTGTTGACAGTGTTAATGGAGAATGTTGTGAATTAAGAAGATACTTAGGTTGGCTACGCTATCTATCTCTACTATAGGATGTGGATAATAGATTTCTAAATTTGTTATCTATGAGAAACTATTTCATTAGTTTAGGTGAAGATTGTACAATATTTTAATGAAATATTTTAAATGAAACAAAAATTTAAATATTATTAAGTTTACATTCAAAACACCTCTAAAGTAATAAGTTCACTGTTTGAAATATACACAGTATTAGGAAAAAATTAAAAATTCAAACTACAACATTGTAATAGTAAAATGAAAAATAATTGTAAAGGAAAAAGTTTAATTTTACAAATAAGTGATTAGGTTTTAATACAATCAATTTACTTAACCAAGTACAGTTTCTCAATTCAGGATTGAAATTGGATTCAATCAACTTGAAAACTTAATTCAGTGTTTGAATATAGTAAGTATATCGAGCTTTATTTTTAGTAAGTTCCCACAGAAATATATCTCCAGTTACGTATTTAAGGTGGAAAGAAGGAAGGAAAAAAGTTTTAATAAATGTAGAAAACATGAAATATTACTTTATACTAAGATACATCTGGAATGTAAAGACTGATCTACCCATTTAAAAAAAAATAAAACTTTATTTACAAAGATAAAACATGAACCCAAATCTTTGTGGGAAAGTGGATAAAAGTCAAAAAAGACTTGTCATGTATTTTTCTAATTTTCTGCAAAAGTACCCAAAAAAGCTTGCAACTTTGTATATGGTTTTAGGGAAGCTTCAATGTTTCGTTACCATGCATACAAATGACA
The DNA here is from genome assembly GCA_039881145.1 of Druceiella hillmani. Taxonomy (NCBI): domain Eukaryota; kingdom Metazoa; phylum Arthropoda; class Insecta; order Lepidoptera; family Hepialidae; genus Druceiella; species Druceiella hillmani. Next base: position 49,745,724 of record JAYKKI010000002.1, on the reverse strand, counting down.
CTGGCAGTAAAAGTATCCCTGACTTCTACTCAGTCAAATAACGATGACAACAACTAAATGTGGTTCCCCCAATAAAGGTAGTTTAATGTAAATATAAATGGAATACATCTTGACAACCTTTGGGTGGTTCTTTATATTCCCATCCTGAGAAAGGGAGAAATCGACGGATAGTCATATCTCAGCGAACTACTTGCTCCGGCCAGAAGCCCAAGTAATATGAAGTGCTACCATTTCTACATGCTTCTCTGTGAAATCTACGGCCCAATTATTTGAAGCTTTAAGAACGGTAAATTATGTTATATATCAAGTCTTCCAATCTACTTGCGAAACTTCAGAGTTACTTGAAAACATCCAACATTGACATGCATCACTGAAAGAAGCCGTGCATTGACAATCACCATATACTATCACCATTTATTATTTGAAAACATTTAAGATTTCTATATGTAGAACTCAGGACTGAGAGAATTATATTTAAATCGGTTAAATATTTTTTTATATTTTAAATTCGGTGGAATTAAAGTAATGAGATTCAAAGATAATTTAAAATAAGAAAAAATAAATATTACATTTTCTTGCTGGGTTTCGAATACAATAAATTAATATTATGTGTGGGCATACCTACTATGTTACTTAGAAATTTGATTCGCAGAAAGTTTGTAATTGCTCTATATTTTATTAATTAAGATCGTTATAAGTGAATCGAGTCAGAGAGAAATAATGTTTGTGCCACGTATTACATTAATTTCCTTAACTTCTCCGTTTGTATTCAAGGATTGCAACTTCCTTTCAAAGTGTACTTCGTGTCGACGATAAGTACTAAAGTGTACTTCATTTTGTCGAGCTCCGTGGCATATTGAATAAGCGTAAGTCTGTAGTTTGTATATCTCGCAAGGCGCCTGGCGTGCTTTGATTAGCGCCAAAAAACGACTTACACCGGAAAGTTATCGATGTCGAAACGAAAGTTATCGATGTCGATACGATCGCCCCGGAAAGTTATCAATGTACACTTTTTCTTCGTTTTTGGATTTTCTATTGAAATATTCATAGTCCTTCTACACGCATCATTACAGTCACATTCATTCACAGTCCTTTTCCACATGTCATTAACCTTAACCTTATAGTTTGGATACTTTAGATCCTATAAAATTGGTTCTGATTGATATAGCACGAGGATTTTTACTAAATTGTCGTTTGTACTATCGGTCGTCATTGCCCATAATACACAACCTTTCGCGTCGAACTTCGTTTGCATACTAAACAAGAGCGAGCGTGTAGTTTGTACACCTCACCTCGCGCCTCACGTCATTTGATACGTGCCGAAAAAAACCGACAACTATCGGAGCGGTGACGAGGTGAGGCTAAGATAGCGGTATGTGCGAGGGCATTATCTATACTCGCGCACTCGCTTCGCCTCGTCTTGTCTTGGCGAGAGTGAAGTGCTAGCATAATGTTAATGAACCTAAAGAGATACTTACTTATCCGTATTTACCATTTTTCCAAGCTTGTAGTAACTAATACAAGAGACCTAACCTAATCCAAGCTATGCTTGCCCATAATTGCTTATGATTATCACCATTGCCTCGTTGTTTATTGAGTCTAACAGAATAATTATCAATACAAAGAGAGAGTAAAAAAATATTTTCAAAATATAAGAGTATTTTCAAAATAAATAGTGATAGTACTATTCCGATCACGTCAAACTAAGGTAACTTGGCTAAATTCAGTTTCTACGATTTCCATAAAAGTTGTTCGTACTACTAGGAGTTGCAAGTAAATAATTTGGTTAGATTTTAGCCTTTCTAATTTATCTTGAGTCATACCATAATAACAAAAGCATTTATTTATTTAGTTGCTTGTTTCTTCATTTTTATGCTCAACTCAACTATTTAAATTTATCAAATTTGCAATTGATTCGATTTAATTTGTCATAAAAATTGTTTAAACTTTTCACCAAGAACCGTATTAAAAATATACATATCAACTCTTGTTAGAAGTATACATAGTAATTATCATCTTTATGCTGAAAATTTACAAATATACGGATGTGAACTCCATAGCAACCGTCATCAATACCTCAAAGAAGACTTCGCTTCAATTGGTCAGTGGGCTCATAAAAAGGGTATGTTAGCTATTCCGATTAAGTTTCAACCTATCATAATTGGTAGACAAAGATTGCTTTCTAAAATTAGGCTATCAGCCATATCTAACATTAAATGACACACCAATTCCATTTACGTTAACTATTAAAGACTTGTGTTTACTGTACGATCAAAATCTTAGCTGGAAACTTCAAGTAAATTATGGTAGTCGTCGTATCTTCAGCAGAATATACTCCCTCAAGTATTTTCAAAATTGTCTAGACTTTCAAACCAAAGCTAACCTCTGTCAAACACTCTTACTCCCACTGCTTGACTACGGAAATGTATACTATCCAGACCTTACTGAGTATAGCTTTATAAAATTAGAACGCCTACATTTGCGCATCATTTGTTTCTGGTCAAAAAAATATCTACATTTATTTCAATTGAGCATGCAACTTGAACGGAGGGAAGTCCGTAATCGGTGCAATTTTCCCATTCTTACACTTCTTTTTAATATAATAATAATGCTATTTATACAACTTATCATAGAAGCAGATTTGGTTACTTGTTAGCACACGATATAGGACTACGCTCTGAAAACCATCTCAGTCTCCTTTTTCTCAAACATACAACCACCTTTTATGAAAATCCTTCGCTGTACAATCTATAAGACTTTGGAATCGACTACATCCGGTTAGCAGGAAATCGCCTTCCTTAAATGTACTCAAATTTCGTCTGATAAAGTCCTTCCGCTCATAATCCCTCTATCCTATCGTTCCTATTTCCATTTTGTTTCCCATTTTCCTTGTTTCCAACCATAACAAGATTTATAATTAAGCACTTTTTTGTTTCATATTATTCATATGTAGATTAGTTTTGCTTATTTATATGTTATGATATTTTTTGTTATATATTAACTTTCGTTTTTTTATTAATGTCTTTTACAGTCATCAACATAACTATATGTTACGTTTATATTTATATATATATATATATATATATATATACATATATATATATATATATATATATATATATAAATTCACACTTAACGTATATTTTTACCCGTTCCGGAGTGGGACAAACGAAAAGTTATATTTTTATTTATTTATTCACATAAATTATTTATATTTATTGTCCCACCCCGGAACGGGTAAAATCTATTGAAAATTATTTTAATTGACATACATTCAATAAAAATGACCTTTCAAATACACGAAATGCAATTTTAATATATTTTCTTGAGCACCTTACGCACAAATGTTTATTCGTGACATTTGATATTTTGAGGATCATCTCCCTGAAATATTTTTACGGTGAAACAAAGTCCTATAGAAATTATTTATTTTGGAATGGGGCAAATGGCGTCATAAAATCTACGAAGGTAAACATTTTTTTTTCTCGGGTAGTACTTATAATTTTAAAATGCCAACGTTATTCGATATATATCTGGTATGTCAAACACACATAATATTGACACAAACCTAATATCTATTATTAAGTTCAAAAAAATAATTTGGCTTGTAAAATATTTTTAATGCAGAAGCTCTTCCATTCGTGAGATTTATTTAATTTTAATTATACGTCACTATTAACGTATTAAAAATATTTCCCCACTGTGTTGGGCATTTTGAGAGAGATTTATTTTAATGAAAGTAATTTCATAGATATTGCTATAATAAATACTTTAATTAAAATAACGTTCGATACATTTTGCCTCCTTTTGTGAGTGAGGCAAAAAAATCGTAGGTATTTCTAACATTGTCCTTTATTAATAAAATGATATGAACTTCTTTTTTGCTTTAGTTTTATTTTTTTATTTAATTTTATTTCGCAGTAGTTATACATAAAAATATTTTATAATTACAAAAAGGAAGTAAAATTTTTTTTATTAATACAAACTTAACAATTTAAAATGTAATGGATATGAGATAATAATAAAGGTTTCAGTGTTAAAGAGCGAGTCACTAATTAACCAATAACTACACCCAAACGTTTATCAAATTATAAATTGAAACCTTACCTGGTATCGGTTCCACCATGCTAACATCATCTTGTTATATTCCACCTCGCTGCGCAATAACTTGCAGAAGCATGAGAGCTCCGCCTAGCGGATAATCTCTGCACTTCACGCACTATGGACCCAAATAACACGTGAATACAATATAATGCTTTTATAGAACGTTATCTTACTGAATACATTCGGAACTAGGAGGCGAGATTGATGATCTAGTACGGTCGATAGGGAATTATTATATTCTGAAATAAATAGCATACTTTTTGCAACCCTTGGGATTAAAATATGGCATTGATCAATCTTCGTCTGTTGTGTAATGATATATAAATACTAAGTAGTTATCTAAATATTATTTTATAAAAAAATAATTCAGTTTCTTATTGAGTGGATTGTTTACTGAATTGCCAAATATATATATATATATATATATATATATATATATATATATATATATATATATATATATATATATATGTAAAAAGACATTTGGTACTTTGCAGGCCAAAAAAATTTTATTATCAAATTTTATGTGCAAAATAAGTGAAGACATACTTCATTATCATTATCTATAATAGTATGGTAAAAATTGTTGAATCTACCCTAATTTCTCTTAAATGTTTTAATATTATTGATCATAAAATGTTAATTCCTTCCAATTTAGAAAAACAGGCTCCTCACAAGCTTGTACAAATGTAAAATTTAGAATATAGTGTATTTTTGTATTTTTTCTCAGCAACTTAAAATTAATCTTAACATCAATGATAAATAACAATATCCGTTTACTATGATTATAACTTCAAAAACTAGTCTTTTCATCATTAACGGTTGCAGAGATAAAATAGTATGATGTAAACCTGATACATCGCGACCGAATTTCAAGCCCACACTTCATTTATTTTTTTTCATATTACATATATTACGTAAATTTGGCTATACCAATCAATACACTTCAGTGTTTTACGTGGAATCTGCATTTATTGGTAACCTTTTTTTCCCAATATTTACTCGCGAAAATCCAAATTCGCGTTAAAAGTAACTCTAACTATTAAATGTCTAACACTGTAAAGTAAAAATTGATGTCATGTAGATATCCAAGACAAGATATCCAGTATCTAGCTAATATTAATCAACAGATTTAGACTTTTGAATTCATCACATGGTCTCGACGAATGTAAGAGTGGATTTTCTTGAAATCTATAATTTAAACTTATAAAAAAACTATTAAATGTATTTTTTTTCATTCATTTTCATGAATGTCAATGACGAATATGAGAGGCAATCAAAAAACAGTTTCAACAGCGTAAAACTTATTACTAAGGAGACTTCAATTTCCACCATGAAATTCAATTCCACCACTAAGACCGTGCAACGGTCAAATAAACAATATTGAGCAAGTGTGACGTTAATTCTAACGACAGCCGCTTGTGCGAATTTATTCCTATATTTAACCACAGTTAGCACCATTTCATCAGCCGATTTCAATATAAATCGCGTATCATATTGACAACTGAATATATTTGAATGAAGAGCGATATTACATTTCCGTGTCATCTCAAGACGATCAAGAATCGATATGTAGATAAGGCTGTTTCAATTGGGGCGAACAGAAGTGGGTCGGGCGAAGAGCGGCTCAACATGGCTTGTGTCTGTAGGGCTTCAATCAGTTTAACGCAAATTTTTTTTATATTTGATATCAGTACTCGCATTGTATCAAATTTGCTGGTCTATTTGATGAAATGAGATATGGCGATGTAATCATGAAACAATCACAAGTCTATAATATTGCATAAGTATTATTTTTAGATATATAAAAAAAAATCAGATAAAGTCAAATAAAGAAATTTTAACCAGTTATGTACAAGTTCTAAATATGAAGGCTCTATAAATACTTAGTATTTATGTGATACAAGTACTCATAAAAATTTAAACATTTCAAGGTACATAGTTCTTCTTACCTAGAGTTTTTCACGAAGTAAGAATATCGGTAATTATTCAATAATATTTCGGTTTTGTCAATGATAACTTTTTCGGTTTTATGTCGGCTCCATAATTTCTCTTTGTATGAGAAATAATAGAACCGAATTATGGCTTCCTACTTAATGATATTTTTGAGGCAGCGCTCACAAAATTGGGTCAAAAATAGCAATTGTGGTGTTCCAATAAATATTCGTCCCTGTTTTTAGGTAAACATGCCTATGCAGAACTAACTTTTCTTCGACTTAATGTGTTTGGGAACCCCGTCGAAAAATAATTGTAGGCCAGGAAACAACACGTTCTCTGCGAATTTCAAACCTCAATCTTTTTTAAAAACAATAAAGTTCCGTTACGACCCTCGAGTACGGAACCCTAGAAACCCTTAATATTATCTAGCAAAGAAGTAATGTAGATCGTAACTGATTTGCTTACCATTCTGGAAGTGTAGTATGGTCATCAATAATAGTTCATGGTTTTGGTTTAGCTCGACTATCTACAAGAACAATTCTAGAATTTATCCTCTTGGATTATATTATAAATGCTATTTTGTATGTATTTCCAGGATAATCAAAACTATTACAATAAACTTTTTATGTACGAACCAAGCAGAACTCACACTACGAGCATAGTATTAATATTTCAAAATGTTAATATTATTTTAATGATACAAATTCATTGTCTTGTATATCATTTAGAAGCGTAAAATATCGTGAATTTCTCAAAAACTATGAGACTTAGAAACATTGCTATTGTATTTCAGTAAATATTACGCAAATTTGTAGTAAGGCAGTCTTTTTAATAATTTTGTTTTTAGCAGTTTTAAAGATATAGGCGACATTTTCAATAATATTTCTAAGACCATCTTTTATAAAATTCAAAAAAAAATATTTTCTAAATTCTCATAATTTAATTGATACATAATATTACATAAAATTTCCGTATAAATATTTCTTTTAGTTTGTATAACAATTGAAATATATGTGGCTATATACTTTAGTAGCTATATACTTTATTACTATTTCTAGTTTCTACGTGATGATGACTTTTAATAATAATAGTTCTATACCTAACTTTCATTTACAACAATAACTTAAAATAATTTATATTTCAAATATTTTTTTTAATAATCAATTCATTCACAATATTTGTTTTGACAATATTTGTTTGATTTACAATTCTAAAGGAACATAATGAATTAAAAGCATGCAGAGAATTTCTAGACCGACAAACCGTTACCCGAACGTCATAAGCACTGTTGAAAGTTTTCTACTGACTTTAGACGAATGAAAATTTTTTTGTTTGTTCAAATAACCAAATAAATGAAAAAAAATATACAAAAAGAAAAGTCAAAACCTACACCATATTAGTATTATTGAATCTTCATAAATTAGCAAACCTTAAAGAAAAGTAATGAAAGAAGCCGAATATAATCAAAAATATTACTGTAAGTTGGGCAAAGTTTCCCTGTAAAAATTAAACATGAAAAGTAGCGAGATAAAATCAATTAAGTTCTTCAAGAGTATTCCTAGGGAAATGTTAATGACCCACATTGAATATATTTGACGTTAATTTTGTAGAAATTCATTATTCACAATTAAATGAAACTACGTGATGTAGTATTATTTCTACTTTCTTTAATTTCTTTACCACGACCTAGGTTTCGTTGTATTACAACATCTTCAGGTGGGATATTAGCAAAGATTGCTAATATCCCACCTGAAGATGTTGTAATACAATGAAACCTAAGTCGTGGTAAAGAAATTAAAGAAAGTAGAAATAATACTATATCACGTAGTTTCATTTAATTGTGGTTAATGACTCAATTAGAGTTTTGCACATAGGTTTTCTTAACATCAATCTATCGCAACATTGAATTTGACCGCTAGAACTTCTTACCTCTCTATAGCTTTGTTACGTGATAGGATCTATAAAACAAATGGCAAGGCTACAACATCTAAACACTATATCTAACAATAAATATCACATAATAAAGTTGCAATGACTAATATCCATATCTTAATATATTAGGTTGATAATTTATTACCTAACTTGCTTAGAAGCGATGCTGAACTTCATCAGCTAGTGTCAACGTAACTAAAATATCAAGCGAGACTAAGGAACTACTATATAAGGTTAATGCATAATATATGTAATTGGAGAAAGAAGCGCTTTAATGAATCAAGTCTGATACCGAAGTCAATAAACCATATCTATCAGGAAACATCCACTACCATATAGTAGTTTTAATTATATTATACTGAAGAAGATACAGAAATTTCTACTACCAAGCTAACAAATACCTCGGAAGGAAGAATTTTCCTGCTGACATTAATATAGAGGAAATTAATAACATAAAAAACTTCTCACGAATTGATTTATTTGTATGAAAAACTCTCTCTATTGCCTCTCTACATCTACTCGACGGCCAACAAGCTTCATTGCCAAAATTTGATACTTATAAGGACAAATAACGTTCATTTGACGTTGAAGAGGATGGAAATGCGTAAACAAACCGCAATCCGCGCTCTCGAGGTGGAAAAGAAAAATTTAATGAATCATCCAACTTCAGTACAAAATGTTTCCCTGCTCATTTGCAGACCTCATTTATATCTGCAGAAAAGGTCGGGAAATTTAATGTAAGCACGAATAAATGAGATGAAAATTGTAGAGAATAGGTGCTTGTCTCATCTTCCCATCCGACTGACGATGATCACGGACCGTTGCAATATTTTGTTTTCCGGTCGGAAATGTTCACTTTTTGCTTCAGTCTTGTATGATAATATACTTTGCTTAAGTAGTGACATACCTAAATTATTAACATAAATTTGTTTTACTTTTCATGAATATTTTGGTGAACAATATATTACAGAATAATTCTTAAAATTATAAAGTTGACAAATAGGGAAATAATTTTCAAACCTTCACAAACATTGCTTCAACCTAGAAACCATACAAGATTTCGTCGCTTCACTCTTATTGAGATAATTCACAAACAGCTATATATAAAACAATAATATTTAATTTTGTAGAAAGTATTCGCAAAATGCCCACCAAAAATATGTACATTATACCGTTGATAATAAATTGCTCGTGAATAAAAAGTTATACCTTTCAAAAATAGAGAATAGATAAAAACGCTAATATATATGATATATATGACAAACTTGTCATAATTTCATCTGTCCAAACATTATTCTGACCTCGACCTAAATTTAACTTTCGTTTAACCATAGACTTAGGATTTACTACATAAGGGTATAACCAAAATATTTGACATTTCGGCAAGTACATTACAAAAAGAGGAAAATTCAACAAGAATGGACACAAGCAAAAAATAATACAAATTTTAACAATGTTCTAAAGACGCCATCTGATGTAACAGATGTAAATTATATTCACATAGACACGGCCTCATATTTTGCGTATTTATCTATGAAACGCGATATTTCCATGTTGAATTTTTTAAATAAATCCTGAATAGTTATTTTATCAATTTACTGAATTGATTAATAATAAATAATGCCTTCCTTATTCCAACCTTATGAACGGTGTAAGTATTCTTAGAATAAGTGTGATGTAATTTGAGTTTGAGCATTTTTTATTAGTAACAATGTGAAAGTACATACTTTTAATATCTATTTTAATAACATTGTATTAAGACCCTGTTGAAATTGTAATTTTTATTGTTTATTGACTATATTATATCTCGTCTCTTTCAATTATGTGAATTGAAATTGATATGTACTTCACTTTATTTAAATTGTTTCAATTTATTATTATTTCTTTGATCATCTATTAATTCTTATTTATCTATTAATTTTTATTTGACTTCTTGATTATCTATTAATTCTTACTTGACTTGTTATTGAGCAAAATTATTTTAAATTAAATAGATTTTTTACGTCAGAACTACTTTCGACTAAACATTTCAAGTTTAACAGAGTGCAAAATGTTTTTAGACAAATTCAGTAGACAAGACGGATGTAAAATACAATTTGTTATGCGCGAATTTGTGAAGCAAATACGAAAATACTTCTTTAAAAAAATATATATTTTCTAGTAAGACGATTCTCATTATTTTAACAGTCACTACCCCTAAAAATTACCCGAAATGAGCGGATGATAAATTTAAGGTTGGTATCATTTTTGTTGAATGGCAACCTCTCTTTTTCAAATATTAAAACGTGAATATCACACAATTAGGCGGGCGAAGCAGCTCGTCAGTCAAGCGCCGCCAAAACAACATCTACAGAGGACTGTTAGGAAAGTACCTCTAATTCGCATTAACATTAGCCTGCGTCAGACGCTTAGTTGCTGCAGCCCTCTTCCATCATAAATAAACTGTAATCATTCTCCAAGAATTGGGCCGGTATGATCTCATTTTTATTGGACCCGGGCTAACAAATACATGAAAATTAATCTTGAAAAATGTGCTTAACAGGTCAGAATGGTGCACTAATATAAATAAAGGCAAGAAATAAAATTATTAGTATTTACCATTACCTTAATTTGAAGAATACATAATTAATTTCCAAAAAAATCCAGTTATGTCTCCTTTTTCCTCATAATATCGTAATCAGTAACGGCCTTTGCTTTGAACTGTTCATATATTTAAAATTAATTTAAGGAAAAATAACGTATGCCATATTGTGATATATTATTAGCCACGTTTATAATAGCATTATCTCGACTAATAAGTTAATGTACGAAAAATATACGACAGCATACAGATCGCTTATTTTATAGGTTTCGATAGTTCAAGCGATTTTGTTGTATAGTACTAAAAAAAACTTGTTTAATCATAATGAACAATTAATGCTGAATAATATATTTGCAATCCGATTTAATATTGTCTTGAGAAATACACCTGATTAAAATTGACACTAACTGCAAGATTAAATATAATAAACTTAAAAGTGATTAAGAACACGAACAATAAAACCAATATCTGAATATGGAGAATATATTGTGCTTAAAATAGAATGATACAGGATAACTAAAGATAATATATAAAAAAGACTGTCTCTAGTCTTATGCAGGCTTTTTTCTTCAGCATAGAGTGAATTTATCGATTGCAACGTAGGTAAAAGGAATTTTTTTTAATTTTTATCATATCCTTATTTTACCGAATATAAAAATTAATAAATAAAATGGCTAGAAAAATTTAGCTAATAGAAAATTATAACTAATTTACGTTATCGTAAATTAATTATAATTTTCTATTTGCTATATTTTTCTAGCCATTTTATTGAATAATTTTATTAAATACTCTATAAAATAACCTAGTGTGCAATAAATCATTATTTCATATCAAAAGGATGAATATCTTTGTGTCATTAATTCTTTTAGCCCATTCACTAGTCATTCTTACATTTGTGTCATACGTCATTTCTGTTTTCATATATTTACGTAAATATAAAATTAAAATTATAAAAATATAAAATTGTAAACGCTAAAATAAAACTGAATAAAAATTAAAGAATTATCATTTCGTATTGATTTTAAATATAACTAATATAGCTAAATTTTCAAAAACAAACTCAGAATTCCTTTCCAACTAGGAAACCTCATTGTTGGGTTATATCACATCTCTCCGTTCATGTGCTATAGCTTACAATTATTTATTTATTAAACTTTTGTAATGAAAGTTTTTAAATATTCACTTGGAAATAGATCAAGAACCTCTGAATTAAATTACGAAAAAAAATATTATTTCGTCGAAAGGCATTCGTATAAATGAATTAATTTACGAAAATAATCTATCTATTGGCATGAAAATTATTTTCATACACCATATCATGTGGATTGTAATAGGATATATATATATATATATATATATATATATATATATGTGTGTGTGTGTGTGTGTGAGTGTGTGTGTGTGTGTGTGTGTGTGTAATATCATGTGTGTATGTGTAATCAAGACATGCCTGTCTCTCTGTTTGTCCTTCACAGCTGTTTTTTTTCAGAAATCGCTTGTCGCAGAAAATTGAAATTATTTTTATATTGAAATTATGTATCTGTTTTATAGATATTAACCCACACCTATCCCAATACCAGCTAGTACACAACAATATTTATGTCGATATTTAGGGGAACAATAAATTAATTAGAAGGAAAAAAAATTAAGCGTTTCAGAAATACGTTTTTTATGTATTTTTACGTTTTTCATGTATTTTTCCCAACTACAAAGCACAAGTGTATTTGAGACCAGATTGTAATCCTAGCCATAAGCGGATGCAATCAGGAACCATAATTGATTTTTACGATATTTGAATTGATTTTTAAGCTCGAGTGAATGAGAAAAAAAATTAACGTCAATCATTCCGCTATTTCTTGTTTAATTTTATTCGGATCTAGCTTTACATATTCTCAAATATTTGCTACAAATGCAAAAAAATTTCGGGTATTTCTTGTCGATTTTATAGTTTTGTACATAATACAGTATATGCTTGGTGGGAATATACTGAGTATGATATGCAGGAGGCTGCTGAACGAGAGTTATGCAAATTAAATTACTAATTTTAGTGCTCAAGTTGCCGCGATGTCAATGTTCTTTACCAATACATCAATACCCGTATAGGCACCCTCGTTTTCGATCTATTATGGCTAGCGGGTTTGCAGTGATAAAATACTGTCGTCCTAGAATTCTTTAGGGTTTTGATTGAAAATTGGATAAGATCAACCTGAAAAGGAGCCGCGTTTTTTTTACAATAAAAAGGATTTTTCAAAATTCATCCCCGTAAGTGATCAAAAGGGATTTTATTTTAAGGGTAATAGAAACATTGAGATCCAACATAACACGCAGCTTATATTGCCACCCACAGATATTATATAGTATCGTATTATATTTTGGTTAGTTTTACAGTAATGTAGTATGTATAATACCACATTTTCATCATTACTTAAATTATCGTGCTATATGCTGATAGGAAGGTGACAAAAATCAAATTTTTGGTATTGACCTAAACTCACACTAAAGTGAGCAAAATGTGCTGGTAATCCAACACGAATGCACTCATATGTAGACCAAAGCTATGCCAATTTCGGAAAACAAACCAGATCCATGCCAATTTTAAAACACAAACACAGCTGTTACACTTAACTGTCAAAGTCTAAACGTCATTGTTAACAGTGTTAATGGGGAATGTCATGAACTAAAAAGTTATTTAAGTTGGCTACACTATCTATCTCTTCTGCTTCATTTGGATTCAGAATTCTGAATGGGTTATCAATAAGAAACTATTTCGGTAATTTAATGGAAAATTATTTATAAATATTACAAACATTATTTTGTTTCATAATTCTAAAAATCAAACAATTATTAAAATTTATTTTTATTTTAAACATCTTCAACAGGACAGTAAAATATATCGAAGGTAATAAAATCACCATTTCATCTGTAAGTAGTGTTAGGCAAAGTTCGCAATGTTTATTCGTGACATTAAATATTTTGATGATCATATCCGTAAAATATTTCTCGATAATTATTTTTTCTCTACCAGTGACATATTAAAAGTTTTTCCTGATATTTTAAAAATGTTTAGAGTAACTTCTATGTCAAGTAAAATTACATACAATAAATTTTCCATATTGAGATAAAAAAAATACATGAATATTCTTTTTTCACTGGATAATATTAAATTAACTCCTTTTTGCGATTTAGTTGTACTTCACAGTATCTGCAAATCAAAATCATTTATTTGAACTGTAATAAAAAACACTCTATTACAGAAAGTTAATAAAGTGTTTTTTTATAAATGTAAACTTAGCAACTTTTGACATATTGAATGAAATAAAATCCTTAATATAATAAAAGTAAAACTATGTACATCGAGACAAAGCACTAACTAAAACAATAACTACATCGATATACTTATAATGTAACCAAATCAAAACTTTAACTGGCATCAGTTTCACCATACCAATATCTTCTATGTATATTCCACCTCGCTGCACAATAATCTGCACAAACGTGAGAGCTCCGCTTTTCGTATAATCTGCATTTTACGAACTATCAACCCAAATAACACGTGAATACAATGTAATGCTCTTCTCGTCACTTACTGAGTGCATTCTCAGTTAGGTGATGAGATTGATAGATCGAATACTATTGATAGTAAATTACTGTGTTTTGAAATAAGTACTGTTCATTTTGGCTTAAAACTACAATATGGAATTGTTTGGTACATCAATCCATCGATTTTCGTCTATTTTGTCGTAGTCTAAAAGCTATATATATATATATATATATATATATATATATATATATATATATATATCTAAACACTATTTCATAAAAATTAATTCATATTGTTATTGAGTAGCTTGTTCATTATATTTATCGAATAGATATAAACAAATATTGGATATTTATGGGCAAATGAACTTCGCATAAAAAACAGAAATAAAAAAAATAAGTGAAGACTCCGAAAATGAGAATTACTCACAATTCAGATACGATAAACACAAAATTTTACAAAAAATGTTTAATGCAGCATTTTTTGTACTTTTTCTCTATAACTATAAATATGTAAATAACAATATATTTTGCCTTAATTATAACTTTCAAAACTCTTCTTTTCATTAATAACCGTTGCAAAGATAATATATTATGACTTAAAAGTGGTATATCTCGATCAAATTTCTCTACAATCTACATATATTAATATCCTTTAATATTCTACACATCATTTGATAGAATCTCATCAAAAATCGCTTTAAAAGTGTTTATAACTGTTAAACTGCCTCAAGTAAAAGTTAAAATTACAGGAATTAACAAAACATCCGCGTACTTCGCTAATATTAACCAATACATTTTCGCTCCTGAATTAACGATCAGGTTTTCTCGAAGAATGCATGGTCAGATTTTCTTGATATTTGTTATTGAAAATTAATGTTTTGAAAACATATTATGTACAAAACCAAATTTAATTCATTACTATCCTGAGCATAAAAATGGTCGTCCGTGATCAAATTCGCTCGTTAAAGCAAAAATATCGAGGTAAAACGAGGCTCAAGAAAATGGAGCAATCTACATGGAAAGCTATTAGATAAATTATGCGTAAGTGTCAACAGCTTCGCTATGTACTTAAAAAGATGAATAGTACTAAGTACAATTGTTGAGAGTAGCATATAAATTCTACTTGCTACATTGTATTTTTGTACTTACAGTCGAGTATATATATACAAATTGCAATTATGTTTAGAAATGTAATATCCTATATTATTTCTTCTATATATTAGGTCCACAGTGAAATTCCGTTATCTTTCCCTCCTACTACCTAAAGATAATGCATATTTTAAAAACTATTCACTATTTCCCCGGAAAAGGTCATCAATTTTCAGCCGTATTACTTATATGAAAATACAAACATTAAAAATGGATACATCACTCACTGTAATATAAATCACGTACAAAGATAACACGAATACTTTTTAGATTTCCTTACAAGCTTAACAATGACAGCTGAAAAGCTTAGAATTCACCAATACGAAACACGATATGACATCTGAGTTCTGAATATGAGTGACTCCAATGATATGCTATATATCTCTAAAAAAACTATTTTCTTGTTTATTTTGTATCACCGAAAGTATTCTACAGTAGTTATAATTTGCTGAAGCTTGTTTTACATTAATTAGGAGGGACAGAAGGACAAACTAATTGGAGGTTTTGGAACTATTACATTGGAAAATACTGAACATATCCAATTCCCTTCATTTATCTTTAAGACTTTCACCTGCTCCGTGGCAACAAATATCGCGCAGTATATTAAAACCACAGATGTAATTACAGCCTGACTACTTGATTTAGTATATGGATTTCTTTTTACTCCCTCAATATCAAGAATGCAATTTTCTCAACTGTCTTAGATTCAAATAACAAAATAACATTTTAGTACATTCAAGTCTGAATTCGTTATAGGAAAAAAGTAATTTCTCCAAAAATTACTTTTCCTTGACTTTTTTAGGCTAATGTCTGCTTTCTCCCTTCTTCTTTTCCCCCATTTTCTTAGATATATATATATATATATATATATATATATATATATATATATATATATATATATATTTATATATATATAAATAAACCAAAATTTCATGACACATTTTGAACTGTTCACAAAATTCAATCATTTGCCTGTAGGTCAAAATATGATACGAGTTTTATGACCTACAATGAAAATGGTTAGCCTCATATCCAAAGATTTTATAATGGTAAAAACTATAGGAATTTATTTTTAATATTTTGTTTTCGTACGATATATTAACTAATTTTTCCAAAGTTTACGTAAGAATTACTTATTTTTTCAATAATAGTATCTTACATACTGAGTGTAATGTTCTTAGATAGACGAGTATATCAGCAAATAAAAAAAATATTCTTTTAGTGTCCTATGAAAAAGTCAAAACAGTTGATTCGTAACAGTTTTATTTATCTTCCAAATATTAATACTCAGAGACCTTATAAAATAGGAATTTCAGCGTGTTTCTATCGACATTAAACTTATATGGTAGAACTTTGCTTAATGTTATCATTTATATAGTTCGACCGACAATTTGTCCACATCGCAACGACGGGTCTGTATCCAAATCCACCGACGTACATCCGTATCTTCCAACAAACTTACCCTTTATCAGTTGAGCGGAACTTTTGGATACAGCCAGTTGTATGGCTCTGTCTTAATTAATTAATATAAAAAGGTACGAATTTTCTTAAACATGGGAAATAATAAAATATAGCTTTGATTTTTCTTAAAAATTATCAACATTTCAAACGGTTATGTGTAATATAGTAACATTACCTTATTATTTTAATGAGCCAGTGGAAAATTATTAAAAGTAATTGCCATAGTATATGTAATAAGCTCTAGGTTAGGTTAGGGGTTAATAAATAACGATACAATTTCATGAGAATTGGTCTACAGTAAATTCCTGAGAAGAATACCTTCTTTGAATATTTCGATTATATAAGATCTAACTAAAACTAACAATATTTTATATTTAATTATTATCATTCTTAATAATAATGATTAATTTTTGGTCATTCTCATTAAATTCCAATTTCTCACAAAAACTTCCATATATCTTAACGCATATCACTAAATTAGGTACTTAATAGGATTAAACACCTCAAAAAGAAATTTTAAATTTATAATGTCAACAAGATCGAAAGTATGTCAAATTTTCTTCTGACTAATTTCAAATCCTCCGAAACATGGGCTTCAAAATAAACACATTAAATGTAATATATTGCACTCTTACCTCTATTATTTCATCGGATCTAAAATAAACTCTTCAAGAGATCAAAAATAAACTCTTCAAGGAGTAAAATTTTATTAGAACGCCATGAGAGCCAATTTTCTTCGTCTTCGATTTAATTTTTCAGCATAATATTGTACATTAGTTTTACTAGTTAAAATCACTTATAAGAAAAATAATGCATAATTAATAATCATAGAGATTTTTTAATTCTACAATATAATAAATCCTGTAGATCTCAATGTCACATATATCTTATGTCTTGAAGATTGGTTTAAACCCGTTTTTCGCGATTCTAAACTAATGGTTTAAATTCACCATTATCGACTAACGTATACGTAGTTTTCTTTTTCCTTTTTTATTTAGTATTTATAAAATTGTCCAAAATCTTTTAAAAAATGTTTTCTTTTCATTAGTCCTGCCCATTATAATTTAACCGCTATATTCTACATAATTACGAATTTCAGTCTTCTGTCCAGTAAACGTAAAAATAGTCCCACTGAGAAAATAAATAAAATTCCTAAAAAAAAATACATACAACAATACATATATATAAATACTTTAAATGGTACCATTTCTTTCCAACTATGAAATACTTGTATTAACTAAACGGCAAAAATCCATATCAGTTTCATGTAAATAATGCTAACAACGTACATGTATTGTTGAGTACATGTATTTTAATTTATTTTTGAAAGGAATTCTAATTAAAACTTGATCAAAAATCAAATTCTTTTGTTATTCATGCTTGATTATGAAATTTTGTTCTAGGTAGATCTCGGTAAATATAAATTAAACGAAAAAGAACTTTTCAAAATATGCGTATTTTCTATGTTTATAAGCTCTAGAAATATGATAACAGTCTGTTCTTTCTAAATTCCTGAAATCTCAACTAATTATGGCGACATATTTGAGAATGAATAGCAAAAAATAATCTGTATACGGAATTCTTACTCACTATGCGAACTTCCAAAAGTACTATGAATATTCATTTCTATATTTTCTGATAAACTATGAAAATGAATTTAATACGAATAAACAATTACTCATTCCAACTAGTCTCGAAAATATTTCACAATCTTAATTCCTAACCAACATTTATATTTATTATCCTCCCGCATACCTTTTCCCATTTCGTATCAAAATCCCATTTGCAATTTTATAAATTAAAATACAAATTATTTCACATTACAATCCTCAACCAAACATTTAAGTTAACTGTAAAGAATTAGAGTAGCAATTAATTGTCTTAATATAAGTGTATCTAGAAATAATAAACTAGAATCGATAGAAGGTAAACAACATCTCTAGATTTCATCTTATCGTAATTCTAGATTCAACCCCTTAGGTGCTAAAGGCAGTCCCGGATGAGTCACTAAGCGTGAGCTAGCAAATGCCACGAACCCCGCGCATTGAGGGCCTCGTGGCTGGGCGTAAAAAATCTATCAAGTTTGATGTACCTACCTACCGGCATTACCATACCACCTACCTACCGGCATTACCATACCACCGTATTTTTTGAACATTTATTTTCGTTTTGGGTCAATTTAATCTCTTTTTTCATTGTTCTTTGATTACTCTTTTTGCTTCAATAAAGTTTTAAAAAATTTCTTTTAAAAAAAATTATATGTCACAAGTTAAATTTTTCAACTCATTTTGATTTATGATTAACGATAAATTTTCATGACACAGATATAAGTTATTTTTCACATTTATACATTTTATAGTTAATTTTTTCAAATTATAAGATTGCGGCAAAATTTCAACAAAGATTTTAAATATTAAGTTAGAATCTTAGATTTAATTAGAATTTATCGTTTAACTTTGTCTTTTTGAAATACACTTGTTATATATGCTTAATTGAAAACCAAAAGTAATTTGATTTATCCTTCAAAATTATATAGACGTGGTGCATAAATTTACGTAATACTTTTCATATAAATTTAATAATAGTTCAATTTAGTTTTAATTTCATTATCCTGAAAATCACCATAATATACTGCACTAGCTCTTTTTATATTCTGCAACCTCTCTGAAAATCATCATAACATACTGCACTAGCTCTTCTTATATTCTGCTCTTCTTAATATCCTGCAACCTCTCAAATAAATGTATTTAACGAAACTACTGACGTTTCATGCGAACTTTATAAATATAACTTAGCTCTGTATGTTTAGATTCAAATTTTATTTAGTATTTTATTGGGCTTAATAAAATTTAAAATTAAATTGAGATTCCCGTCTCGCATCGAATATTTTTTCAATATTTTTCTGTTGGAAAATAGAACATTTCTAAAAATTTGGGCTCTCGCTTATTTTTAATTTTGGAGTACGGCGACTTTATCAGTATTTTTCGTTATATATATCAATTTCTCTGGATGTTTTTCATCAATACGTGTGAATATATTTCAAGAACGCTTTTTAATTTTTCCAAACTAATATAGGTCGTTCTATATAAAAATTATAGAGAATTTTATTGGATAATATTCATCGACTGATCGTCAGGTTAAATTTGCATATCAGGAAGAAATAATCCTATACTGCAATGAAGTTCATGCTTATTAAAAATAAAATTTAAATATTACTTTTATTCTGTACCCTCTTTTATCTACTAATAATGATTTAAATTGAACTAATAACCATAAAAGTTTGAAAAGATTACAAAATCATATCTCAATCTATTATTATTACTTCATATATTATCATTCAAATTCTCTTTTTAATCTATATTATATTGAACACGGTACACTTTAAAGTCATAATTTTATTCGTGTTCATTAATAACTAGGTAATTTTTTTTTAAATTAAACTCACATTTTTTACAGGTTTTAGGATGCCTATTAAAGGAAAAATAATAAAAATATCCGTGGCGTAAGGGTTTAAAGATATCCTAATAAATAATGTTTAATCACCGATTCATTAAGCAAGAAATTCTCAGTATCATTTATTCCTTAATTTAAGGGTAGTGAAATGGCAGAATCTAATAAAACGTGAAGCATTGTCATTAGAGATATAATTTCATATTTGAACGTAATTAAATCCACATAATTTCCATTGGGTGAGAAAATAGTTTCTCTTCAGAATTGGAAAATGAATTCTGGTTCAATAAATGTGACACTTGACCAGATAATATTTTTTATTTTTTATATCTTTGGAAAATTCACTGTGAAGAAATAATAAAAGAATATGGAAAGTTTCAGGGAAAATATCGTAATCATTTTGATGCTAGTATCAAGCATCAATCTAGTATCAATCATCAAGTAGTATCTAGTATCAATCAAGCCATGGGTTCTCCATCAATATAATTACTACCTCTGTGGTCTAAGGGAAATAAAAATGTTTTCGATTCGGTTTCTTGATTATCTGGATGGAACCAAACATCATTTTGACGACCGCTACGTTTGCTTGCAAAAAAATTTAAAAAAAAATGTATGAATATCGGAATTTCCAGGTCCATTTCGCACGATTCCAGTATTTTCAAAGCTTGTAACCTTGGTTTTTGAAAATTTACAAGTTAAGAATGACTATACTAAAGATTTGAATGCCATATAGTTTCAAAGGAGTATAGTTCAATATTTATTTGTTCTCGGCAGTTTCAATCCCAGCCCCAAATTCAATTTTAAAAGCAGTACTTTTACGTAATGGAAATAAATACACTTCTTTACCTGTAGTTTGTTCCGTTTATCTAAACGAATGTTAACGAGAACTAATCCCTGTTTTTGAAAAACTCATCCATTCATAATACAAATTGTATATAGGTATGTAATGATTTGAAAGTTGTAACTAAGTTACACGATAAGTAGACTACATCAAATCTCTATGCGTTTTATATGAGTGACGAGATAAAGATTTCTAATATAATAATTGGCCAAATATATACAGATTTACAAAAAATACATTGAAAGAAAACTTGATTGATTTCAAAAATAAAAAATGCTATTTCCTCCACTTTTGCGTAATGGAGGTTGTGGAACTTTCAACATCTAATTTTTAAAGTCACTACTAAAGCAGGAAGGGTGCTTTTATCACCAATTTCCGTCACTATTAAAGTCTAAACTACAGTATAAGTGTTTGTAGGCCCAGATATTCGAAAAGTAATGAAAGATAAAGTGTATGAAGGAGCAATATATACAGGAGAAAAGGGTGCTTGAATTTATTTTACAAATATCAATTCTACTTGTTAATAAACAATCCCTATTGCTTCTAATTAATATACGAGTTTAAAAATCTACCCTTAAAATCACTTGAATTACTTGGTGGAAAATATTGCGTCCTTTAGTGAGCAGATGAGTTAGAGATCCCACCAAGAAATTAAGATAATGAAACAACAATAACAAGAAAAATGGGATGTTAATTTAATTGCGGACTATTTCTAGATATTGAAGCGGGAAGATAAAACTGGCGAATATAAGCGAATCTTTCGAGAGTATCTTTAAAATGTAATTAACGTTAGGTTTGTTGTAATATTTTAAAAACCAATTTGTATAAATTAGTTATGTAGATTTTTTATTTTATTCATTAAAGCTGTTTTTAAAAAAAACTCACTTTCTTACTTTCTTGCATGTCAAAAATTTTATATGGTAGAAAAATTAATACCATAACAGAATTCTGGACACTAAAATTACTTATAACAGGTACTTTTCAACCAATAAATTTTCAGAGTTAAATTTTTCGTTATACTTATAGGGTAAAAACCCACAATTTCAAAAAGTAATGTTAACTTTGAAGATATCTTGTTCTTTAAGTATTTGTGGAAAAATTGAAAATTCTTATGAGGACATAAACATTGAAGCACATCTGATTTTATCGTAATAATCCTTCTTAGCACGTTAACCTCTATTTTGGATACATGAGCTGTTACCTTTGAATGAAGACTTGAGTACAGTGTAACTATTGAATATATTTGGCATTAATTTTGTAGTAATTCATTATTCACAATTAAATGAAACTACGTGATGTAGTATTATTTCTACTTCCTTTAAGTTCTTTACAGTATAACTTTTTTTTTAATGCTACACTGCACTGTGAAAGCAGACTATACAATATATATCTGCGAAAACAAAAACATTTGTATATTTTTAATATTTTATTAATTATAGCATCATTCTGAGTAACAAAAAGAGGTCACGCAAAATAGTCATATTTAGGATTTGTGGTGGAAATTGTGTCTTTTTAAAACGGTTTTATTAAGTCGCCCTGTAACTAACTATTTAGTGTAATTTACAAAACTAAATTTCATGCATTTCTCTTTGTTGTATCATCATTTGTTGCCAGTTGACGGTAGTTCTGAAGACAATGCAATAAAATGGTGCCATAGGACTAATTCAGTGGAATATAACCGGAAGTTTGACATTGAATTCCATAACAGAACAAAGTATCCTAACCGTGTTTAGGCTTCTAATTATTATGTCATCATAAAACTTAGTAGTTGCATGTAGTTCTAATGAAAACACAATAAAATGGTACCAAAAAAAAATTTCAATGAAATAGAAACGGAAGTCATTTCGAAGAATTTGATTGTTCCAAGTCTTGCAATACCGATACATTAGCAGAGATGGGAAGGATTGGCCCTCAGTCCCACAGACACTGAATCAAAAATAATCTCCTCATCTTAATAAATTATGCTGCTCTGCTAGTCTGAATTCTGTCGAAGTCCTATTAATGAACTATTATTATTTGTAAAATTAATTCAAAATATAATATAAAGTAAGTTAAAAACAGTATTGTCTCATTTGATATAAGACTAAAAGAAGTAAAAATAAATGAATACTTTAAGAAAACTAAAAAGAAAACACGCTCTTATAAATATTACACTAAAAAGCAAAAAGTAATTACCATACTTGTTTTCTCTATCTACTTTGCAAGGACTTTAGTGAAAGTCACGTTTGTTATTGAATATGATATTTGAGTGTATAAACGTAGACCGTTTTTTTTCTAAAAATTAATGATTTTGCTTCTCAAATTAATACTATGTGAATGAAAATATTTAAATTTTAGTTAGATTAAAAGCGCCCCAAAGTATGGTTTTGTTATGATTTTACCACCAATTTATAACAATACATGACGCGAAATACTATTATCGGAATAAAATTTCATCATTGTCAATGATCCCTTGTACATAAAGTTTTCATAAAATTTTCTTACAGGAAAAACATGAATCGGTACGTAAAATTTTTCATTGAATTTATATAACACCAGATTGGTAGCAGTTTTATAAAATGGAAAAACTGATACCACAAAATTTCGAATATATAAAATTGGTCAATGAGTGTCATAGACATTCAAATTTTGACCTGCGAGATATTAATGCTCCACATCTATAAAATATTTTTATAGGTTCGCCTTGTTATGAAATTAAAATTAAACGCTCGTCTAAATAAAACCAACTAGAGATTTCAATATTTTTAATATACGTATTACTCATTACAAAAATGTGCTTGTTCTCTAGTACCAACTTATTTCAAATAATTTATGGCTAAGATACTTTATGAATAATTTTAATGAAGATTAAAAGTCATATGTATCTTTAACGTCTAAATTATTTGACCATAGGTAAATAATATACTTGGAGGTATAACTTCGTAAAACATCATAATCTTCGTCATATGTCATATTCATAATCATCTGTAATACATAACATATATGATGAATATTTAAATTTTAGTGCCAATGATGAAGATTATTAGTTTACAATAAATTTATGCAATATACTTACATAATGTTAAAAGCATTCTCAAGATTTAATTACTTCTTTCTGCCATGTCACAAGACACAAATTTATATTCAACCACACACTACAATTTTCTTTTAATTTTAAAATTAAATTCCACTCAGCAGTGCATATAAATCTTAATTCGATACCAAACCTTCCATATATAATTTGCTACTGATCAATGCAATTATTATCTCCATGTACAATTGTCATTTATCCAAAAGGCTCCAATCAAATTAGGAACCAGTGAATAGCAGGCTCAGCGGTTAAAAGCAGAAATGCCAAATTTATTGCGGAAAATTGGTCAATGTCGCGTACTCTATTTAAATCGACCAATACTTTGTCCACGTCCCGATACCCGCTCTCACCGTTTCACCGATGCCTTTCCGTATCTTCTGATAAAGTTATCCTTTCCCGGTCGAGTGGAATTTTTATAACCAAGTAGCGACCGTTACTTTTAACGCTCCGCTGTTCTTCTACTAATTTAGCTTAAACAGCTTAAGCAAATCTGTCTCATTAAACAGATTCCCTTGATACTTCTATAATTTCACTGAGTTATGTTAATTCTGCTGATATGCAAGATCGTCCTTACCTAAAAAAGAAAAAAGTGAAATTCTTATAGGAATGTTGTCATCAATCTAATCGACTACAACATGTATTTTTCTCAGAATCCATTAGACTTACAAAAATTTTATGCTTAATGGCTAGGAAATTTGACACAGTGGTAAAACGTATTAACGTACTCAAAAAAATTTTTGTAGAAAATTTTGAAGGACACATGAAATATTTAAAACAATTTAATTTTATATTTTCCAAAAGTGCAAGTAATACAGATTCCAATATAATTTTTCCTTTAAAAGTAAGGAAAAGTAACAAAATATCAATTCGTAAACTGTTTAACGCAGGAGTTCGTAAAAGATGCATTGTAATTTTTTTAAAAATACGCCTAAAAATACGTCTGCATATGAAAATAAAAAATCCGTAAAAATGTATCTTTCTCTTGTTACCTATTATGATAGGAAAATCATTATAGATTCATCAAAGTTACATTTTTAGAAAAGTTAGGAAAATAAAGGATTTTTTTTGCTTATCACCTTCGAAAATATAAAGCTTACGAACTTTACATTTGGCTAGTAGATTCCTTATAATGTGTAAATATTCGCTAAGTTTTTTGGAGAAATTCATCCCTTAATGGATAAAAAAGGGAATAAAAATTTACATGGACGTCTGTTAATATTTAAGTAAGGAATGCGACATACTCAGAAAAAATTCACATAAAATTTAAACACCTGGTTACAAATGAAGAAAACCTATTTCAAAGTTTTAGAAAATTCATCCACTAATGAGGCAAATTAGGGAATGAAAATTTGTGTGGAAATACAGTTATTTTTGAAGTTAGGAATACTACATTCCTCAGGGATAATTTGCCACACATATCCTACATCACGGACGACATATGGTTTTAGATATGTCGAAAAGCTTAGATTCAAACTTGATTAAATTACAACTTGATTTATAAATTTACATTCATATTTTAATTTTATTATATATATTTCAATCAAAATTTAATATATCAAATCAAATTTTAAAATCAAATTTTATTATATATATATTATATATGTTCAATCAGCACTGGGCTGAGACCACCATTTTTTATGATATATGTTGCGTTTTAAAATCGACGGATATTGCTGTAAGGAAATTAAAAGTAGCTAGCAGATTTCACATTTATTCATTAGGAACTTCGAATTTCAAGGACTCATTGTGTTATTTCGTTCGTATGGTCATTTGTTGTCGTTATAGAGTTTAATTGATGGTTCAGGTTATCTCTTGGTTCGTTCTTTGAGCAGGGACAAGGAAAACACAAAGGCAAAGTTGTTCTAAAAGTCTCTTGATTTAATCTCTGAATAGAAATAGAATACGAAAAAATTATAAAGATAAATATTACCTTACTTCAAAACAAAAATGTATTCTAAATGTTACTAGTATCTATTCGTTAAGAAAAAGAAATTCCCAAAATTAATTTTCTTTATTTCATATTTTAATTTGTACAAAAAGAGTAAAATACCATTTTTTGAATAAATTTTTATGAAGATATAAAAGTTACGAACATTGAATTATGGGTGAAGAAATTGTAATCATCAACGGATTACACTTTTTTACCGAATACTTGAGATCATTGGTGATGACACTTATCTGGTACACGGTGATGTCTCAATGGCTGCTCAAATTTAGGTTGATAATTTGCATCACGTGTCTAACGAGTGACAGAGATTTACGTGCTTCTCCGTTAAACCGTCTGTAGCTCCTTATGATACTGAGTGTCTTTACTCTGCTGAAATAATCCGGTTCACAGAACGTTTAAATTCCGTTAGCTGAATCAATAAATTCAGATAACATTGTATTCCCATTCACTAACCGTTATAATAAGTAACTTTCATCAACCACCCATGAGCCTACAGAAAGTGAATCGAATTTGTCCTGTACTGTGTCTTAGTCGCAAATCGCTTGAAATACCGTTCTTCTTAGTTTAGACGAATATACTTCTTACTCTGAAATTCCAAACAAAGGCGAAAGAGTAAAAAACGCAGAAAATGAATTATTTATAAATTAAGGAAAAACAAGTAAGCTGTTAAAAAATATTGGTGGTCTCTGATTTACCCTGTGAGTTTCTTTACACACTCGACCCGCCAAGAATACCATTTAACACACAAAATTGGCATTTCGATGTTTTTATTGCGCAATCTAAACCCTCTGAAACTTCACAACGGCACTAGATTTTAGGTGAACACTTTGCGCAAACATGTAATCGAAGCCATCCGTTTTTCTGACGTGAACTGCGGAGAAACTAAGATATAGCCCTTAACTTATCAAGACACGTTGACTTGGTTGCAGACTGACATGTAATCAATTAATTATTTTGTAGTACACAAAACATTACCACATATAAAATGGCATAGATCCCTTTCCAAAGAACTTAAAACTTGCTATTGATGTATCATGGTGTCATTGGTAAAGAAGGAAAAACACAAAAATCTGAAAGTTTTCAGTTATAAACGGAGGTAAAGTTTATATCAGCATAGCTATCAATTTTTGTACATACGTAGTAGGTTCTATGGTTATTGGGTATGTATTTAACGCCTTTAATTTTAGAGAATATTAAATGGATAAACTCTATATTTCCTGTTCAAAGTTATACATTCTTTTAATGTGTTTATGCTTATATATACTCATTATGCTTTTGTTTTATTAAATTTAAGCAATCTCTTAAGGTATATTAATTTTCTTGTTACTGACATCATTTTAAATTTGATCTTAAAAACTAACACTCTGGCTTTGGAAGACGGTTTTTTTTTGCAAGTAACTGGAAAAATTATACATCCTTAATTTGAAACACGTGAAAAAAATTGTTTTCATTGAACTGCATTTTTCGGTCAAGAAAGCAATTGGTTTATTTTTTATACCTTAAAAGTAGTTAAGTACGATAAAAATAATCTACGTTTTGCGTATTACGTACTGTACCTACGTGCAATGGGCTATTTTGAACCTAAGTACTATAGATTATTTTATCAAGGAATAAACAAAGTTTTCGGATGTTGGGGATAGTCATTTCGGTCACATATGCATGATGATGCACGTAAAGATTTGATTGAAAGCATATATCAGTATAGTAGTAAAGTAGAAACCCGCGAATCGTTACAATGGCGTATCTTTAGTCACCGGGATTGGAGCATCCGTCAAAAGCGTTCCAGAAAAAATGGAGGTACTAAATGGCTCATTGAGTAGGAACAGTACTTAACCCTGTTGGGTGGAAACGCTGTGATGCTGATGTGTGCGGACCTTCGAGAGTCCCTTCTTTTGTATGCGGGGGACGCCATGTATCCCAAGAAAGGCCTTGACAAAGCCTGGGTGGATGGCGGGAATTATATATGATTTGTTGGAAAGAGTTTCAGGTTAACCAATTAAGTGACCAAATTTATTTAACATCAATATTTATACGCAGAGCATGGTGCATGGTGCATTTTTTAATATACGGTTCCCATATACTTCAAACGGCTGTGTTATATGCCGTTTGAATAAAAATGAGAATCGAATAATAAGGAACCAATCCGGTGGTAATAATGATGAGCCAATAATAATATTAAGCTTCTAGTGTAATTAGTCGAAATTCCCATGATTATATAGTTGGCAGGCATAAGAACGTTTTGTGTTGTAAATCAATTTGCAGCAGAGTTTTAAATGGTATCTTGGTGTGAGTTACAACTGGAAATTAGTTATGCTATTAACTATGACTCAAATCAAATATGATGAAAAACCCGAGAAAAAAAACAAGAAACAAGATAAAAATTAAAATCTAATATACAATAACATTACGGTATGACAGTCTTCAGATCGTCAAGAAATTTGATGGAAATTATATAATCCTATTAACATTACCGTAGTAAAATTCATTTACAAAAAAATTTAACTAACTTCAATCAACGGTTGAATAAGAAATGCACTAAGAAGTATAAAATGATGAAAACAAGAGTAATAAGTTGAAATTTCGCGGTACAATATGGTTTCCTAACATTAAAAATTTGCAAAAACAGCTACTGCGAGAGATTTTTGGAATCGATGTCCAGTCAATCTTGTCTCACGTACATGGTGTGCATTTACCACACCCACATACAGACAAATGATACATTTCACTTAGCACCAGCTTACGAAAATATACAGTAGATAATGTCCGGCTAAAGTTCCAATTAAATACTCGGTTTTTTCATCATTTTATACTTTTCAGTGCAATTCTTATTTCGTGATTACCTGAATCATTTAATTTTTCATGTAAAAATGTTTTATTTTTCCATTTTTAGTGTCTATGATATGCTATGTTACTCAAAATGACAGGAACTTACGATGAATTAAATTTAAAAAATACTTCATTAATTGAAATCAAAACAGACTTTGCAGTACATAAATGCAAGTGTACACACACACACGCATATATACATACATACGTACATATAAATCATATTCTCTTTTTTGCTTCACCCTAACTGGTGCTTCAAGCCTATATACACCTGTACATACTGCATATCTCCCTACTACTATTTTGCTTTTGCACATATCTACACATTCGTATTTAGCTGCCTACCAATGTTCTAATTGCTATATGTCATTTTATATAACTACATAAACTTACATATGTGCCTATGAGTACAAATGTATAGAGACTTCATGCATTTGTTTACATCTGTAGTTACTTACCTATCTGTCTAACTACTAATTATCTTAGTTGCTTCATACCTTTGTGTGTGCCGATATATACTTACCTACTTACCTACACAAGTGAAACAAGTCGAAACTCACATCGATGGAGAATTCCTGCCATCACCTCCCTGCATCGTTATACCCTGATCTGATTTCTAGCTATATCAATAGCTAAAAATCAGATTTATGCCGCTCTTAGCCGTGTCAGAATTACAGAGACTTTATTATTAGACTATCTTTGAAACCATACCATCTAAACTCGATCACGTCAGTTGTGTTATTCAGTATTGAGTCGAAATAAAACAAATTATTAAAATAGATTAATATCGGTGATATGAGTGAACATAATCAAAACAGGTGGTACCACTGCAGCATCAGGTTGAGGAATTAGGACCCGAAGTTCAATGGCAGAGTCTCTGCTTAGACCCACAATACTATTTTAAAAACAGCAGATCCTCAAATCTCACGGTTTAGATAGGCAGTACCTCTGCAGTATCAGAACTGAGGAGTTAAAACTCTGGGTTTAATAATAGGGTCCCTATTTAAGACACACAATATTAATTTAAGAATGGCACATCCTCAAGTCTTACGGTTTATGCAGAGATGCATGAACCCAAAATATTAATTTTAAAAAAGCAAATCCAGAAGACTAAAAGTTGAAGCAGGCTGTAGAGCATCAGGACTAAGGAGTTCGAAGTCAAATATTAAGGGCAGAGTATTTGCTTGAGACCTAAAATCCCAATTTGAAAAGTCTCACGCTTTATCAGGATCCTCAAGTCTCACGATTTATCAGGACTGAGGAGTTAGAGCTAGAAGTTTTATTATAGAGTCTCTGTCTGAGATCCGAAATAATAATATAAAAATAGCAGGTTTTTAAACTCATGGTTTAGAGAGGCAGTACCCTTGCAGTATCAAGACTGAGGAGTTCAAATCATAGTTCAAAAACATAATCTTTGCTTAAAACACACAATTCTAATATAAAGACTGCACATCCCCAAGTCTAAAGGTTTAGTCAGGCGGTACTTTCGTAGCTTATAGCTAGACACTGATTAAGCACGAATCACTTATCATATGCTTTCGGTTGCAAAA
This sequence comes from Druceiella hillmani, assembly GCA_039881145.1. Lineage (NCBI taxonomy): Eukaryota > Metazoa > Arthropoda > Insecta > Lepidoptera > Hepialidae > Druceiella > Druceiella hillmani. The sequence goes on along the minus strand of JAYKKI010000002.1, from coordinate 49,715,331 downwards.
TACTTAGTTTGCTAAAATCAAGCCTTATCATTAGATCCCATGTCGGACACATTCGGTTATCCGCAATTTATGCATTAATGTATCTGCACTTCGGTACCGAACACAAAAACGTGGCTAGACTAATAATTATTTTACTTATTTATGTTTCATATCTACATTTAATTAACACGCGCTTTTCCTACTTTGAAAAAAGTTATAAATTACGAATATATCGTGTTGATGTAATATCATATTATCTCGCTCGGAGCAGGCTGTAATCCACGATTCGAGGTAAGTTTAATTAGGGCAGCAATTCAAAAATGGATTTAAAATAATCATTTATTTTTTTAGTGTTTTAGCTTAGTTTTGTTCCTTCTATTTATGCATTTTCAAACGATAACATGCTTCTGTTAATTATCATAATTTATTATACATCTGAACGTGAAATTCTCTGCATGTACATCAGAATAGCGCAACGTAAACAAAATGCGGTGATATGTCTCGATGTTAGTAGATGTATAGGGATAGGGAACTCCATATTACAATTTAAATAGTAAACATAGAGTATTGAATATTTATTATTTTATTTACCCTCTTTTGATAATGTCATTGATTAAAGAACTCTTTATTAAGTAAATAATTAGTATGTTTAAACGAAAGAAACATTTTACATAATGATGGCTATATATTATTACTACAAGCACGGTTTTTTTATAACTCATGAAACTCCATTATCGTGAGTATTAAGTAATAAAGTCTTTTGCCAGAGTTCATTTTATTGAAAGAAACTTATTTTTTATAATAGTAAATAAAATACAAACTAGTGTAACTAGAAAATTACTTAAAGTATATACATTATGTACATCTCCAATTCTGATAAGTGATTTTTTAATCTCAGATTTTATAATGGAAATGGTTGAATGTAATACCTTTCAACTCCGAAGAGAGTCCCTTTTTATTATGCAATTTTTTTAAATTATTAAATAATTATGCAAGTCAATCCTAGGTCTTACATAAGGTAACACTTTGTACTCCTGACTGTTACGTGAGAGAACAGAATAATAGTTTATTAAGTCTGTCTAAAACGCAGCGCGATTATCCTGCAACACGCCCGTCTGTTTTTCTCATTTATATTGAGCAACACAGAAGCAACAAATCTCGATATTTTTTCTGCTCGCTTTAGGAACGCGATTATGGAGTTTCTCGATAGATATGGAGTTTCTCGATTGATAATCGGTTAGTTTTAGATTGAAGTTTAATTAATATATTTTTTTTTGTTTTATTAATGATTGATTATAACCCTCTATAAACTATTGTACTTTTGGCGCTTGCACGTGGCCAGCGCTTTAAGGCAACCTCTAAGCTGGACAGGAAGTATTTTGGTAAATAATAAATAAATTTTGAACAATAATTTTCACAAAAACAAAGTTTTGAATTCTAATTTCTTCTTTTTTCTGCACAATTAAAGTAAGAAAGAAAATTACACAACTTAATCGGAGTAAAAGTACACTTACAAAATGTTTATTCGCAAAATGAAGAATAATTGAAATATCAAGTAAATGTTACTATTGGCACCAATGCGTAATCAGCATAGAAAATTCTTAAGCTTTTGATACCTGTAATATGCTATGATATCCAATAGTAATTTATACCTCCAAATTTGTACGAATTACAGGATTATATACGCAACATTTTCACCCAGATCTTTTTTTAACGATTAAAATGTCATCAAAACCAGTTATTGGCAGTACGTCTAGACAGCATACTTAGTTACTATGTTAAATTTCCAGTTTAGAGAGGCATTAATTTTTTTTTTAGTTCACAACCAAAACCAATTGTTGCATATTTAATTCTCTAAGATCGTAAATAATAGGAAGTACTTTGAAGGCATTATATTTAGGTGCTTATTTTTCTAGTAAAGAAAAATAAAATGACCAGGCTACCAGGATATGAAATAAACTAAACAAATATTTAATATATTTAAATTCACTTATTCAAATCACAAATAACATGTAAATAAAAGTAGTCAAACACTATGAAGTTTTTTAAATTGGTGAAAACAACGATTTGGCCTTGAATTTCATTTTAATGAAAAAAGTAATGAATGGGAAATGACGGTTAAATAAAAATTTCAGTAGCACCAAGCTTATTACGATAAAGATTTCAATTTCTACTATAAAGTTATCAACTTAAAACTAACAACATGAAACTAACTAATAAACAATACGACGCATGTACGCCGCAAAGTCCAACGACAACAGCTTACGTATGTTTATTCACATTTAGCGCCGTATGACAATCCGATTTCAATATAAATCGCGTATCACATTGACAATTGAATATATTTGAATGAAGAGCGAGAGTACATTTCCATGTCATCTCAAGACGATCAAGAATCGATATGTAGATAAGGCTCTACCAACTGGGGCGAACAGTAGCGGGCCGGGTGAACAGCGGCTCGACATGTCTTATGTCTGTTGGGATTTAATCAGTTTAACGACAAAATTTCATCTATACGTATGACGTCGGTACTCGTAACATATCATATTGACTGGACGTCTATTTGTCTGGACTTGGACGTCTATTACTAGGTATTTTGACATGGTGAATATATAAACGTGAAACAAATATAAGTCTACACTATCGCATAAAGTATAATTTTTGAACAATCTTAAATAAGGGTAAATAACGAAACAACTTTTCATAGTATTGAGAATTTAAAATAAATTTGTGAAATCATGTTGATTACAAAAAAGCTCTCATTACGAAAGTTTGGTATACATTTGATTATTTATAATAATTTAAATTTTTAGGGATACGTAAAATTTTTAAACCACACAAATATTCATTTTATTTTTCACCATGTAAATATATCTCCCACTCTATTTCTCAGAGGTACAAATATATCGAAAACTTTTTAGAAGAACTTGGGTTTTATAACAAATACCTTTTTTACTATATTTTGTTGAGATTTTTCTCAGCGTTCAATTATGGTATATGAGACAACTGCAGTTAACTACAGCTTCCTACATAATTCCCTTTTAAGACAGGACTCGTGGAAATGAGTTTGAATATATAAAATGTAATGTTCTGCCAAACTGTTGTTTCTTATTGAAAAAAATAGAGTTGTACTGTACTCAACGAGCTCTCTCTACTTCAACGATATGCCATAAACTTAAGCGGGAACTATTTTTTCATCTCAACTTATGTGGTTCGAGAACCCCTCTGAAATGTAATTTTGGGCCAAGGAAGTTAATTTTTATAAAATTTTAATATCCTATGTTATTTCGTTTAAACATTAGACATCTCTAACAGACGGATAAACAAATGGGCATACTGAAAAATAGCGTTGCGACACAAGTAAGGTTACGTTCGAATCCTTCGTTTGGGGCGCTCTAAAAGAATATAATACACTTGTTAAATACAAGCCTAGTTGAATTCTCACCACAAGGGTTTCCTACACACTTAATTACATATAAACATTTAAAGGTACATAGTATTCATATTTTAAAATTTTAATATAATTTTTCACGACACAAATATATCCTTCACAGGAGTAAAATGTAGTGAATTTCTCAACAATTATGAAATTTGGAACCATTGATATAGTTTTACAGTAAATATTAAATAAACTTACAGTAAAGCAGTCTTTTTCATAACTTTGACTTTAGCAGTTTTGAAGATAATGGGAGAGGAACGTATTTTTTACGTAAATTTTCAACAATATTTCCGAAACTAAATTCCATATTATTCTAATTGACATTAAATTTTTGAATTCTTGTAAATGAATGAATACTTCAAACAATATATGAATTTATAAATAGGGAATAAATTCATTTAGCCCGTCTGAAATTCCTATAGTAATATTTTTGGGCGATAGCTATCGATATTTCGATTTATGTCGTTTACAATGCTTTACTATTTCTGGTTTCTACGTAAAACAGTTTATAAGAAAAAGGTTTTTGACAAATGTCGGACGTATCCTCATGATCTTATAAAGCTACACTTTTTTCCTCTTGAGCTACAAAACCCCAAAAGTCAAGAACGTAATGTTTTTATAATGGGGAGAAATAGAAAGATTGCATATCTGTGAATATAACCGGCTTGTTTCAGATATTTCTAAAGTTACTCACTGAAAAAATGTATAACAATACATGGTAAATATTTACCATACAAATCAAAAAGGGAAAATATCGAGAGGTTGATGTAATTTTATTTATATCGACTACTCTATTGCCTGCGATGAAAATTAATGAAATACTCTTTTAAATATGGTTTATATAAAGGTACTTTAAACTACAAATCGCCCAGATATTCTAATTGTGATTGTGATGAACATTCACATGTAGCAATAAACTAAACTAATTTATATTTTAAAAATAAACTATTAATAATAATTTCATATTGTTCTTATTACTTCATCACATTTAATTGAAGTTCTAAAAAAACTAATGGATTAGAATTATTCTTAGAGAGGGCAATCAGTTACCTAAACGTTATAAATTGAATAGTGCAATTGGAAAACTAATTAACCCTTAATTAAAAATGACTTTAATGAATAAAACATACCCAATTTATCTTAAAACGGGGTAAAAAAATAATTTCTGAAATTTTTCACGCAACTTATAACATAGAACATTCTCTCTTAACTATTGAAGAATATTATGTATGTGTACGGCTTACTATCGATCACGTAAAATACATTTATATTTTAGTAAGTATCACCTATTTAGCATGAGTAGAACTCGCACGAATAGGGTTCCGGAGACGTTATGGCACATGTATACATTTTAGTGTACATAACAAACTTTATACAAGTATTAACATACATTATATAAATAGATTACCTAGTTCATCTTTCGTAGGCATAAATATGTGAATATCCCAAAAACTATAAGATCTAGAATAGTTGCTAAAGTTTTCCCGTAAACTTTAGGTAAACTTCTAGTATCACAATTTCTGCTTTAAAAGCTTTGGAGATGTGGCAAACATATTATTTGTGAACGTTTTTTATAATATCTCTAGAACTAGGTTACATAAAATTATAAAAAAATACATAAAATGGTATTCTTATAACTAGCTCTTTTAACCGACATCTCATATTTATCCATTCTAATATTTCTATATAATTATTGTCGAATACAAGCAACTGAAAAATATGTTGGTTAGGTTAGGTTAGGTTTATAAATGTTTAATAAAGTTTAAAGTCATTGAAGGTCTGACATAACCTATAACACATCGAAAGTAAAAATTACGAGTCGAGACCAATATAAAACTTTCGTTTATTAAATAAAAATACAAATTTCTAATAATAGCCCACTTAATAAAATTGCTTTCATATTAAATTGTCTCTTGTACCTAAATTTAAAAATAGGATATTTGAAAGATATTCGATTATATTTAAACCCTAATTAAATTAAAAATACGACTAGTATGATAACACCGCAATGCAATGGTTGGAAGCAGCAGATACAAAAATAATATAAAAACCTTTTCACGAATATTATGTTATTTGTATGGAAAACTCTTTTTATTTTATTCCCGTCTTTTTACTCGAAAGCCAAGCAACTTGACTTTATAAATTTGTTACTTAAGAGGACAAATAACGCTCTTGAAGAGGATGGAAACACGTGGACAAACCATAATCCGCACAGATCTGTGGAGAAGTAAAATTTAATGTATCAACCAACTTAAGTATAAAATGTTTCTCTGCTCATTTACAAACCTAGTTTGTATCCAGAGAAAAGGTCGGAAAATTTATTGCAAAATCGGAAAAATTATATGAAAATTATGAAAAGAACATTCTTGTCCCATCTTTCTATAACCCATCCGATTGAAGATGAATACAGACCTATGCTATCTTGTCGGTAATTTTTGTTTTATGCTTAAATGATTGTGAGCCATTTAATTAAGTTATATCTAAATTATTAACGCAGAATTATTTTCATATTCGTGAATATTTTGGTGTAAAATATATTACATGATTATACGCTGATAAAATGCGAAATGCTTTCCAAACCTTCACAAGCATTATTTCAATTAGAAACTGCACAAGACTTCATTGCTTCACGATTATTAATTTTGTTCACAAAATTTCATATCGAAAAGAGTGATATTTATTTTTTTTAACGTATTCAAAAAATAAAGATCATATTTCACTTTAACTTATATATTTTAGGTCAAATGAACGCTGATAGCAAACGGCTGTTGAAAATGTGAATTTTGTAGTTTTTTTATGTACCAATTTTGGGAATTTGTTTTATTTTTAATTATATCTTGTCTCTTCAAATCATAGGATTATTTTATTTTAATTGATTCATTTGATCTTACTTGATATGAATGTCACTGAGCAAAATTTACGTAAATTAAATGGATTAATTTTTTAAATGAATGCTTCTTACGATCTAAATATTTCAAGTTTGCAAAGTGTAATATATCTTTTGACAAAATTAATAAAAGAAAAGAAACTTAAAAGAAAATTTGTTATGCAGACCATAGCAAATTCGGAGATAACATTTCTTTAAAGAAGCACTTGTTTTCTAGTGAAATTGTTCTTATTATTTTAACACGCACTACCCATAACAATTAAAATTTTTTATTTAGTGCTTTTTAATATTTCATTTCAAAAAGAGGTAAGGTATCGTTAGTTCATATTACCTTCAACGATAACACTATTCACAGAACGAGCGCCTGGTAAATTTCAGATTGGTATTACTTCCGTTGAATAGCAACTTCGTTTCATGAAATATTAAAAGGTGAATGTCATACAATCATTCGGATGACGCAATTCATCCGTCAAGTGCCGCTAAGACAACATTTCCAGTATCACCTCCCATTAATTAACTCGCGTCAGACGATTAGTTGCTGCAACCCTCATCCATCATAAATAAACTGTAATCATTCTCGAACACTTGGCCCGGTATGACTTCTTCTTGATTGATCTCGAGCTAGCAAATATATGAAAATGAATCTTTAAGACTTGCTAAGCCACATTCTTCAATAAATCTTTCTTGATTACTGTATCCAGTCGGATGATACAGTGATCACGAAAAACCAGAACAAGAAGGTAAAACATTCGACAAGTATTTATCACTTGTTAATTTTATCAATGAAAAATTACTTTCCAAAATTTTACACCATTCCTCGTCTTTGTTTACGGTGTTTGTTTTGGACTACTACTTTGTTTTTGGACTATTTATATATTTGAAACTAGGGTAATGAATAATGACTTATAACAGTGATATTTGTTAGAACATTATCTAGACTAATAAATAAATATACGAAAAATCTACGATACACGTGATGCATACATGTCGACTTTAAAGACAGTTTGCTTATTTTAACACTTTTCTATCGATGTGTCAAATTTAATTGTCCAAACAATTTTGTTTTCCGTTATGGAGCAAAAACTTTCTTATTCATCATAGAAAACTAATGCAGGAGAAATAATTGTAAACCACAAAAATTAGGATATTAATATATTTGATCATTAACACCAACTGCGAGATTAAATATAAGGTCTTTAAAACTGATTGATAACGGATACAGTATAACAAATATCTAAATATGGGAAATATATGGTGTTTAAAGAAGATGGATACAGGATAATTTAAGAAAAATATTCTATCGCGAGTTTTATGCAGGTTTTTGCTCGTAAAGTCATCTAGCAGACCGTCAAACGAGTATTCCGTATTTATTGATTGTAAGAAAAATATGCTGTCAATAAAAAAAAATTGTTTTGTTTTAATTTTTATGGTATCCTTGGTTGCAATATAGAAAAGTGCTAGAAAAATAAATAGAAAATTATGATCAATATATTATTATGTACGTATATTACTCTATAAAAAAATGAAGTACAAAAAGTAAAATACCAAAGGGAATTCAAGAAATCTATATGGAATAAATAATTATTTATTTCAAAAAGACAGGCTCAATTTTACCCATTTTATGCGTAATACCTTCTTACTTTTTTATTAATTTAACATGGATATGTTTGTTTCATGTACAGTAACCTACAGTACTATGGACGGCTACTGTGCACTCTAATGTGTGATCATGTGTTATTCTAATTTATGTCACAACCTAGGAATTATAAATACTTCTATAAAAAACGTTCAAACTATTTACACAATAAATCAACTGATAAAATACATATACTTAAGCCCAGTAACCGAAAGATTATTTATATAATAGTAACAGGTATAAAAGAAACGAATTGATTACCCTTCACATTGCTTCATTCGTTTAATGGATCAAAAAAATAATTGGATTGAAAATTCGCCATTTCGGCCAGCGCATCATTCCCTTCGTCGCAAATTGGCACCTGTGAAAATAATATTAAAATACAAATAAACGCTGCATGCTTGAACTGAAAGTTGTATTTGAGTTATATTGCGTTTGACGCTTTGGATGAATAAAATAAACAATTGGCACATTTATAAAATAAAATTATGTACTAGTTATACTCACAATTTTATTGCACGCCATTTCTGTTTTCATATGTTTACATGGGAGAAAATGCTGAATTGCAAACATTTAATAAAAAAAAACATAATAATGATTTCATGTTGGTTTTGAAATGTAACCTCTTTGCAGAAGAAGAACTTCACCCTAAGACAGCGTCTGACGCCAAATATTATTTCCCTGTTAATGCAATCCTGACGTTACATATTAGGTCAGTGACAAATAATATAGAAAAAGTTAGTAAATCAGGCCACTGGGACGTCAAAATATTCCTGCTTCATCATACCATCTTGCTAGAACTACCTATAACCTAAGTAAATATTCGTACGTAATTTGTGTTAATATCTAAAATCTTAATTTTGTTTTATCAAAAAAAATATGTGTTGTACGTTATCAACGTTAAAGTGTGTTTTTATATTTGTGGATATGACAAAAAATTTATAACATCCGTATTGTTTTCTTTACGTGTATGGGTGGGGATTGCAGGCAAAAATAAAATTGTACTAACATAATTTATACCGGAATAATGAGAACCATGTGGTTTTTGACTTCAGAATTTGTAAATAACGCAATAATTTTAAAAAATCTAATCACCTAAAAAATTAGACAGTATCGTGTGTGTGTATATATATATATATATATATATATATATATATATATATCTTTGGCTTGTATTTTCACTTATACAATTTTCAGCAACCTCCTTCTCAAACCCACAATTAAAATATATTAGTTTTTATCTCCTTCAAAGAATTTTCATTTTTAGCCTTTGCACATATTTTAATATGATGTTCTTTTTATCTTGACATTCATTTTATTTTCATTACCTACATGAAAGAAAAAGCCACGAATTTGTCAAGTGTTATATAAATTCTATGATAAAGTTAGTATTTAGTACAGAACATGTTGCTTGATCAAATGTGAATTACTTTCATTTAGACTTACATATACAGATTAAGCGTATATCAAATAGGCATATTTTATTTTGCAAGTGGAATAATAGGATGGAATAAATGCTGATCTTTCCCGTACTGCACGTCTATGAAAATCCATCATTTCTTGGAAAAAAAAATTTTGTCGACTTATGTACGCACATTAGAAGTTATACTTTTTTGACGATACAAGAATAACTTTTTTTAGCGTGCAAATATACAATGGAAATAAAATAATAAAAGAACTAGAGGGTGGTTATAAATACCGTTGTTTAAATCTAAATTCAGTCAAATAATTAAATTTTAAAAATTCAAACTTATTTTCTCCTACAGGATAATAAAAGAACTTATCTCTTTATCAACATATACATTCATTATCATTTAATAATTAAATAATAATAATTATTAGAATTATTATTTTATTTTATGTTACCATAATTATTTTTTATTCACATCGCGAACACCTAGTTGCAATCACTGGATTCCAAGCCGCCGAGAGTTTGAATCCGTCTTCACGGTTGAAATTTGGATGTTTTTTAATTTCAATCGCTTCCCGTATAATCCTCTTGAAATAATGAGGCTCAGAAGAAATAACCTTTGGGTCGTGAAGTTCGATCCAGTGATTGGGCCCCGAATCAACTAAGTGTTCTGCTATAGCAGACTTATTTATCTGGCGGTTCTTCACAGCTGCTATGTGTTCCTTCATGCGTTCGGCGATTGTCCTTTTTGTCTGACCTATGTAGGAAAGACCGCAGCTGCAGTCGATTTTATAGACACCTGTCTTCTGCAATGGAATTACGTCCTTTGGTGTAAGATAAATAATTTACAAAAACACAATTTATTTCGACCATAAATTAAAAGAAAAATAATTTAAATAAAATTTAAAACTACAAATTGTATTCACAGTCTCATTTCAGTTTGCGTTTTTAAAATGTTAGCGTAAGACACGAACTTGAAATCTACAAATATATATGCGAATATAAGTACGAATATATAGCTCACGTAGATATTTTATTTTGTAGAGTTAAATGACTAAAAGACTCAATATACACTATTTGTTTCTCATTATGATTATTTTGTCGTTATATCTTTGGAATTAATTGAGGTTATAAATTTAAAATTATATTCGACTAATAACTAAGTCTTGAAAAATGTACTGCAACTTAGTTGTGAGTGGATTTTCTCATTTCAATATTTTAGATGACGAAAATGAGAAAATCATTTTTATCATCTAAGCAGAATTTTACGCTGAAAAACACTTTTAGTCAATTTTTTACATAGTCTTTATAATGGATACAATAGCTTTCAAATTACGATTGTTTTTAAATAAATTATTTATTTAATAATAATAAATCTATGAATAGTAGACACATACTTTGATGAAAAATGTAAGAAAATTCGGTAAACAACCTGTCTTTTCTCGTTTCCGTCGATTAAATGTAAAAGTATGGTTGCCTTCCATTTTTCTTTTTGAAAACGATTAGCAGATTTTTTTTAATATATCCGGAGTTTTAAAGAAATAGTTTAGCTATTTCTTTAAAAGCTATTTTCCTTTATTAACACTTTAATTTAATCCATGGACTAATCAATGAAGAAATAAAAATCAAAAACTGTATCTTAAACTGTTAAGACTTTTAATTCGTTTAGGAGTTTTAAAGCCACAAATTTTTAACGTCGTTTAGTTGTAACATTATTATAATAAACTAAAATTTGTTCGACCAAAATTTATTTTTACTTTGATATTATTTTTAAAGATGTTTACTCTTACCTGTTGATTTAAGTTTCACAATTTAAATTAAGGGTATCGATTGGGAATAAATTTCCTTTTATTGTTTTGTACAAAATAAGCCGTATTCTTTTTCTTGTTTGTCATCAGAAATTTAAATAGGACGTATTTAAGACAAAATAACATACGTTAGTTTTATAACTTTACTCATTGCTCGACTTGTCCTCTCCACGCATTTTTAAAACTGGTTTATAGGCTGTAAAAATATCTAACTATCTAAGAACATAAATATGTATCATACATAATGTAACACGAAATTGTAATATTTCTAAAACTTGATAACTAAAACTCTTAATATTAATGTTTAACTTATTACATTAATATCATTAATTAAAAAATCTTTTGAATACTCATTCTTGCCCACCCTATTCAGTGATTGTATAAATTCTCATACCAAAACTGCGACGCGTGAGAACGAAATTATGTTTAGCAATTTATCAACTCATAAAATGTCAGTATGTATGTAGAATTCCACAATTTAAACTAACTGAAAGATTTACCAAATTCTTCTCTTATGACGTTAAGAATTTAAATAAATAAGAAGTCTTATAAAAAAATTTAGTCCAATATTTTTTTATAACCAAAATGGAGAACTGACCGAAAGAAAAAAATACTCTAACATAATATTTGAAGCGTTTTTAGTTTTCCGTGGTAAAATTTACAAACGGAACACTTATGCAATCTGTCAATTTTCTTGGAAATTAAAATTGGAAATTCAGCACAGAGGTACAATATGGTTACCCAAATATAGACTTGAAATATAAAAAGTTCAATTTGGGGCGTAAACTTCAGGGGTAAATAGGGAAATTAAAAAAAAACAATTTCAAGATCTTCTAGGGTGTCAAACCTTATTGTAGCACAAATTCAACAATACATATGATGAATTTTTTTTATTTGTTAAACATATTTATGGGAAAACGTTTAAAAATTTCTTTCCCCCACCCTAATAATCAAAATGATCACTATGAAAAATCTGAAAAAATCATGAACATCGAGAATTAGGTAAAGATTGAAATTACCAGGATTAATACGTTATACCACGGTTAATTGTTATAAACAATTTAATGTTTATTTCGTTCTAACTGCTGAAATATTGGTTTTAGAGAAAATATTTTCAACAAATAATTCTCGCGTACATTTTGGAAGAGAAAGAACTTTTGTTCCCGCAGGTCTTTCAATATTTATAATTTGGCTCAGTGAAAACACTCTCTAGTCTGATCTGAGCGTACTCGATGCGGAGTGCAGCACGGAAGACGAGCGGAGATGGGGCGACCAAGATTACCTGAAGTCGATCCGAGAGCTTACGAAAGAAAATAGGTGACATCGCGAACGTGGCAACCCGAACGGGCACACACCGTGAGCGCACACATTAAATTGTATGCTCCGCCATTCTAGTAGTTAATGAAAATATTTTAAGATTTTGCTTCTTTTAAACTGTTTTATTCCATTTTATTTTTGTTGGCTTTCAAAGGACTCGGTTATTAAAGTTATTACTATTCTCCACCTCATATTCTTCCTCACCGAGAGAAAGGAAAAGTATGTTAGATATCTTATTTAGCTCTCTTGTTCTATTGTGTATGTAAAAATGTTTGCCACTTCGCGTGAAATAGACATTCGTTACCCTTTTACAGGACTATTATATCTGTGTTAATGAAATGTACTCAAGATTTCACACTAAAGCACACATAATATGGGTCATAGTTTTGTATACGTACAACTTACAGGAAAAAAATTATCATGTATCCAATCCATGTGACACGCCCAGTATGAATTCTTTCTTTTAAAAAGAAAAGTAATTTTACCCAACTTCAATATAATGCCACAATTAATCTAAATATCATGATACGATCAAAGAGACATTTAGCCCAATAGAAGTGACGACGCCAGGTTATGTTCCCCATCTATTACAATTAAACAAAACTACGTTGTCAGTCACAATGAACTTCTGTATAAGGTCATGGATATAGCGTTGTCGTCGCGTATATCTTATTTTATTAGTTTTTTAACTAAGTTAAAAATGTTATTATGATAGTTGGATACCATGCCATAATACTACGTAATTGTGCCACAAACGATTCAAAATTGGCGAAAGTAAAGTAACTTAATTGTCTCGACGTCATTCTGTGCCGAGCAGTTATTGAATTTATATCCTGCATCAGGCAGTTACCTCTTAATTGCATTCCTTGACTTTTGTAAGAAAAAAATATTAAAAGTTACACGACCACGCCAAAAAACCATTTTGTGTGATTTGAAAAAAATATAAATTTTACTTCTGTTTTTAGTAAACGTAAAAGAATAACATTGCACAGTTACGTGTATTCAAATATAATTATTATAAATTAATTTTATAGGTAAAGATATAATGATAGGGATAACAATTATATAATCCAGATAGGGATAAAAATGTAAAATCTAGAAATTATTATAAACATATTTTTAATTTACAGGTGTGACATATTTTTTAGAACATAAAAGTGACAAGGGCAATTAAATGTTAGTAATCGTCGGTAAAATTAAACATGGTAATACATTTGATTTTATGGAAAATAGATAAAGTGCAAGGTATATAGAAACATACCTTGAAATTATATTTGAGAATATAAGAAAACATGATTTCTCATTAACAAATTTGTCGCGATACACTTCAAAGGTAATAAAAAGAATATAATATGAAAGTACAAAAAATATGATTAAATCATCCTGATTTACCTTATGTCTTCGTGTTTTACCTTTATAACTGTTTACTTTTAGAAAAATATTCCCTTTTCAATTGCTCTTTCACTGTTTTGAAAATTAATGAGATATTTAACAGATTAATTGTAAGTTGGTCTTAGAGAACTATAAGACAATATCCAGCTGTTTGCAAATATTTAATATCCCTAAGATTTTCAACTGAAAAAGTTCTGTTGTTTTCTTTGGTCCGCAGAATCCATTTACAATAATTATAAAATCATTATCCTTGATATGCGCTGAACAGTTTTTTTACGATCTTGGTTTATAATAATTTCCATTACTTTGTAGTCTTAATATTCGATACAACACTTCTTGATGACCTGGAAAATAACTTTATGAGCTACGGCATAGTAAACATTGTTTGCAATAATCAAAAACACAATTTATAAGCACGCTTGTAAACAACTCAACCAAGTGAACAACTCAAACCTATGAACATTTTATATTTACATTCTTATATGTTTAATGCATAGACTTACATTACGAGGTAATGTAAATCTATGCATTTACAATGGAACGTAAAATATTTAATAAATCTACCCTTAGAACAGATGATACCTCGAGCGATAATTGATGTCTGATCTGAATGTTCTTGCTCTTTTATCTTAGCAGGTTGTACTGCTTCATTTTCTTGAAAAATATTGTGAAAGTATAAAATGAAAAATAAACCAATTGATTTCAGAATTGTTGTATTATTACATTTTAATATAATCCATTTTACATCTTGAAATACTTTGCTGGAATTTGTATTACTAAAATACTAATTCGCCTCTAAACAAATCCTATTATTTTACAAAAATTCTAAAAAAATTGGCCCATAGGAAAATGACTACAAATTACGAAATCAAAATATATGTATTTCACATATATTTTGAAAAATTTTCATTAAGCTTTAGATAAACCATTAAGTTAACAAAAATTCTTATTTCGAAAATACCTTAACAAAATGAACTTAGTATACAATAGAGTAGAAAAAAAATTAGTGAAAAATGCAACTAACACTCAAAAATGCTTACTAAGAAAATCTTTGTTTCCCTTCAATACACCTAATGCCATTACGAAGTAAATTCCTTTATTATTCATAATTACGTTTCATAAAATTTTTCATTTTTCAAAAGACAAAATTTGTATTCCAATTTAATTTGTTAGATTTAAATACAATTCACGCCTTAGTAAAATATCAGCTTGTTTTATATATAATAAGTTTTTAATTCTTTATACGTTTAATGGAAACTACGACTTTAGTCGTAATTCAAAACTACTGTAAATAAAAACTATTAACAGTAAATTTGGCTAACTTTTCTACACCAAACTGGTTTAAAGAAATTGTTTAAAATGTTTATATACCAGTATCTTTTTAGGGTTCCACAGTAACTAGATGATATCCTTATTATTTCTCCAAGTCACCTTTGCCGTCATGTCAATTTTTTCAAATTTTTTAAAATAAAATTTTGTATGTATTTTGAAGAAGACCAAAGACGTGTGAATTTTTTATTAAATTTTTAAAAATTTTTTTCGGAACTTTAAGTGATCGAAAGAAAAATTTGAATTAAGTAACTAAAAACCCGTGTGTAAGGGATGAATATTGTGATTGGATTGTCATTGGATATGTTTGTAAAATACAATAAATTATATATATCAAATCTTTCTTCGCTTTATTCCTCGTATATAAACGTTCAAAACCATTGGCGATCTGAAACATTTTAAACCGATAGATTTTAGCAATTACTTCTAATGAAAATTGTATTACGTTCCCCAGTAAATGAGTCACAAAAACGTTTCAAATTTAATTTCCGGTATTTCAATACAAGTTATCTATTAGATTGACAACTAATAAATCCACTATCACAGTTCACAAAGTTGTTTTACTTTTAATAAATACTATCACAGTTCACAAAGTTGTTTTACTTTTAATAATGAAATTAATAAAGTCAATATTTCATGAAAAAGCACTTCAGGAATTTATTATCAAGACACCGATATAGAGTATTCTCTAAAGAGAAACATGGATTTTTTGTCTCTAGGATTTTAAACAAAACCTTATAAATTCAAGAAGAATAAATACTAAAGTATGTAAAAATGGGAGGATATGAATCATTTTAGAAGAAGAGAAAAAAAATGGAAGAACCGTAATTGCTTAAATAATGTAATATTTAAGCAATTACGGTTACAAGAGCAGGAAGCTCTTCTAAACGAATGTGATTGCTCACTATGAAAAAATATTTTGTTGACTTTTTTAAATTAGATAAATATAAATATATAATGAAAAAGTGTTGTGCTTATGGTTGTACGAATTTGAATGCCTAAAAATACCTGGGTTATCTTTTCATGCGAAAGTAATACTCTGCTTTCATGTAATGTTCATATTAAATTTTATTTTATCATATTTTTTTCTAAGTCACCAAAGAACATACAACTATTAAGTGATATATTAATCAACTTTAATAAAGTAGACAAACTATGAGTAAAACCAGATCTATGGTTTGAAGTAAAAATAGAACACAATCAGTTTCACACGTATTTTGACAGCCGTAGGTAAATGACGCTATGACGCTACCAATAAAATTTTACGAGCTGTGTTATATATGATTTTTTAAATGCTACTAAAACAATGTAAAATGACTATTATTAAAATAATACTATTTATTGTATCTCATCTGTAGGTTGGCTAATATGAAAGTCCCTGACATTTTCAAAAGCCATATTAGTGACAATCTCTCTGTAACTAGAAGTAAGGTAAAATAAGCAAAGAAATCGTAACCGTGTGTTATAGTACACAACAAATAAGGATTTTTTTCTGACGTAAACTATATTACATTTTGCATAGACAATGGCAAAGACACAATGTCGCAATCGTTAGCAAAACCTGTGTTAGTGCAAATGGTGAATTAACTAATAAATTGATGTCATTGCTGTATGATTGACTATGACTTGATCGACTTTTTTACTATGTCTTATCCTTTACTCGTTTATTCAAAGGACACAATCAATTTATGACAGACTTGCCTGAAAAATATTTACTAATGGAATTATATAATTTACCCGTAATTACATGTCGACCAAAGTGAAGTATATTAACTAAATATAATCAATTTTTCCAGGAAATTCAAACCTTTCGTGACACTCAACAACAGTTACACGATATCCCGACATGTTAGAACCATCAGGGTCTTTAAGGCATTCATCACCTTCTACTTAAACTGAGAGCTCATTTGAACAGAAATACCAACGAAAAGATCAAAAATGTCATAGAAAAGTTAAACTAATTTCATGATGACGCTTCAAGTTATTTAAAACATTTAAAATTTCCTGCATGAGAGCTTAAAATAGAATCAGAAAATAAATCAAAATTTATTAGATTAAATAAAGTTTTTACAGTATTTACCTATTATAAAATTAGACAAGACCGAGAACTTTTTCCCTCGGTCCGGGCTAGAGGTGAATAATACAATAATAGTAACAATCTCACCGCCCTACAGTTTAAGGCCGCATACAAAAAAGTTATTAATACAAGCACAAGTATGGAATCATTGTATAGGAAACTGCATTTCTCTTTAAGGCATAAATATTTTAACATTTTTAAGTAGATATAACCCCTGAGGAATCCATTATTAAAACTACTACTGATTCTGACTTAGAAGGTAGCGGGGATGCTGTAGAACACGTCTTTCACGTTGATAATTAGTTATTTTTGCTCAACCTGTTAAATCAATTAAATTTTAAATTTGTATAGAGTAATATCGGATACCCGTCACGACTTTCCATCCTCGCTAATTAAGTGCAAGTCGAGTGGTAGATTCATTATTTTCTTAAAGGCAGTTAAGCATATAACTAAAACAAAAGGAAAACAATAGTAAATTGAAACTTTAATGATAATTTTACACTATTCCGTTCATATTTTTTTCGCTTTGAATACCTTCAGTATTTTTAATATTTTCAACTCGGAGGCTCTTGATGATGATGGTAATCATGGTATTCTATTAACAAAAAGTATAATTAGAGTTTATAGAAATGTAATATTTTTATTGCGTAAAAAAATCACTGAAACAATGTCACATCGAAACAATGTCACATCCTTTACTAAATGTATACTTTTTGAAAATAAATATATTTCGGTAACATTTTTTTACCAGATTTTGTAATAATTAAGTAAAATATTATTGGAATTTATTTTTTTCATTTAGCATGAAAGTTATCGCATTGTTACATTTATTTAAAAAAAATTATGTTATAATAGTCATGTTTTAAAAAAAATCAATTTCGTAACTTTACTTAAACTTGAGCAATGATTGTGAATTGGAATGTGTTTTATTTACTATGTATGGATGACCTTTTGCGTTGATACGCTACGATAAAGTTATTTTAAAGTAAGGTACGAAGGCTTTTATTTAAAATTGAAGGGATGTGAACCCTTGTATTCACCACAGCAATAAAGTATCAATTAGCGAAGCAGTAGTGAAAATAACGATACACATGCAACAAATTGGGCGAAGCCGTAAGTATTCATCTAATACTTAAGTATATTCGAATATTTTTCAATATCTAGCTCCAGAGAAGTAATATCATATCAACCCCATAGCACATAGGAAAATGTATCGATATCCTAAAATTTGTGATAGTAACAGCACTAGTAAATAAATTGTGGCTGAGGCGATTTTTTGGTTCTGAATGCGTACGGATTATATCGCTTGTTTCGTTTCCTCTCTTTTTTTAGATACTTTGAAAAAGATATTATATAAGAAATTTTTTCGAGAATGTCAAGAAATTCAAAAAGAATTGCGCTGTCTTCTTGTTTAAACTCTCCCTTCTTTTTTTTGTATTACTTCTTGTAGGCGATTTCATTACTCGTAAACGTATCAATTTTCTTATTACTTGTGATGTTTTATTACTATGGAAACAATTTGATTTGAAAAAAGTGATATTTTCGAAATACGGATTTTATTTTGTATAAATTAAAAAAAAATATGCCATTAATGATTTAGTTTAAAATAACCTAAAACTGCTTTGCTTTCATTGAACGCAATTAAATTTTATGGAATAATTGTTTAATAAATGTGTATGTAAATAAATAAAACGTACCTACCTCCTACAAAGAATTTTATTGAAAAAAAAACGATTTTCAAATATTGGTTAGTCAACTGTGTGTTTATAGGGTAACTAATGTGGCAGGGTATAGATCTTGTTTACTAATGTAACAATATGATAAAAACCATATTTATCTATTACTTATCGCCAGAGTATATTCAGTGGTAAAATACTCTCTTTGTTTGAGGAATTTAAAAAGACTTTAAAATGATCTGAGCCCTTAAATTTTTATCGCGAATAGTTAGGCAGTGAGCGAAATAAATGATATTCGTAAGGAGACAAGAAGCATAGAAAATAAGACACGTACTTTGCCAATCATTAATACGTTAGAAATTTTGTAGCTCGGTGCACACGTTAGCACTCTTCTGACGTTAAAGGGATCTAAGCTTATGTGGTAGTCCGACAAAATGTATGGGTTTCTTCCTCAAAGCCTCATCATTAAATTGTTCAGTATGAGGGTAATTATATCAGATAAAGTGAAATTAAACTAATTTTTTTTTTCAATAGGGCTTTTTATTTTACCAAAATTTATTGAACTTTCCTAAATCAGGATTATAGAAGAGAGTGAAATTTTCTTCTTTGAATCTTTCAACCAATACTTGGCTCTGCCTTTTGCTAATTTAATTGAAGTGGGGGTTCAAAATTTACATCGAGAATAAATATATGATATTGCTACTAACATGAAACTTCGTAAATATACTCTAAAAAGAAAATAAATACATGTTTAGATTTCTTTTGGAATATTCTCCTAATGTAATAAAAAGGGGGTTCAAAGCTTGTAACGACGTAAAATTCTTAAACGATTCTATAAATTTCGAAGATACATTCCTTAAATAATATATGCAGAGATTAAGGGGAATTTTTCGAGATTCGTCCCGCAAAAGATCTAAATGGCATTTAAGAATTAATATCAACCGAAATATTAAGTTCCAACATGACTCTCAACTAGGGTAACTAGGGTTGTCACCTGTATTATATTATAAAATATCGTGTTATATTTCGGTTACTGTCAAAATTTAACTGTCGTTGTGAATGAGGAATGACTTGAACTAAAAAAGCCAGTAATTTCTATCTCTACTGCTTACAACAAATAGTTTTGAATATGAACAAAAATTATTTTCTTGAACATAAAAATATTTTGAAAAATAGCAAATGGATGAAAATTTCTAGAAGTTCAAATTCTGGTATACCTAATATTTTAAAAATGATATCCTTCCTTCCTCCATTCCTGTAAGATCCGTTCAATCAGAACGTCTCAAGAAGTGAACTTTAAATGGAGAGAAGGAAAGTATAATTTTTTTATAAAATTATTAAAGCCAGAAATATTAATTTATGGTGACATAAGTCTGGAATGTTTAGACTCGAATAAATTTATAGCAACTTTGTACAAAGCTATTCGCAGTAAAAAGTGTCCTTAGCCACTATTCAGCCAATAATACAATCAGGGAGACAGCTATACGCAGTTCCCTAGAAAAAGACAGCTTTATTGTAAATATAAATGGAGTATATCTTGGCACTATTTGATGATTATTTATAATCCAGTCCTTATAAGAACGTTAAACGTTTACAAGAGTGTTGAATAAAATAAACTAATACAATCTGTAACAAATATTTAGAAATATGTAATAAAGAAGTCTGGCCAGGCTAGTTTACATAAGCCTAGCGAATTAAAAAGACCTATGAACTATGTAGGATCCTAGAATTTCCGATTTATGAACGCTTCCCATTGCATCTCACCTCACGATTCGTCTGAAAAATCGTAAAAAACCTCGTGAATAAAGTGTGAAAACTATGCTTAAGTCCTTATTGAAATATATCAAGTACCAGCATATTATATTCGGAAAACGATTAGATTTTAAAGAGAAATCGATGGGTGGCCAAGCCTCAAAAAATAATATGGTTTAGACAGACTATATATGATACACCCAGTTGATATATATTGCTACCATCTCCGTACGCTTATTTTTTAAATATAGAGCTTAAAATATTTGAAGCATTAAGAACGGTAAGTTATTATCTGACGTTAGAGATGCTTGAGACGATCTAGTTTGGCATGCAGCACTGGAAGAGATCACGGGATTTCGATTACCGCTTATGATGTGAAATGACAATTAGAAGTCCTATATGTGTAATTTAGGACATTCAATATTTTTTTAGTTAAATTGCAAGGAGTTCAACGAACAGTGTTCAAGCATAATTTAAAATTAGCATAAAAAATATTATATTATCTTGCTTAGTTTCGCATAACATAAACTCAAAACGTAAATGGGCTATATGGGCACACCTGCAATATTTCATGGAAATGTGTCGCCGCCGAAACTCTGCAACTGCATCAGACAAAGTAATTGTAAGTGGATCTACTCAGAGAGAAATAATGTTTATGCCGCGTATTTATGACTTTATTAGTTCTCTTTTAAATCGAAGAGAACACGCCTCGTAATGACGATAAATAAGTTGCATGGCCTATTCCTAAATACGCATTAGTAGTCTTAATTGTGGGATAATCAGTCTGCACCAAGCAGACCGATTCTCCCGCTGTTGTTTTCAATTAGTTCGTTCATGTGTAAGCTCATCCCGCAGAATGTTTAATTTGATACCACTGTCTAAAATGGTAAAACACTTTGTTTATAATGTAGTCAAAAAGTGTAACTTACACGTGATATTAATAAATCTAACTCAATGCTTGTCTATACGTATTTACAATTTTTCCACGGTCATCGCTACTGATATGCCCCATATAACCTAATCTAACTTAAAGCTGTACTTACCCATAATTGCTTACCGTTTTATCTCCATTGCATCATTGCTGATGCAGACTAATGCATGAACCCATATAAACGTAATATGAATATTTCATAATTTAGACAAAGAGACTAAGTTCAATTTTTAGAATTCCAATATTAGTTCTTCGTATTGCTAGTAGGCATAAGAAAATACTTTTTATATCTACATTTTCTGAACTGTGCCATTTATTGTTTTGTTTGTTGCACTTTCATGGCTCAACTCTAACTAATCTCTACAAAAGAAAAAGAAAAAATTAATAACTAATAAAAAAGTTAGAAAATTAAAACTAATTTAATTTCACGCAAGTAAAATGAAGTAATAGTTATAATATTTTTTGTTTAAAGAAATTATGCAATTAGTCGGATATCATTTACTTATCTTTCTCACTTAAATAATTTTGGTCAGCTGCGAGATATGCTCTTGTACCAAGAAGTTGGCTATTAGAAATTTAATTTTTAAGCTTATAATAAATATGATAAATAATTAAATCAACAAATAAATATTTTGTAAACTATTTTAATATGACCGTGTCAGAAACATACCTTTTCTTTTGTCCCACCCTGGAACCGATACTGACACATTATGTGAATTGATAAGTTTCATGGAAAAATGATCGGATGGTATTCGAAGCGTAAGGAAAATTTATAACCACAAGGGGAAAAATTAATGAAATAAATTTAATATAACATAATTTCTTGAGCAGCATACGCTCAATAGTTTTATTCGTAGCTTTCCATGGAACATTTCCATGATATGGAACGGGCGAACCATATGCAATACGTTCTATCTATTTCAAAACGGGGAAAAGAACGTCATATAAACTACCAAGATAATCGTTTTTTCTGGAGCAATTTAATTTTTACCTTGTAATTTTTCACACGATGAATATTGGCTATATATTTTATGTGTAATGTGTACGGCATTGAAACTATGAAAAATTGTATTTCTATTATTTAATTTGAAAAACCACTAATCATGAAAAATATTTTTAATCCTGAAACTTAACCTTCCATGAGATTAATTTAATCTTAAATATATGCCAACGTTACTATATTAAAAATGTTCCTTGCTACTCGGTTTCACCATGCCAACATCATCTTGTTATATTCCACCTCGCTGTGCAATAACCTGCAGAAGCATGAGAAATCTACCTAGCGAATAATCTCTGAATTTACGAACTATCGGCCCAAATAACACGTGCATACAATGTAATGCTCTCCCCGTTATAGAACACCGTCTTACTCAGTGCGAAAAAAGCTGAGATGTGAGGTTGATAGATTGAATGCGGTCGATAATTGAATTAAATGAAATAAATATTATAATTTTTGCAATGTTTAGAATTACAATATTAAATTGTTCGGTATATCAATCAATCAATCATTAATCAGTATTTATATAAACTCGATTTAACATAAATTTATCCATTTTTAATTGGGAAGATTGTTCACTGTAATTACCGAATAGATGTGTAAACAGGTATTAGATTAATTATTTTTTACGCGAATCTTTTGCCTTTGTAAGCAAAATAACACCAAATTTATTTTCACATGCAGAAAATTTTAAAAAATTATTTTCTTTATGTACAAAATAAATGAAATCATATTTCGTTTTCTTGATTTTTCTTAAATGTTCTATTTTATATTGCTGTTACTTAATATTTGTTCCTAAGAACAAGAATTTCTTACAATTTAAAAGGAAATTATTCACGCACATAAGCTTATATAAATCTAAAATTGTTCATTAAGCATCTATTTGTATTTTGTTTTCTCAATAACTTGAAAATTGATCATAATATTTAATAGCAAAAACAATATATTTTTTAATTTGATCATAATTGAAAAATTTTAATTTTTTTAGTTGTAATTATAATATAGTAAGACCTAAACGTATATCACGATCGGATTTTAAGCCCACACTTCAAATAATTTTTTCATCATTCATATTATGTAAATTTGTATATATCCAGCACAATACTTCAATGCTGTTATGCAGAATTTGCATATATTTATAACCTTTTGTATTCTGTATATAATATCCAGAACTCTAACCAAAAATAACATTAAAAGTGATTACAAATATTACTAATAACTTTAAAAAAAAAGTTAATGTCACAGAGCTATACGAGACATTCGTATATCCGCTTATATTAAAAAAGAGATTTGGGAATTATCAATGACCAGATTTTCTCGAAAAATGTGAGATTGGATTTTCTTAACATTAGAAATTGAAAATCTTCGAAAACCTATTAAATACAAAAGCAAATTTAATTTCTTATGAACAAAAACTATGAGATTTCTTAAAAAAAAATGTTTATAACAAAATATGTGAAATAATCCCACTCTGTATCAATAATAATAACTCAAAATAATTCTTAAATCCGATATTTAAATTCATGGACGACGACACGACGACATTTTTAGTTCAACACAATGCGGTTATTTTTTCATTTCATTTGCTCTTTAAATGATTTTGAGTCCATTTTAGATTAAAAGATCAGAATTTTATTAATTTTTTTTGTTTTCTAACTAAATAAATTAAATAGATTTACGACAAAAAATAATGATCATTTAAAAAAAAATTAAGAACCCAACATTGAAAATGAGTATGCCACTTACCGTCATATAAAGCTCGTGCTTAAACAACGTGAGTACTTTTTAAAATTCCCTTATACACTTAGCAACGACAGCTTATAAGCTTAAAAGCTACCATTACAAAACACGATATGACTTGCGAGTTCTAAAGATATAGACATGACATGACATGACAATTATTATGATATACTTATTAAAACAAAATAAATAATTTTTTAAAGTAAGAAATCTTGAAATAAATATTTATTTTCTTGTTTGTATTACTGAAAGCATTATAAAGTACTTTATATTGTGCTTGAAGCTTATTTTGATTAAGAAAGATAGAAAATTAGATTTATTAGAGTATTATATAAATGTAGTATACGGCGATAATGGCTATCTGGATACTAATAAATCTACCAATACTTTTCGTTTGTAATACTCTTAAGCTTTGCGTCTCATTGTAAACATATTTATATTTCTTTCTTTTTTTGCGTATTAACTGTTATTACAATTGAGATTAGCGCAGTACAAGAATTGAAGTATACAAAATTGAATATTTCTTGCTTTGTCCTAATAAATCTTATGTCATAGAACTTATGTTCAGTAATTTGCAAAACAATTAATCTAAATAGTATCAGAAGTTTAGATCGTGAATTTAATTTTTGCTCCAAAAATATATAAATATTATAGATATGACGAATTAACGGCAGGGACATGCAATCCGAATAAGCGGTGCAGCCTCACAATGATTTTAAGTCTATGAAAGATATAAAATATATTTTACATGATGCAAAATAATAATAATATGTCTAAGCAATTTAATGGGATACTATGTACACTCGCATGTACTTAATATGCGTCATTAATACATATGCATATTAAAGACTTACACATTCTAATATTCATAAAGCCCAAACACTATTTCCGCCATAGTTTACCAATGAAATTGATTACTTTTCAATAACTATGTCAAATATTCTTACATAAATGAGCACGTTACAAATAAAAATAATAATTTTTTTTGTGTGCTAAAACAAAGCGAAAATACTTGGTTAGTAAGTTTCTTTCCCAAATCTTGCAACTCACAAGCTTTAATAAAACAGAATTTCAGCGACCACTAATTGCTCGTAATTGTAAAATAAATTTATATTTAATGAGTACATAACTTATTAAATATTACTATACTTACAGTTTCAAGCCACTATATTTTAACTGTGCTAAAATTAAGTCATTTTCTCCAAAATCCCTACCCTTAAAAATAAAATCTTCAACCTAAACTTAAATTACTTTTGCTACAACGCCCTGAAGGCCAATTTTCTTGAATTTTCACCGACATTATAATCGCCTTCAATCTAGCTTTTGATCATGACATTGTAAATCAATTTTACTAGTTACAAGCACTGGTAATAAAAATAATGCACAATTAAGTCTAGATCTTTATTATTTCAACAATTTAATAGAACCTGTAGATTGCGGTGTTCCGTATATATTTTCTAAATTATTTAAATCCTTTCTCTTGGCTCTAAAGCACGAGTTAACATTTTGAATCCTTCAAAATTTAACATTTTGAATGTATCGATTGGCGTATATGTAATTTTTTATTGTTTAGTATTTATTCATTTTCAAAAAAAATCGTGAAGAGTAATTTTAATTCAATCGCTATATGTTAAATAATTACAAATTTCTTTCTCACTTTCTCGTAAACATAAGAACAGTTTGCACTAAGAAAATAAATAAAATTAATGTATATCCCAAGATTGAGACTCAAAAACTATTTTCAAAAATTTAATCTTAGACTTACTACAATCGGCATTAAACGGTACTGTGAACCCTTTCTTCCCAGACGTAAAATGCTTCGATAGAATGATCGATAAAAATTTAATCAAGTCACAAACAAAATACTATTAACCAAATTCTCGGCTTACAAAAACTTCAATATTTTCGAAACGCGTTCTAATTAAAACTTAAATACACAATAAAATGCTTTTACTATTCATGCTTAATTATGGTATTTTATTTTAATAGATCTACGTGAACAGGGATCAAATGAAACAGAGCTTTTCTAAATATACTGAAAGTTCAGAAAATACAATCCCATTTCATAATTTATTTTGAGTCTCAAATAAATATGAACGCGAATAGTGAAATATGCAACTTCTAACCTTCTATTTAACATATTTTTGTTCCTTCGAAATATAAATACCAATTCCTTTTTTATACAAATTGAAGACCAGTTAACTGATCACTAATGCGAAAAACAGTTTTTTTCGAATTGTTTCCGAATACAGATACCTATTATGGAAAATATAGTCTATTTATTGCCCACCAATCAAATGATTTTCATTTGTTTTTATGTTTTTACATACACCTGTTGAATCACAATTGTATTCTGAGCACTCGATCTACTTGAATTATCATTTACATCGATTTCAACTTTTGTGTTTTTACAACAATACCAGAAAGACGTACGTACTCCCTGAGCTCATCGATCATCTTCCGTTTGATCAAAGCTGGGACCAAATTTGCACTTTCATTATACATAGCATGTACTGACGAAATTTTTCCCTTAATAAAAGTGATTATACCCATCAAAAATTTTAACCCTAATTGCACGCTTAGCGTTAACTTACATATAGGGTTTAATTTAATAGCCTTGTCATAATACCACTTTATGGTTACAACACGTAGACCTTCTTTAAAAAAACGCACCAAATCCGACTGAATATTATGTCAGAAATGTAGTTATTTGGTCTAACAATTTTTCTCTATATATATATATATATATATATATATATATATATATATATATATAAATATACATATATATATATATATATATATATATATGTATATATATATATATATATATATATATATATATATATGTATATATATATATATATCTAAAATGATAATAAATAACTCTCATTAAAACTTTAAACTCTCAATATTATAATCATATCTAAAATACATAGCTAAAGAACCGCACTACAAAGGGTTTTCATATCTTTATTTCCTTCCTTAACTAAAAGGAAAATATTCAATCCAGACGAGTGCGTCTATATGCGTCTACATTTTCTCTTCGATATCCCCTTGAAATAAATAATTTTTAAGTCACTGCTAATAGGAAATATGTTCAAATAAAAAAATGAAATCCTTATAATATTTTCCATAGAAATCAAATAACGCCCAATAACTGGCACTTCGGCAAACATGTGGTATTATTACGCAAAATTAGCTCGAATTGCGATCTACTCGAATTCGTCAAGTGCATTAATTAATTACGGTCTGGCTTTCACGTTTGATTAAAAGTTCACATCGAGCGTTAAATACTTTATATAAAAACCACACTCACATTTGAGCTCTCGACAACCTACGCCTATGAAAGCATATTGATATGTGAGCACTTACCTTGACTTGCTTTGTAATTCAAAATACGTACGATATTCAATGAAAATTAGAACGCTGAAGTGAGGACCGCCAACCAATTATTTTAATGTTTGGTTGCACACTCACTGATTATATACATACGCGCGTGTGTGTATATATGCATATATGTTTACCAAGTGTCTAAAATAAGTATGAAAATAACACTCCCACCGTGTTCAGGTTTATCATTAATACAAATGTGGCGTTATTATTTCTTTCTACTTTTTTAATACAATGTAAATTATTACTTATGTCCATATCTCCTTTTCTACTATATTACCAAACAACCATAATTCTCAATTACCGAACTGCTATTTTTCCAATTATGAAAGTCTATGCCACTCAATGAAATGTTTTTTAATGTTATATGACGACCTTTTAGAGTAGCGAAGATCCAAAAGCCATAAGAGTAAGCGATGGAAATCCAAAAGCCATACAAGTAAATTGCCCGAGAGAGACGGTTCCAAAAATAATCGTCATCACAAAATATTCAGAACATCGAAAAGATTGTTAAAAAGAAAGCATTTACTCATTATGTGATGTTTTTCGGGCCGTGGTTTTTTACTTAACCACTTTTTTTAATAGCCAGAAGGACTACTTATAAACTCGTTCATGTAAAAATGTACCAGAAAGAGATATAAGGAAAAAAATTTAAAATTTTCAAAATTGTATTATCTTCATGGTAATAAAATGTTTGCAAGATTTGCAAAGGAAACTTACAAAATATAGCGAAAGAATATGAACCTTATACGAGTCGATGCTCTTTAAACTATAAAAACTTTCAAAACTACATTGTAGTGAAAATATCTTTATCAATAAAGTAAAAATGTTTTAATAAAATTATAATCCTCATTAATTGTTTTTTTTTCGTTCAAAATAATAAAATATAACTAAATGTTATTATAAATCATTTCACTATAAATATATTATGATCACTTTCATACATATTCCTTTCGATGCACGAGTTCGATTCTGTTTCACCTACGCTACTATAAAAATATGCAATAATTTGTAACCTTCAATTGAAAATTTGCCGTACTAACAACATAAATTTTACCTTATCGATGGTGTTTCAATTCATACTATTAATTCCTATACACACTCCATTCATAATGGTGCACGGTAATGCGCCAATAAGTTACGAACCGCACTACGACGCTACACTCTTTACTCACACGAATCGCTTTAAAACCGCAATAACTCAGCTCCAACGAATTCCAGTATTATTTGTTTCTTGTCCAGAGTAATTTTTTTTGGTTATGACGTATATTTGAATCTTGTACCTCCGAAATATTTATTTTTTTCATCATTAATTTTGTAGTTTATCTCACTCACTCGATAATAAATCATCAAATCCTACAAAACACCTCCGGAAGAATAACATTGAAATTTGTTATATATTTAGACAGAAAAGTCTTAGCTAGAAAAGGACATAAAATTGATCATAGCGTACCTATAGAGTTTTATTCATTTGTAGTAAATTTATGGTTAAATACATGTAATGTAACAACCGCTATAATTCTGGAAAATAATAAATAAATAAATGAACCAATCTATTTCGGATCAAAGATTTGTTTAGTACTTCTATTTCGCTTGAATAACGCTGACTCTTTTTTAATCTTGCTCTGTTGTTATTTAATATTACTTTATATAGGCAATTTCTTTACATACTACGTTGTATAATTAGTAAAAGAGCAAAAAAATCGTTTCGGAATCTTGGGTTCATGATGCATAATTCAAATGATTTTCAATCCACGTCGTCAATTTGCCTGCTGTTTATTTCATTATTACAGAGTCGATTAGAATATAATTCCGTTATTTAGAGCCCATATGAAGCCAACAAGTACGGTTTAATGATTGAACGTGTGCAAAAGTCGTTCCTCCGAATTTTATATGTGATATACTTTATATTCCTTATCAATTTCTTCTTGGGTATGCTAGGTTTCCATTCCTTGCAACTCAGAAGAGACGTTGCCCTTATAAAATTTATCTTCCACTTATTAAGAAGAGGAAAAATTCTATACCCTGTATTATTGAACACACTTTCATTGTTCGTACCTGACATTTTCCTGCAATCACGCAATCATAACCTTTTTACTATACCAATCTCTAGAACCGAATTACATCCGAACTCTCCAGTTTCCGGTGGTATTCAACTACTCGACTCCCTGATCGGGGTCGCACCAGATAGATTTGTATATGATGGATGAATGTAAATTAGTCGAAATGTGTCGTCGTCTTTCATTGTAATTCTTGCGTACTTTTGCGTGCAAGTTTAAATTTGTTAAACCATTAATTTCTTATCGTTACGAACAAGTTACCTATGGTGTATCGATAAATGTGTGTGTAAGTAAATAAAATAAAAAAAATAAAACAAAATATAAAACCACTTAATTTACAATTTTTGACCTGACTAACTACTTAATTTAAAATTGTTGACCTGACTCTAGATGTGTACACATCTAGAGTCAGGTCAAATATTGTGCAGCATGAAGTGAGTTACTGGAAGGAGTATCATGTTTACAATAATAACGGACGTAATTAACATTACCTCAAAAAACTTAATCAATATCAGATTCTATATTGCTTTGTTGTTTAACAGGTATATTGATTATCTATATTTTTTTGTTAATTAATAGGACTTATAAAATCACTAGATTTTTATATTATATTTTAACTCTGATTGTTAAATTGTAAGTATCTGAAAGCTATCCACCGCGGCCTAATTTAATGTGACGTTGAATATGACAATAAATCTTTATGCATAATTCTAAACAGTTATTTATATTTCTTTAGCAAAACTCCTCAAGTACTTTTTCTGAGTTTACCTGACTACTTATTACTAAAAACTTGGCTCTTTTCATAGTAATGCTTTTGTTCAGATATGATTTCATAAGTTCCGTTATATTGAAACTACTTTCATGAAACCGAAAACATCTTGAACGTAATATCCTATATACGAGTTAAACTGATTTAAACTTAATAGAAATGATCCCTTTATAAAATTTATACAAAATTGTCAAATATGTACAAGAAAAAATGCCTGGGTCATATTTCCTGGCGGTGACTGGCTTTCTGGGAGCATATTCTTATATGCAATCGACGATTCTTTTATGCGTATAAAAACCAATTGACGCCGATTATTGGATAGCATAATATCGAAGTTGCTTTTATTTTTTGCACTATGAAACATAATGATACAAACACTATTTTAATTGCACATTTTAAGCTTTGTGTAATACCGATATGCATAAAGGTTAGTACATTTTTAGATCATAGCGTCTATTATAAAAAAACTCAAATGAAACGTAACCTCAACAAATGCTCCTAATTTTTCCTGCATATTAGTAGAAACTTCCAAGATACCAATAATACTTGAAAAATAACCTATCAAGGAGAAATAAATATGAAATTTTCAAGTTCTGTAGCCTTGCAGTAAAATAAATTTAGTGTTACCAAGCTGGCGCTGATTTTAAACCTTATTATAACAAAACCAAAATTCTTTATTATATCAATTTGTAACTTTCAACATAATATTGTAACTAGAAATGTATTAAACCGACTACAATTTTCATCGTCATCTCCAGTGAATGTATTTATATGTAACCGTGTATTTGTGTATGTGTGCATATATAAGTACTGCAAATTAATATTTACGGGATTTAAATTCTAAAGGCTACCATTGCCATTGAATTCTTCAACAAAAATGTAGGACACAGTATTATTCATTGCCCGCATGCTGTTAGCCGGTAAAGTTAGTATTTGGCATACTAACGTGGCATAGCCTTGTGGGTATGAATAATCTATTACTCAACCTCACAGGCCATAGAGGGACTACATAGTCTTGAAATTCTCTGTAAATAATTTCATTGATAAATTTTCATTCCGTATACTTTTCAGAATATTTCAAAAAATGTTTTTTGAGAATTCCACCCCATTACGGATTTACGATAATGAATTTAACTACACATCATACAGGCAGATTAAGAAATAAAAAACACGGCTGAATTCAACCTGTTCAGTCTTTAAAACAGTAGAATCACAAAAAGTGTACAAAATACCATCAGAGATAGCAATATATAAGGGGAACAATGATGTAAATAATCACTCTTCAACTTACATCTTGACGTTTTTGAAAAAATTAAGAAGGGATGAAAGGGAGGGAAATTAAGTACGAAGCTGGAATAGGAAACTAACCGTAAAACCAAAAACTTTAAACGCGTTACATGTTAGCCAATATTTTTTTAATTTTACAAATGCTTTTTTTGCTGCCATCATATATATTACAGATTAATTGATCAACATTTTTTTTATAAAAAAATTTAAATAAAATTTAACTTACTTTTTATTCCTTACTCTCCTTTATTTATTTTTAATTATTTGAACAAAAAAATCCTCCTCATCTGTTAATTGATATTATAAATATATGGATAATCTGCATACAACTAGTAATGATAACGGAGATTTTGTCTAAAATGTCAATGAAAATTGAAAAAAGGAGCCGGATGCACACTGCTTGCAGAAAATGTGCTTCCAAATTAGTTAACTCACAATAGATATCTGGCAGTTTGGTGGCCTATACATGGTCACATGAACGACGGTTCCAATTTAAGCTATTCTAATGAAGGTTGTTTATGTTGACCGGTTTATATATTTTATATGTTGACCGGTTGTAGCAAAAATAAAAAAAATCTTATTGTGTACTGAGTTTGTATTGTTTAATCTTTAAAAAATGATAAATTCATTTCCTTCTCTCTTTATCTTTGAAATTAATGTAATTTAGCGTAAAAAATGTGTTTAATATTTTCAAATATGTTAGGTTAATGCTAATCGAATTACAATAATTTAGTATTTAATAGTTAATAAAAAATTATTTTCATTTTTACTAGAAGTAATTACTTGGCTGTGGTTTTGTGTGCGCTGAATATAATTATAAAACGATATTAACCAAACCCTCTAAATTTAAGTCAAACAGTAGAGGAATTGGTAGCAATTATGAAGAAAAATAATATTAATGGGTTTTACAATAAAATAACAGGCCTTTGTTGCCGTTCATTACTAGGATATAAATAATAGGCCTATAAGCGTGAGTTAAGTTACGCGTTAATCACCAATATTGTGCCAATATGGGAACGTATGTGTTAAAGTGTTCTAGATCGATGCCTGGTTCGAGTACTAAACACTACACGATATTTTTAAACATCAAACAAATAGTAGTTTACTATATGTGTTAAAAAGAAAAGATCATTTCAATAATTGTTTTTGAGTGAGAAATTATGTTGAGGTATAAAACCACAAATAAAGAACAAAATAAAGTTCAAATATTTAGGTTGAAGAGGTATTTTTAATTATTTTTTAATTTATCAAGTTAGTAAGAAATTTGGTATATGATAATATGTAGGTAGCTAAATCATCCAAAACCACGAAATTGACATCACCGCAGACGTCAATGACACCATAATTTTTGCACCAGAGGAACACCATTTTGAAACTTGTATAATTGGTTTGATACAACATTTAATATTTTATGAGGAGTCCTGTTGTATCTATTAAGAATTCTTGTTCATTTTTGTCGTCATACAGAATTAACTGGAATCCTGAAAAACATACTTTTAGTAAAATTTCGAATAATTCCATATTATGGAAACCATTATTAAAGGATTGAATGACAATTTCATTTTTTCACTAAATGCCAGGTTTCTGATTTTTTTATGTCCCAACATTATATAAAGCCAGCTCTTATTTTAAGTACTGAGTGGTTTAGATACATTCAATTGTTTTCAGTCTGAAACTAGTGCTCTGATCAGTGCGTGATTTGAACCCACGCCTTTTTCAATAACATATATATATCACTAAGCGCTTACATTGTAAATAATGTTAATAATTTTTTTCCTTTCATTTCATCTACTAACAATTTCTATACAAATCTACGTTTATTTTCACTATAGAAAAATATTGATATGACTTGTTAATAAAATAATACAGTATCTCGTAATTATACTATTCTAGAATTTTATCATATGTATAGAATCGTTATATTTCTTTCAGCAGAAACATGACGTTGTCATATTTGACGCAGTAATTTTTATCACTTTATTGTAAATTTTTATTTCAGATTCTTGTCATTGAATAACATATTTACGTTTTCCGAGGATAAAGATAATCAGCAAAAAATTGTGGTTTCTGACACATGCTAACGATAATTTGACGAATCCAGACTCCGAACCGCCATATGCTAATGATGAGCCAAGGAATGTAGACTCCGGAGATAAGCACAATGTCCAAATCGATAATTCATCACTAGCTTACTTAGAAAAGACACTAAACTTCATCAATTAAGTGTTGACAAAACTATAGTAACAATTGAGACCAGAGAAAAATCGTGACTGCTAAATAAGTTGGCTGAACAACATTATTGGAGAAAGAAAAGTAAGTCCGACGTAAAGACCAATATATCACATTTGTCAAGAAACGCCCCATATCGAGTAATTTTTGTTATATTTTTGTGGTAAGATATATAACTTATTGATTATCAAAACTAAAAAATACCTGGTAAGAAAGAACCTTCCTGTTGACGTTAATATTGATGAAATAAAGTGCGTTATACATATTTTCTTTGTAAGAGGATACTGCAAGGTAAATAGATGCACGAACTGAAAAAATGAACCTGATATTACAAATAATTTAATTGCTGGTTTATTGCCAAGCAACCGATTTTCGAAAATATTTTTTGGAAATTTATCTAAGTGATATGGCTGATACATCTTAATACGAAATTTTTTTACATATATTTGCACAGGATGTTATAAATCGTGAATAATGCAAATATAATAAAATCACAAAAATCTAAATCTTTGAAAGTATAATATCCGTTATAAGTGGATTAACATAACATAAACCGGAATTACTCTTATCAGTTAAATCCAGTTTACGCCATTTCTTCTAATTTCAGTTGAAATCTGTGGAATTATTGGTTCCAAAATAAAAATTCCTGTTTTTAACTGAAGATTAGTAAAATGGCTACTATTTTACTGCCCAATCATTAAATTTTTAAGAAAGTTTAATTATAAAGGACTGACATGGTGAACAGCAATAAACAATAGCCGAAAGTAAAATTTATGAATCGACACCAACTTAAAATTGTTTTCTTTATAAAAATACAAGTTTCCGATAATACACTTAATAAAAGTACTATTATATTGAATAGAACCTCGTGTAAAAATGTGTAAATGGTATCTTTCAAATTTTGCCAAAAATTATTTTTAAACCCTAATTAAATACCACTAGTATATAATACCGTAATATTGTGGTATCAAAACAAACACATGACACAAAAAGAACTTAAATACCTTCCCCCTAATATAAGATCATTTGTATGGAAAACTCTCTCTGTCTCTTTACTCAACGGCCAACCAGCTTCATTTTACAAATTTGATACTTATAAGGACAAATAACGCTCAGTTGACGTTGAAGAGCATGGAAATGCACGAACAAACCACAATCCACGAACTCGAGGTGGAAAAGAAAAATTTAATGTATCATCCAACTTAAGTATAAAATGTTTCTCTGCTCATTTGCAGACCTCATTTATATCTGCAGAAAAGGTCGGAAAATTTATTGCAAGCTCGGATAAATGAGATGAAAATTGTGGAGAGGAGGTGCTTGTCTCATCTTTCAACGAACCACCCGACTGAAGATGATCACAGGCCAATCCTATATTGTGTTTTCTTGTCGGAAATTTGTACTTTTACTTCAGTCCCTTTGACATCATTAAATTAGGTCATATCTAAGTTATTAACAAGAATTATAATTTTTGTGATATTTAAATGTAAGCTGATAAAGAACGAAATAATTTTCAAACTTTCAAAAACGGCGCTTAAAAAAAGAAATCATACAAGTCTTCAAAGCTTCACGCACATTCAAATACTTCAGAAACTGTCATACCTAAAACAACAGTATTTATTTATGTAGAAAATATTTCAGATATGCGGGCCAAGAAGATTTACATTTGAAGTATACGTTTTTATTCACATTTTTTCCACATATATATATTTTACGTAAAATAAACGCTAATGGCAAGCAGGTGCTGAAAATATGAACTTCGTAGTTTTTTATTCATCAGTGTGAATTTGGTATTTTCCTCTATATTTTGTCATTCTTTGTCTCTTTAATCATAGGAATCCAAAGTAATATATACATTATTTTGTTTCAGTTGATTTAATTAATTTTACCTAACATGTTTTTCATTGAGAAAAACTCATATAAACTGATGGATTGTTTTTATATGAGTTCTTCTTTCAGTCGTACTATATTAAGTTTAATAGAGTGTAATATGTCTTTTGAGAAGCTTAATAGACAAAGAGAGATCTGAAAGACAGTTTGTTTCGCGAACTGGAGCAAATACAAAAATATAATTGTCATTATTTTTATACTCACTACCCGTAAAAATTCAAATTGTCCGTTTTATTAACATTTCCTTCCAAAAAGGGGTCGGACATCATTAATGGATATTTCCTGTGACAACAACGCTTCTTACAAAACGAGCACCTGATAAATTTATGGTGGATATGATTTCTGTTAAACAGCAACCTCGTTTTATGAAATATTAAAAAGTGAACATCACACAATTAGGCGCGCGGAGTGGCTCGTCAATCAAGCCAAGACAACATTCACAGAGTCACCTCTAATTAAACCACGCCAGACGCTTAATTGCTACAGCCCTCATCCATCATAAATCAACTGTAATCATTCTCAAACACTTGGTTCAGTAAAATCACATCTTGATTAGATTCTAGCTTAATAAATAGATGAAAATTAAAAATGTTTTGGTTGAATAGCACAGTGAACATGATAAACCTGTACAAGATATAAAATATTCCACAAGTATTAATCGTTAACTTAGTTTTATAACGGAAAATGAATTCCGAAAAATATTAAAATATATCTGATCTTTGTTAATAGTTTCGCAATGAGTAACTACTTTAACTTAGGCTGTTGATATATTTAACATTCATTAAAGGGACTTATGAGAGAAATGTTTGTAGGAACATCATTTACACTGATAAATACTCGTAAACTAACGAAACATCTACAAAGGCTTACATGTTACCTTTACAGACAGATTACTTATTTAACAGTTTTCTATTTATTTATTTATACTTCAACGTACATAAAACACATATATTTGGCGGACTTATTGCTATAAGGGCAATCTTTTTCAGTCAACCACATTGAATAAATATAAACATGTTGTGATGTCAATGACTGTAAAAGACATTCCTTAAATTAGACATTAAATATAAAAATGAAGCTTAGGACATAATAAATAACAAAAAATATCATAAGGTATAAATAAGGAAAACTAAGCTATATATGAAAAATATAAAATGTTGACATGGTTGAGGACAAGGAAAATGGGGAACAAAATGGAATTTGGAACGGTAGAATAGGGGGATTATGAGAGGAAGGACTTTTTCAAAGGATCTTTGAATACATTTTGATAAGGGCGAGTTCCTGGTAAAGGGAGACTGAGTTGGTTTTATTAACTAAATATGCTTCTAAGATAAGTTGGATAAGTAGCATTATTCAAAATATTGTAGAGAATTGTAAGAATGTGAAGATTGCGCCGATTACAGACTTCCGTCCGTTTAAGTTGCGCCCTGAATTGAGATACGTGATCAAATTTTTTGCAACCAAAAACAAAGCAAATGCACAAATTTTGTAGGCGTTCTAATTTTCTAAGGCGATACTCAACAAGGTCTGGATAGCATACATCTCCGTAGCCAAACAGTGGCAGAAAGAGTGTTTGACAGAGGTGAGTTCTGGTTTGAATGTCTAGAAAATTTTTAAAGATGATTATGGGAGTACATTCTGCGGAAGATACGACTACTAACATCATTTACTTGAGGTTGCCAGCTAAGATTTTGATTAACCAGTAGATCCAAGTTTTTAACAGTTGACGTAAATAGAATTGGTGTATCATTAATGTTAGATACGGCAAATCTGATAAATTTTATAAAGCAGTCTTTAGCTACGATGATAATCAATTATGATAGCTTGAGACTTAACTGGATTAACTAATAGACCCATTTTATGGTCTTCATTGACGGTATTGATAATGAATGCTATGGAGTTTACATCAGTATGGGCATATATTTGTAAATCATCAGTGTGATGGTAATAATTACTATATATGTTCCCAACAACCCCATCAATGAATATTAAAAAGAGAAGTGAAGAAAAAACCCCTCTTTGAGGCACACTAGTTGATAAGTCCGTCCATTCAGAGAACGCATCTGAAGACTTCAAAAGATTACCGACGTCCATATAGATATGAGCTAAACCATTCTAATGAGCGTTGAGATATTTTCAAAGATTTCAGACAAGTTACAGTTGAATACACTACTGAAGTCAAGAAGTACAAGCATTGTATTCTTGGCCAAACGTATATTTTCTGTAATTTTCACTAACGCTGTTGATGTACTGTGGCCAGTTTTGAAACCAGATTGAAGTGGATTTAGATATTTGCAAACCTTAAAATATCGAACAACTAAGCATTCAAAGACTTTTGATAGAAATGATGGTATGGAAATGGGTCGAAAGTCTTTAGGATGTAGAGGCAACAATGTTTTTGGTAATGTTTTGGAATATATACGCTTTCTTTCATTCTGAAGGGAAAGTGACAGTTTCAAGAGATGTGTTAAATATGACAGTAATAACAGGGTAATGTAATATCTAAGATAAGCTTAAGGATTTTAATACTTAAGCCATCGCATCCCGTAGAATTGATTTTTATCGCCAGAGGATGGATTCTCTTAATGTTTCCGATTTAAGAGTTGAGTCAAATAATACAGGAGACTTAGCAAAGAAAGAGTTTAAAATATTAAGCTCAAGCTGACAATACGCATCAGTATGAGAATTATTAACTCTCAGAGTGCTAAAAAACTTCCAAATGTTTAAAGATCATTTTTGTATGGAATTGGAGATATAATGCTTTTTAGCATTTCTACACATTTGTGTACATCATTCCTAAGCACTCTAATTGTCTCCCATGTTGAAGGACTAGTGTTTGCTTTATATATGACTTTGGCTCGATTGCACTAAGCCAAAACTTTTTTGATGGAGTCATTAAACCATGGGGCTGCCTTGATAAGTAATTATTTATAAATCAATTTCAATTATTCAAATAAATTATTATGCTTTACTGAGCAAAAAGTTATTCACCATAAAAAATTGAAGCAGGAAAAATAATTGTAACCCATAATATTTAGAGTTTTAAAATAGTGTTCATAAATATATATGAGCAACATTGATAATAATTGGAAGATAAACTACTAAAACTAACTGAGAACATAAACGGTATAATAATTATATAAATATGGGGATATATACTGTGCTTGAAATAGATGAATCACTGACACTAGATAATTAGCATAGAGCGAATAATCAATATTTTCGGTTGGAAGGAAAATATGCTAAAAAGCGCGTAAAAGGAAAATTACAATTGTTTTAATTTTTATCATATATCCTTGTTTTACCGAATATAAAATGTTAATAATGGTAAGAAAAATACAATAAACAGAAAATTATAATTTATATTTAACATTAATTTAACATGAATATGTTTGTTTAATGTAAATAATTGGACTGCTACTATGCAACGAGATTTGACTGTCGATGTAATATACAACTTACAAAAACCTACTCATATTCTTTTTAATTATTTTTTGAGAACCGTGAATGAAATAAGCAATAAGGTTAGCATTAAACTCATGTATGATACGCGTATCCATATTATATTCAATTTACTTTGCAGTCCTGGAATTCTAAATACTTCTATCTAACACGCTCAAAAATTTATAAACTAAATCACGGTTACTATTAAAACAGATAAAGTTAATCCAGCGATAAAATGGTTGTTTCCATAAATAGATCACATAGTAACATAGTAACAAGTTTAAAAATATTGAACGGTTGCGCCTCACATTGCTCCTTTCGTTTTATAGATCAGAAAAATAATTGGATTGGAAATTCGCAGCAGATATACAGCGTGTTATTTCTTTCACCAAAACGTTTGCCACCAATTGGCGCCTCCAAAATTGTGTCACTATATACATTTATATATAAATGAAAATTGTATCCTTTAACTGAAAGCGGGTTATATTGCGTTTCGCGCTCTGAATAAGTAAGATAAACAATTGGGCGAGTCCGATCACTAATCGTATTTTCGTTTGTTTTGTACGCCTTTTCTGTTTACATGTGATTACTTAGAGGAAAATGTAGAATTGTACACACCAAAAAAACATTGAATAAAAAGTACAAAACTTAAATGGATTTTAAGGTATTAGCCCACACCAATTAGGACCCAGAATGTTATTAGCCTATCAATGTGATCCTAATGTATGTTATCCACGCTGACAAAATACACAGAAAAGTCGGTAAAATAGCACGTTGGAACACCAAAATGTTCCAACCCATCTACAAGCACCCTACATCTACATATTACCTTAGTACGTAAATTGTATTAATTAATAAAACTTTCATTTTGACAAATAACACAGAAAAGTCGGTAAAATAGCACGTTGGAACATCAAAATGTTCCAATCCATCTACAAGCACCCTACATTTACATATTACCTTAGTACGTAAATTGTATTAATTAATAAAACTTTCATTTTGCTTCACTAACAATAAAGTATAAAGTTTAATTAAACACTGCTGTATACTATTAATGTTGAAAGCTAATATTTCTTTTCTTCTTTTAACATATTGAATTTTTAATAATCCGTATTGTTTTCTTTATATGTATGTCGCACGGGTGAGAATTACAGGCAATAATCATCATATATATTAATACGCTTTTTAGAAAAAACCTCACAACTAATCCACATAAATTATATATCATTTTATAGATAATTGCTTGCTCTACCGGCATCCACAACTAAAAAATGTATTATTGCTATTGTTTTAACAAATTAATTAATTATTAAAATTATATACACAAAACAGCAATGCTGCCATCTAACGGCTCAACGTCAATATGATTGACGGTCGGTAAAATTTTTGTTTAATTTCAAATCCACTCACGTATAAATAAAGTGGAGCTTTAGCTCAATGCTTTTGATACTTGAGCCTCTATATGTCAATTTTAGTAAAATATTTGTTTGATCTGTCATCTGAGCTTCATAATGGAATAAATAATGCGAAGACTTCGCACGGGTCACGCTAGTCAAATTATACTACTATAATTTATACTGTAGTAATTACGTCTTGAAACTGCATAATTTGTAGATTTGTTAATATTTTAAATTACGATGTCGCAAGAGTCATTAATTTATAATAATTTTAAATGTGAAAAATATATTTTTATATTTCTCGTAACAAACCTTTTCAAATGATGATCCACATTATTTCTAAAATAAGAAAAAAAAGTTTTTAAAACCTTTATTTACTTCCTCTTTAATTGTTGTAGAAAATATTGAAAAAGTTGGTGGTTTAAAATATGGGTAAAATATGTGGGTTAACAAGATGCATCACTATGCCAATTTTTTAGTTATTGCGTCCCATGGTCTCAGTGAAAGTTGGCTCTAAAAATAAAAAAATGTGATCGCCCACTATTTCTTTATATGCGTGAAAATACGGGGAATATTTAAAAAATTATGACATCTAGAATTATTGCTATATTTTTCCTACAACCTTTGCATGGGCTACTAAAAACCTGTATTTTTTCATAATTTTAGATTGAGTAGTTTCAAGAACACATTTTTTTGCATATTTCTCAGTTTATCTTTATCTATCAAATTAAAATACTTTGAAGGAGATGAAAATTAATATAACTAAAATTATTATAAATTAATGACTTGCGACATCGTAATTTAAAATATTGACAAATCTGCAAATTATGCAGTTTCAAGACGTAATTACTACAGTATAAATTATAGTAGTATAATTTGATTATTGCCTGTAATTCTCACCCGTGCAACATACATATAAAGAAAACAACACGGATTATTAAAAATTCAATATGTTAAAAGAAGAAAAGAAATATTAGCTTTCAACATTAATAGTGTACAGCAGTGTTTAATTAAACTTTATACTTCATTGTTAGTGAAGCAAAATGAAAGTTTTATTAATTAATACAATTTACGTACTAAGGTAATATGTAAATGTAGGTTGCTTGTAGATGGGTTGGAACATTTTGGTGTTCCAACGTGCTATTTTACCGACTTTTCTGTGTTATTTGTCAAAATGAAAGTTTTATTAATTAATACAATTTACGTACTAAGGTAATATGTAAATGTAGGGTGCTTGTAGATGGGTTGGAACATTTTGGTGTTCCAACGTGCTATTTTACCGACTTTTCTGTGTTATTTGTCAAAATGAAAGTTTTATTAATTAATACAATTTACGTACTAAGGTAATATGTAGATGTAGGGCGCTTGTAGATGGGTTGGAACATTTTGGTGTTCCGACGTGTGCTATTTTACCGACTTTTCTGTGTATTTTGTCAGCGCGGATAACATACATTAGGATCGCATTGATAGGCTAATAACATTCTGGGTCCTAATTGGTGTGGCCTAATACCTTAAAATCAATTTTAATCAATCACAATGATTTTCTAATAAAAACACAGTTTACCGAATAGGTACTTAAACCACAAATGAATACTTACATCAAAATGATTTTCACAAATGCTTGAATCTATAGATAATCTACAAGCATCCTTCGCAAGGTTTAACCACTTTTTCGTATTTGTTCATTGTTTGGAATATATATAAATAATTTGTTTGGCGTTTTAATTTTTGTGATTTCACACTAAGATTCTAACTGTAATAAGACGAATTTATTTTTAATTAAATGAATGAAACAACTGCCATAAACAGACACCATTGTTTTCATTAGTTTCATGAATAATGACGTGATTCAAAACGCCATGACAATGTTGAGCGTAAATTTAAGGTAAATTTAAATTGTTTTTTTAAAACGCAAAATACATATTGTGTTTGATTTTTCGAAAAATTTAATTTTTTAGGTTAATTAGTAAAGTAAGATATTAAGGTAAAATATTAATCACTTTCCCAAATATAATCGACTAGCCTATTCTCTGTACTAGTGCAATCAACAATTAAAGGAAATAGTATTAATTATTTCCTACCATAATACTCGCGGATAGTATAAACAACAAGACCCATAATTGTTTTTTTTCTAATTTTAACATTATCAATCATAGAGATTTTGAATGATTTTTCGGTGATCAAGAGACTAAAACACAGGAATTATTTAACCTGAAACTAATAAGAAAGAACTAATTATCCTAATAATTTTTCTGATATAATTTTTAATCCGAAGATTAATGCAAATAACAACTTTATACGTAAACAACATAACTCGAATATTTTGTGCATATATTTTAATGAATTTTATATATTTTTGTGGTACAAAATATTTGCCATAAAATCCGTTCCAAAAGTCCTGAAGACTGCTGTAAGTAGTAAAACAAATTCATTTAGTATGAGTAACTTCTTGTAAAATATAATGAAAGGAGGTAATTACATTACTAAATTTTAGAGCTTCGAATATAATGCTGGAGTTTTACAATTATATAAAAAAGTTGCAATTGGTTAACATACGAGTATCACAGTAAATTAATGTATTTATTTCTGTTATCATAATATATATCAATTATTTGGAATTTAACGCCCACTATATAGGTAACACACCCCATAATAGGAAATTGCATAAAAAGTGTACTACATAAATAAAAATTCATTAAAACCATTTTAAAAATTATAAATTAATAAAGCGAATTAAACAACATTTAATTATTGTCTATTTTGGTATTAGCTTTGTAATTTAATATGTTAGCTCATTTATGCGTGCATGTAAATTGAAAAATCCGATAAAATAATTTTTTATTAGAAAAACAAATTAAGTCGAACAGGAATAACAAGGTATAAGTAAGCATTTGAGCAATAAAGTCATAAGAATTTATATATAGAGTGAATATTTATATCATATTTTATAATTATTTGAAAATAGATACTGATTTTATAATAATTTAGCATTCATTTGTACAATTGCTATATATTTGACAAGAATGGCTCCATTATAAATAATATATAACTATGTTTATATTTCCCGAGAATGTATAAAAACATAAAAGAAATACATCCAGTAAAACTTCTAGTAATTCAGACTTAAATTATATTTGATAAAAGACAAAGAAATTACAACGACATAACATTTTTTAATTTATTTTTTTTCATATAAAATACAACATAGTTTATTCGAAAATTATATAGAAAGAAAAGGTAATTAAAAAAATGTATAAAATTTGTAATTCAGTTTACGATTATAAAACTTTGGACTGAGACGGAAATTCGTAACTAAATCGATATCAATCTCTATGTACAAATACCAATTGCGCGTATCGTATTTATTTTATTTTACAGGATTAATTAATTAAAAGGACAATTATTGAATAAAAATTACGAAACTAGTTATAGGCTGTGAGGTATCGATATATATATATATAATATATATATATATATATATATATATATATATATATATATATATATATATATATATACTAGCTGACCCGGCGAACTTCGTACCGCCTAACAGTCAAAGAATGTCGTGTTACCTTTTAGCTGAACTAATTTAGGCTTTGATGAACGTAATACAATAATACAAAACAATATTAATATAGATAGAAATATAAAAGTAT
The DNA here is from genome assembly GCA_039881145.1 of Druceiella hillmani. Taxonomy (NCBI): domain Eukaryota; kingdom Metazoa; phylum Arthropoda; class Insecta; order Lepidoptera; family Hepialidae; genus Druceiella; species Druceiella hillmani. The sequence goes on along the minus strand of JAYKKI010000002.1, from coordinate 49,670,838 downwards.
TTTATTATGACGAATGATGATGAAAACATACAGAATGAGAATAAAAATTAAAAAAAAGAAATAATTAAGTTTTCCAAACACATGTCAGAAAAAAATCATTGAAAACTATGTTGTTCAGGTTGGGATACACTCTGATTAATTTATTAATCGGATTTTCATTCAAGCACCTTGTGGTAAACGACATTCTTCGTTTTTTGGTCAGGTGCAAGAACAAATAATGCGGATGGTTTGCCGACACGTGAGCATGCCACGTACAATTGACCATGAGAAAAACACGCATTTTCTAGATTGAGGCCACAAATAGTCAAGGATTGGCCCTGTGATTTGTTGATCGTCATGGCGAAGGCAAGACGAATCGGGAATTGAATTCGTTTGAACTCAAAGGGCATATCTGTTGGGATCATCGGAATCCTTGGAATAAGAACTTCCTCATCTTTAAATTTTCCTTTGAGTATCGACGCGTGAATCACATTGCTCATCAGTTTTCTTATCACCAAACGCGTTCCATTGCACAGTTTTGGTTGGTTTAAATTTCTAAGCATGATAACTACCGAGCCAACCTTCAGTTGTAAATTGTGCGGTGGTAAACCAGGCACATCCAAGGAGTTCAAAAATTCAGTTGGATAATTAGTGGCTTCTTCTTCGTTTGTTACACAGTCGATAGATTTGAATGAATACAGAGTACCTACGATTTGATTTTGAATTATAAAATTGAGGTCATCTACATCTTTATTTTTAGCCGCCAAAATTGCTCGCTCACTTAACCATTTAGTATTTTTGTGGTTAGCAATGATATCCGGAAATACTTTATTGATAAGCTCATCTTTTGATGAGTCGAAATTGTAAAAATTTGGAGGAAATGAAATCAAACCGCTCGATTCGTCAACAGGAACACGGCCATTACCGATATTCAGCAATTGCTTCGAGAAATCATCAGCAGATAGATCGTTCAACAATGCAACTCTCATATTTACAGACAGTTGAAGTTTGTTTACATATCGCCACAGATTTGATGCTTTGAGGCAAGCGTTTATTTCGTCGGCAGCAGTAGATCTTGGAATTACTGGTAGTATTTGTCGGAAATCGCCAGATAATAAAATCATTGAACCACCAAAACATCTCGAGTCATTGCGCAGATCTTTTAATGTTCGGTCTAGTGCTTCCAATGCGCGTTTGTGCGCCATTGTGCATTCGTCCCATATGATAATTTTTGATGCTACTAAAACTTTGGCCATTGCGGAGTGTTTCGAAATGTTACATGTCGGTTGTTCAGTAGTTTGAAGATTTAATGGCAATTTTAACGCTGAGTGAGCCGTACGGCATCCGTCTAACAATGTGGCCGCTATTCCAGAAGAAGCAATTGCTACCGCAATTTCGGATCTCGCACGTACAGTGGCCAAAATCAATGACATGAGGAATGTCTTCCCAGTTCCACCGGGGGCATCCAAAAAAATAAGCCACCATTTCCATCATCAATTGCATTAATCAGTGTATCATAGACTTCCCTCTGCTTAGGATTCAACAGTGGTACATTCGTTTGAACTGATTGGATTAGTTCATGTGGATCATATTCACGTTCACGTTCTAATTCTCTATTAAATGCGTCATTCATTCCGCGATCTGGCGCTGGCATTCCTAACCTAACTAACAAACTGCCGCATATGAGGTAACACATATCTTCGATCAAGAGCAAGGCCTGGTTATGCATCTCCTGATTCGCCTCAAGATCGGTATTTCTTGAGCTGACACGAATTCGATATAAAATGTCTTCTGACATGTTATCTTTGTATTTGTTCCACAGGTCACGTGGGTTCGATGGGAAGCATGTCGAAATTATGATTGCAAATAATGTGCGTATTTTACTTGGAGATGCAGAAATAATTGCTTCAGCGATTGTCGTGTCCCAATGAGTATCGTTTTCAAGCAAATTCAGCTCTTGACATGCTGCACGAAATGTGGAGCACACTATACTATTAACAGTTCGTATTGATTCAAATGATGTTGGCCCTCGAACATGTACCAGCAACAACCGCAAATAGAAACATTCATCATTCTTCGGATGAACTGTGTAAATACGACCAAGAGCATCAGCAGAACGCATATCTGGATGACCAGAAACTGCATCGCCTTGCTTCCGACGTTGAAATTTCTTCGATGTAGAGTTCCAAGTGTAATAACGTGGCATTTCCGAGTAAAGCAACGTTCGTGCAAACGGATCGTTTTGACAAATCGCAAAGAAACTGGTCAGTGTTGTCGCTGGAGGTGTTTGGGCACGTTGAGCAGCATTCGACGCTGGAAAATATACTCTCTGACCGTTCTCTAGATGCACCCCCAAATGTACAACAGTGGGATAATGTTCGTGAATAGGGAATGAGAATATACGCCAAATTGCTACATTGCAGTTCACATATCTACCAACTTGATAGCGCGTGATTTCATCGTTGATATTGGATGTTTGGATACCAAAAACCGCCATGTCGCTCCCTTTCGTGACATATTTGCAAATGTATTTAATAGATTTGATCGAATTGCAATACTCAACATTACAATGTGCCTTGAATGTTTTGGAAAGAAGTGGCGAATATGGAACAATCCAACTGTTGTCAACTATGAAATCGTTTCCTTTCACTTTAGTTGTGATAGTTCTACCATTATCATCGGGCGATCGACGCCGATACAATGGATAACCATCGTTGCCTGTAATGGTCTCTGCCGTGAATTTTCGCGGATACCGTTTGGAACACTTGCCGTCAACCATGCACGGTGATTGGCGATTGATAGTGCCACATGGTCCATGAATCATATTCGTGATTACAACATCATGTAGGTCTGGATCGGTTTCAGGAGCAGGAATCTCCGCACATATGATGTCATCTATTTGATCTGGCCGAATTCTGTCTACTAACCAAATTAGAATGTGAGCATGAGGTAGGCCTCGTTTTTGCCATTCGACTGAATACATCCAGCATCGAATAATCCCAAAGACGTGTTGCTTAACAATGTAATTCATTAGTGACCGAATTTTTTGCTTGAAAACCCTTGCGGTGATGTCGTGTCGATCACTTGATGTTTGTCCGGGAAGCAGCAATTGAATAATTTCCATCCATTTCGGATTACATGTATATGTAATGAATAGATCTGGCCGACCATAATGACGAACATATGTCATTGCATCTTGCGCATATTCATGCATATGACGCGGGCTACCTGTGTATGTCGCTGGTAAAATAGTCAATAGACCAACATTTTCTGAATCTCCTTCTGTGCTTATTGCATCGCGTAAATGAATATACTCTTCCGAACGCAATTTAGCTTGATTCAAACGGATGAAAGTCAGGCGCTCCGTTTCGATTTTAACGTACATGTCAACGCAGTATTGTTGAAGCAGTCGACGAAATCGCAACAAATAATTGTCAGAATTGTCACGAATCATCAAACGATATGCGTAATAATTCATCGAACTAACCTTCTTGGTAGTTTCCTCACCTGAAACAAATACAGTAAAAATTGTATTTTAGAACCCCTAATAGGTTTACGACTCTTACAGCTACTCTCTACTAAATTAAGAGTGATAACCTTTTTTGTGTACCAAAAGCAAACAGAATAAAATGTGTATCAAGATAAAATGAAAACAATGATATTGATCTTACCATTCAATGGATTAATCATTTTGATATTAAAGTGATATCCATCGTCTCCTTGCCAAAACATCAGCGGGTATTGTAACGCGTCATATGAACGGTGCGTTTTATATATTCTTTGTAGTTGCCCAGTATTGCGTCGTGTAAGCACAATATCACGTGCTTCCAAGTTTTCACCAACAATCAGGATTGCCACTTCATCGATTGTTGGAGCATTAAATGTGCGTTCATGTGTTCCAGCTGGTCTTTTATCTGCTCTGATTACAACTTTATAGTCATCACTTGGCATGCGCTCTAAAGCAGTCTTGAACAGCCTGACCAATGCATGATGTTCATGAAGAATTTGCTGCAAATCTTGGAGAATTGCTCTTTTCGTAGCTGTGTTGATCCCTTGACGCCGGTCAAGTTGTTCTTTCATATTGCCCATGAAGTATATTTGCAAGAATTTGTGTGCGCGCGCGCGTGTGTGTGTGCGTATGTGCGAATTTTCCCGCAATAAAGAATATTCTATATCATCCCTCCAACGAAATACGCGTCTATGAATCTATTTCACGTACCTGTTAGAACAACTACAAGGATTCCGATGAACTTTTTACTGGTGGATTTCTTTGGCTCTGAATTAACATATAGCCTATATTTTATCGCAATTGATAAACTAAAAAAAGATGTTGCCATTTGATGTTTCTATGCAAAGCATATATTAATTTAAAAAAATACTTCTGTAATTTAATGCCTTCAACTTACAATGTATTTATCAATATTTTCTAAAGTTGCCCTCATTACTAGTTAAAAAATATATCATTAGCCCCTTTGTTTTCTTTGCAGATTCTAAGTTCAAAGATTTATATTACTTTCAACTTATGAACAAGGAATAGGAGATATCCAAAGTCAAATGAACATAATTATTTACGGCAGTTTTATTATTCGTTTTTTATTACGTTCGTTTTATTACTAAAATAAAATTATATTTTCTAACATTCGATGTCCGATGCTGTATTATTTTAAAAATAGTTGAGAGGTAGTTTTAAGGCAGTATTAAGGAATGAGAGATCTCGAAGAATATGACGAATGTCATAATGGCCGTTTATTGAGATAGTTTATCATAATTCATTAAAAAATATAGTTGTATTATGTACAGGACATATAAGTTTACAACAGGTTGGTCCTTAAATTACTGAAACCTTATTTGTGATAATGAAGCCTATCTTTAGTACCCAAATCAATAATTTCTATCAAACATATCTCTTTTTTTTATTTCCAAACCACACGTATTTTGGAGAAGAACAGAGGTAGCAGATTCTCAGAAGCTTTAGAAAGTATTAGTGAAGTAACTTTTTTGTTTTTATCAAATTATTTTTCACGTAAAAATATGACACTTAATGGTTATATTTTACCCCGTGTTTTCAATTTACAGACAAAAACTAAAAAGACCAGAAAATGTTAAAAGGAAAAATAATATTAAACATTAAATAGAAATCACGAGCTACGATCTATTGGTGCCTCGATAAAACCATATATTGATGGTAAAATCATCGCATCGTGTTCTAGTTAGCTGGTTAATTAAATTTTAAAATCCAAATTGAAACTGAGATAATACCAATATGTATTATTGTAGTGTCGATGTAATTTCAACATAAAAAAATAAATAAAACTGCTTACCAAAATATTTAAACACTTTTTTATTTTATTTATTATACAACGTAAGCGTTCACGATAAAATTCACGGATTTTAAATTTGTTGCACACTAACAAGCAGTAACGCTAGTCATGCATTAATGAATATACAATTAGTGAGTATCCAATCTCGAGCTGCGGCATTTTGTAAATACGTCCTTAAAATACATTATTTCTCATATATACATTTTAAAAACCGTTTGCAATCTGAAATAATTTAAGACGGTAGTTTCTAAGAAGAAATTTTTGTAGAAAATTGGTGCGTATTGTGTTCACTAATTGATTATACACAAAAAAAGCATTCCAATTTTATATCAGATATTTCAATGTTTTTAAGAACATAACATCTTTTAACATATTTCTATCTCATATAATTACTATTGCCTAAGTATCATTATAATTATCAATTAGCTTGACTACCAATATACTCTCCATACCGGTTCCCAGTTATTTTATTTTTTATATGTAATTAAAAAATCAGTCTTTAATTAAACAGTTTGCTATTTTCAGTTTTAAGAATTTACAATATAAATAGTAACGTGACGATTTTGAATTTGTTTCATCTTATATTTCCAAGAATTATTTATAATTTCAAGAAGAATCAATACGTTTAATGTTGCACAAATTCAAAGCGATGATTTTTTCTCTAAAAAAAATATTTGTCATCAATAATCAATATGAAAAAGTATCCAGAAATAAGTTTTGGGGCTAAACATTCCTGAAACAGAACTGTCAAAATATTTTCAAATAACCTTATATTTTAATGAGGACTTTGAGCACAAAAAATCTTTATATTTTTAAACACCAATTTAAATATTGCTCTAATAATTAATGATTAAACATTTGAATCATAGAGCATTTAAAATAGCTATAATTGCATAGCCCAATCAAATAAAGATTAGACCTCTGAATGAGGGGTTTTGAAATTGAAAAGAAAGCTGAAAATTTATACATTTTTTTATATCAAATACGATATCGTGTCAGCTAATCGAGATATTCAAGCTCAAAACTTAAGAATTTTTTTTTACAAATATTCATACAAATACCCCAGACTCAAACTATATATACATACTATTCCTATATATCTATACAAATACCCCAGACTCAACAGAATCCGCCAGTGAAAACTTCATCGAAATTATTTATACCTGAAGATGTTGTAATACAACGAAAGCTAGGTCGTGATAAAGAAATTAAAGAAAGTAGAAATAATACTACATCACGTAGTTTCATTTAATTGTGAATAATGAATTTCCACAAAATTAACGCCAAATATATTCAATATTACTTTATTGTTAAGTAGGTATATTTTCATCATACACATCTAGTTTTGTAAAATAACTAATGAATCAAGAAGGTAGTTAAATATTTTTACAAGAAGCTAGTTAGTTATTTTAATTAAAGGAATGTAATTGAAGGATAATTTACAATTAAAAAAAATAAATATATTATCTTATTGGGTCTCGCATACCATAGGTTCAGACTTAGTATATCTGGGATATTGCTTAGAAATTCGAAACCGCTTAAACTCTGTAATTGCGCCAAACTACATATCCGTTATTTTAACTGAATCTGTTCAAAGAAAAATAATGTTTGTGTCACGTATTACATTGATTCATTGACACAAAAAACTGCAATATTCTCGCAAAGTATGCTTTGTCATAACAATAAATAAGTCGCAGGAGCCAACTCTCAAACACATAAAAGCCTTGGCTGATTCTGTCACAATTAGGTTCAACTGCCGTGCTCATGTGTAAATATACGTCGCAGCCTGTTTATTTGAATGTAACCCTCTAAAATGGTAAAACACATTCTTTATAAAATAATTCATTTATTACCCCAATTTTATAAAAAAATTATTAAAACTTATTTTTCGCTATATTAATATTTTATAAAACGACTTTAATTATATAACATAATATAGTATGTCAATCGCAGTGAGAATAGAGTTAATAAAATTGGGTTGATAAGTGAAAAAAATTAGTTCTTAATAGCTTAATTTATGTTAATTCAGTGTTAATTTCAACTGAATATAGAGGGTTCAGTATTCCACATATATTTCAAATTATGAGAAACTTTTCTGCATATTAGAGAAATACTAAACGATTCAGATTTTTTAGACGTAGACTGTTTTTCCTAATTAATATTTCCGCTTTTAGAACTAAACTTAAAAATACTACAATAATTTAAAAAAATACTAGGTTTTCTTTAATTTCTGCACAACGACGTACTTGCAATATTTTTAAAAAGTAAACTATGTTTCCAAAAACTTATTTTCAAAATTTTTCCACCGTATTCTAAAAATCGAACAAGGTTGACATCCACATAATTTGTTCTTGCATATTATATAAAAAAATATCGGCGTTCATTTTAAACGTCACTTTTAGTGTAATCAATAAACCTAAAGCAATCCTTACCTAGACGCAATTAAATTATTTTTCACGGTCATTATTACTAACATGTGGAACCTAACTTAACTTAAATATATACTTACCTATAATTACTTACCATTTTATCGCCATTGCATCGTTGGTAGTGGAGATTATATTATATTTTACTTATGTTTTATTTATCATTTTAGGTTCCCGAACTGCCTGCACCGAAAAGAAAAATGGATACAGGTGGCTCGGCAATGCGAGTCATGGTTATTTGGCATTTTTTTACTAAAATTGTTTATATCTCTGAGTAAGTTAATATATATATTAAAAATATAATGTAATAAAAATCTTCTTTTTAAATAACGATGTTTTTAATTTGTTAAAACCCTTACTTTGACATAGACATCGAAAATACGTAAGTATCGAGCAAACTAAATCTCTATGCTACCTCAAGGGACAAAGTACTGATTGGCTAACGGTGTCACGTGGCACGTTTACCCTAATGAATAGTGGCTAGCTTGGTTTTCATACAACTGTGTTCTTATGCGCTATCCAGTGGTTAACTTATCCATGGGTAGGTAGTTGTGACGCTATTCTAGTCAGTTCAATATTTTATAATATAGGTAACTTGGCTAAATTCAGTTTCAAGATGTTTCATACTGCTAGGAGGTATAAGTAAATATTTGTTTATGCTGGAGTAATTTAATTTATTCCATTGTTTTTACCATTTTCTGGCCTATTCAGCTTGTTTCATGGAATTAAATATCAAATGCTTTTTAACCCAGGAATGTTATTCCCCATAAGCAAAAACGCGGGTAGTAATTAGTTTGCAGTAATATTTCTTTCAAAATCATTGCTGTGAAAACGATATGATATAATTCGATTTTTTGGTGTTACTTGCACACTTATGCGAACAGTATGTCTCACACCAGTATTCTTCCAAAGCTCAAAACTTTGCAGACAAGAGGTCACGTGATATTTATTTTATTTATACAAACTTCTCAATTAGTTATATTTAATTTATTATCAATATTTTATAAACTACTCATAAAAGACTGTGTTAAAAATTTGCCTTTTCTTTTTTTCCACCTCGCAATCGGCAAAATATATTGGATAATGTATAATTGGCATATATTAAATAATTTATTAAAAAATTAATATTTAATAAAAATGGCCTTCAAAATATTCGAAATTGTTGGGAATATTTATAATCACAAAAGTAAATAAAATGTTCTTTTAAAAATAAGTACTTAGCCCCTTTCAGCAAATTTAATGGAATAATATTCCTAAGTTAAAACTATAATCGACGTGAAACAAGTGCTAACTAAAACAATAACTACACCAACATCCTTATCAAGTAACCAAATTGAAACACAAACCTGCGTCGGTTTCACCATGCCAACGTCATCTTATTATACTCCATCTCATTGCACAATAACCCGCACAAGCATGAGAACTTCACTTAGCGGATAATCTCTGCAAAGCGGCCCAAATAACACGTGAATACAATATAATGCCTTCTCCATTATAGAACACTATCTCACTCGCTGCTCTCGGAATTAGAAGGTGAAATTGGAAGATCTAGTACTGTCTATTATTATGTTCTGAAATAAATAGTATAATTTTTTGTAACGCTTAGAATTACAATATGGAATTGTTCAGCCTTTATCTATTTTACTGCAGCGTGTAAAAGCCTTTGTCCATATTATTGGAGCGTATAAATTCTATTAAAATTTAGTTCCTTATTGAGCAGATTGTTCACTATAATTATAGAATGGATTTGTAAACAGACATTGAATACTTCGTAGGCAAAATAGATCCGCATAAAAAATTAATACAACATTTATTTTCTTTATATGCTAAATAAATAAGGACATATTTAATTTTACTTGTCAATTATAGTACAATAGTGTGGTAAACATTTATTAATCCATTCTAATTTTCTTTTACATCGTTGTATATAATTTTAATAAAAATTCCTAACAATTAAAAAAAAAAACGCCGACACATATGAAGGTTTTAGAAATGTAAAATTTTGCGCATAGGATTTTTTTAATATTTTTTTCTCAACAACTTGAAAAGTAAACATAATATACAATTGTAAATAACAATACATGTTTGCATTACCTTGGACATTAAAACATTATTTGTTGCAAAGATGATTACATTTAAAACTTATTCCATTAACAGTGACCATTTAAGATGAAATCGTTACTCTTAATGATGATGGTTTTTATCTAGACATGGTACATCGCGATCGGATTTCAAGCCTACATTTATTTTATTTTAATTTATCATATAAATTTGGATAAAACCATCTAGACTACAGTAATATGGTGCAGAGTCTTCATTCATTGGTAACTTTTTTATCTTGTACCTAATTAAATGATCTTTAACCAAAAATTGCGTTAAAAGCGACAATTTAAACCAACAGATTCTGTTTCTGAATTTACTATCACATGTTTTCAATGATTATATGATCGAATTTTTTTTATATAGTTAATTGAAAATTATATAAAAGCAAATTTAAATTCTTACTTTCGTGAACACCAAAATGAATGATATTTTTTAAAAATATCAATTTTGTTATAACTAAATGTACAAAACAAAGTCACTCTATATGAATAGTTTAGAACCTACAATAATTGACAATTTGGACCATTAAATTTAGAGACTATGCAGACTCGACTCCTGGAAAATGTGTCATTAATCTCGCCTGTTCGTTTTTAAAAGCACGAATGTCGAGGTAAAATAAGGCATGTAAGAAATGAAGTAATCGTTATGAGGAACTAATTATAATAATTTAAGCAAGGAAACCACTATTAACATACTTGAATATTCATAACTGTGCTACGATCTCAAAAAGTGGATACCGATGTTGAAAGTAAAATACAAGTAGTTTTCATACTTAATGTTGTACACATGAATACAAATTGCAATTATGTTTAGAAATATAATAAACTAAATTATTTCTTCAATATTTTTATATCCATAGCGAAATCCCTTATTTTCCTTGTGCTTCATTTATTGCTTTGTATTACTTTGTTTTTCCATTAAAACAATGGATTATTTTAAAACAAATATTGACTGGGTTCCTCGCAAATGCCTATAAAATTTTAGCCCCATTTCTTATCGTTTGAAAGTAAAAACATTCAAAATGGATAAATATGTTCAAAAAGATTTCTTATTCACCGTTACATAAAGTCATACAAAACAATTGGTACTTTTTGGATTCTCTTACACACTTCGCAACAACAGCTTAAAAACTTAAAAGCTTACATTACAAAACACGACATGACATGCGAGTTCGAAAGATGTAATTACTCTAATGATATATAAATTTCCAGTCTCAAAAAAATACTTATTTTCCTGTTACATTTTGTATTACCGAAAGCAATGTAATGTTTGTTATAATTTGCTTGGAGTTTATTTTGATCAGGAGAGATAGAAGGATATATTTATTAGAGCTTTTGGAGCAACTGAAGTTGATAAAAGCTGAATATATTCAATACTTTTCTTTTATCCTAGAGACACTCACCTGCTTCATGACAATAACTTTCACGAAGTATGTTAAAAACATATATTTATTTAAAACAAAAATACTTGATTTGGTGTATATTTGTTCTATCTCCAGCAATATCTAGAAAGCAGTTAATATTTTTTGCAGCTGTTTTAGATTCAAAGGAATTCAGTTTTGGATTCCATTCAAGTCTGAATTAGGTTTTACAAAAAAGGTGGTTCCTCCACATAAAATTGCTCCTTGACTTATCAGGTTAGTCGATCTCTTTCTGTCTTCCTCAACTTTTCTCGTATATTCTTAGATATATGTTAAGAATAAACCTAATTTTATGACACATTTTAAATTATTTACTAAATTTACAGTTTTATGTCTGTCATATCACCTACGTTTAAAATAATTGCACCACATCAAAATGTTTCATAATCGCAAAAATTAAGAAATTGTTTTTTAATATTCTGTTTTCGAAAGACGTCAACATTTAAATGATCGTTATTAAAAGACGAAAAATTAATAAATTGGGATAAAGGTTGTTTTTAATTAGACCTGCGTTCAATCAATGAATATAGCATCACGATACCTAATCAGGGGAGAGAAATACTTATATACGAGAGATAAACTGTCATTATGGCGAATTCATTTATCTCTCAATACAGTGCTGTGCGCGTATTCACCCTCTACTTATATTTTCGTTTGTAATTTTTAATAGTTTTACTTTTTACTGTAAACATATTAACTTTTATTTCTTTTTCATATGGAAGTTGTTATTACAAGCGAGGTTAAACCTAATACAGGTACTGAAGTATATAAGAATTGAATATTTTTTGCACCGACATGTTAAATTTCATATTATCGGTCTCATGTAATACCAATTTATACATAAGTATATATATATATATATATATATATATATATATATATATTCCGTTGCAAAAAAACAGCACTTACGATTTTTTTTATTAGTTCAAGCAATAGGAGATAGAATTAGTATAGGCAAAGAAATTAGATTTTATGTTATGTTATTTAGAAAATGTTTTTGATATTTATTGATATTGGATAGATTTCTAATTTCATAAATCTCAGCTTACAATATATCGGTCGTCACAGCGCACAGTTTTCTTTGCGGTCCTGGTCTTCTTTTGAATGAATCGCTCTCGTAAAATCTTCCAGGTCCTCTGAGCAATAGAATAACTTACGCCAAACCATTGCGAAATATTCTTCACGAAAAGTCACTATATTACCAGCGATTACTGTAAGTACATCTTTGTTAGATGTCATCAAATACAAATTTAAACAATTTAATTGCAATAGCAATAATTAAAATTACTTAAACAGCTATTTTAAATAAACAACACAGCACCTAACCACATAATGCTAAGAATACATACAGAATACATATTCAAAGTGTTCATTAAGCCCAAACACTAATGTAGTAATTGTTTGTGGGTGAAGTTGCTTACTTAGCCATAAATAGAACTAATGCTCTTGCATAAATATGTTAATTAACTGTTTGTTATTGTATTATATGCTAAAATAAAATTAAAAATAATTAGTTCCACATAGTTTTACTTATCTTCCAAATATTAGAACTCACAGACATTTATAAAACAGAATTTCAATGAACACTAATTACTCATAAATAGTGAACGTTTCTGTTGAAGGTAAACTTGTACTCAATAACTATATAGCTTATTGACAGTAGTTTAAACTAATAAGTGTTTATTTTGTGCCAGATTCATGGTAAGACTTTGCTTAATGTCGTCGTTTATTTAGATTGACCGACAATTTGTCCGCATAGCAACGATAGGTTTGTATCCACTTCCGCCGATGTCGGTCCATATCTCCCAACAAAGTTACCCTTCAATCTTTGAGTAGAACTTTTGAGTGAAGCCAGTTTTATCACTCTAGCTCAATGAAATTTAAATTTGCGGTCTTTCTTAAACATAAAAATTGTAAGTTAAATGACTATGGTTGATATCATAATAATGTGAACAACCAATATACTAGGCACTAAGTGAATTTCCAACATTAATTTTAAGTAGTGTTAACATTTCAAAGAATTAAATATATTTTAGTAAAATAACCTTGTTAAAAAAAACACATGTGGATAAAGAATTAAAATAATTACCATAGTATAAGATATAGGTTCGAGACTAATATATGATGGCAAAATTTATGGGCAATATTCTATAGGACTTTGTTAAGAAGCATACATGATTTAAATAATTTGATTATTTAAATACAAGTCTAATTAAATTTAGAAGTGCTTTTTATTAAATATCAGTCATAATAATAAGAAATAATTATAAATACAACGAAAGGTTTTCCCTTGAGTCATTCCCATTAAATTTTATTTTCTCATGAATCTTTCTTATATTTTAGATCGTGCCAGTAAGTTAAATACTCAATAAGATCAAATATCACACAACGCAATTTTTAAACTTATAATATCAACGAGATCAAGGCATGTCCAATTTCCTTCTAATTAATTACTAATCCACCAAAATAGTAACTTTAATATGAACTCATAAAATATAACGTATGGCGTTCGTAGTTTCAAACCACGACCTATATTTTTAACTCTTTGCTAAAACCGTTATTTTTTACTGCAACTACTTGTCAAAAATAAAATCTTTGACCTGCATCTGTGTCTCTCTTATTGAAATGCCACGTGTGCTAATTTTCGTAAATTTTCACCAATATTTCGATATTCTTGATTCCAGCTTTTGAGCATAATATTGCACATCAATTTTGCTGGTAAAAACCATTGATGATAAAGCATAATTAATAATGGTAGGTGTTTTTTATGTTAGCAAAGTAAATAAACCACATGGACTGCGATTCTCATATGTGTTTTAAAGATTGATTTAAATTCATTTTTCTTGACTGTAACAGATTATGGATAATATATAAAAATTCAGCCTGTGTATATTTGTGTTCGCAAAACTCAAAAAGTAGATAGTCAATTGAATTGAAATTTTGATACAACGTTGAATTTGAATAAACGCGTGTTTTTATAAAAAATAATGTTGATTATTATTGAAACTTACAAATCCATTGACTCCGTGATGAACCAAAGCGGAATGGTGAATTTTCCAACGGAATTTCTTAATTCTCTCGATGTTCCCGGTTTACCGTTACATATTCTGAACTTGAAAATAGGAGTGCCAATTATATTACCCCGAAACATCAATCAGCCAAATTTATACAAAGGCGCTCAATTATTAGTTAAAAAATTGATGAACATTCTAATTAAAGCAACAATTCATTCACAACGGTGAAGACATACTACTTCCATGAATACCAATCATTCCGACCGACATGGCGTTCAAGTTCAAACGACTTCAATTTCCAATATGCCTTGCGTTCACTATAACTATCAATAATATAACTATAACTATCAATAAAGCGTAAGGCAATATTTACAAATGTGCGGTTTGACTTTAGAAAATTATAGTTTCTATGGGCAATTATATATCCCATGCTCCAGAGTAGGTAAACCATCTGATCTTCATTTTTATGCAGAAAACCGACAAATAAGAAAGTAGTCAATCCACTAGCTTTACAATAAAAAGATATTTTCTGTCAAAGACATATTTTTTCATTCCACATAGCCAACGAAACGCAAGGAAGGGTATTGAATTGAATAATGCGTTTTCTCGATGAATCTATGTTCTCTAGAATACTTTTATTTACTTTCCTATTCATGTTATATCAGATTGAGCCACAGCGACGCGTGACCGGGTCATCCTGATGGATTAAAAATGTTATCTGTTACTAGCTAATAGTAACAGATAACATTTTTAATCCATCAGGATCGATGAAAGTGGTTTTTCCTTTTTTTTATCACCTGTGATAATAATATATGGTAACAATCTGACTAAGGAAGTTGAAATATACCATAGAATTCCCCAAAATTGAACAGCACAAGTACCGTGATCGAGTTTGCATGATTTAGGTCCAACCAATTTAACGATTACTTTTTTTTATTTTAAAGGGTATACTTGGTAAATTTTCATGGTCCCATGAAAATTTTATTAAAATTTGGCCGTGGAAATTGAAGACAATATAATTCATCAACATTGAACAGCGTAGATGACGTGATCGAGGTTCGATGATTTAGTTCCAATCTAATAAGATAAGGCCACATAATTTTGTTCTTTAGAAAAATCAGGATGTAATGATGAAGCCGAAAAGTGGTGACAGGAACACTTCAGTAATAAAGAGTACACTTATCAAGTACTTAACTTATCGTCTGATTTATCTTGACGTAACCAGAGGGTAATAGGGTTAAAGTTGGTAAGTATATGCGGGTACATAGAATAAAATGTCCACATTTAAACCATAGATCATGCTGTTGTAGGTATGCTGCTACCTAAACCGCGATCTTGAATATCTGGTGTTTTCAGATTAGTATTTTAGGTTTTAAGTACAGACTATGTCATTGAACTCCGGGTTTCAATTCTAAAAAGCTATTCTAAAGTTATCAAAACTGTGAGACAGCAGGATTCGCTGTTTTTAAATCAGGATTTTGAATCTCAAGTAGAAACTCTGCCACTGAATTCCCATTTCCACCTTCTCAACTTGACGTTGAAGCGGGGGTACTTCCGGATTATATCGTAAAACTTGAGGGTCAGTGGTTTTAAATTAGTATTGTGAATCTCAAGTAAAAATTCTGATATTAAACTCCGGGTTACAATTTTTCTTTCCTAATACTCCTTAAACTGTAAGAATCAAGGATCTGCTGTTTTCAAATTAGTTATAAGTCTCAAGCAGAAACTGCCAATAAACTCAAGATTCTTACTCTTGAATCCTCGTATTGCACATAAATTGGCTGCTTAAAGCATGAAACTTTAGTACCTATTAGTTTTAAATTGGTGTTGCGGGTCTCAATCAGAAACTCCGTCATTTAACTTCAGATTCCAATTCCTCAGCCCGATGCTGCAGTAGTATGGCGTGTTTTGTGTGGATTAACTCTTATCTTCGGCACTAATCAACCAATTTGGATGACTTTTTTTTATTCGAATGGTCCCACTTTAGAATAAAAAAAAAACAGTTTGAATATGACCATGGAAATTGAAGGTACAGCATATAATTTCTAAACCATGGACGGCACAAGTGCCGTGACCAAGTTTGTATGATATAGGTCTAATTGAAATCTAGTAATAAAGTTTCTAAAATATTGACGTGATTAAAAGCGTCATAAATAAGCCCTTTAGCAAAATCAGTACAAAATTATTAGGGTGACAAATTAGCCGGGTGATAGAGACAAGAACTGTTCACTGGTTATGAGTTACCTGATCGAGTATATGTTGAAGTAAGCAAGAAAATAACGAAATAAATAGGTAGGTACGTACATAAATGTGCACATAAAGGCAAGAAATAACTAAGTTATTAGTTGGTAAAAATTATTAGTTGGTATGAATTGACCAAAGGTTAGTACGTAGGTAAAAAAAAGTAAATATATACCGATATATAAAAAGACATATAACAATGTGAATATTTGTAGGCGGATATATAGTATCTAAAGGTATATAGAGCCTTGAAGACTGACTGACGGTGAAGCCAGAAGGGTGAATATAATTTATATGTCCGTATATATGTATATTTTTGTATATATATATATATATATATATACATCCATACATGTAAGTGGACATAAATGAATATATTTAGGTTCATTAAATGCTGAAAATAGCTGTTAATATTTTATTAATTTGATACATCGTAAGTTCATGAATTTCTGAGTAACATCGGATATCTAAAAATGGAAAAAAAAACAATTTACAAAGAAATTAACCAACTTCAAATAACTACTGAATAAGAAGAGCTCAAAAAATTATAAATGTAGTGTAATAATGAAAATACGAATATACGGTCGGAACTTTTGCGGTTCAGTATCATTTCCGAACATAAGTGAATTTAAGAAATACTGATAAATGTTTATAAAGTCGGTGCCAAGTGAAACGTAATACTTATCTATATTTAGGTTTAAATCATCGTGAATATCAGAAAGAAATGTTAGAAATGGGTATAAATGCCAGAGAGGAGAGAAGCGTCAGACTTGGCAACGATTCTTAAATACGCAAAAGTCTCAACTGAGTACTCGTATTTTCATTATTTTATACTTTTTACTGCGTACCTAATTCGATAGTTTTTTTTCTTAAAAATGTTTTATATTTTTATTTAATATTTGTAAATTGTCAAAAATCTGTTTAAAAATGTCCGTTTTTTTAATAATGCTGTACACTTCATAATTCAAAGGTTTTATATTATGTCATTACAAATTTCTGTGCGGAAAGTATGACAAGATTCCACACTGAAAAAATAAATATAATTCGTGTGTATCCCAAGATTGGAAAGAGCCAAATTTTCAATGGTATGCGCACTACAATATGCTGTGATGCTGCAAAACGTGTTTCAATTAAAACTAAAATCGAAAATTAAATACTTTTACTATTCACTCTTAATTATGGAATTTTATTTTGGAGAGATCTCGATTAATCGGCTAAAATAAAACCAAGATAAACAATCAAAAATCTTTAAGCTTAAATTACTAATGATGACAGTTTTATAAACACATTTTTGCCATTCGACGGCAGGGAATATTAATTATTTTGTGCAACAAGGGTTTATATATAGACCGACGGTTGAATTTGTCTAAAACTTTTATCACTTACTTTTCCGTTCGGTTTCTTGTACAAAGTTTTCTTTTACAACTCATAAAATATATTTATTTTATAAAATTGACTTTTCGTTTATAAATGATATTTCTCCTGTATCATTGACAACGCTCTCATTGCCACGCTTAATAACTTCCTGCCCGACAAGTGCAAATACTCATAATCTTTTTCCGACATTAACATCTAAAATTTAGCTATAACGATATTCCACATTTTATCACGGTATTCATTACTCATTTAGGATATTTCTGACAGTATATTTTTTGCAATATGTCGCCATAAAATTAATCCCCCTATAGTTACAAAAATGTATAATTTCACAAGAGTTTATATACATCTCAATAACAACACAAAGACATAATGTAATATATATATATATATGTATATATGTATGTAAGCCCATAATAAATTTTGCAGTTCGGTCACGTTTTCAATATTCCACCGAATACCAAATATTCTGTATTTATTTATAAATTTGATTACATGTTCTGAAATTAAATACATAGTTTTGTTAGTTATTTTTTTATAGTTTATGTAATTTACTACTGCTAATATCACTCAAGTATTTATTTGTATTCAAATCGGTTGACTATCTGTAGGTAGTGGTAGGCAGTATCAAATATAAAACAAGCCCTCATGCGTCTCTCTGTCTACATGGTGCGATTTTCTCAGAATTTTATTTCTATTTTCATTAGTATATTGCTTCACGGAAATTAATATTTTGCAAAATTATTCAATCTGTGAAGAGGATGTAGATTAAGTAGGTAGAGTATTCGTCGGAGAAGTACTTTGGCACACAGTTCATATTGTCAGGAATATCGTCTATGTTCTTCACCAAAAGTTCTGTAATAAAGTCCGTGGCAGTCTATATATATACATATACATACATATATATATATATTTATATATATATATATATATATATATATATATATATATATATATATATATATATATATATATATATATATATATATATATATATATATATATATATATATATATATGTATCATCTCATACTTTTTTTTTACTCAAACATAATATTCTACTAGCATATAATTAATTAATTGGTGTTAAAACATTAAATTCTTCTAAATTTATATTCACATCTTACATACATAGCTAAAAACGATTCTCCAAAGTTTATTTTCTTCACAAGCATAATATGGAAACCACACAAATGCGCCCACACATAGCATTTTCTCTCCGTCGTCCGTTTCAAATAAATAATCTTCGAGCCGTCGGTAATTGGAAAAACATCGCTTTCATTATAATATTTTCCACAGAAATCAAATAACGCCCAAGAAGTGCCTGTTCGGTAAAGGTATTATTACACAAAATTAGCTCGACTTTCGATCTACTCGATTTCGTCAAGTGCAGTAATTAATTACGATCTGGCTTTCACGTTTGATTAAAAATTCACATCGAGCGTTAAATACTTTACCATATATAAAAATAATATCCGTATTAGAGCTGTCAATATCCTACCCTTATGAACACATATTGATCCTTGATTGGCTTGATAATTCAAAACATGCACGGTGTGGAATGAAAATTAAACCGTTTAAGTGAGAACCGTTACTCCATGATTTTAATATTTAATAGACACGCACTGTACATATACATACGGGAGTGTATGTGTGCGTGTTTGTGTATCCGTATATATTTAGCCAATATACAATTGAATATAAAATTAACTCTGTTGTTTTCTTAAGGTATTTTATATTAAAACAAAACTGACGTTACCATTTACTCCTTTTTAATCTCAAATAAATAATAAATGATTTATATATACATTTTCTTTTCTATCGCATTAAAAATCATAATTCACAGTTAACGTATTACTTTATTTCATCGTACTTTGTAATTAATTAATAATATACATACAAAGATAATTTATGACAAAAATTATTGAAGGGCATACAGTTCAATGCAGTTTCTTTTGTCCATATATGGTAAAGCAACGTTTTGGTGATGCGATGATACTGGAAGTTATAGAAGTTTTTGAAAACGCTAAAGTGTTCTTAAAAGCGGCTATCCAAATTCAAAGACCATGCAACTTTATTTTCCGATCTGAAAATGTAGAAAACATTCAGGAAACTCAAATCATTGTTTCAAAAAATAACCTGACTTATCTTATCGTTGCCTTCGTAACAAGGTTACAATAAAAATATTTCTAATATTACAAGGATTTAAAAGTTTCACATGGGTTGAATTTAATGTAAACCTATTTCAAATTAGAGACTGTCAAATTGCAAAATACAAAAAGAGAATGAACTTATATAGGAATCTAAATATAAGACAAATTTTACAATTTCCAAGCATTCGTTTTTTATAGAAAAGGCTTTTAGTAAACTTAGAGTAAGGTAAATCACACTGCTAGAACTGTAAATTTCTATTATATTATTGGTTTCTAGGAATAATACCTTTTGATAGATTTTGCTCCGCGTTAAAGATGAGGTCACAAGAGAAGCCAAAAAAGGCCAATGAAGTAGCTTCTAAAAAAAGGTACAGTAAAGAATATATATTAATAAATAAATATTTTTTAAGCTATATTATTCTGGTGACAATTTCAATTTTAGAAGTTTTGTAAGGAAAATCTATAAATGTTAGCAAAAATATGGAATTTATGTTGTACTTTAAACTATAAACATTTATTGCAAAAACATTATGAAAAACCTATTTTAACCAATAAATAAAAATATTATTTTAAGAAAACGCACTAATTTTGTAACTAACAAGGTAAGTTACCTTATCGATAAAACTAATTTACCTTATCAATATTACATTTCAATTCCTGCTATGTTTGAATTACTGCATACTATAAATTTTTCTCAATTAATCTGGGTGCGGGGTAAAGCCAGCAAGATCCGAACTGTATTACCGGACCACTTTATCTGAAAATTGTTGTGTCTATTTTGACATCCCCGTAACTCAGCTCCAGCTAAGAGCCAGTAATTTTCCAAGTGAAGAGAAAAATACTTAGTCATAACGTGTAATTAAAGCTATTTTCTGCAATACTTTCCAAGATATTTGACATAAAAATCATGAATTTCGTATTTTATACTCGAACTCACACCCTAACATATCATCAAAACACTATAGGCCCATATCTTTAACAGATAGAATCTTGAAATTTAGTAGATATGCAGTCCGGAAGTCGTTGGCTGAAAACAAAAATGAAGTGTAATTGATTGTACGTGTAAACTTTCATATATTCGTACTAGATTTCTGCGGCTCTCTACATGTATTCTAACAAAATCTGTAGTTCCGGAAAATATTAAATAAGTATCTACTTTGGCTCTCTTCATGGTGTTCTTTTGCATTATAACACTTAGGCGATTTCCTTATGTATATCAGACTTCTTGTTACTCATAGCATTTTATATATATTACTACGGATTGAAAAGATTGCAGCCTGTACATAAAACTAAATCGATATGTTTACTGAATTATTTTCATTTTTCAACATAGTCACGATCTACCTTGATGCATTTATTTTATCTTATTTTTAAAGCTATTACACCACTTTTACAAAATGTTTCCTCAAGACCCTTAAAATACACGATGAATGTAGCTTCTTCGTTTGAAATAAATTTCAATCCACCTAAATATATTTTAAAATTGAGAAAGAAATAGAAATCAGACGGTGAACGTAACAGGTTTCTTATTGAAAAATAAAATCCCCCGCCCTTTATAACAACAATATTTTATTTTTGTTTTCATAGATTTGGTCATTAGGATTCTGTACCTCAAAACGAAAAATAGAACCCTTATGGGATCACTTGTCCTTTGGTCCTACAGTTCATCCGTCTATCTGTGATAACCCTTTTTCTCAGAAACGGCTTGATATATCAAATCAAAATATATATCTTATGTAGTTAAAACCTTTTTTGTTCAAACAAAAGTCTTACTGATCATCAAAATCTATACATTATTTCAGTTGGATCTACATTCTTGAATGTCAATATTACGGAATATATTATAGCAAAATTAAAGAGACAAGTTCAAAAGTCAATTATTTCTAATTCCATGTGGAATTATACATTTTTAATTAGTTTGTTTTTACGGCTGTGATAGAGTAGCAATATTTTTACATTACTAAAATTAATATTTGTAAATAGTTCAATTAGAAATACTATTTACATTTAAATATTTATGTGCCTAAATATGTATTGAACTCCATGGTGCGAGTTGTACTCGTGTTTAGCAGATCTTCTTGCGGAATTTACGGTGCAGAGAAAGTGGCGTCACATTTTTTTCATCTCGGAACTATTTAAATACATAAAACATGAATTAAGAATGTATGGCCAACAGTTTTATTTAAAACAACTTTCGAAATAATTTTCCTGATTCACCTGTTCTCCAGAGCGCGGAGGGTATTGAAAGCTCTTGAGTTCACATGATAACGATTCATAAAAATAATTTGTTAAACATTTAATCTGGTAGCTTTAATAGACGTAAGCGTTATCAATCAGTTCGAAGTTCGAAGTGTCTTTAATTATCATGGAGATTAAGATGCACAATAAAATAAATATTATATTTAAATTTGTACTTTGCACATATAATTTGAAGACTTCCTATTATATTAAGTAACGATCCTTGAGATCTAGAGAGCACACATATCCAAAGTCGAGTAAAATTAATAACAAAATTTCTCAAATATAGACTTTAGTTTTATAAGGAATTAACCATTAGGGACATTTTATAGAGGACGTTTTGCCAAAAATCAAATGACATCGTTTACATGGTGCTGCCGACAAAGATTTTGATCAATCAGTACACCAAGGTCTTTACAGTACTAGAAAAACAATTAACATAATCATTTAAAGATAGCTATAGCAAATATTTTTTATTGATTTTATGAAAGAGTCTCTTCGCTACTGATTTAAACTGTTTTGATGAATGGTCTAAAAATCTTTTGAACTGACTAAAAAACCATATGTTGAGCTTCTGAATTTAGGGAGTAATTGCTGTACAAACTTATTATTAAAATACATATGTTTATAAGCTTGTCGGCCATCTGCATACAACTTTTAATTCAATGCATATTTTTGAATACATTATCGAAAATTTAAAAAAGAGGAGAAAACACATCGCTTTGTGGCACGACTCCCAAATCAGTCCACTTCAAATAATTTATTCACCTAGAAAATTTAATGTCCTTTCACAAAGCATGCATTTATTTCAAGAATACTACGAAACAGAGAGTTAAACGAACTCACAATAAACTCGATGTCACGGAACTCATGTGATTCTCACATGCCAAATCCCAGCATCCTTCTGAGATTTTAAGCTGAGGTAAAATACGTATTTTACCTCATTAATAATTTTGTCGACATGTGTAGTAATTTTTTTTTCACATCTGGTAAGTTGGAAAATGGAGTTATTAAGATATAAAAACTAATTTTTCCAAAAAAATAAGTAGTTAATATTCAGTCGATAATTCATTCTAGTTTTTTCGTCTATTTAAATCCTTCACATTCTAATACAATTAACTGGTTAGCGGATTTCTGCGCGTTTAAGTAATTCTAAACTGCTATACTAAAGCAGTTAGTACGATGTATCCTATTTGGGACGAGTTTTAACAGTTTGTCTCTGTTTATAACTAACATATTAATTTTGAGTTGCGCAAAGGAGATAATTTAATTGTTACTCCAGTTCTGTAAAGTGACTATTGCAGGACGATATATTATAATTCTGATTAAATATAGCTGTAATATTTATAATTAGAAAATTACAAAAGTAGTTAAGTCAGGGAATTACAAAAGTAAATATTATTATAATATTTACTTTTGTAATTCCCTAGACCTTGTCTCGGAACAATTATTACAATGCTGTGCAAAAAAGTTAGTACGATGTATCCTATTTGGGACGAGTTTTAACAGTTTGTCTCTGTTTATAACTAACATATTAATTTTAAGTTGCGCAAAGGAGATAATTTAATTGTTACTCCAGTTCTGTAAAGTGACTATTGCTGGATGATATATTATAACTCTGATTAAATATAGCTGTAATATTTATAATTAGAAAATTACAAAAGTAGTTAAGTTAGGGAATTACAAAAGTAAATATTATTATAATATTTACTTTTGTAATTCCCTAGACCTTGTCTCGGAACAATTATTACAATGCTGTGATTTCCAATTGATTAAATGATATGAGCACTCGTAGATTAAAGTCGTTTATAAATCATTTTAAAATTTTCGTGCAAATCAAATTATCTTCAAAAGTGATACATTTTGTAATACAAGTTCTGAATTATTTAAAGTTTTTTGTTTATTGATGATATCACTTTTTTATTTATTTTAACTCATTTCTTGAAGCTATTCTATATATATTTCTATTAAATACTTATTTTTTATTTTTATTTTTAGCATTAAAGTTAATATTTCCTGTATATTTTGGTAATAAATATCAATTAATTAAAGACCCACAAATTATTTTAATGTACTGCAATCATAAAGTGTCTACAGGACGTAAAGAGTCTCGCCCTGCTTTAATTAGAACTTTATCTGAATCGCACACATTTCCGCGACTCCTGAAAGAAGAGTGTTTAAGAAAGATTAAATTTGACCCTCTTCCAAAAACCAATAATATCATAAAATTGTTGCTTGGGTCCTCAGTCAATGAAAATATTAATTATTTCTCCAAAAATGATGTTAACATTTTCATAGCTTTTCAAATGTTTTAGCATATGTTTCTATGCAAATATACGATAAAACTCTCTCGCACGAAATTCTATATTTACCTTTCCTTTAAAATTAAAAAAAATGATATAACCTCTTCATTTAATTTTCAATATTACAAAGCCATAATTAAAACTCTGTAATTGTAATAATAAATAAAAAAACAAAATTAAATAATAAATACATATCATTCCTTGAAGCAACAGACTTGAAACAGAAAAATAAATGTTTAATTAATTTTATGGTTTATTTTGCATGAAAATAGAAACGGATATAGACTGCTTTAGTATGATTCTGAAAACATCCGTGAAAGTACAGTCTACTATTCCTTGTCGAACTTCAAAACTGATAGTATGTAATAGATCCTACAGAATGGAATAAATGAATCTATTTTTATTGTTTACATTTGAAATGATTTGATGACAATCGAATTCACACTTCATCTGCATACTCGTTAGCATTTAATAACGATGATTTTTATTTTGAAAGTAATCGTTTACGAATTGAAAGCGTATTTGGTATCCTCTTGAAACCGAGTATAACAAAAAAAGACACACAAATGCTGCAATTTGAAAACAGCATCCTAAAAAATATAAATCATTTTGCATCCATAAGAATACTCAATCAAAGCATCAACCCCTTTTCTCTACAAGTAAATAAATAAAATACCTTAGTGAATTCGAGTGCCTAGATTGCAGTCAAGCTTTGGGTAAAGAGCTGTTCCGGAAATCTACTTATATATAATTCGCGTATTTAATAGGTGAAGATTCCTTCACACTAAGATTTAAAATCACTTGTCTTATTGTTGTGGTTAGCAAAATAACTCATAGCTATATTATATAATAAGAGCCACAGATATAACAGATTTGAGTACAATTGAGTTGAAAAAGGATATTTATATTTTCTACGTTTCAATTAATTTTGAAGAGAATTGAAATTTCTTTCACAGACCAATCGCAACAAAGAATTTCTTTTTTTTACGAGAAAAACCATTCTTTCTGTATTAAGATCATTATTCGGTATAATTATATGCTTAAATATCGTACTGAATGTCGTGAAATAGAATGAATTTTGGGTCATTTTATCAAAGTATTTAACCATCTCATTAACTCTAATTAATTACTGTCCATGTAGGAACTTTTCTTTATAACATGTGATCGGCTTGTTTGCTGAGTATTTATGAAAGCAGTGGGACTCTAAGTGAATTCTAGAATTTTTGCAATAAATTACTTTTTTTGGGATTTCTGCTGTAGAATTTCTAAAGGCGCCAAGAATTTCTAAAGGCGCATAAATCAAAAACTGCCCCAGTTTCGAAAATATGCCATATGTCTTTTAACAGCAGTTTATTAAAACTTTATGCATCATTTATAATTCCTGACTAGGGTCGAGAAATTTACCAATATAACCGTCTGACAAATAACTACCATCTGTTCAATTGCTTTCAATGTTTATACTTGTAATGTGTTTATCCGTAAAATAAAAAGTTGGAACTTTTCTACCTGGCAACATATGTAGCATCTAAATACGATAATAATACGGTATCTTACAGGGGCATGTAGTCTTTTGGCAGTTAGACTCCGTTGGAACTCTAATCTTGACAATTAAAAATAAGTGAATGATATTTGGAACGAAAGATAACAAAAGCACGTACCTTATTTGTTCACAACGAGTAATTACTGTCTGTCGTGGCGCAAAGAGCTCTTTTTATTACTAATAGTAATATATTAAGTAATTTATAAAACAATAGAAAGCGTATAGTAATATATTTTAACATATTTAAAACATTATAGGAATATTCCCATCACTTCCGGATTAAATATTTTATCTTTATTGAGGACATCAGCAAATTTGTTTTAATATTTTTACTTCTTTCAAAGGGTCAAATTTGATCCTTCCTTAACACTGTCTTGATTATTATCTAAATTTTAAATTATAACAAAGATCTAAAAAAATTTTAAGGTCACAATTTAGATTTTTAAGCTAATTTCCATCTCTGATTTTTCCGTTGTCATGTTGAACACTATGAGTAATGTTGTGCTCTGGTAAGAGAATTAAGCTTTGCTTCCAAATTTTCATAGAAATAAATTTTCGTCTTTTCGGTTTATATTATCTAGGACGATACCGATATTAAATATATAAAAATTAAAAATCATTATTGAAACAGACCCAGATTAAATTCCCGTTATCTGAGAGAACTACTCCCAAACTGTATTGAAAATTTGGGTAAATACATGCTTACCAAAAAAGTGGAAATGTTCTACTTATTTACTATATTTTTACACAATACGAATAAATACCCTTCTTTATTTGTTGGTAATTACTTTCATATCAAAGAATATTACGTGAATTAAGCTATTGTTCTTCAAAAAAAATCAGTTACAAAAAAAAATGACCATCTATGTTACTAGAACAATAAGAAGGTTACAACAAATTGCGTGCATTTTTTTTTCGAGTGAGATAACCAAAATAAAAATTTGCACTAGTCAAGAAGGCTTTAAAAGAAATCTTTATAAGTAAGAAAAAAACGTATTTAGAAAAAACTTGCCTGATCTGAAGAAAATGTACTTCACATTAATTTAGGGCTGATGAAGCAACTTGTGAAATTGTTACTGAGAAAAGTGATGGCTTTATAAAAACCTTCGCCAAAAATTATGATCACTATCAGAAACTAAACTAAAGAAAGAAATATAATATAGGCTCAGACATGGACTCCGAAGCTACAACGAACACGACTTGACACTACTATTTACAAATAATATAACTATTTACAAATAATATAAATATAAATCTAGTACATGTTTTGAAGTCATATCTATTCTAATATCTTTATTATATTTCTGGAGATAAACTACTATATAATGAAAAATAAATCGGGTACTTGCCCTCTCCTCTTCCTATAAATACGAAGAAGTTTCTCTATAAATACTAAAAACGTATATCGTGTATGAACGCATGACGTATATAAATTAATACGCTTTTTTGCTATGCCAAATTTCAAGTATCTATACAGTACAGAAGCCGTTCCTGAAAAAACGGCTTGACAAACAAACGGATTGACTGATACGTGATTCATCTTATAAAGATTTCATTTTTTATCCTTTTAAGTTTCGAAACTCTAAAAACGACTACTTTTGGTAGCAACGACCACATTTTTGTTACCAATATTATTACCAAACGTTTACTTTCTTCCATTATATTTTAGCAATAAAATATTATTTACTTATATTATTAGAAAAGTAGCAAATTTAATATTATTTTGTAGACTCGTTCACGACAAGAAGAAAATGACAGAACATCCTACGCAATGTTCGATGAATAAAACAGTAACTGTTAATTCGTGCACGTAATGCCCATGTAACGGGTATCTATAGTTTATCATTCATAGTCATATTATTCTAACAAACGAACAAAGGTTAGAGTTGACGTAGTTATGTACAATAAAGGTGTTATATGTTAGAAAGAGACAGTGTATTAAAAAATGTTGGAAATATTTTTTTCGCAACGAAAGAATCACGCAAAAAACTGCTTTCCCGTGAATTTGAATTGTTGGTGTTTTTGGTGATTTTGAATTTATCGGTTATTATATTGTTAGATTAAAGTTATTTATAAAAGGGGTGATGTGTTATATTTTTATTATGGCGCTGCACATCGAAATAATCCACATAAATGAATATTTCACAACATGACAATTTACAGAACAATGTGGTTAATGACACGAATATATATATATATATATATATATATATATATATACATATATATGTATATATATATATATATGTATATATGTGTATATATATATATATATATATATATATATATATATATATTAGATTACAGATATGATAGATTTACCTAGCTTTTATGAAAAGATATTTATTTGAGGTTTATGCTAGCATTAAAATTTTGTCGATGAAATTAACTAGGCTTAGTATTCTTGAAGGCAATTTTATACCTACCAATATAATTTAGCCAATGATCTTTTTAGGGTTTCGTAATAAACTAGGAACCTTCTAATATCATCATACCTGTCTATATCATCATCATATCTATATATATATATCATATCTATGTATTAGTTATCATATCATAGTTTATGCATTAACTCAATTCATGATGACTTGTGATAGATTTTTTTTCACCTACCCCGTTATGGAATATCAGTTAATATTTTTAATTGTCTTTCAAACTGTAATTAAAAATCTCATGCAATATTTTTAGTTACATTCTTTATTCCCCCGCGTCCCTGTACTCTCCTTTTTCGATCGTTTGTTTTGAATATCCGAATAAAATCATAATTACTATAAAACCTTAAGAATTACTGTAAATATTTTATGGGGCAACCTTTAAAATGCAATATTAAATAAATAACTGAATTCAGATTAAATTTAACATAAATAATATTAATATTGTGTAAAACATGGAAAATTATACATATAACTATGTATAATTTTCCATGTTTTAACAACATTTTCATTTTTCATAACATTTTTAACAACATTTAATATAAATTGAGTAATTTATTTGAAATATAAATAAATTATATTACAATAAATAAACAAAAAAAATTACTTATTTTTTGGAAAAATAAATGTTTTTATAAACGATTATTTTATAATTTTTAATTAATTTATTTATAATAGTTACGGTATATTAACTAAATTATTTAAGTAACTAATTTAAATTCAAAATATTTATTTACCTAACTCTTATAAGTTTTTATTTCAAAATGTGTTACATGTAATATTAATTTTATATTATTTATATTTACAATTCAATATAAATGAAATGGTTAAAGCTTTAATTTGTCTTTGATTAGATTTACCTTTTTCAAAATTTTTACAAGTTTCTATCTCCAATTGAAAACTATTTTTTAATTATATTGACAAACAAAAAGTTTTAAAAATAGAATTTATAAAAACTATACATTTTTGTCGATATTGTTGAACACCACTAAACTTTTACTATAGTAAAGTTACACACACACACAAACAATTCAATTTAGGTTATGCTCAATTTGAATTTGAGGTGATCGAAATATGTCAATGATTTCATCTATGTTTTAATGTTTTAAAAAAAATTTGGGAAATAATACATAGTTTCTTATTCATTATTGCACCAGAATGTTTTAATGTAATTTTTTATAGGATTATTCTAATATTATTTGCATTGAGGGTATCGATAGAAAATATTTCTTCGAGTCAATGAATTTGTTTTTATTTCATTAAAATTTATAGCTTATCGTGATTACTCTGAATAATACCGTCTAAAATTCGTTATCACTTACACAAACTTACAACAAATCAAGAGCCGTTTTGGCTTAGAGAAACGCATATTTTTTGCATCAGGTAATTTCTGGTTCAAGATAAGGAAAGCAATGTATAATGTTAATAAGAGATCCCTATCTCTGCTTATATTTTCAAATGTAGCATTAAAGAAAGATCAACAAATTATAACTACCCACTTATATATACTATACAGTGTAATCTTGGCACACTGTAAGTTTAAATAAATTGAAAACGCAAAAGAAAAATTTTATTGGTGTTCTTAAATACATTATATATATATATATATATATATATATATATATATATATATATATATATATATATATATATGTAAAACTGCAACACGCCTTTTTAAAAATATTAGATGTAAAATACTATCAGATATAACTACATTCTCGTGTATTTGTAATGTAACATTTACATAAAATGATCATAATAAATGTTCATAACGGAAAGCACATTGTTTTTGTGTCATTACCATAATTTAATTACTAGATACAGTTTTTAAAATATTCAGAAATTATATAATTATTTAAGAGATTAATGTATTTCCAAAATTTTATAAAATTTATGAAAGGGTACAAATTACGAACAAAAAAAATTTTAATGAAATTTATGAAAGTACACAGTACTAAATAATATTACCAAAATTAAATTTGTCGCTATCAAAAATTCCATGGATATAAAATTTTCCCACAAATTGTTATAATCGGAAAAACGTTAATTACAATTTCAGCAATAATTGCCATTGAATTTAATGACATCGGATAGGCAGTAGTTTAACAAAAGCGCGGTATGTGGTGCAAAAATTAGCTTTTGACACTTAAATAAACTAAATGACAAAGAAAAATTTTATTCAAAAAATTTCGATTATATATTATTAGCTATTAAGTTTCATAGACATTAAAATTTTCACTTTCGAGGTTCCAACGCTCGACACCTGTAAAATACGTTGAATGATTCGGCCGTATTATAAAATCAAAATTCAAGTAATGAAGACAATCAACAGATATATAATATTTTAGGTTCGTTTTTAATTTTTATTCAAATTCCTTTAAAAAACTTATTTAAACAGAAATCAATAAGGAAAGTATTTATGAACAGCGCAATAGCAATACACGTCATTAACACGTACGTAATTATTGTAATCATACATTATTTATTATAACTATTTTTTTTATTCAGAAGCATATTACCGAATCATGAAAATACTTCTTTTCTGGTACCGACTTATTTTAATTTATTAATGAATAATATACATTATTTATAATTATGGTGAATATTAAGTTAACTTTGACGTCAAAGTATTTGGCCATAAGTATTATTGCACTTACAGGCATAATTTCATATACCCTGTTGTAATCACTTAACTGTGAACTTTAACGTTAAAAAATATTTGTTCGCGATACATTTGTGTACTTGAACCTGAAACTCTGACGTTAATACCATTTACAAATACCTGAACTTAATGCAATTTTCAACATGTTCTTCGTTCGATGTCATTAAACACAAATATATATTTAAATATATCACATAGCCATCATTTATTTCGAAAATTAAATTCAGCTCGAATGGGCCTATATATTTTCATATCGGCACACAAACTTCCATATATGTATCACCCACTACTAATCAATACATTTGTTCTGTCTATGCACAATATCAAATTATCCAAAATACTCTAAGCAAATTAGAAACCAGTGAAAGGCAGACGCAGCAGTGAAAAGCAGAAGTGCCAAATTTATTGCTGAACATTGGTCAATGTCGCGTACTCTATTTAAATCGACCAACACTTTGTCCACGTCCCGTCGCCGCTCTCACTGTTCCACGGATGCCTTTCTTGTATCTTCCGGTAAATTTATCCCTCCCCGGTCAAATGGAACATTTACAACCATACAGCGATCGTTAGTGTCGAAGGTCCACCACTCTTATACGAATTTCCGTTGAACGTCTTAAACAAACATGTATCATTATAAATGAAATATACATAGGTTTCCGGAATACTTTTAGTATCTTAATACTTTTAGTATGTTCATTAAATACATAACTACCAAGTTTGATACAAGATCATCTCCACCTAAAAAAAAAATCTGGGACCTTAATGAAAACTATATCATCCGTCTTCTACCGTAGGCATTTTTCTCAGAACCCATTCTAAAAAATGAATGTTCTTTACGATTATAAAATTCGAAACAATGATAAAACATATTAACCCTGCATGTGTTTTGATAGCACTCAAAAATATTTAGATAAATAAATATTTGGGGGCAGATGAATAATAAAAAAAGCTATTCCATATCTCCTCCAGGACATGAAATATAAAGTTATTGGGATTCCAAACCATATTTTTATTAAGAATTTTATGTACCACAAAAAACCAACCAACTGCGAGTCTAGCTAGCGCATCGTGGGTTTCGTGCCTCGTTTGAATTCAAAATACTTTCATCCATCAAATATAATTTATAAAGCATGACTAATTTGGACTTCCTAGCACAATAAATATAGGATATTATTTACATTATTAAGAAAATTCAGCGTAAGAGAATCATTTTTTTATAATTATAACATAATAATAAAGAGAAAACCGGCAACTAAGCAATTCGAAAAAGCATATATAATACATAGCGAAGTAGGATGTAGAAGTGCGTAATAAATGCTACTTTTCCTTTATTAAGTTACCTAATTATGACAGGAAAATTATTTAAGATTGATCAATAGTTATATCTTTAGATATCTTAGTAAAATATAACAATTTTATTTTTTACTGGATTGTGGCTGATGATGGCCGAATCATCCAAACCGTTTTATTTTTTTTTGATTTCCTCAAATATTTTCATTTTCTTTTAATTTTTTTCATATGGAAAAAATAGGACTTCAACTAGAATATCATTGGATAGGTTTTTTTGAAATTATATGAATACTTCTTTTTTAAAATTCTTTTCAATTTTGCGAAATCTTAAACTTCTAATGACGTGCAATATATTCAATCCACTCACTCCTCTCCGATTTTTCAATGACCGACCTGGATTTGAAGAACCTGAAAAAAATTTTAGGTTCTAACATTGAGCGTTGAACACGCATGCACCCGGTCATTTTGTAGAAATATTTGCAAAATTATTGATCGAAAATAATATCAATTAACTTCACTTTGAGTCATGTCGACTGACAACCAACTATGCATAAACAGGAAAGATGAATTATAAAAGCTTTAATGAAACTCTTGTCCATTAAACACCTGTATTATGGGCAATACAAGACCGATCGCTAAACCACCCTCAAGCCACCAGGGTCATCTAGCAGCGAAGTATAGCAACGTTTGTTGTAGCTAGTATCGCAACTTGAATTGGTCTGTGTTTCCTATTAGCTGATACCGAGCAAATGCGGCTACGATCGAAAAAACATTATGAAGGGCAATGTTAAAAGAGTGTTATTACCTTATAATAACTTGTGGAAAGAAATGTCGTTCGGGCTAGAAATATTTCTTTATCTAACTCCAATCGTTAAATCGACAGATATTTAATAACTATCCCCCGCGTTTGATATAATTCTGTGTACTTAGTACTTCACTACAGAATGGAAGTTAGCATGAAATAAATCCTACAGCTGGTCATCACTAATTTCTGCAAACTCGGTTCCTTCCTCAATGAAAAATTCCAAACTATAGTCAATAAATAAACTTTTTTATTGCGTATGTCGGCCATCATAAGTCAACTGAACATTATGAACTGGCTCTTTATTCATTGTATAGTAACCCATAATAATCGTAAAATTTATATTAAATTCGAATTCGAATAAACAGCAAACTTCATGCGATGTACTTATCTACCTATATAAGTTCCATCATTCTAAGCAAGTAGTAAATAAGTTTTCCTGCAAGAACTTTTATACATATGTAAATGTTTATTACAGATGTTTATTTTTTATTTAAAATAAATTAAACGTTATTTTAATTTATTTTACTGCTTAAACCCTTGGAATTAGAGTGACTTGTGTTCTATCAAAAGTTACTGAAAATATATTTAACTAAATATGAAAGTAAAAATTGAGTCAAGTAAAATACTTTATTTTTACTTTATACGCCAACAATACATAAGCCAATGAATTACATTTTAAATAGCTAAAGACCTGTTAAGGGAAAATATAAAGGAAAACAATTTAATTAAACAGATATGGCTATTTTAACACAATAGAATAGGATTAATTAATTATTGCAATGAAAAAACCTAACTAATTTTAATTATTAAAAGCAATAAACCTATAAGACCCATAGAGGTTTTCACAAAACGGCTCAACCTATTTTAATGTAATATAAAACATTTTTTGATTAATTATATTTTGATGCATCTTTGTAAATTCGAGGGAAAATACTTTTAAAGAATATTTTGAAATTAAAACTTCGCGGTTTAATGATTTATTTATTACTTTGATGTACGTTACAAGTGATACAAGTGGTACACGTACAATTCATGAAAATATTTTAGTCACTTAGCATTAGGAACTACGAGAGCACTGAAATATGTATAAACATGCAGGTCTCTCCTTTAGTGAATCATCACAGTCGGGTAACACTGACATCGATTCACTCACACTTTTCTTTTCAAAATGCCGGAAACAAATGAGTAATGTTTATCCTTGGCATTAGTATTTATATTGGTGAAGAATCAAACAAGTTCATGCAAGATTGCAAGCACAGCACAAGTCGTATTTCGTCCCTTTGTACGACTGAACAAGCGTTGCGGGCGGGCGGGTGGCACTTTGGAAGTCTCGACACGCGTTATACTGAATATCGAATATGTAAGTTTTTACAAATAACAGTCGCTGACTTTCTTAAAATATTATCTGCCTACATTGATAGGTAAAGCCAAGCCAACATTTTTGTTCTTTACTATCGAAGCCAGATAAATTTTCGTGGACCCCCACTTACAACTTGTGAACCCCCATTTTTTTTCACGCCAACGTAGACCCCTGTTGAGTCCCCCGTGAACCCCTGGGGAACCACTTTGGGAATCACTGCTTTAGAGTGTAATGACCCTTTCGGTGTTCGAGTATATATATATATATATATATATATATATATATATATATATATATATGTATATATATATTTATATATATATATATATATATATATATATATATATATATATACATATATATATATATATATATAGACTTACCTTAAATCTTCAAAGAACCGTATTTAATGTTAAAGGCTGTCATAAAAGTCGGTATCGGCGGTAGAAATTCAAAATAAAACATAATATAAAAATTACTGACCATTCACTCTCAACTACTAAAATGATAAAATAATTATTTATATGTAATTTTGACTAATTCGGGAGAACATTTTTAAAACTGTCATAAAAATTTTACATACTAAACGTAACTATTATGTCATAATTTGACTTGTATAACTACTTTGGTTTAGAATAAAACGTTTTATTTCCAATTGCATGCTGGTACCTGTCGGACTACTTTCATATATTCCTATTTTGTTTTATTCAATCATAAGTTAATATATCATTAAAAAAAGACCCATTTTCTTTTTTTAATACCACTTTGTTTTTCTTATGAAAGCCGGAGTTATTAATAATATCTGAAATATTCAATATCTTTTAGAAAATATCGCTATTCTCGAAAGATGAACAAAATATGAACCGTCATTTACTAATCAAACACAAAAACCTTTAAAATTAAAATTTACCGAAAGTACAGTACCGAAAAGAAGTTTAATGTAGATGGCCCAAAGAGGTTCAATGACATTTTTCAAAATGTAAAAACGAATCAAACTTTGTGTTAAGGAAATTGGAAAGTCAAGATATGTAGAATTATGAGAAGAACAACCCGATTAATTCAAAAACGGAACTTCAACGAATTCCAGATATTTTAATGAAATGAGAAATACATTTTTGGAAAATACAGCCACATTCTGCTCAGGGATGTTAAAAAAATATTTACACCTAAAACAAGGACTCTGACATCCAGACAAGCTAGAAAACTACAAAATGTTTTAAAACTATAGGAGTAACCGCACATTCTCTGATTATACCAATAGAAGTCAATACAACATTTAACAGTTTAAAAAAAACATACAAAGAAGGTAAGGATACATGGCAAAACTGAAATAAAAATATTTGTGAACAAATATTATTAGAAGTTACATTGTATCAATACGACGTCCATGCTTTATTCAATTTTGAATTTGTCTTTTTTAAATTTGTTTATAAAGTCCTAAATAAATAGATACGTACCGTACAACAAGGTGATAGAGCTATAAGAATAAATCACGGCCAAATCGAATGTCCGATAGACATAATATTTAGTTAAGCTAGACGCAAAACTGTAATCTAGTCATCTACATTTCTCTAGCAAAACTACAAGAAATACGCTACTTTTCTCTCACCCTGTTATACGGTTAAATTTTTAGTGGAAAACTTGGCCATTTCTACAGTATTTTCCTGATGGAATGTCATTTCTTTTTAAAAAAAATTTTCAAGAAGAATTTGATCGCATTTATCACAATTATATACTTGAAACTCTTTTCAATTATTTACGATATACTACATAATATTTAAACTGACTCCAGAAATGAAATTCTGTATATATTCTCAAATTTGATTTTTTTTATTATTTTTATTATGTATTATCGGTCTCTCTAGTATGTCTTAAAGGGTCAATGGCGTCATTTTCATGTTAATATTTTTATTCTTTTTGAAATTGGTATGCCGATATGGTGAATTGAAATGACCGAAATATTTTGTAAGAGACTCAAATTATGACAGATCATATAATAACTATGAAAGCCATGCTTTCACTGTAGTGATAGAAGAAACTTTTTAACTTTATATTTAATACATCCATATTAATTTATCACCACCCAACTATTATTATTTATATTTTCTTTATTATTCTTTTCTTTGATAATCCCATTTTGCAGGTAAACAAAAATGTTACCTTGTTAAATTGAAACTAATATCAAAACTGGTTATTCACGTATATTTTTACATCGTATATCTGGCCATGTACTATTCTCAGAAAGGGCTACTGACGCAAAAATAATATTCATATTTTAAGAGTGTATTTCGAAAACTTTAAAGCTTGGACTAATAGCATCCTGTTGGTTTACATAAACCACATTTTTTTTCATTTTCATTCTATGTTCAAATTAATTTTTAAAATAACGACGAATAATACATATGATATGTTTAAATATATAATATAAACAGTTCACGTTTATTTATTCGCGCTAAAATATCGATTTCAGAACCGCAAAAACTCAGAATTAAGGCGTTTAGTTTTATCGATGAAAATCATACATGCGCTCGCCACATCAGTGTAACGATCAAAAAAAATCATAGCCGAACATTTAACCAGATAAAAACGACAACATTCAGTACAACATCATGTTGACCTAAAAATTCATAGTTTAAAAGTTTGACCGAAAGTTGTGTAGTTGAGGGACATAAATTGTCGTAATAGGCGCTTTGTGTATTTACTTTTTGGTTCTCATAAAAAAAGCTCACGAAAGTTGTAAAGTCGAGTATCCACGCCAGACTTGTTTAGCTAACCTATTTTTTATAAACACTTTTGAATGAGCAACTTCTGTCCTCCCTTCCCTTTGCCTGTCAAGAGTAATCATAAACAAACTTTCATAACTTTGTTACAAGAAAAAGATACGAGTACGTACTTACGTCGCGGCTTCTTCGAACGAATTTCGCAGTTCACGAGCACAGGCTGATCCACGGACCAGCTGATACTGTCCTCGTTTATGTTTGCTTGCCATTAACTTGGTGATGTTACATAAAAAATAATTTATGTCTCAAAGGATGCCCGGATAGTAACCAGAAAATCATCCAATAAATAATTACAGACAATACCTGTTATTTTATTTTTACTTTGAAAGAAATAAGCTTTCATTGATTTATAAAGAAACAAAATAAATTGACTTCAATATATTCAGCCATATTCACTTAATGGCGGGAATTTATTTTTGTTGGAAATAGAAAAGAGTTACAAAATGACATGCAATTTAACTAAAACAAGGTATTATAACCTTGTAATGAGCGAACTGTCAACCCACCCGAACCTTAGGCCATTAAAACCTCATGAGACGACCGGTCGCCATATAAGTACGTCGTTGTGCGTTGACATTGTAAAATATATATATATATATATATATATATATATATATATATATATATATATACATTTGTTTTCATGAATTAGTACTGATGAAGATATCTTATTTCATACAAATTATTAAACGTTGTAGATACTCATCCACGTTTTGGATGAGTATGATGATATAGAAATA
The DNA here is from genome assembly GCA_039881145.1 of Druceiella hillmani. NCBI lineage: Eukaryota > Metazoa > Arthropoda > Insecta > Lepidoptera > Hepialidae > Druceiella > Druceiella hillmani. Next base: position 49,632,654 of record JAYKKI010000002.1, on the reverse strand, counting down.
GACAATATATTGACTGCACATTTTGTTATTTGTTTGTACGTTCCGTTAAAGTGAGGTGAATTTAAAAATAATCTTGTTTTTTAATTTCGGAATGCCTAGGACAGAACTCTGACTAAATAAACCGAATATATATACAAATTAATTAATTCATTTTATGTTATTAGAAAACATAGTCGGAAAAATTAATTCAATATAATGAAATGTAATTTGTTTACATGTTTTGTGTGTTATTTCTTCCCATAAAATTTCCCTACATCTTTTCCCTGATTAATATATAAATGCTAAAATAATTTGTTACTACTTTTCCAAATTCGAAACAAATTTAAAATCAGAAATATCGCAAACAATTCGTTCTAACCGCCCAAAATTATACAGTCTATCTAAGTTACGAGATTAAAAAATAAAAGATATTTTTTAAATATAATGAACTATAGCATTTAAATGTATAAAAAGTAAATGATGCTTCACTGCTTACTAAACAATGAGTGACGTTAAAATGAAACAATAAATTGTGAGTAATGTTGCAGAGATTAGTATATTCGGCCTTAAATCGAACACCGAATATTCGGCGAGGGCCCTGGCCGAATATACCAATATTACTCAAAGCTATTTGTCTGGATTTGAAGCTTACACGCATATATGAATATATTTCACATAATGTCACTGTGACATGAATATATTTTAAAGTTGTACTGCTATATCAGTAATATATCATAAGCAAATTAAAGTTTTTGATACTAAATATGCAATAAAGTTTAAAAATATTTTTGAACCGTAAAAATGAGATAAACTCTCCGTACAGAGGAAACGTCCATCAGTACATTTTTTTCGAGGACTTCATTATACCACAAATTAAGAAGCTAAGAAATTGCAAGTTCGTTCCTTTTGTGGATCAATCGGAAGATAACCGATGACCCCAAAGGACTTCTACGTCTTCCGGATATTACCGTGAAGCGATAATACCTGAACTAAGTACAAATTAAATGCAAATAGATACCGAATTTAATATACTTTTTACACATACAACAACTATGATGTTATATTGACGTATCGTTGACGCTCTAAAAGTGGCCCCCAAAAATGAAAATATTCTGCCTCATCTTTAATACAGTATATCATTTTTATAAAAGTGCTTTCCTATTTTCTATGTTTTTCCTCATAGTTTGACCATTTTACTGATTGGGGGTCATGTCTTTTTATTCGTTATAAATGGATATAATGTATCTGTTTAACAAAACGCCTTACATAACAAAATTTAAAATCCATTCACTTATTGGACATTGACAGCCAGACATAAAAGGAAATGGAAATCCATTCGCTTGTCGGACATTGAATAGTTAGTTATTAGTTATTGAATAGGTGGACTTAGAATTTTGTAAACAAAGAAATTGGAATACATTACTATAGTTGTATGTAGTCAACTGTACAAATAAAGGAAGAAATAGCAAACGTTAATTTTATAGATTTCCAACAATGAGTTGGAAATAAGACTAAAGAGAAAATGAAGCCCTTTAATTCGTATACTATACTTTAGTTTTTTTTATTATATATTTAAATTATTTAAAAATAAAATTACATTTAGTACTTGAAAACAGAAATATTGTTTAGTATTCCGAATCCATATATTGTTGTAGGTAATTATAATTTTAAATTATTTGTATCTATCTTCAACGCAACAGAAAAAATCTTTTATTTATTTGTAAATCACATTTAAATTTAATAATAGTAAATTTCGAAAATTTTGTAAATCACATTTAAATTTAATAATAGTAAACTACCTACACGTCAACGTGACGGAGTCAGCAAAGTCGAAAACGCCAATAATCACTTTCCTCGTGCACCCAGCAAATAAGCAAAATTTACTTTGATTTATGTAACAATACACCTAGAGACAAACGTTGATTAGATAAACAGACATAACAATTAAAGTTCTCTTAATAAAAAAAATAGCACGACATATGTGTTTATTTATTGGGGAAGATTATAAATGTTATATATGCTTTACAACTGTTATTAAATATATATGCATCGAAGCAATAGTGCAAAATAGGAAGCGAAGCAATATATCAAATAGAAGATACCATAGTAACTATAAATCGAAAATAGTGCGGTATGTAAAGAATTGCAATTAGGATATAAAATAGCGCAATCATGCAATAGAAATTGTTTGATTGTTCATTTTCACTGATTTTTTCAAATTACTTACAACAATACATGGAAAAAAGACTATACATGGCATTATACGTATATAAAGAAAATACTATAACGTTATCGATGATAAACCTTCGACGTCCAATGTGACCTTACTCCAGAGTTTCCCTTTTTTCCATAATTGAAAAAAATGCATAAGAAAAAAGTTAATTCCCAAAAGTCTATCGATAATTCCGTCACGTTAACGGTAACAACACGAAACACCAGTCGTTACATTAAATTCATTGCAAATGAAGATCGGCAGTTTTGGAACACTAAACGCTGTCGAATGAACACAGTGAAACCACTATGAATGGATACAGGGATAACAGATGAACCAAAATATTTATTACAATGAAGTAGCTAAAACCATTCATCATTGCAAACTCTCATCACTACTAATAAGGTAGAAATAATACTGACAAGGGGGAGACTATTGATAAAGATGCAGTAAATGTTATTTATACTGATGTTACAAATGTACTGTTTTTAAATAACGTTTTAACTAAAGGAAGAGGACTGAAAACCAATATTTTATTAGAAGTAAGAACATATTGTAAAGTTAACCTTCATTAATCTTGATATTTTTCAATAACGAATGCTTTTAAATCTTATGTGGAGATAACATTTTTTGTTTGTCCCATATCACTCTGTTCGTTCACAGTAGCTTCATTCGGGTCCACTGTATAGGCTGATGTGGAAAAACTTCTTTATAAAATTCCTGTTCCGCTTTAAGCCTAAGCGATAATACGAATATATGTACTGACCGCAACAAAAATGGTGGTACATTTTTTTTGCTTTGTGTTCTTCTACATAAAACAGGAACTTAATGAAGGATAAAAAAATCTGTTACAAAAAGCTCATGAAAAATAAGGTCGCTCAACTTTCCCAAAACCAAAAGTAGATAAACTTAGAGCTTATCAGACCAAACCGCATCGCAAACGCACACTATATCCGACTGCGCCTCTCGCTAGGCGCAACGGACTGTATCGGCGTACGTGCCGTCCGCACACGAACCAACATAACCAAACTTTTCACTCAGTTCTTTATGAATAATTTATAGTAGCGCGGCTCGTGTTCATCGGATGGGCTTTCCCGTGGGATGCTGACCGAGTCTTGTAAGATTAATCCGTAATGAGAGAGCGTTAAACATTCGTTATGGGAGTCGGTGGCTACAGACATTTCGTCTCTAGGGTCACACGAAAAAAACTAAAAAGTAGTATTAATTACGACTAGTGTTACTGCCGTCTTTTTAGTTTACATCGTCTTTTTCTATTACACATATTTATTTAAATTCTATTACACGCAAAAGGATGCTCGCGATAGAATTTACATGGAAAAGTGATTTCATAAAATAATCATAAATGGTTGAAGTGACTTAATTTTAATGGAATTTTCAAAACATGTATTTAGGTTTCAAAGAACAAGTTGCAGTAAAATAGTACATACAATATTTTATTAAGCTTATATTTAGAGAGATTTACTAATATTTTTATATGTTTCACTTTCAGAAGGCCTAGAAATTTTATATACATGTAGTGGTTGGAAAATTAATGAAGGAAAACTTTGGAATGTCAAACTAGCCTGCTATAGCAACCATACAAAATGCCATCAACACCTAGTGGTAGTAAATAAATAAAGACTTGGTTACAGTAAGGGTTTTTTTTATACAAAGCTCCACCATGTTAACTTATTATAATTAAATAAAACAATTTATAAAACCTGAATATGGCGCAGTATGTTGTAAAAAAGAGCTCTAATATATAGTGAAAAAAATACAGCGTTTAGATTTTCACAAATCTTATATTCACTCAAAAAATATAACCTCTTTACTTTATGTGACGTTTACTATCTTCTGTTGTGTATATCGAAGTATATATGTCAATGTAAATATCGTTTTTTTTTGGAAACAAAACGGTTTTTGTCAAATTTAACATTTGGTGTGCAATTTTCGTATTATATTTGACTTCATTTCGGCACTTTATCTCAACAAGATTGAACCTTTGACAACAACAACTATGACCAGAAATTTTAATTTCTATTTAAGAATTAAATTATATCAAGTAAACGGCACGGTCGAGTTTAAGTCATTTCTTCATTTTACCTGTACCTTTCCATATTTAACTGACTAACGGCTGAAATTATTTTTATTGTTCCTTTCATTTTATTCACGTCTTAACAGCAAATATACGACAATGATATGGACGAACAAATAATCAAAATTACGTAACTTATATCTATCAGTTACGGCGCTAAGAAGGTTTTCATGCGACCACTACGTTTCTTGCAAGGTCTCTTGTATTGTTACTTACATTTTATTACTGTGATAGCAGTCTCCTTATAAAATTAATAATTTTTCTTTTAAGAAGTTTAAATAATAGTTTGTTTTCATTGTGCAGAATTCTATCTTTAAGGAAACAATTTATTAATTTTTGTACTATAAAATATGTTAAAAAATAATTACCTAGTATGAAGCGTTTCATTAGAAAAGAAACAGAGTTTCGAATGGTTTCGTCAGTCAGCTGTTTATGCATAGGGTAATTCACATAGCCGTGTTTATTTCATATTATTTATTATTCTAAGTACGGATGTACTGTCTATAATTCTATAGTTAGATCAGACATTATGCAACGGGTAGTAAGTAGGTCATTGGAAAGAGCTTTAGATCTACAATTTTGAAGAACAATATCCTGAATTCAAAAAAACAAAGGGCGTAATGCCACCGACTGTTATTAAAATTCGATATGCCGTAGAGGTCGAAAAAAAAGGAAAAAACAGTACATGTAAAGAAAAATTAAAATTTAGATAAACGATTAGAATTATTGAAATTGTTCTCTTTCTGATCTTTAAAACACTTGACAAAAAGAAGTTAAATTTCATCAAAAACCTTGCTTTCAAAAAGCCAGATGTTTGAAAAGTCAACCGTGAAAAGTAATGAAATAAAAGCAGCCAAGTTCATGCAGAGCTTTTGTAGAGAAGTGTATTTGAGTAAGTTAGAACCTTACGTGCAGATTAATAAAGTACTTCATCAATACATCATTTTACGCCATTTTCGATCACAGTGGTTAAAATTAGTTTAATGAGGGTAATATTTAATGAGAAGTTAAGTTAAAATTACCTTGGTCAACTTGTATTAGTAGCTTCAAGTTATATAGAAAACAACGGAACCCTGATTTATGTGATTGGACACGCATGTGCTCGGTTTTATTGAAACTGTCTGTAATTGTGCAAATACGAATTTGAAAATTATTATGTAGTCAATATATGTTTTTCTATTAGATACACACGGTGATGAAAATAATCCATTTCAATGAGCATTCGGCAGGTAATCCAGAGTATAATCGTAAAATTGAGTTGTCACGACTTGACGCCAGGCATATATGAAATTTCTGAATTGTTTTATATTTTTATATTGAAATATTTTTATTTGAACGAAATGAAAACGAAAAACAAATATTCAGATAGTTGTTATAATATATTTAACTTTTAATTAAATTTTACCATTTTATTTTTACGAAATAATTTATCGCAGAAATATTTTTTGCAATTAATTGACAATATATTTTTCAATTTATAATGCTGTTAGCCAACAAGACGCGAAGCTGGCCGAATTAAGTCGAAAAGTGCTGACATGACGCTATAGTGATACGTCGCGACATGCATTAAAACATTTTAACTTCCATCTGAACGGTTCATTAGATGTTTAACATCAAAAGTAGATCCAAATATTGTCTACTCAATAGCGTACAAGGATAAGATGATTCATTATCTTGTAGAATGCTTCAACGACTTCAATCTTTAGGATCGCTTCACGTAATACGCTCTCATTATAATTCAGGCAGTATCAGTTTATCCACTGACACAGCTTAAATAACCAAAAGGTCAAATAATAATTAAAAAATTTTATCCAAATGTAATTGTCTATCCTGCACCTCTTTTGATCTTCCAACAAATTTCTAAAAGAAAAATGACAAATTTTTCCTGAAGGCCATTCATAACTAAACAGCTATTCGGAAAATAGACACCAGATATTAGTTTAATTCTGAACTTAACCTAAATTGAAGCTAATATACTAACTTTATATTAACCCCAAGCCTTGTTTCAAATTAATTTCCATTTATTTCTGAGTACATTGTCAGATTTTCGATATATCTGAAAATTATAAATCAAGAAATAATAAAATTTAGTTAAACAAAAAAGTAATGAAATCATGTCGAATTTACGCGATTAATGTTTCTTACCGTTGTGTATGCAAAAGTATCGAACTACGAGTGTATGTGAAATCCGTAAAAAATACATGTAATAGAAACATTCACAAAATACATATCGGTCATGCACAGTAGCACCTGGATTGTATTAAAAAAACAACCTTCATCAACTTAATTACTCGCTTGGTCAATATGATTTTATCGGCTTTATTACCATTCAATAAAATATTATAAAATCACATAAAAGTTCTCAGTGTAAACATGACTAAATTTTTATTTGTAATCACTTTATCCTATGGATTTTATAAACTCCGTTTTCCAAAAAAGAAGGAAATGAGGAAGGGAGGGATTTTTCTTTTGCAACATGCAAAAATATTTCTGTCATGAGGTGAAAATAAAAATTAGTTATGTTATATTATATTAAATATATTTTATAGATATTTTTCATGTTAACTATGCAAATATTGCTAATAGTATATTAACTAATAATTACTATGGCAAATCACAAGTTTCTATCTCAAAGGCTTTCTTATAAAAATAGCTGTGATGGACGAATAAAGAAACGGACACTTGAGTAATCTTACAAGGGTTCATTCATTCCTATCGATGTACGGATTCCTAAAAATCATAATCTCTGTTTTATGATTATATTTCTGAATAGTCTATTCAATGCTAAATGAAAAGATGATTTACATCACCATGAGCATCGAGTACTAAACGTAAATATATATATATATTTAATATAAAATATCCTTTTTTAGCCCCAAGCCAGAGTAGACAGATTTAACCTCTTATTTATTATTTTAGCAATTAAACTTATTCCGCTCTCACAAATATTTTTCTTTTAAAGGGTAAAATTTATAAAATAAACACTTGATATGACATTTGTAACCAAAAAACGAGCTTATATCTCACCAAACTAAAGAAATTTAGAAACATTTTTCAGAAATATTTCACTCTATGTTACGTGTTATATAAAAAAGTTACTTGCAGGAAAATGCTTAGGGCAAGAAAAATATATTTTTCAAATTTTGTGTAAGTTAAAACCCTTAAATTTAGTTCACTCTAGAAAATAACATAAAAAAGTGAATTTTTTCCAATTCTCATCGAAAATGGCGATAAACAATGTACCGATAAAGTACTTTATTAATCTGCACGTAAGCAGATGCGTAAGGTTCTAACTTACTCATATACACTTCTCTAGCAAAGCTTTGCAAGAACTTGGCTGCTTTTATGCTGCTAACTGCTTTTCACGGCTGACTTTTTAAAGATGAACTTGGCTCTTTTGACAAGGTTTTTGATGAAATTAAATTATTTTTGTCAAGTTTCTTTACAATCCAATGACACACAAATTTTATAATTCTAATATTTTACCAAAATTTTAATTTTCTTTACATGTACTCTGTTTACTATCTTTTTTCGACTTCTGCAGCAAATTGAATTTTATTAATAATCGTTCATATTATACATTCAAGTTATTTAATTTTTTCAATTCATGATATTTTTTATCAAAATTGTAGACCTAAAGCTCTTTCAAATGACCTGCTTTCTACATGTTTCAAAACGTCTGGCCTGACTCAAGAATTGTACTCAGTATTTCCGTACATAAAACCCTAAATACCATGAAATAAGCACGGCACAATTTGAATTAACCTATGGACATATAGTTAACCACCACCAACATCTAAAAACTCGGTTTCTTTTCCTATGAATCGCTCCATAGGAGGTGGTTATTTTTTAACATATTTTATAGCAAAAAAGTTGATCAATTGTTTCCTTAAAGGTAGAATTCCATATAATGAAACTAATGTCTGTGCAAACCATTATATGGTTTGGAAAATTTTTCAATTATTGGCAAAGCAAAATTCATTTTAAAAGAAAAATTGTTAGCTTGGTAATGAAATTGCTATCATTTAAAATGTCGTAAGTAACAATACTAGAGACCTTGCAAGAAACGTAGAAGCCGATTGAAACCGTTCTCAGCAGTATAACTGATAGAAATAAGTTACGTACATTTGATTACTTGTTTTTTTATATCATTGTGGGATATTTCCTTTTAAGGCGTGAATAAAATACAGCTTTCAGCCATGGTCGCCTTTACACACACACACACACACACATACACACACACACACACACACACACACACACACACACATATATATATACATATATATATATATATATATATATATGTATATATATATGTGTGTGTATATACATATATATATATATATAAATATATATATATATATATATATATATATATATATATATATAGATGCCCTAAACGGTAAACGGGTTTTTGAAGCCAACAGACTGATTACTTTGGGTAATCAGTCTTTGGCCTCACCAGACTTAACACCCCATTGTCGTTTAAAGTATAAAATGAAAATTAATGATCCCAAACACCCCAAAACGCAAGGAGGTTTTTGAAATTTCATTTTCATACATTTTAGATCACAAAATATATATTTAAATATTCTATTCTACCTTTATTATCCTCGATGTAGGCTACATCGCAAGATAAGAGCCACAAACAAATATTTTGTAAAAAATGGAGCACAAATAATAGTGACATACTAATTAAGTACTGATAACACGGCCAACGCCACATAAATGTACAATCTTTTAAAGGCTAAAACATAAATAGAGCGTGTTGTAGAGTAGGAGCGAGACATTTTTATTTGAAACATTTTATGTGAAAGCTGCTAAGCAACTAATTTTGTAAATATACATGTTTTTTATTTGTGTTATTTATATTTGAAAAAAAAAACTGAACACGTGCTTGAAAATATCCTTACATAGTTCCACAACAGCTGGTATCTTAATTTTGGGAAAATATACTAATAAAATATTTTTGCTTTAGTAAGTTAGTTACATCACCAATAATGTAAAAGAAAGATCGTTTTTAGGATTTTTGCCAATAGAAGAGTGTATATATTAAATTATTCTCTACTACAACAATATCAGTGTTCAAAACATTCTCCTTTACTTTTTTGGCAAGCGAGGAGATTTTTTTTTTATACCGAAAAAATCATCAGACAAATTTACTAAATTTTAAACGATCTGGTTCTTATCATATTTTATGAATTCCAGGAAAATAATTTAATCATTAATCGTTGTTCTAATATTGTTTTCTTCTAAATTGGTTTTGAAAGTACACTACATTACAATAAAATTACGTCGAACAAACGTTGAACTAGTCGGCTTAAATGTATACACCTTCGTATTTTTCATTCAACACACAGCGGTAAATACAATTTGAAGGCATATTCCACGGTATAACAGGCTAGTAATAACAGGCAAAAATGAAGACTGACAGCCGGTAGATGAAGCCAGCATTCTGAATCAACAATTGCCCAAGCCGCACGCATTAACCACAATTGACTGTGAGGTGGAGAGGGGTAAGAGAGCAAAGAGAAGAGGCAAACAGCCTAAACGCAAGACGAATATCCAGGGAGCCGTGTAATAAAATATTTATATAAATGACAGGTTATAAAAATGATAAACGCGGTGAGGCCCGCACAAGAGAAAAACTTTCTTTTTTCCCTTGCGTCTGTATTGGGAAAAAGATATATTAATTTTAGGTCCGAATAGTTGAACAACATGCGACTGTACTTAAGTTGCGTTGGGAAACGACGTTTCCAAATAAAAAGTAACACGTTATCGAGACATCGTAACGAAGATATGTGGCAGCGGAAGACGCTCTTTGTATTGTAAAGCTTTGTGGCGAGATGTACGCCGAGCGTAATTGTATTATGTGTAATAAAGTGTGCTTTATGACCGGCAATTTTTGCTTGCTCAAATATTTTTATGACGGAACTTTTCCTTGAAATATAATTCATAATTAGTATATTTTGATGCTACAAAATATACAATGGTTGTAACTATAGTCAAGGTGTTTAGCAAATTAATATTTTGATAGATCCCTATCGTCCGTCAAAAAATTCGTACCTCATGTTACTTGTTTTTTGTGTTTAGGTAGTTGTCGCGTGACAATAAGATCCAAAAAATTTTATTAAAAATAGTTTTAAGTTTCTTTTCCAAACTCTTAATATAACATCTTTTAAACAGTTATTAAGAAAAACAAATAATAGTATTTTTATTGCGTTTTTTTTTTATTTAATGTAGTTTGGTGAAATATCTATTTTTCAATTATATAATTTTTCAGAGCGGTAAAAATTTCGCTTTTTTTTCAAAATTTTAATATAACATCATATTACATTGATATAGTTTTTAGATAAACCACTCTACACGTTTTTAAAAAAAATCAAATGTGGTGAAATTACCACTTTTCCTCTACTGTTAATTATACAAATTCGAGAGAAATGTTTACCAAAACTAAACGATAAATGTTAAATAATATATAAAAACATCAGTGAATTTCGTTGACAAAAATGTAACACTGGTTTACACGACAAACCTTAAAACATTCGATGGTAAGTACATTAAAAGGGTGACGAACTTCGATATTGGAATTTATTTTTGTTAATAGCATATATTAAAGATATTTGAATTCATTATAGGTACTAACATAAATTATATTATATCTATATACATATATAAAATTCAAATACCTCTCACTGTCGGACTCATCTTTTCAGAACTATTAAATCTACAAATTTAAAATTTGGCATTTTTATTTCTAACTTCTGGGTGATCTCTTAAAAAAAATATTCATGAAATTCAATCCCTAACGATGTGAAAAAAGGGAGACATTTATAGGAATTTCGAAATAATTAAAGTTAGAGCCTTAAAATGTTTATTTAGACTTTCAAATAAAAATAAAGATAAATCTATCTCAACTTTTTTTAAAAATTGCTAGCTATAAATAACTAATACATAAAAAGTGGCTAAAAAAATGCATGTTATGATTATATACCCAAGTATGGCCGGGACAAGCAGCTGTCTTCTGTAGCCGAAATTAGTTTGCAGTAAAATGAAATCATCATCATCATCATTATAAGCTAAGTACTGTCTTATGTTTATAAAAATATTCAAAATCAAATTCGAAAAACTTTTTACGTACATATTTGGAAGAAAATTTGGAGTCCCTCCTTTTTTCTTTCCTACTGGTTCTTATGGTATAGTAAGCGTTTATTACTCCTCGTCTATATAAAATTCTTAAAATGATAATCATTCTTTTGTTTTTAGAACCATTTTATTGGACAACTTCTTCTAGAGCAACTACAAAAGCCACAAAATAACCACACGACAGCCACGAAAACTTTTCTGACGCATGCGTGAAGCTTAAATATAAAGAGTAGCACCGAACCTGTTAATAATTTTTATATCATTCTACATATTTTTCACCGAATGGAAATGTCAACAAAACTTTACAGATTTAAGAGCTGCCACCAGAATATCACCGAGGAGTATTTTCACGTACACGTAATTTTATATATAATAATATAAGCTTTCGTACAGGTTAATAACAAAAATAATAATAGGTCATAGAATATAACAATTCTATAACAAGTTATTTAATGTACACATTCTCTTAACTATTATTCAAAAAGATTCCTCAATATCCTAAATAAATTGATTGTAATTTTACCAATGGACGCAGAAAGGTTAATTTTTTTATAGTAGCTGAAGACAACTATTTTCTAATCATGTTATTTTTTTGTTTTAAAGCCAAAATGGAACTATCAATAACTCAGTCATTGTTATGAAGCTGACTTGGCCTGGAACAGACATGCTTTCAGAAATTCGACAAACTCCCTTCTGGCGGCCGTAACGTTATAATTACCCGATGTGCGAATTAGGCGACACGAGGATAAATGTATGTTTTCTAACTGAAAAGAATTTCTACATTCATGTAGTAGCATAAGAAATGCTCAACTTATTTTTACAAAATCAACTCAATGTTCAATAATAGGTAAATTCCACCTGGAGGTATGTTAAACTACCTAATTTTCATATTTACCTGTTATAGAAATTATTGAGGCATATTATTCACTCAAATCGATTTCACTAACCTCCCATCTTGACTTATTTCAGTCAGAAAATTTACTAGGATTCTAGTAAAATGGTTTAGTTCTGACCAAAATACCTCAACTGCCCTGATTAAATTTCTTGACACAATATAATCCTCATACTTCTCCACCTTAGTCATGCATTTAATAATGTGGAGTGCCTGAAGTTACCTGATAAATAGGTTCCAATTTTGTCCCCAGGGTCATAGAAAATGTATTAAATACTTGTGAACTATGTTTCAATTAGACTGGCTCGGTAATTGGTATTAAAAAAATATTGGTACCCGTTGAGAAAAAGACATGTCTTTATTTTAATAATCTAATTGACAGTTTCTGACAAGCGACACATATTGTTTTTTTTTAAGTTTGTCACATATTAATATATCCTGTAACAAATATTTTTATAGAGTAGATGCATTTATTAAAACGGAATGAAAATATCTTTCTTCTATGCTGGTGGTCTTTGCTCAGTTTGCCAAATTATCATGAAAAGGAGACAAAAATATTAAAGTAGGGCGTCTTTTCGACCCTTCGTAACTTTCCCAGTAATTTATTCCCGTTTCCTTCCTGTTCTTCAAGACTCAAATGCTGCTTGGATCTTCATGACATTGAGTTTACATAAAGTAACAATTATAATAGTGAAAGATCGTTCAAAATATGTACAGAATGAAACTTGATAAAAACTTTAGATAGAAGATAATGAACATAGAAGGAAAATTAATTTGGAAAGTATTCTACGGTTGTAGGTCCGTTTATGTCTTCGTTATAGCTACTACTCTCAAAAATCATCGTAGCAGATAACGAAACGCGGTCGTAGACCGCCAGATATTTTTTTTAACTTGTATAATACTTTATATAATACTTTATATTATTTTACTACTATTGTACTATTAGTACAATAGTAGTAAAATAATAGTATAAAAGCACAAAAGTATTCTTTTATTAATTTTTCACTGATATTAAAATACGCATCAACTCAGAATCGCAATAAAAACCATGTTGTAAAGAGAATCATTTGCGATGGCGCGTTGCCACCTCGACAGCAAAAGTTATCTTTTATCGTAGTTTTTTAGGATGTTACTTTAAATAAATTGTACATCTCTTATTAAATTTGTAATATTAATTAGAGTAATTTTTATTTAATTAAAATTCATAATCGAATTAGAACACTTAGTGAAGTCGATAGTAAAAATTAGAAAATCGCTTTTGTACCGACATTTAATTACTTTTAGGTAATAGAAGAATGCAAATAAGAACATAGCGGCCCTATCAACTAAATATCCCGAAAATTTCGGTATTGTATTTCGTACCACACATATTAATTTTAACTTTCAAAATATACACTTTTCGAAAACACTATCATAATTTTTTTTGTTATATAGTAGGTGCATAGGACGTTCAAAAGAACTCAGCTTATCAGATTTAAAAGCAAATGTGGTAAAATAATAAAAAATTATAAAACATTGGGAAAAAATCATATTTTCCATAAACTGCCATTACATTTGTTTTAAGTAATATCTGTTTTTGAAAATAAAATAAAAATTTTATAATTTTTATTTTATTTAAAAACTCTTCATCTTTAGCTTTCACAAATATTTATATATTCATGAAGGACCGATTTACGTAACCATTTATAGTAAAACTATATTTATTTCAGTGTTTTGCTGATTGGGTATGGGAACAGATGCATTCACAACTAAATTATTGTAAATTTTCTTTAATGATTTCCAATGATAGTTTTTTACTAAGTTTTATGAAACTTATAAATGACCCCATTCATTTATTTTTGATTATTTTATATGGGACAACCCAGAATCAATGGAACGTCTGGGTAATTTCAGTTCATAATAAATCAATAACAAAAGTGTGGCAGATGCACCATGCACTACCGGCATGTAACATGCGCCGCGAACTATATTAAAAGCTGCTCTGTCGGGGTTCAGTTTGAATACAGAAAAAGCTTTTAGTCACTTAGCGTTGAATGGTTAAACTTTTAAAAGCGCTTTGGTTTAGAGCAATATTGTAATGAAGATTTTTTTCCATGAACGCTATAAAATTCCCTCACATCTACCGCATGTCATATATAACGGCTTTTATTTTATTCTAGTGTTGATTAATTAAACTATAGATAATAAATAATGAATATATATTTAAGGTGCTAATTTTATTGTTCAATTCACAATAACACAAAAAGATACTTAAATGCTCGAAGTTTCCACGTTATTCTTAAATTCCTCGTGTATTACTTAAAAGCAAAGAACTGACTTTAAAAACAAACGTTTTCTTATGAGGCACTGAAAAGTTAAAACTGATAAGTAACTAAGAATGTAATAACAAATATTACCGATGTGTTTTAAGTACTCACGGAATATTAGTAAGTTTGTATAAAAATGGGGCGACAAATATGGGAAAGAATCAAAGATTTGCCTTCTTTTCTCTCTTCATTTTATTTGGACTAACTGGAAAAAAAACTACCTATTTTTAAGACTGTAAAAAATATATTGAGCAATATATTTATATTATGAAATATATTTTTTTAGTAATTTAATAGAAATATTATATACACTTAAATATTTAGAAGTGGCTCAATGTGTACGGAACCCTCGCAGTACAAGTCCTAGTTGTATTTAACAATTTTTATTTTAATCCACATCCACGTTGAATTAGTAATAGTTTAATTTTTGTCACGAGTGATTTTTAATTCGGCAATAAATTAATTTTTCAACCAATAAAATCCAAATGCCCCTAATAACAATAATGGAAGCTCTTGAGATTAGGTATTTCCAATGGTAAGTATTTCAATTAAATTTATTAAAAATATTTTTTGTTTAATGTAAATGTAATATTTTTTGTTTTTGTTTTAATTCTTTATCGCTAAGGATAAAATATATCCAGGTTTCTCAAATATTGCCAATATCCTGAAAAAAACTTGGACTAGAGTATGATTTCCATATTATGGTAATAATTCACAGTTTGCTATTTTATCTCAATAAATTCCTATCACCCATATAAGCTAAACAATTAAAATCACACACATCATGTCCATAAAATTATGATCCCAGTTCTTGTGCAAATAACCCGAACGTAATAAATATTAACTAAATTGAGCCATTATGCATTGATATGCCCGCATTTATGGATCCTAATTGACCCATTTGAAACCTCTATTCCCATTATAATATTAACAATTTAACTGGCGATTAACTCAAGCGAGCGCGCACACGACTTGAGTGACCATGATAAACGTTGATATTAATTGCCTCACACACGCACACAAGTTTAACAGTTAAATCCACCTTCTAGCATGGCTAAATTAAGTGTACCGGTAAGTTTTTTTTTGTCACGACAATTTCTAATATAAAATCTATTTAATTGTACCGGAAAATTTTTTCTTTCACTACAATAAAATCTATCTCGATAAATTTTCGTTCATATCTCACAATACACATCATCAACTTATGACATTAAGACTGAGTATTTAGGTATCTTAGATCATTAATTATATCCTATTATTTGGTCACGTTACAAGAGAAAATAAAAGCAGAAATGTAGCTCGTAATATAATAGCTTTTTTCACAACTCGCGAGACTACAAAGTAATGCAGCTAAACTAAAAGTGAAGCACCGCTACGGTTGCAGGAGGAAGCTCCTCATTTCCATAGCTATTACATAAATTTGAAGCGACGCTCCGACATCGCCATAATTGTGCTAGCATTAAATTTACACTGAAAATAATGCCAAGCTGGATATGGGTTAAACATTACCATTTGAATTCATAAGGTGATTTCAGTCTTAGCAGCAAAAATCTTTTCAGGGTTTTCCGAGGTAAAAATGAAATTTATGAGTGTGGTACATGCGTTACTGCAGAACGATGGCGGTCGCTGATTACAGTGAGCGAAACCATCTTCTCGTTATCGCAATTGTTACTGGTTAGTTGTCATTGGCTTAGTTATCGACTACATTTTTAAATTATTTATTTATTTCTAAGCAAACACCTTGCTCAACTTGCGGTTTAGTACCAATAAGTTGATCAAGTAAAACACCATATATATATATATATATATGTATATGTATATATATATATATGTATATATATATATATATATTTTTATATATATATATATATATATATATATATATATATATATATGTACAGTAAGTAATTATCCATAGACCGCTTCAATTCGTATGTGTGTTGAATTTTTTTAAAAAGTGTAAACTTGTGACTATAGCTTTTATTTCGATAAACATGAGAAATGTGGCATTCTTGCATAAATGGTCTTCTTAGCAAGGTTGTGAACTTAACTTTTATAATTATCCATTTTTTTGCAAAAATTATACAAAAAATAAGTGTTTACATAATTTTGGATGGTAATGGTACAATATAATATTACGATTTTAAAGAGAAGTAAAACTTGTAGTATTGTACGAATTCACCTAATTTTTCGTCTACGCTACCGGTGTGCCGTGGATGTCAACGAAATATCGGCATGGGAAATGATCGTTAAGACACTACAGCAATAATACAATTTCTTCGTCAGAATAATAATGTAAACCTACTAGGTAATAATGTTACTCCATCAAAATTATTGTAAAGAATTTTCCAAACAACGACTGAAATAATATGGCTAAATGAGTGCGGTAGAATGACAGTTGAAATTTATACAGCTAGTAATTTGGCGGAAATATTGTCAGTTTTTCAAGCACACGTATATAAATATATATATATATATATATATATATATATATATATATATATATATATATATATATATATATATATACGTACCTACAGACGTGGTCCTCCTCTAACATTTCCTTTGAGAACACTCTTCTTTCTTTACTTTCATTAACCTCTCTTGAATTCTAAAGCCATGTTTTCATAATTTTGATGGAAACAAAAATGATTTGTCATTTAGGATTTCACATTAATATCATTCCCATTAATTAGAATTTTTTTATTATTACCATTCTCATCAAGCATGCTAATAAATCTTCAATTCGCTTTTATTTTTAGAGTCTCAAACCAAAAAAATATAATAATGTTACTTGGGTGTTAAACCCAAAAGCATATGCTGTCCTTACAACAATGAAACCATTCAACGTAAATATTAACAATTTCATAATAATATTTAAAGAAAAAGTAAGGGATGATTAGAGGGAAAGGAAAAGTTTAAAAAACGGACTGTATAATAAAGTTGTAATTTTAATACTTTTGATAGTTTTTGCCGTTAACTTTTTACTTGTCTTTTGTTATTTAGAATGTTTCCTCTGTGCAGTCTTAATTTTTAAAATATATATAAATCGTCGTGATGACAGATGTAAAACATCAAAATTTTTTATGTGTTTTATATTGAATTATTTTTATTTGAACGAATATTTTTATTTGTTCAGATATTTGTTCATAATACAATTTTAATTTAATTCTTTTAAATTTTTTTTTTTTGAAATAATTCGTCATACAAATATTTCTTCACAGTCTAATGAAAATATGTTTTTAATTTTATAATACTGTTAGCTGACAAGACATGAAGCTGGCCGAATTAAGTCAGAAAGAGGCAAGACCCGACGAATCATCAGAATGTTTTAATTCGCATCCAAACGCATATCAAAAATATATCACTACGTTACCATAATCGAACCACGTGTATCATAATCGAATCGGTACGTGTGCCATAATCGTATCACGGGTAATAATTTATATCCAATAATCGATAGACTTACCGTTGAATGATATAGAAAGTTTAATTAGGTCACTGGAGTGGTATTGAGTACTGAATATTTGATTATTTCAGTAGATAATCTAAATATAGAAAATCTAAAGTGAAATGGACGATATTTTACTTCGACATATTTTAGAATGTGCAAAATATAAAAAAGCATTATTTTTTTAAATTCGAAGATATTCTAAGATATTTTTAAATTCTAATAATTCTAATAACTAGAAGAAATTCTAATTCTAAGAATTCTACAATGTGTATCTCGGTCCTTCCAGTCCTTCTTAATTCGAGGAAATTCTATCACAGTCTCACTTATTCCAATACATTCAATGACGGGATTTTGATGGTCGGTGCTCTATAGTGGAAAACGCCCAAGTTCGACCACATTCAACAAGCATATCTCCAACCCCACCTCAGCCACCCGCACGCAATCACAATAATGCACGATGGGAAGCACGAGGCTACTACCACATACAATTCCAATTATCTTCCGTAAGTACTTTGGACTCTTCTTTAATTTTTTTCATTCATTTCAGAAATATTTCTTCACACAAACACATAAAATGGAAACGCTTGGAACTTATATTTTATAGTTATGCTAATCAATCATTACCAGTACTAAAATGATCCATGTTACAAACATAAAAAATTGAACATTATTTATTCCAGACAACAAACATTTTTATCAATAAAAATCCTGACTTGCAGTTTCATTTATAAACAGAGTAAACAAGCCGAGCAATTTGATTCATCGCTATGTGCGATGACCTATCCAATTTTATATTTACAGAACCATCAAGTTTGTTTATACGTAAAATTTTAGGTTAGCATTCAATGCAGAAAGTGCAACTATTTATATTCTCAGTGACCTGTGAGGAGTTTTTCTAAAGGTAACCGAAGTTTAAACGGAATACAGATATACAATTCACATCACGAAATATGATCGATATTATCTTGATAAATAAAAGACAGACTAGCTACAAGTAGTTTCGGTAGATACCACATACCTACATTTAATATAAAACAGTATGTTTATAGTATACTGGGATCATTCTCTTAAGCCATTAATATATAAGTGAGGAATTTTTTCAAAGATGTAATTCTGCTTTGTACTGAAATACACATTTTTTACATACATACTTTTTCCGTTAATATAAAAGATATCCACTTTTGTTTGTGTAGGTATCCACTTTTGTTTGTCATCACTTTCTTTTAAGCATATAGAATATTTTTATTTTTTATTTGACAACATAATTTTAAATTGTTACACTCGTATGCTTGTACATCATCTCAACGTGAAATAAATGAAATTTTGCAATGGAAACTTTTTAAATTCTTTCTAATTTGGTCCAATATACGCCAGAAAGGATATAAAGTAAGGTCCTGAACATATTCATGAAGATAAGATGTATTAGAAATCGTTGATCCAAATTAACCGAAATAAGTTATGTTATCAAGTTGGAATCCATATTTTTTCAGAAAAAGATCTAGACTAAGGACATTGTACGTCACTTCAAGGTTTAATATTTTGCAAATATGGCTTACAAATTAAAAATATTCAATAAATCATCCAATTTATTATAAGGAATTTTTCTATTAATACACCACTCGATGAGACGTGCAAAAAAAATCTATCCACCGTCATATATAAAGACGTAAACTAAAAAAAAAATTCTAAAACTATAGCAACTGTGATAGATGAACGGACCTTATTTCACTAAGTTACCATTTATAGCCGCTGAGCCTCACCATTGAAACGCGCCGTGCCGCCACCAACGCGAAACATCATGCACTCTTTTTTATCCATACTATGATAAATCTGTGATTACAATTTAAAGATATGTCGTAAAATGTTAGTCGATCATGTTACTTAGGCTGCTAAAGTTACAAGGCTTTTTGATGTGAAACATCTAATGGCGCGTTTGCATGGGATTTAACATGTTCTGATGCCACGTCGCATTTTGCCATTCGGTCAGCTTTGTATCTTGTCGGCTCTTTCCGATTTATTTCGGCCAGCTTCGCATCTTGTTAGCTCATTCCGACTCAATGGTTCCCTTTCTACTACACTACACACACGTCACTTTACGTGTTTATTAGGGTATCAGCATTGTTTCTTATTTACTGACATTTACTCATTTATATCGATGTATCGATGCCATATTAGTGGATTGATTTAAATAGAACTTTCACAGGAATAACCCTTTGTATTCAAGTTAAGCTAATTTAAATCCCTTTTTGAATATTTCTTAAGATATGTTTTGCCTGTTTGTCTATATTTGTTTACCTGTATGTTTGTTTGTATAAGCACCACTTAAATTTACTTAATAGCATTGATTGAATATATTTTTCGTTAATTTTATAGAAATTGATTATTCACAATTAAATGAAACTACGTGATATAGTATTATTTCTACTTTCTTTGCTAATAGCCCACGTAAAGATGTAATACAACGAAATCTAGATCGTGGTAAAGAACTTAAAGAAAGTAGAAATAATACTACATCACGTAGTTTCATTTAATTGTAATAGCATTGAATTATATTATTACTGAGACAATACGTAAAACACATGTTGAAATCAAACTACGTATTTTTATCATATGTCTCCAAAGGATCTTGAAATTTAATTATTAGCACTCAGTTACATCGAGTTCACGAGATTAAAACTGACGTACATACATTTTCGAGACTCTTACAGTGATTCGACTAAAAGTTCAATTAAGATATAAGATACTTTTATTTCAATCCAAGATACCTTTCAGATTGCCAAAAGTTATTCAATCTAAAGTATAAGTGATTTTGGGTTATATTTAAAAGCTCGCTGCTTAAATTCAGACGAGAAAGGTTGAAGGAAGGATGAAAATCATTTCACCATCCCAACAGAACCACTTTTCCTACAAAGATACAGTTTTTAAACGTTTAAAACGTAGGTTTAGATTAGAATGTGTTAAATTGAATTAGATTTGGTTAGGTTATATTAAATAAAGTGAGATTCGCGTAAGTTAAGTTAGATTGAATTAGGATGGGTTACGTTGGATAAAGTTAAGTCGGATTGGACTAGATTAGGTTAACCTATAATAAGTTAGATTAGATTAAATTTTCAATATTGTTACCGACAATATTATTTTTATTGAGCACAGCACGAACATTTCAAAGAATAGTTTTTCACTTAAAAAAAATAAAAAAATAAAGTACACATTTCCTCGGAGTAGAGTTTGTACCAGAGGAAAAAGCTCTCTTCTTCCTTCTCCATTCCACTGAACTAAAATAGTGCAACTTTAAATTTTACCTTTATTTTTATTCCTTCAAAGGTACCATAGAGACGAAAACATGGCGGAAGAAAAATTCCCATGTAAAAATTAAAAATACATTTAAGCAAATCAGAGAGCAAAAACTGGTTACTTAAAAAGAAACAAACCACTCTACTTACACTTATAGTTTCCGTCATCATATGCATATAATCCGCCATCCACGCTTTGTTTTAATTGTATACTGTCACAAATTGGTGCAAACTTGAAATAATTAAAAATACGTCGTCACTTGCTTCTTTTACTTACATTTGAGGATGTTACTTCTAAAACATAATTCATGCTTGAGATCATGCATTCAATCAAGATCATGTAAATAAAATTTTTCTCTCACAGTTTCTCTTTTATATTTGTGATGAAGAAGAAAATAAATATCCTACTATTTCTAAAGGTCTCGGAAACTTTCAAATTTTACTTACAGTACAGTAATGAATCCATTAATATTTTTCCAATTCATAGTCAAAATTCTTTTCACTTTTCACTTGTTGCCTTAAAAAAATTCTTTTCACTTTTTCACTAAACTATTCTATTTCGTCGATAACATTTTCTTTTAACCTATTATTGGTATTGATGCCGTTCACATCTCTAATGATTTAAATGCATGACGTCATATACTCTCAGGCTACTCTCTGAATGTATGAGGTTATGAATATTTATACATCATAGTTATCACTATTACAACTAACATATATGAAGGCAACACCGAAAGTTTTTGGAATATAAAAAATGGAACCAACTAGCAAATTTATAATTTGTTTATAATTTTTCATAATAGTCTCCGTAGCATTCTATTTATAGATTTTTTTCTATGGAACTATTAAGAGAAAGACGGCCTTCTCTTCCTTGGTCGTCTCTTACGTGACATATTTGAAAGTAGTTGCCGCTTCATTGGCGTCTAGAAATCGTATTCCAGGCAGTATATATTTTACTCTTAGGCATAAAAAGACATCGCATAGTGAAATTAGGAACTGTATAGCGAATGACTCATAATTTCTACACCCTACGTAGTCAAATAGTCAGTTGCTCGACTGGCTGAGTGTGCAAAGGCTGTTGTTGAAGGAGGATTTTTCTCTCAAACTTTACAATACAATAGACCGACAAATACTGGTATACTAGCCTGCTTCTCTTTTTTTTCATAAAACTCGTTCAATGATCGTGGGGACAATCTTTTCTCCAGCAATTGGTCCTTTTTTCACCTTTTAAACAATTCTTCAGAAGGAACCAACTACGCAGACTATTTCTTGATTTCGAGATCGCAACACTATATCAAGCCGTCATCACCCATGACGATGTCGAATACAGCATTTAAATAAGCTTCGTTGAATTTTGGTAACATTGTGCGACACCAATCGACACAATGGTATTTTTGAGATCCGATCAAATATCAACCCCTCTTTACATCTAAATATCCATCGAAAATTTTCTGTATTTACCAATATGCTTATAGGTCAACCTTTATATACTGATATTATCTACAATTATAGCCATTAAAGAACGTCTCTCACACAGGTTATCAATGAAATTATAGTTAGACCAATGATAAACAGCAGTACGGAATGGGTCTTCACAATAAAACGCCACTTGAAATCCATATTAATACCATGAGGAAATTACATTGATACCATGAGGAAAGTCATAATATATCATCGAATTTCTCGTGTTAAATTCATCTTTACTTATATATTCCAAATTAGTGTAAACAAATGCACGTAAGGTTTACCAAAGAAATTTTCCAAGGTTAACCGATTTTCAAAATTTGAAGATATTTATTTATTAGCATTATTGCAAATGGCCAGCTCTAATAACTTTCAGTATTATCATCTCAATTTTGGGTAGTAAATATAATAATATGCTGTGCTAGAAAATTGGGCACATTATGAAGTGAAAGAACGCCACGTCGACATGTAAATTGAATATGTGGCTTCGTTATTGTTCCTAATCTTACCTCAATAAGAGTTGATATCCTTTATTCGTTATTTTTAACTTTTCTATATGAAATTCAATGAGGAAACTTTATCATAAACCTATGTCCCATTTATTTTTTTTTCCCAAAAACTATTTCCATTGATCAGTTCACCAGAAAATAAGACATTTGTTTAATTAATTATTAAATTAGAGTGAAACAATTACTATATTTAACATAGAAACCGTAGAGAAGATGTCATTACAAAATTATGTACAATATGATTTCTAAATTATACAACACAATTTTATTAATTTTATTTATTATAAATTGTATAAAATACATAATCCTTATTTCATCGTGCTAATTTAAAAAAAAATAGTTTTAAAGAAAATTTAATTTTACATTTTCGAAAATAAGAAAAGAATTTAAATAAACTATTATCATTTAAGGTTTTAAAATAATTACTAAATATTTTCTCCACGTAATTGAATTAATTTATATAAGCAGCAACCTGACATTTAAAACCACATCAATTTCAATAAACATAAAATTTAAATTAAAAGTATGTACAAAACATTTACTAACATCATTACTCTCGTGCATTTCCCTTCCTAACGGGATTACAGGTATGACGAAAGAAATATTATTTATTATATTTACTCTACATGCACGTTAAAGGAAAACGAAATAAATAAGTATATTTTAGATAAATAGTTATAATATACAATAAAAGAAATAATAACAAATTATTAAATATATTCACTTCACTTTCAATCGATGTGTATAGTTCATAAACTCATGTTTTATTAGTAATAATTCATTTCTTTTGTCATAAATTAAATATCATCTTTTTTTGGAGAACTGAATAATAAATTGAAAATATATTAAAAATTGAAGATTTTATAATTTGTTCGGCATATTGTAGTAAATAAATAATAAAACATGTCATATTACCTTTACAAAAATGAATATTTTATAAAGTGATTTTACTTCCAAATAATGGGATATTGAGAAACTTATTTTGATGTTACATTAAGTTAAAGAAACGAAGTGTTATATCTCACAATACTAATAGCTATTCAGGTAAGCTACGTGTGGATTTTCTTCTCGGTATTCTTCCGGCTTCGGTTTCGGGACGTAAGGATTTTTAGCTGGATCGGCGTTCAACCTAGTTTTAATGAAACATGTTTCAAATTATTATTATAAAGAACGGATATTTGTGAATTTTGATGTAGTAAAATTCTTCAGATAAACATTACGTAAAAGTTTAACGCTTCTTATTCATCGTAACAACAAACATAATTAACAAATAATTTTATTCCTTTTTTATATATTTAAAAATATACGACTATCAAGATTAAAGGGTTTTAACATCACCAACATAGCTATCTTTCAAATAATTTACATTTGCAATTAACACATGATGGATAAAGACGAAAAAAATGTTTAAACATGACATCCACATTCTTAAGGGGCAAAATCTGAAACGGCGATTGAACCTAAAAAGGAAACTTTTGGTGCTTTTACTCTAAAATAATGTGCATATTGTGATACAAAAGCTTTAGGATTAGGATTACAATTTAAAAAAATATTTGACCATAAAATAAAGACCCATAATCAGGAAAGTAACCATGTACTAAAATCCCATGTGATAAATAAATCACGTAAATTTTACAATAAATGGTTGATCGAGTATTAGTTTTTAGTATAAATACTCAAACAAAAATGTGCCATCAGTTAAGAAGAAACCAAGTTACGCTTTTTTATCCCAGCTATCAATGTCGACTTTTAAATGTGGTTTCCAATCCAAGTTCACATTATACTTTAGGAAATGGTAAATACTTTCAAAAATATATTCATGTTGATACCACTAAGAGTATGACGGTGCAAATTATATACCTACTGTGATCCAATTTCGATTAAAGTGATTTGAGTGTTAAGTATAAAGGTGGTCCGATTATGGATCATATATTGAAACTGTTTAAGTAATAAACAAGGCATTAGGATTCAATATAGCTGTAACAAAATTAGAAACACTGAACACTTTATTAATGTCAATGTCAAAGATGTTGGCACAAACCAATTATTTGCGTATTAAATGAGTTAAGATTGAAGAACCTACTTGTAGTGAGCCAGTGCTTGCCCACAATCAACATTGTACCACCAGTCGCAAGCAAACTTTTCCTGATCGAAGAGCGTCCCGTTGGTACAGAGAAAGGAAGCGCCTTGTTCACCCTCGCGCCCATCGTGACACACGTGATACGCCTACAATTTAATCGTGGTTATTATGCTTATTATATTGTAAAAAGATGGAAATTAAAATATATAAAACAGTGTTCTCTTCAATAATAAAGGGAACGCTATAGTGCCGGGACAATTTCTCTCAATATTTAATGGAATTTCGTTAGCATACCTACTGCTAAGAAATAAATAGTTTCATTAGTTCAATATCGTTTTAAAAAAGCTAGTATTAAACAGTAAAATATATAGCAGGTAATTAAAAAATTACCTCATTCATATCCCGCAACACAAAACAATCAGACAAATACTTCAAAACTTAGTTGAAGCAACAGTTTGTAAGTAATCCTGGTTAAATATGGAATATCTTTCATTTTTACTGTAAGCGAAACAAAATTTCTTAATGGTGTAATTTTTCCTTTAAGAAAAACTTATTTTTTAATATGTTGCCCCGCTGTGGACATTTCATATGCAGCAAAATATTTCCTTTGCGATATAGTAAATATTATACATTTAGGAAAAAATGTTAAGAAATTATTTTCATCAAATATAGCTATTCTCAAATTTATATTAACGTTACCAAATATCACGACAAATTTATATGCATTTTTTATTGTCAAATTTAAAGTTAATTTTAAAAAATAGTAAATAATTAAAAAGTACATAAACAAGATATTTTAAACATGAAGACCAACAGATAAAAACCGAACGCCCCAAATGTAATTATTTTGATGACATAAGTAGATAAAACCCATCTAATTTTAGAAATAAACAACTTTTAATAGAAAGTTTAGAAAGACAATAACTTCCTTAAAATATTATATAAGTTTTTTTAATTTTTTTAAATATAACGTATGTGCATATACTACTACGCTACAGTTCAGAATTGTTAACCGATTTTGGAGATTCGGTTTTAAATCGCTTGGTACTAAAGAAAAAAGAACCCCAAAATCGGGCATTATTTTTTATAGCGTAAAATTTACAGAATGGTATAATTTTTATAAACAATATCTACAAAATCTTTATTATTTTGTCTTCGGTCTTTTCATTCTCCTTTTTCTGTAGACATTCTTGCCCATGGTCTCTGCTCCCTACATTTTTACTTCTTACACTTTTTAACTTTATTAACTTTTTTACTAAGTATACTAGTATACCTAATAAAAAACCTAATACAAATAAATGATCATCATTTTTCATTTATTTTTGCCTGATTGTTTATATTCCGTTAAAATGAACTAAGGTAAACTTATCGTATCACTAATATTTGTATAAAAAAATGAGAAAAAAATATTCAATACTAAAAAAATATTGACAAAAGGAAAAAAAACCACGAAGGAGAAAAGAAACTTTTGGTTTTATCGAGTATTTTTAATATTTCGTTTCTTCAATTTCTTTCTCATCAGCCGGTCATTGAGTGAGAAGCACCTTTGCTATGTCCACTACAAAGAATATGAACCGTAAGTTTTCGCCGTTCTTCTAAGTAAATTACACATTAAATAAACATTATTTAATATGATTCATTAATTTTACTTTTTCCTTTCTTTTTCAGCTCTGAAAAAAACAATCTCATTTCTGTCAATTAGATGATATTTTATATTTTTATACTAGCGTCTCACTTTTTCTTTCTCCTTACTCTACTTTTAAAACTATTCCCGATATAAGGCTTCACCATTTTTTAACCAAAAATCTGTATTGGCCATGTTAAGTCAAATAAACATGACCACAATGTTAATTTTTAAAATTTCAGTTTCACGCTATTTTATTTGAACAAATCATTAATCTTACCTTAAAATCACTCTCTTTTTGAAAGTGCTTAGATTACGATGTTAGACAAATATCAAATATCATCAATATAATTCGGCTTTGGTTAGTTGAGGAAAATTTAAGAAAATATTTTGTATATATAATTGTGTAAATTATCGTTTCTGGAATTATTAAATTATTTAAATCTGATACAAACTGCAAAATTTAACTTCATCTAATCTTTTTTTTGACTTCATCATCAACTTTTTTTATTAGTTCCTGAATTTATCTATACATATACGAATACAAACATAAACCATCCAGAATATTTGTTTATTAATTAATAAACAAAAATTATAGAGTATAAATCAATAATAAAAACTATCTAACCTCTTAAGATCACTTTTCCACGTCCATCGACGATATCTATACGACCACCGTTACTTCTGCCACGTCTCACAATATATTTTCATGAATTCTAATAAATAGGCCCTTTAAGGAATCGAATCGACAAAGTTTGCTATGCACATTTCTCCTTAGATTTGAATCAAATGTTCGTCAAATTTGATTCGATACACGTTAAGTTTATGATGAACTTAAAAACATCCAAATACTTAAAAAACATACGTTTAAAATTGTGGTCCCACCCTATAACCTCTTACAAATTGGTCAATTACCCCCCTTTGTACTATTGGTTCTTCAATGACGCTCGCACTCACTCAGCCCCCTCCTCACACCATCACAGAAATAATGCATACTAATAGCACCTCACGCCTGTTTTCGTTTAATCTGCACTTTTCATAATGGGAAGCATGACTGGACGACTGTTCACCGTCATCATGAATATCACCCTCTTCAAATACTTCAATTTAATATTAGAAACAAGCATGACATAGTAAAACTTTTGATGAAATTTTTTTTCAAGTTCAGTCTCTACATTCTAACAGGTTTATAAAGTTATTGCTTCAATACACTGCCTGTTTGCTCCAAAACACAATGCGTTATGCAGAATCTTGAATTGAAAAGGAACCA
Organism: Druceiella hillmani; assembly: GCA_039881145.1. Classification (NCBI taxonomy): domain Eukaryota; kingdom Metazoa; phylum Arthropoda; class Insecta; order Lepidoptera; family Hepialidae; genus Druceiella; species Druceiella hillmani. Next base: position 49,604,330 of record JAYKKI010000002.1, on the reverse strand, counting down.
CGCTGACAATAATTAGTGTTGCAGTTTAAATGCAGCAACAGACCAATAGTTTTTAATAAATAGTGAAAATTTAGTGGGGTTATAATTTTGTATTAAAAAGATAAAAATTGATATTCGAAACTCCCGTGGATCTTTGAAAAATCACGTCTTGCATAGTACTATGCATTCATTTCAATAACTAAGACGTAATGACATTATATAAGACGTAGTGATATGGAGCTTTAACAAAATATTTAATGATTATTCCTCTAGGAAACATATTACTTCAACTTCTTATCGCATCCAAATCGGTCATGGACTACTTTAATTCTTACTACATTAATACTTTGATTCTATCGACATCGTCGGGTATTATATAATGATTGTCGCATGTCAGAAATGACATAGTGTTTTTGCCTAATGATAATAGTTGCATTGTTCTTTACCTTACCCTTCTATTTTCTACAGTAACAGTTATTTCATGATTTAATTTGCTTATTCTGTGTTATTTCGATCCTTAATTGCATACGAATGTAAAGCATGATTTTATACCAATTATTAAATGTTCTGCTAAGTATATACAAATACGTGCCAACTATAAGCACAGTTTATGAATTATGGTTGAATCTCCACAGTCCGACGCTTTATCAATCAAGCAAATTCGATAGTTTGGCACTTGCCAAACCACAGACACTTTTATGTCACCGCTTGTCTATCTGCGAGAATGACATTAAAATATTTATGTAGAAAGTGAACTTAATTTAATATAATAAAGATTAATATTTGACTTATTTATTATTGCGCTTGGAAAATTATTAGAAACAATTAATAAAAGGCATGGAAAAATATATCGCAGCTTTTTTACTTACCTGTAAGGAAAACGTATTTGGCTATTTTTGCCGTTTAGAAACATGTAACAAGTGATAAAATCACAGAAAATAAGAAAAGTATTATTAATGATATTCTCTAATATGAAACGTTTCATGTCACATTACTCGCACAATTAACGAAACAAGCGAAGAGCACCATACTCGCAATAATTAAAAATATACCATTAAATTAGAATCATACCCGCAACGCGAATGAACACATTTTCATCCCCAAAAGGAACCCCCATGGTTATCCTCAAATGAGCTCGATTGCATGAGATATGAATTGGAGAGGAGCTCGTATATGTAGCACTCGTTTGCCACGAGAAAATTTTGACAATAAAACGCGTAACCGCGAAGTGGGTCCCGAGTGAACCATTTCATACGCGGCAATGCGCTACAACTTTACAAGTAAAATACTTAAAACTTTTATACGGTTCTAGAAAAACTGTTTGAGGAAAAATTTTGAACTTCATTCAACCGATGAACGCAGTATCTCGCATCTAATGGACTCGTGAGCGTGTCACGCTTTCATTTCCAGTTTTGTTATATTCTTCACCTAGTTAGATAAGTAGTTAGATTAGATAGCAGATAAGCCTAACCTTTGTTAAATGTGAGCTTACCTTTTTTTTCTTAAACACCAAGCTAAATTTTTGGTAATGTTTGAAGCTACCTGCTTCAATTTACATAAGACAATTATGCTCGTGAGTGAGCCGAATTAAGTGAAATTGTGTACTTTCAAGAGTGTTAATCGAATTATGTATTGTGACGCTAAATTAATTGAAATTGTGTATTTTCAACTACCAAATTGACACTTTATCCTGAGAATCGCTTTCATCTAAGGATAAAATTTAAAATATCGATGACTTATTCAGTTAACAGAATGTGGAATGCACCAAACATTAGTTTATTTATGTTGTTAATACATTTTTTTACAAATAACATTTCATATCAATTGCAAATATGTATAGTTGTCTATGGCAATTTAGAAAATACATTTGGTGTAACGGAAATTTCACGGGTCAAACATTTATTGTATCGAAAAGTAAATATCTTGATCTGAGTTTAATAAGGCATTAATATGCAATTTAAGAAGAAAATGTGAAGTCTGTCTATACAATTCCACTAAGACTCAGTCTATAGGCCGCACCAAGATTTTAAGGTATTTAAATTGTCCTACCTGTAATTAAATATTACTATAATGTCCTATCCCTTAACTCCTAAATAAATGTGAATCTTCGCTGAACATGGAAACAAATGATTTCAGTTTTCAAGTTTTCACTTTCACATGCTGAAAAATTCCCAATCAAATTTTCACTGAAAATAAAAAATGTCAATTTTGTACTATAAATAGTGCAATCAATTTATTATTTTATTGTTTACCATGTAGATCACGTTTAAAAAAATATATAAATACTAGACTTACCTGACAACCAGTCTCTACGTTAGCATACATGCCGGGGTGTACGGGCACATCTGCACACGAGAAATGCGTGGCGGGTACGGTATGGTAAATGGGGTAGTCAACCCCGGGCACCCCTGGGACATTTTTGAGGTCCTGAGGTTTTTCGTGCTCACGAAGAGGACGCGCGTGCACCTGAGGTTCACTCGAAAAGACCACAGGATATTGCTGTGGAATGCGATTAGCTGTTAAGTTATTATACTGACTCACGTTTAAAAGATTTATAATTTCGAATTTATGCTTCTTCGTACGTATACAGACGCCAAAGATAAATTGAATAATGAAACGCTGAACGATGTCATTAATGAGTCGTATCTGCTGCACCAATGAGCCGTAATCACCGTCAATATAAATATAGTTTTAAATATGTTAGTTGATGAGGGTATAGTACTTGGTATTGGAGGAAAGGTTTTTCCTTACAGTGCGTCAATTTCGCTGAAATAAAAAATACTCCTCCCTTTTAACTGTAGCTCAATTTAATTTTGTATACATATATCCTAAGATTTGTAGTGTTAATAACTCAATATTTATTTAATGTCTTGAATTTTATTGAAGAAATTTATATTTTATCAACAACTTTTTATTATTGCGAATCAATATCTGAATTAAGTTAGTCCTTTCTTTTAAATAACATCATTCATATATAAGTTCTTATTTTCCGATAAAATTAAAGTGATAAGATATAGAATATACATAAGAGCACTATACCCCATATCGCTTACATACCGAAACGGTTTCAGGCATCATAAGAGAGTCTCGCTTTTATGGCGGATACGATATGAAAAATGTTAATCCACACCGCTATTGTTGATACATTTTTTGATATAAAATATGTCTTATCCCTCGGCAACAGAAGTTGCAGCTAGATTATATTTTTACGTAGTTATTATATAATGCACTTTGCATTATTTCAAAACCGGTTCATAGATTGGTGTACCTATAATGTACGTTGCATTATTTCAAAACCGATGTTACTGTAGTAACTACATATTTGAAGCCTATTAAATTAAAAATTCTCTACAAGAACTACGTTTAAACACTGTTTTCTCCTATATTAAAATATTACTGAAAATTTAGTTTTATAACCGATTTTTTAAAGTATTAGTCATTATATTATAATTATAAAATGGCACGAAAACTGTATAATGTTAATTGATATGTAATGTAAATTTAAATAAATTGTTTACTATTTAATTTGATCATTTCTATTAAAAAAATGTTCACCTTATATTTATAGAATTTCTGTTTTAAAGTAATTCCGAGGCAGCTTAATAAATTAATAATAACTAAAGTTACAATTAGATAACACGAAATAATATTGAAAGTTCTTGAAATTAGTCACTTCATCACTTAGTCCCACTGTGACCTTAGTAACCGAAAATAAGATCCGTTTAGAATGATTTAAGAGAAGATCCTAACTAACTAAAACTTTTGACCAGAAAATATTGCAAGATAGTAATTGAAAGCTGGGTTTTACAGATAACGAAAGTAGTTTCAGAGAATAGATTATTACATAAGTGGAATAAAGAGGTAATCTACAGATATGCTTTAACACAGATATTTCCAAAAACTTTGGTAAAGAAAGAAAGTAAAAAAAAATATTTCCATATTTTCTTGAAATATCCGGTCACTACATTAATCTTTATGTAAATTGCTCTTACACGACGTAAATATCATTTAACTTTTTTGGATATCATTCGAAAAAACGCCTACGGCTAGATAAAGATATGCCACTTTGAATATCACTAAGGCCGTTCTTGACAACTCACGTTTTTTTACTTCCAAAAGTTAAGGATAATTTTCAAAATCATTTGTTTTTTAAGAGCAAAGGAAGCTGTAACTCATTTCCTAAGGAAAAACGATAAAACACTCACGAAGTTTATACTTATTTTTTTTAGAGAAATTAATAGTTTCGGTGTTATTCTGGTATAATGCAATCTTAGGAAATATACCAATTTTAGTATTAAACTATTCCAAAAATTGTTTTATTTAATTGTTAAATTTAATAGATGATCGAGTTGTGGTTGTTAATAGCCGAAACGATAATGTGTATAATATACTGTTTTATAGTTATAATAATTTTTAATTGCCGTTACATTTCAAACTTAGCTTCAAGTGTAATCAATATTTATTGTAATAATATCCATATGTGTTTGAGTATCCATAAATTTTTAGTTGCAATAAACATATTTTTAGAGTTCTGTACCTCAAAAGGAAAAACCGAAACCTTACAATATGGCTTAAGTATCTGCTCGTCTATCCATCCTAAACCCGCGACCCCGTAAACTCTCATATGCTTGGCACTCAAAAATACTTAAACAGAATTTTAAAACATGATATATTTATTTTTATATGAAGTAATCAATTTGTGTTTAATCTCATAAATCTTATAATGTCAATTGAAAGATCAAGTTATAATTAATCGAAAATTAAGACTTATATGTGAGAGAGCCCGAGAAATATTTTCGAAAAAGTTTACAAAAATATGTCCCCTCCTCCTATTCTAAACATCTGATAAAACCAAAGTTGTAAAATATTGAAAGTAGCAATGATTCTGAATCTCTATAATTTTTAAAAAATTCGCAATATTTTTAAACATGTGAAAGAAAATGTATATTTTCTTCTGTAATATAATATATATTAATATTAATATTTGTAAACTTTGTTCTGTAATATATAATAATATTAACATTTGTAAATAATTTTAACAGAAATGCTATGTACACTTACAGCACAACAGGTTTTTTTTTACTACATGCAATATTTTTTGAAATGTTACTTTCATGTGACTCAAAAAATCTATCGATTTCTTTCTGCATCCATTATCTTTGAAACTTAAATTTAACTTATAGATGGATAGACAACATCTTACTTTTCCCACTTGAAAAGAGATAAAATATAGATCAATTTTAACTCTTGTTTGAAAAAATATATCTGAAACTAGCTTCAGTACTTTTTGCTTTTTATATTTTTCTTTAATCATCTTTTGTCTGTGACTAAATCTTTTCTAATTAGACATATATGAATCTAACTCCAGGTTATATTAATCTTATTTAAAATTATCTGCTTGCACACTCACTGATGAATTTGTTTCCTTATACAAAGACGCATATTTTTGTCTTTCCGCAGATATAATTAATTTATTATTCAATTATAGGTTTATAAAATAATACCGAATCATTTCATTAATTATATCTCTTTTTGTTACTTAGTTATCCTCTTTTTAATGACCTTATTTGCATAACTTCTACCATTACTTTCTCTCTTATTACTACTTAATCTATTTATCGGAGTACGTACCTAAATATTTTGGATATTACATACAAACGGATTTATATACAATCCTTATCTGTTTTAAAAATTCTTAATTTAATGTCACTCTTTTCTATCATTCACTTTTTATATTAGGATGTGGATTTCTATAAATTCTGCAATTTATATTTAATTTTGGAATTTACAAAACAATGACTGGTTCGTTGATTGATTTTCATTGTTCGACACAAAAAGAGCTTATCCGATTGGCACGAACTTTTTACTACCATATAACTTATAGTATACATATTATCCAGATGGACGTAAAGTGTATAATATCTCTTTATGATAGACATAATGATTTAAATGAAGGAAATCAAGTGGATCGAGTCATTTTCGAGTTAAACTTTCAAACAGTTACAGCTGCATTGAAATGATTCACGAATATATGTATTTTTGTATTTAACATACTAAAGAGTATTAATTACATTAAAATATTGTTTGAAAGAACTGTACATAACCATCAAATCTGTTACAAGCATCGACGCGATCACGATAAGCCATAAAGTTCTGTATCAACTGAACCATAGACTAATAACTAAACCGGTGAGAATACCATTAATAAATTAACCGTATACAAACATAATATATAATTCTTTTTTTGTAGGCAAATCTGGAACGGGCAGATAATTCCTTAATTATGTACTATTTTTTAAATGAATCTTATTAAACTTTTATAATTATAATGAAAAACAGGGTTAAACTTAGATATTAAACTTAGATTTAAAAAATAATTGTGCCATCAATTAATTATGGAAATATTACTATCGTTGCTACTAGCGAACTATTTTTATCACTATGTATTTCAACCAATAAAAAAACTTCACTGTGATATAAATTGCATAAAAGTACTCAATGAACGACACACTACGTCGCTTATTTCATGAATATTTAGTTTACATTTACAAACAAAACCAAGTCAAATCAAGTGTCGCTCTATTTTAAAACAGGTACAAAAAATGTTGGCGCTCGCAAGATTGTAGTTATTGTTCTACACTTCTATGTTTATGCCTTACTTTCTTTCAAAGAGTAAAGAAACTGAAATTATGAAACCTGTTGTTAAACGGCGGGCAGTTCTCTGTGGACATACATACATTGCGTATATATGTATGTATAAGCGACTAGAATTCGCTCGAATATGAAAGGAGTTCAGCACACGGGCATTACGCGAGCGTGCGTTGCGCAAGTGGTGTCGTTGCGTGCGTCGCGCCCGACCAGAGACGCCGACACTCTCGTGCGCAACGATAATATGCAACGATAACTCTCAGCTAAGTTGAGTATTTCCTTTTTTATCGTATATTTATTGCTTTGCTAATATCCACGTAATTAGACAATGGATTCACCAATGATGTTACAATAAAAAGAAATGTTATTAGCACTCTAAAAATGTCTTTGAAATGACAACATAAGTGCCTCGTCTTCAAAACAATCTATTTCCTACAGGTGTTTTTTTGACTCGTTAAATCTCTGTTGATATTTCACATATGAGAGCTACCTGCGGCCACCATTTTTGTTTTTTTCATCATAGGATAGCGTCATTTTAATATAAGGTCACTGAGATTTATGATTACATTTCAAATTTCTGTTTTTCCTATTACCTATTTATTTTTAAGCAGTACGGTGACGAATTGCAAAGTATTTTCTATTTTCAAATTAAATTATGTATCCATTTACTTTCAATTATAACTCGCTCATCGTTCACTATTATAATTAACAAAGAATTGTAGTATTTTCATATCGTTTCTTATAAATACTATCTCAGAGAAAGAATATATATTGGCATTAGATATTAGCATTAGATAAGCCCACTCTTACTAAGATATTAATTACTAAGTATATTAACTTCGAAGTATCTTAAGTTTATATTAAGATAGATATAATTATTATCTATTAATTATAAATACGGTATGCAGGCATGCATCCCATAGAGGAGGTATTTGCATTAATAATTAGGAGGTATTTGCCTTAATAATTAAAATATATAGTTTAAGTTCAAAGAGCTACATGGAAGCTCTATGAATTGTGTATTGTTACTTCTTTAACCCCCTGATACGTACGTGCCACTTTTTTATTTTAAGGAGAAATACGTGAAAAATTGTATTAAGTAGTGGTAAATTTTTATAATGATTATTTATAGCACATTACGTTGCCAGATTTTCCTGTTCAATAAATTAATCGTAATTTAACATCGATTTTGTGATGCAATATCCTACTGTTTGTGAGGCTGTTTCGCAATGTCTAATAATAAGCTAAGTAGGTCAAATGCGAACGTGAGAATTAAGTTGGAACATGTGTGCCGCAGTTCGAAGCATTTGTAGATCCGATACGGCCAGAACGGAAACCAGTTACTATCTACGTACATGATTGCGCAACTCGACGACCAATCTAAAGTGTGGCATTCGATCTTACATGTAGATATGGCCAAGTGATGTTGTTTATTTTTACTTGTTAGACAAATTGAACCAAAAAACGTTTTATATAAATGTCCTACGCCAACTTGCAAGGTCTGCTTTGTTATTTCATTTATATCTTCATTTATCGTATTAGTCGATTTCTTCATTTACTTATACATCAATTCTGCCATGCATTTTTTGCATGCAATCAATCTTAGATATACAATCTAAAAAATTCCTAATATTTCCATAATTTAAATGAATTATTTAAAAATTACTAGCTGAATTTTACTGAGACAATAATTATAGAAGGTAAGATTTAATCATATCTATCTGTATATTATCAAAAACCATGACATAAATAATAAGAGAGATTAAAAATCACACCATTATAAAGTACTTTAATTTCCTGTCAGCCAAATTTGAGATTAATATATTTGTAGCACGTTGTGTAACTTATTAGCCAACCAACACACATCAATAAAGTTGGTTGATCTCTCCTATTAACACACTAATAAAAGTCCTATTCTCTTAATACCATTTTCAATGCTTAAAGCACCTCCTTTGTTTAAGAGATTCTACAAGTCGACAGTGTGTAATATTTGAATTAGCTGAAAGAAATAAAGCGCCAAATCCATTTCAAATATATACAAAGAATGACGCACTTCATGGACGAATAAATTATCGTGAAATATTGCTTATTACTAAAGATACTTTATATTATTTTATTTCTGAAAGCATACATTATTTATTGTGTATTTCATTAACTTAATTATCCCATTAATAGAATTGCTAATTTCCAATACATTATACAGAAATGAATATAAAAATATATTACCTAAATATATATATATATATATATATATATATATATATATATATATATATATATATATATATACATATGTGTGTGTGTGTGTATATGTATCTTGACTACAAAAGTGGAAATAGATCATACTGAAATAAGATGCTCAATTCTGCAAACCGTGTCAATAACATGTACTTTACACTTATCGTACATAATATTAAGACTATGGGAACTCGCCTTCTGATTCCCTTAATAACGCCTTACGAAAACAGGATGCATTTTTATCATATGTACTTCACATATGATAAAAATGCATCCTGTTTTCTTTTTCAATAAATCAAATCCATTTCATTAGTTTGCTTAAAAAATTGTTTCATATTTTTTATTTAATCTTACAATGTCGAAAAAATATTTATTCATTTAGAATAACTTTCATAATTTTTTTTTATATAATGAAGGGAGGCAGAAAAAGCTAGAAACTTTACAAAATTTATTTGACAGCTTTTTTTTAAAAGCTTTTTAATATAAATGGAAGTTACCTCTTCCAGAAACAAATATATTTTCTAGAGCTTACATTTGATTGGCATAGTGAAATGAACTTTTTAAGCACGAGTTTTATTCGCTGGCTCCGTGGACACTTATGAACATATCGACTTTTAAGTGTATATGCTACTATAAAAAAATTTAGAATATTAATATTATTTTTAACAACATGAATTGATTGCTTAAGAGATATATCTTTCAAAATATCTTGAATAATGTTCAAAAACTATGAGATTAAAAATCATTGTGTAATATATTTTTCCGATAAACTTTAGCTTATATACTAATAATGCTGTTAAAAACAGCATTATATTACAATTTTGACTTACAAGCAGTTTCGGAGAGGTAACAAATTTTTCTAAACTATAACTAAAACTATTTTAACTATTTTACATAACTAACTTACATAAAATTCTAAGTAACTATTTTACATAAAATTCTAAGTAATCCTCATAACTCTCTTTTTCAACCAATGCTTCATTCGATATGTAAAATGTCTAAGTGAAATTCAATTCTTTCACTTTCTTTGTCCATAATTTGTCTTTTGGGTGGTAATTTATTAAATATATATATGGATTAATAAGCTTGTTAAATTTCGGCATCAAAGATTTTATAAGTAAATCCCCTGATAGATGGATGGATATGACAGATGGAGTTTCGTTTTTTTTCTATTTTAAATAACAATAAGTTTATGAAAAAGAAAAGAAAAATTGAAAGGTGAACTTTTATAATACGAATTAACTTGGCAAACTTCATTTGTAATATAATATTTGTATAATATAACACAACAAAAAATGAATGCCATTTTTATACCAATATTTACCAAAAAACTGTAACCATATACACATATAATTCTATTATATATTACAGAATTATTATTTCATCTCAAACGATTTTAATCACTACATTTTACGTGAGAAAAATATATTACGACTACTTATTTATAAATAACTAACACACCAACATTTATTTATTCACCCATATAATTATATTTACACAACTTTAAGTAAATAATAAACATAAAACTAACCTGAAGATAAGCTGCGTGGGACAGCAGCGCACAGAGCAAAGCACCAGACAGCGCCCGAAGTACAACCTTACCACTCTCGCCGCACATTTTGAGTGATTATGTTTTCTCGTCACAGCCATTTACCACTTCTACCTCTCCTACCATTTCGTAAACTCATAGTGGTAGTTGTAGTATCGGTTAAGTGACATTTTGTAGTAGTTGAGTACAGTTATAATAAATAGTAACCACTTCTAAGAGTAATTAAAAAAAACTTAAATATACTTCGCCAAAACGACCATCGACTGGATAATTCTATCTCCTTTCGAATATGCTTCTTTTTACCTTTTTACTAATATTTAATTTTGGTAATATTATATGTTAATATATATATATATATATATATATATATATATATATATATATATATATATATATATATGTATATATACATATATATATATATATATATATATATATATATATATATATATATATATATGCACGTATTATCTACTCTATATAAATATAAAACATACTACTTAACAGTTTAAGATTTAATTAATTTTGTTATAAACCATTAAAAAGTTAACGGTAGGATTGTACCCAAGTAATTACTACAAGCATTTACCTAGATCAATTTAATTCGACAATACCTTTATACATTAAGCACTCATCATGTATAATGTCACCTCGAACCACCAGCAGTATTTACTGGCATACCAGGGAGATGGCAAAGATTATCAATAACTAAGGTGAAAGTTTTTGTATTTAAATATATAGCGTAAAACAAAAAAGGAAGTACGAACATAGATAAAGAGAAAATCTGAGGAGCACATGCGGAAAAACTTTGAACGGAATAGTACATGTGAAATAAAAAAAAAAATGTTGCTAAAATGCTAGAACGATATTTATGAACAAATTACCGGTTCACTAAAAGAAAATATATTTAACAATTTAAGAAAGAAGTATAAACAATATAAGAAAGATAATGTAATGTGGCATAATTATGGGAAATTTCGTGTTTGTGAAAGAATGTAATGTCAAAATATTTCTGAGAGCCAAGATTTATTAGAGGAAATTGTATCAATCAAAAGTTATAATAAACTATCAGAGGAAATGTATATATCTATTCTTCACTTAGATCAACAGAGGATATTTGTACATAAATATAATGCAAATATGTAGAACTCCATTTCTCATTAATCTGTTATGCTTACCACTTCAGACATGTGGGAAAAAACAGAAAAAATCGTAACGTACATTATCATTTAATTTCATTTACACCAAAATAAAATACTCACATTATCATAAATATTAAAAATATAATTAAATTAGAAACGTGTTATTCAAAATAATGATCAAAAAACATTGTAATCAAATAGTAACATAAAACATTTAAGACCCACGGTTTGAAACGAATTCATATGAATCACTGAAAATGTTGCCCTGGTTGGTTTCAAGAGCATTTAAATGCTTTTGATATACATTTAATTAATGAAAAAACTGATATCAAAATCTTTGCTTTTAATTTTATAAATAATTGTATATAAATTTGCCAATACTTTTAGTACGTAAGTTGACAGAAATTTCAATATAACGAAAGACCTATTTTAGTACACCGAATAACTTCTTCTGAATTATACAAATATATAATATATTTACCTATTTTAGTACACCGAATAACTTCTTCTGAATTATACAAATATATAATATATTATATATAAAACTGTTTAGACACGTAGTAAAGATTAGAGATTAAAATTGCAATCAACTTAAAAAAATTAAATCGTAAATAATAGTAAATATGATCTCACAAGCTACCCTATAAGGGATTGGAAATTATGTTATGATTTTTAAAACTGATTTTAACATTATACTTAAAAAACATGATAAACCTCTAACACTATCACGACGTTCACAAATCCACCGCCGTCGCTACAAATACTAAAACGACTTAAGTCGGACAAAATGGTACGACATCGTTTGTCTCATTTAATATTTTTTAGCTCTAACCCGTGTGTAATTTACATGAACAAAACTCCCATTTTTTCGCAAAACGTGCAAAGCCTGTGTGTAAATTATAGTTACATATCGACGTAGCCAATTTTAACCATTTAATAAAACAAAAAACTATTTCATGTACAAATAAACAAATTTATCTCCATAAAACATTTTTTTTCTCATCGTTAAAAAAATGTTTCTTGTATAGCTTAAAGAAAAATATATGAAGTTTTTTTAAAGACCAACTCTGTTTATTTCTTAAAATAGAAAAACGATTTTAATTGAATATATCAAAATTTATAATTTTAAGTTAAATCTATTTTATCTGGAAGGAAGATTTAGAAATTAGCTAAATTTGAATAATTACAAAGGTACTATCTTCTGATAACAGTAAACTTTTGATTTACACCGCAAGCACTTTCAATGCATCACATCTCATTACACTCACTTAGTTTAGACAACTCTAATCTTTACTATGGTTTTGTTTTATTTTGTTAAAAATTTTGATGCAATTTGTTTAAATCAGCCACCGTCACTAACGTCATTGGAATAATGTATAAATCAACAGTTATGTTTTCAGTGAAGTGAAGCGTTTCATATAACTCTTTGCTCGTCGACAGTTTTTATAAATTCCATCGACTAAACAAAGGTACATTTTATTAAAGTTTTTGCTCGATCACTAGCATCCATTGAAACGAAACGAAGATAAGAATGTTCACTAAAGCATAATCGCGATTATTTTCACCTTCATCGCCAACAAAATAATTTTGATATCTTTAGAGTGAAATAATTAATATCTCAATGTACATAAGTATCTTTTCGTATAAGTATAAGTCTACAAAAAGTCTTTTGTATATCGGAATGAATGCAAAAAAATGGATGTATCTCATGACTGACCACTTTTTTATGAATACCCATAATCGTGTCTTTACTTAACAAGAACCGACTATGGTCGCACCTTGTTAATAAAAATAGTCGTTTTAATAGAAAAATATACCGAAAAAGAAAAAAATCACTAGAAATTTGTAATACGTTGAAATGTGATATATTCAAATGTGGACATAAATCAAGAATATTAAAAATATTAAGGCAATTTGAATATTTAATAGGATAAGGTTTCTAATACACTTTAATAGGAAATATATATAGAAAAATATATACATATAGAAGATGTATACACGAGAATAAAATTTTAAAATATGCAAAAAATACTTTTATATTTTATAGTAAGATACATTATGACCCGAAAAATAATTACGAAATATTATTTCTAAATAACCATAAAACTATATTTAAGTAAATTGTAATTTTCGACAACTACATTTAAGTATGTGCAAGTGAAGTGATCAAAATTATTATTTCGACAAATTTAAAATACATTCTATGCACTAACACAAATCTGCGAAGATTTTCTTGTATGTATGAATATATACTATACCTCGTAATATAAGTAAAGTATGTTTTGCAAACCTAGAAATACATATTTCTACTATAAGAACCAATATTAATAAATGTACATAAATAAAATCCCGTTTTCCAATAATAATTAAAGACGATACAAATGGAGAGCCGCCACAATAAGCACATAAGGTTTACTCTTAATTGTCTTAGTTACGAGGAAACCTTACACAATTCTGTACAAAGTCTCACCTGTGTGAATATCAGACAATATTGCACTCGTCAATAAACTGAGCAACTTACGCCCGAACGTGGCAACTTTCACGAACAGTGACCCCAATCACGCCTTGCTACTCTTACGACACAGCGGCCACTTGCCGTAACGACTAATATTTATCAGACATTTAGGGTTTACCTCGACGTAAACCAAAACTATAACATATAGTATACCTTTAGTTGGTTTATATGTAGAAACACGACTTGCTTCTACCTTGCAATTTCTTAACCATAGCAGAAAGATTTTCCATTCAACCAATGAGCGCAACACCGGGAATTACAAGAAAACAATTACATTAATTTTGCATTTGCGCAGTTTGTCGTAAATGACCGATTATTTTTAAAGATAATGAAATTAGTCGAAATTGAAATTAATTCACGTTAATATCACATAGAGGCTTAAATAAAATATAATACATACAGTCAATACATAATTTAGTTATTTTAATTAGTTCTTCAGCGAAACAAATAAAATATAAAAATTTAAAGCTAGACCTTTTAGTTTAAAATTTCGATACAATAACCAGTTAACTTTTGTACCTTTTGATTTTCGTCCACTTTACAAGTTTTTCGCTTAAGTTCATTTCTTCCAAAATATGAATCTTATTTTCAATCAATTTAAGGCCCTCAGTTTATTTTAAAATGTCCAAAGTGCCAGCACAGAATCCTCATCTTGTATATTCATTTTGTTATTACATTCCGGTTTAGTCGTCAAGTGCAAGGTCCTCAGCGTGCAGTTAAAGAAGTTGCTAACATATTTCCTGTCGACCTCAAATCGCAGATCAATGAATAAAATACGTACAACGTTGAGTGATGTGTTTGTGAATGTAATATGCAAAATATGTTTAAAAGATACAAGAACGAAACTGAGGATAATAAATTACTCAGAATATACACAACACAGGATAAAAATATATACTAATACCAAAACTGTTCTTGTTCATTTACTCCGCTAGATTCTTTATAAAACAATCTGAAAACCTATTTCAAAATCTAGACTTCTTATAAAAATAAACTTAACTGATTACAGCAAAGAATGCTCTACTAGTTTACGATTAATTGTAGACCAACTTTACAATTTGGTCTGTAAAAAGTTCGTAGAAAATACATACATGTGATTTGAATCAACTGCGAATTTAAATTGTATTTATTATATCAGTGAAAGATAAAGTAGGCAATGTAATTATTTATATACATGATAAGAAATAATATTAGTTAAATAGGCATCATGTTTTTATGCCTCTGTAAAGTAGAGCAGACAATATATTTACGTTGCGAAAATTGAATATTTGTAAATGTTTTAATAGAAATTTGATGTACTTTCGAATGTTAATTAAAGCCTAAATGTATACGGACTCCACGTACTTAAGAGGGTTTTTTATTGTCTAGTTAAAATATTTTAGCACATTTTTGAACAACAATCATTACCAAATAGATATTATACCTGATTGAAAAATATTTCTTCTCGAATGTTACGAAAAAGATAACACAAAAATAAAAGAACAGCTATTGTTGCTTACTACGATAGGCTATATCTCAGTAGATTTTTTATTAAAGAAAATATATATAATTATATTCAGTATGTAAAGAAAAGATATAAATCACTAGACACGCTTGTTCAACACCATGCAGGCCAATTTGTGCCATTATTTCTCTTTTTCAAAGGAAAAGCTAAGTGATGTAATAACTTTTATATATATAAAAAATATATTTTCCGTAAATATGTGTGAAATATAAACTTTATCCATGATGACATTTTTAATTTGTTTTGATTTTCTTTCAAGGATTTACGTTTAATTAAGTATCACTTTAAAAGACCTTAACCGATTCATGTAAAGTAATAGGCAATGTATATCGGATAGATATTTTTATCGATTTTCTTCTTAAAATTGTAATAAATAAAATATAAAGTGGCAAAATCAATTTAAAAACAATAATCTAAAATATTTCCGAAATTAGTGAGCAATGGAATATACCCCAATTTAAAAAAAAGTCAGTATCACAGGTCCAAAAGCAATACAACATTTCGTTCTCAATGCCGTTTTTAATTTCTTTTATGAAACGTTAAGACGGTAAGACAAACAAAAAATGAACGAAAGTGTCTTAAACTGTTGGCGAATAAAAAATAACGTTCCGTATAATTATGGATATCATCTTTTTTTCCTAAATATACCAGTAACGTTTTTAAATTTTCGCTTAATTTGTTAGATATTGTTATTTCCAATGTCATTTTCGTTGCAAAAACTCACTGTTTAACAATTTTTTTGTTTTAAATACACACAATCGATCACTACTCACTCTCAATTCCACTTACACCTTTTACGGCTTTAATATTATAACGTCACATGAAAGTTTCGCTCGCAATTTTCAATATTAATTAAGATGTAATAATGTATTTGACGATAAGGCGTGGATATGGTATACTCTACTATGTTTCGTTAAATTCTAAAGAGTTTAACAAAATTGTTATAAACCACATACACACATACGCACAGCTGGTTGGTTGAAGTTACACCAGTAAAATATTAGTTTTCGTTTTGCTCATTCTAATTAAATTACCTTATTATGTCTTGCAAACAAAATTGAAATATATGATTCCATCTTGCTTTTGTTTTGACAATGTGCGTATGTACTGAGTAGAAGCAATCTTTAACGAATTCACGTTCTGTTGCCGGAGCAATGAGACGAGCGCAACACAACGTAACGGCTTATTTCAGCAGAATGTATATACTGAGTATTCGAGAACGGATATTATTTATCTGAAACTCCCAATTAAGTTTACCCATGTCACATATATCTTCATGAAAAATTACTAAATGAGCACTATTGTAAACATTTATGTAGATATTAGAAACCAAACTCAACGATGACAATAATCTGAGGCTTGGAGAATCAATTAACCACCCGCCTTTTTAGTTCATTGAATCATCAAATACAGAATCAAAATTAGGCAATTAACGTTTATTTTAATAGTTTATCCGGGTATTTTTGTTAGTTTTTTTCGTTTACAGGTTGATCTACAGAGAACATACACTAAGAATATGACATATTTTCAATAATGCGGTAAAATACTGAAACCTAAAAGTTGACTTGAAAATTATTGGGATAAAATTTCATACTAAAAAATGCTTATTAGACATTTACGATGCACTTTAAATAAAAATGTTAAAATAAAGAAAATTTCTTTACATTGAATAGAATAACCACTTTCAGAAAAATACTTTGCATTGAAATGTCTGAATTGCCGTAGTTATCATCGTATCACAAACATATCCTTTGTGATACAAGTCAACAGTGTTTTATACCACAAATCTTTACTAATTTGTATATACGGAACTAATATTAGGCTTAACTTCGATTTCATATATCAAGTGTATTTCAAATACTTAAAGTTTATTATTACTGATCATGCACTGGTTCACACTATCCAGAATAAAATGAGAGGCAATGCAAAAATTTAAGAAGTTAATGTCAAAATAACAGCGCGCTTTCTCGATCGACTTGTCCATTAAATGAGATTTACAAGTGGCATTGAAAGTACGTCTCTTACGTAACAAAAAAATTAGACCTCGATGAATAAATCCAGAAGAGTGAGTAAGAAATCCAGGTCATTCTAAATCAATGCATGTTTTTGAGAAAAATAAATAGTAGGTATAGAAGTGAAAATGGTCCATATTGAAGTTAGGAAAGAGTGGTTACAATAACTTAAGATTTATTACATTACCAACACGCCAAATTTTTTTCACTTTGGAAACAAGATCCTTTTTAAAGTCGATCATAAATATAGTGTAAAGAGAGGAAGGTAAAAAGGTATAAATAAAACTTTGCAAATCATCCACTTGTAAATTACCATGGAAAAATATTTAATGGAAGATTTATTTTATAAATGGATAATTCAACAGAAGTATCTTTCATAGTAACATTTGATTGACGGGGAGTTGTTTTGCAATGGGTAAATCATTTCGAGTAAGTATTGAAATGTTTTAATATCCAAGGCATCATATTCTTATAATATTTACCTTTTATATTAAAGGTTACCTTTTTTGTATCAACAAACTTACTTCGCTATATTTTCTGATATAAATAAATACTACACAGAAAAATACGGCATGAACAGTCACAAAAAAAAGCATCACTTCTATCCTCCCTTACGTTACTAATGCTAATAAACATATGGAACACGTTAGACAAGGTTGTTGTGGCTCTCCAGAGAGCCACTTACCTACCAACGGGTCTAAAATGCAATAAAGGCAAGCTTTATCAAAAATGTTTTCCCAAAATTTCATCAAACTCTTTTCCGCTGGTGACAAAATTGATACTTCAATGAAATTGACAATTATTACGTACCTTTTAGAGTAATTTGATAAGGGGCAGCTTTTCAACCCGCATCCTTCGTCAACGTCGCATCATGGTCCGCACTTCGCGTGCGATTTATCATTTTTTATGTCAAAGTAAAATTTAATTACAAAATTCAATGAGTTTTAGCAAATGTTACTATATATTGTGGGATATGATTGTAACATTTTCGCCAGTAACTTTTTTAATGGGATTTTTTGATTGTGAATTTTAACGTTAATTTTAGTTTGTTTTGCTTTTAATGCTAGAATAATTCAAACACAATGTGTTTTTCTATTATTAATAAACAACAAATATATTTTATATATTACAAATATATTATTAATATACATGATAGATCTATTACATTTTCATATGTATCATAAAACGTTCAATCTGTATGTCTTTATTTCTACTAATATTGTAAAACTCTTATTTTTATAGAGTTTTCTTATTTTTCCTATAATTATAGATTATCTTTAACCATAATAAATAAAAGGTGCTAAATGTGAGAGAAGTAAATTACCTATTACCCATTAGTTATATAACTATTTTTTCAAATAAATAGTTAAGAAACCCATATATCAATTAGTTAAATAACATTTTTTTTAAATTAATAGTTAAAAAAGAAAATTACTTGTAAGAAAACTACTTATATATTTAATGCCTATATAGTTCACATAATGCGAGCCTTAAAAACATATTTGTACGTATCGACATTCTTTACTTAATCAAACCATAACAAAAGAACCGACTAAAATTAAATTTTTCACAGAGGTAGGTTTTAGATATAAAAAAACCAATCATGTTATTGGCAATAAAGCTAAGCAATAATTATTATCCCAGGGTCGTAAATATAAAAAAACAGAACCATTGTAATATTACTCACGTATCTATCCGTATGTATGTCTATTACAATACTTACCTACAAGTTATTCACAGGAAGTTCGACGTAAAAAAATGAAATTCTGCTTAGAGAAAAGACATATTAATCAGCATATATCAATAGATAACATTCAAAAATATTTACATACAAATTTTAGAATGAAATATTCTAAAAACTATCTAAAAAAATTTTTTTTTAAATGTTCAGCATCATATCTCCGGAGATATGGAATTAACTTAAAATCATCTAATAAGTTTCTAGTAACTTATTTATAGTTTATAAGAAAACTGTAGTAATGATTCTAGATCTCACAGACAGCGGATAGTATTATTTAATTATCCTGAATCATACCCACATTGACAATTAAATAGTGGGTAATTCATAAACGTCAAGTTAGCAGCTATAATTGCAAATCTATTTTTAGGTGATGAATATGCACAAATCGAATGATGAACCCTAATTACAAACGATTTAATAGAAAACAATTTAATAAAAATAGAGGCTTTTGCACAGAAATAACTTTTAAAAGAGTTCTAGAAAAATACCAACTTAATCTTGCCAAAAGATTATTTAAATCTATTATACCGAGGAATACAAAACCATATAAGGGTGAGATCATCGACTAAGGATCAGTCACAGTATTAAGCAACTAACACCAATCATGAAATACCATTCCCTATGTACACGACGATACATTTATATAAATTTTCAAGTCACGCACATTCTATGACACTTTATTATATTCGTTAATACTTTGTAGATAACAAAACCAATTAAATTCCACAAATTTACATACAAACAAAAAAATTCCGAACAAAAATAAGTCATGATATTATAATGCATTGCATGGTCTGTATCATAAAAGTAATTTAAGATTAATGAGTTACTTTCGTGATAAGGAACATTTTTACACCAGTTTTTACTGAAAATATACAAAAAATTAAAAAAGAAGTAAAAAAGATTTATACCAGCAACGGAATGACTGCGATTTAACATTCAACTTGTACTTGACATAAATCCAGTTAATTTTGAGATAAGTAGGTAATTCTTCCGCCACCATTTGCAAATGAACCGTGGCACCTCCGAAAATACAATAGCATGGATTTACTGTCGTGAGAATTTACGGATATTCGGACTATTGTGACATTAAATTATAATCCTGATTTCAAAGAAATAACAGAACAAGAAATAGATAATACCTAGCCAAAACAATTGACGGATATGATTTTACAGATTTTCTTTAACAAATAATAAAAAAAAATGTAAGAATGGACATCTCTGATTTAAGAAAGCGATTTTTACACACATTATTTTATTTATACGGCTGAAATCAAATTGTTCGAGGACGAAGACCAAACTGCTTCAAAATCAATATTTTTTTGAAATGATAGTCATTAGCAAATATTTGGTTGTAACTCAACTGTGAATAACCAGGCATTATTGCTGCCATATTATGTAAAAAGTGAATGGCTAAAAATATTTAATATAAGCCAATGCAATTACAGTTCCAAAAAATGAAGTAGAAACGTTAATAACCGGATGCAAAATGAAAAGTAAGGACGGGAGGTTTGAACATTTATGTGGCTATAATTGCACCAAGCAATATCAGACTACTTCATTTTGAATTACATTTATAGAACAAAGAATGCTTCATGAAGACAGGAACTTTGCTGTAGTTATAATTATTCCAATATCACATATCGTTTCGCATCAAAATAATCCCATGACATGGCGAGGGAATAAACACCCATACATACAATCAGCACAAATTGTTACATATATATGAAACAAATACTGTTACAATTAAATAAAAAATGTACAATAACGAATTTCTTTTTTAATGTGGTACTAATGCACTATAACTCCCAAGTGTGTTTGGAAGGTACCAAATCACATTGGTTGATAATGAATGGCATGGTGATATTGCCCAGAGAATGATTTTTGAAAAATATTGCTGATGACTCTAAGAGATACTCTCTCACAAATCAGTGGGGGTAAAAAAGTTTCACCTAAAATAAATATGATACATTAATAAATAATAAAATTAATTAAGTTAACCCGAGGTTAGATCGAGACAACTTTAATTTTATATTAATTATTAATGAACGTGTCATTGGAATTTTACATTGATTATTACATCAATTCTTTCCTATCATTTTAAAATTTTGTTGTTAAAGTTTCTAAAATCCTAATACTTATCGAAAGTTAATTCCAAAGTAGATGCGTAAAATTCCAATTTACTTTTTTTTTGTGTACTTGAAAAAAAGACGAAAGTCTTATTAACCAAAAATCTATATAAAAGAAAGAAATTGAGAAAAAAACTTCCTTAAGAAATCGAAAATTTATTGTAGGTTTGTAAAATCAAAATATACAAGTGTATACAATTTAACTACAATTGCAATTGCTCTGTTATTATCTACTCCTACATCTAGGTATCTGTGTCATTATATATATTTATAATCTCATATACATTAAATATTTAAAAAACCTTTTCAAAAAACGTAAAAGCTATTGAAAGATTATTCTATCTCAAAATGCCTCTAATTTGTCGAATTAGTTATTTTTAAAGATAAGCAGATTATAAGCGCTTTTGCCATAGCAAAGTAAACCGTGGAGTAATGGATGCATAACCACACAAGTGAAATATTTGATATTGTTGTAATTCACCTAAAGTTCAAAAGCAGTATGTTTATCTACCTAAAAGCTTGTAATAACTACCTCAACTCTAGTATCGTAAAAGCTCACTATTCAATGCACACAAGCACACATACACAATCACTATCCGAAATCTAACGGAAACCCAACACATCTCGAGTTCGACGGAATAGCATGCTGAATATTAATGCTGGTTTGCTTTTAACTAATTATAGGCGTAATAGCACTGAAATTAATATCATAATAGAGCGCGCAGATGACACTTGTAATAAAGACGAAGTAGGTGAAGCACTCGGAGCTTATTCCCTCAGGCGGGCTGTGGCGGCGGATAGGCGGCTTGGCGTCACGCCAGGGAGGAATTAAATAAACATTTGGCGAGTTTAATTGCCCTTTGTGTCATTTCGTTTCGCTGTAAAGTGCCAGAAAATGTTGCCTCTAGAAAACTACACTCTGGCTTCTTGTTATGAAAATCATGGGTTAAATCGATAAACTATGGAAAAATAAAGCTTTTCGATATATGATATTTGCTTTTCGGGTATGGAAATAATTCTTTTTTCTCATATTTATGTGAAATAGTGATATGACTTGTATAGCTATTATTACTTAAGGTTAAAAATCTATTATATTTAAAGTGGATTTGGAGAAAAGTATGTGATAAGTGTAAATGTATTTTATTAATACGGGAGTTACGTAATTGTGAGTTTTTCTTTACCTATCAATTGGTAATACGTAGAAATAATTTTAAATAAAAACACAGATACATGAAAATAATTTAATTATCAATTACATTCTGAATGTTCCAACAGTAATGATGGAAAATTTATTTATAATAATGATACAACTTCATAAAGAAAATTTAAATTAGATTTTTGTAACCACCGAGTTACGAATTTTTGAATATATTCTATGAGATCGTGAATTACAATGTGACGATGAGAATATTCCAGTTTAATTTGGATTTCATTTTATATGTTCCAAACAATATAATTTCAATTTATACCACATTAAAAAAACACATTGTTACTATACTACAAATTCCATCATGTCACTTTACAATTAAAGGCAAGTAAATTATACTGTAATTCTACAATACTACTATTTTATAGACATACATAGCAATTAAAAATTTAATTTTTCATAAAGTCAAATTTACTTTATTAATACCAGAGATGGGATTATTTGTTCTATTATTCAATTGTATTAGCTACCGCAGTTAGATTTTATATATTTGATTAATGACTTATTAGATGATATGTGTCGTTAGTGCTAACCATTAGAGATAATTTGAGTTTCCTTTAGAATGAATATAACCTAAAGATTAAACAAAACTAAGTCCTAGTATAATATAAACGTTAAACAAAAAAGTTCTAATTTCTAAATTCTATGAAATCTCTAATTAATATAAATAATAGTCTAATTACTAGTTGATATAATATCGATCAAGTTATCCAGAAACACTCGTTAAGAAAGGGTGATTCAAAATTTAAGAGTGAATGAAAAGGAATGGATGAATTTTCTACATATTGAACTATTTTATCGATATCAATTTTTGTGCAGTATAGATATCGATTACAAAAGTATTTATTGCTCAAAAATCTCTTCGTAAGACTGAGACACATTCTTTCTAATTATTTCATAATTATTTTTAAGTAAAAAACGACAACGTGAAAGCGAACTCAAGCGGAGTTCAATAAGCTAACTACGGCGACATGAGAGAAAGCTAGTATCAATAATTTTAACGTTAAATTGGAAATGTAAGTCGAAAAACGATTTAAGAATGCTGTAATTATTTTTTTATTTCCACTTATATATACATAAAACAACACAAATTTATAAAAAAAAGTTTTAGGAAAATGTCACTTTTACGTCATTATTTACCAAACATAATTTTGAAACGTAATTTGTTTGTGTTTGTGACTCTTGCAAATTATAAATAAAAAAAATTTATTTCAATTAATAACATTGTACTTTTTCAATTTTCATGTATTTGCAGTCATATGTGTGTGCGTGTGTGTGTATGTATAAAAAGTACATAAATTATTTTCATAAAATTAAAACTGGCAAACCCTCGGTTTGGAACAAAATTTGGAAAACCGTTTTCAATCTTCATTTTAAACAGTTCAATCAAAACATTTGTCATTATCAGCGCTCTCAATCTCTTCCATCTGTGTTAAATTGGTCATCTAACAAAAAAATTGGATAACATATAATGTTTTAATATATCTACATTGAATAAAACATTCGGTGCCATGTTTATACTTTCCTCAACAGAATGAATTAATCACAATTAAATGAAACTACGTGATGTAGTATTATTTCTACTTCCTTTTAGTTCTTTACCACGACCCTCGGTTGCGTTGTATTACATCTTCAGGTGGGCTATTAGCAAATATTAACTCTTAGGAACATCCTACAGCAATTATATGTTTCAAACACAATAGCGGAAGCCAGGTTTGTATGGGTTTACCCACTGCTTATGTTAGTGAGTTTATTGCAGGGGAGCGGTGTAGGTTTTATCATATTTCCGAGAGTTATACGATATACCAGTATTTTAGTGAGGGTAATAATTCAATTGTTGTTATTATATGAGGTTATACAATGCAAATGTTCCGGTGTATGTAATAAAATTAAATGGAAGTTATTATCGGTAATATATTTATACAAAAGCAAGAGTATCTGAAAGTTAGAACAAGGTTATACCACTAATTCTACATAGCTCCGGTTTTATTTATTCATATATATATATATATATATATATATATATATATATATATATATATATATATATATATATATATATATATATATATATATATATATATATATATATATATGTATATATATAAATATATATATATATATGTATATATATATTTATGTATATATATTTCATTTTTTTTATATACTTATATTTATATGTGTATTTGAGCTGAAACAATTTGAAGAGTATTGTAGTATCAATATTGTCTAATTATATTATGTCTAGAAGATATTAAGTATGGGTGATGATATTATATTTACTTGTTCATTTAATAAATTAACCTTCGTGCCTTTTTTATGTCTGTTTATTTCTAATGTTTCTAGGATATTAAATTTATTACCTTTTGTATATATTTGTAATATATAGGGGGCATTACCAGTATGAGGGTGATGGTTATTTTCAATTAGAATATATATTACAAATAAATACAAAATATATTACCAATATATTTTGTATTTATATAACAATATACAACAAAATATATTATAAAATCGGATAAAGAAAGGCTTCTCTGTATAAATTAATAATATTTAAACCAAAATTATAATTTAAACATTCATTACGTAATAATAATTATTATTCAAATTTGCAATCGTTTTTATTAAAAAATTCAAATAATCAAATATTTTTTTCTCAATATACATCAGTTAGAAACTTAGTATTTAAATAAGCATCAAACTTGAAAAATACACAGAAAGTTAGGGATATTCTGCTTCACAAATATTCATTTTTTTAATTTCAAACATAAAAAAGATTTGTAATTTCAAACTCTGTAACTACGCTTAGAAGTACTTGAATCAAACTATTAACCACGCTCAGAGGTAAATTAAAGTGTTTATTAAACCATTACTAAACACGTACATATCAAAGCATTAAATACTATTTATATATAAAACGAAACGGAACGTAGCAAAGGTTCGAATGGTGATTGAATTTATTATCTCTCCCAGTACTTGATATTAGCGGGATCTCGTAAACATTGATTAATATTACAAATCTAAATATCAGTTGCATTGTTTGATATTTTCATATACACGAACATATTACGCAAGTAGTGTTTCAAATATTGTATACCCGTGACAAAACGTGTAAAAGAGAACATGTAAAAATTATTAACGACTCCATAAAATGAATGCACGTAACTTTTAAATATTACTAATATTAATATTATGAAACTAAAATAGCACTAAATTTTCCTATTTTTTAGTAATAAAATAAAGCTATTTATATGTTTATACTTAGGGCATAAAATTCTTCTTCTAAGTAGAAATATCATATTCTACTAAAAGTTTTCAACCTTTAGAAAATTCCTTCTATTTTAAAGGAAAATTGTTTCCACTAGTAAAAATAAAAGACGTTTATCTCCAAGTATATAGTAGTTTAAAGAGTATGTAGAGCGAAACTGTTCGCTTAGTTCGGTATTTTACCTAACGCAGCAGATCGCCGACGTTTAAGTGTTTTATATAAAAAAGCGGTCAGCTACCACACGCACAAAAACTTGTTCGTCCAATGGTCAACTCGCCCGAATATTAATATTATGATTTCGCTGTGTCATTTCCTATTTTGAGCGGCTTTAAGATTACATATGTAACGTACAGGGTTTATAATAAAATAAGTTCGATGATAATTTTGATATAAAATTTATTAAAAGGAAAATCGGCCGAGTACAAGTCGAATTCCATGATAAGTGTTCTATAGCACTTTGTAAATACATAGGTACAAATATTAAAGCTAATGTGGATATAATTGGTACCATCACGCTTTATGCACGCGCAACCTTCGAATCTAGAGTAGGGTTGCCACTTTTTACAAGAAAATATGGGACTTTTCAACAGTTTAAAAAAAATTCGTCATGAGACGTAATGGGACATCATCATAGGATGCTTGGCAGATGCAAAACACCTAATTTTTTTTATATTTTAATACAATAATATATAATTTTTATAATATATTTTTATAATATATATTTTTATATATATATTTTTATAATATATAATAATATAATATAAATATAATATATTTTTATAATATATAATTTTTTTTTATATTATAATAATAAAGATTTTTTAGTCGAACGAATTGAAAAGGAAAAAAAAATATTCAGATAGATGTTAACAATAAAACATTAATTTTATTTTAATATTTTATTTTTATAGAATAATTTATCACAGAAATATTTCTTACCAATCTATTGAAAATATATTTCAAATTTTATAATACTGCTACGACAATTTTATATTAAAAAAAATTGATTGAAATGAAATTTAATAATGCTGTCGACAAGACGCAAAGCTAGTCGAATTAAGTCGGAAAGAGCCGACAAGACGCGAAGCTGATCGCATGACAAGTCGCGACGTGCTATCAGAACGTTTTTCTCGCATTAGATGTGTCACATTAAAAGATAATATTTTTTGTATATATATATATATTTATATATATATATATATATATATATAAACCAAATTGCAATCAGTTGATAATAGTCGGCGCTGAAGTTTTAAGTGAATTATGAATTCTATTACTTTACTTTTTTAAATGAGGAGGTTCTTCGACTAACTTCTCGTCAATTGATAGATGAGCTACGTTGTAGTTATGGTACAATAGAAACATATTTTGCACGAATTGGGAAAATTTTCATAATACCGTGTGTGGGTATCCACACACGGTATTATGAAAATTTTCCACAAGTAGTCATCGTATCACTTTCTGTGCAGAGTTGATATTTGTCTACAATTATTGACATTGAAACGTAACTTCGACTGGCTGAAATCGTTAGTAACTGGCGATGAGAAGTGGGTTACATACGTTAACCACACACGCAAACGTCAATGGCTGGATGTCAGAGAAACAGGAGTTTCAGTACTCAAACCTGGAATATGTTCCAAAAAGGTAATGCTCACCTCCTGGTGGAATTTCAAGGGCATTTTTCATTGCGGGTTGCTTCCAGAGAGACCTACAATTAATGCAGATATTTACTATGAACAATTGGACCGATTAACTAACAAATTGAGTAGTCAATAGGATCGAGTTTATTTTCTACATGGTAATACTAGACCACATGTTGCAAAACGTATTCGTGATAAATTAGAGGAGGTCGGCTGAGTTCTACTCATTCATTCACCATATTCGCCAGACATTGCACCCTCCAGTTACCAGGGCTTTATTAAGGGCTCTAAGTAATCATTTACGTGAAAAAAAATCAACGTTTAAGAAAATCTCCAAAAGACCTCGCACCGTTTATTTTAATGAAAGTCACCGGAATTTTACAAGAAAGGCATTTTGTCACTGCCAACTAGATGGCGACAAGTAGTAAACAATAGTGGTGCATAAGTAAATTAAATTTAGTGTAACATGTAATTTTTTTAAGAAAATTTGTTTACAGCAACTCGGGTTTAAAGACTTAGTAAACAATCCAATATATATACACACACACACACATATATATATATATATATATATATATATATATATATCAATATATATATATATATATTGATATATATATATATATATATATATAGATATATATAGAAGAGTGATCTTATTACATTCTAGGTGGTTACTGCCCCTTAAAGCCATGTAAATGTGACTTATAAAATGAAAACTAATTTCGATAACAGTTTGACCTCCTGATTATTTAACAAAAAGAATATTTTGTAAAATTTCCCCTAAGCTATTGATATAGTTGCTGAAGGATAATCTATTTAAAAATATGTTACCCTCAGTTTCAGTTAAATCGCAGACTAATAATTATACGCTTCCAGAATCTTATAAACACCCGATAATCGTACTAATGTATTCTTTGTCTCATCTGTAAAAGCCAATTTAACTTTCTTGATTATCCATGATTCTAATTCCTGATAAGTAATTATTAGTTCCAGCTGCAGTTGAAATCCTTTTTTTTTCTTATAGAAATTTAGCATCAGAGTCTTATATAATCCTAATACGAACACTTGCAGATTGTTAGTTACTTCTCCATTATATCTGTAAAATTTTCATACTCTATACTTTTAATATTTCGACGAACTGAAGAAGAAAAAAAATAATATCTCAATTAGTATGAGAGCCGTTTTCTATTCCACTGATGCCCCTAAATTCAAATTACTAAACTACGATGGCTTAAAAAGCACACCGTATGTTTTCATTAAAAAGTTCATTATATTAAAAATATTTAACAATTCCCGTAACAGCAAACTATTTCAATAACACGGTGAACATAACACGGTCCCGCATATTTTAAGTAAAGTTTCTATCGATAATGTTCTCAAGAAACTTGAACGAAAATTGGAGCACCGAGGTACTATTATCACTACTTTTGTACTTCAGAAAGCAAGCCCCTTTGACTACATACACCCGCTGCTATGTCGAGCGCTCTTCATTAAAAATTATATACTCATACGTACGGTTTATGGTTATATTCACAATATGGAAACGGTCAAGGTTCCATTTCATCCAATTAGTTAAACTTTTATAAAAATTGTTGGTAACAACTTAACTCTACTTATCTCAATTAGGAAAATACTTTTATTTTGAGAACAAACGATGTTTCTGCGTTCATGGGAGTTATTATTTAAATGGGAATTCAAGTAAAAAGTAACCTCCTATATTTTTTGGAGTTTGCTTAGTATCTTCGTAGACATTCCTGTATAGTAGTTAATATAATTTTTATATAAAGATGGACGTTCCCGTATAGTAGTTAATATAATTTTTATATAAAGATGGACGATCTCGTATAGTAGTTAATACTATTTTTAAGTAAAAAAGTAAGTGCGACATAAGTGACAAAGTAAAAATTAATTCTTTAATCCTCATAAAATAAATGTCATAACTACTTTAAGCTTAACTTGAATATAATTTTATCTAATTTAACGATACATTATTATGAAACATATGTTAAAATTGTTAGTATTACTTGTCCCATATACAAAATTGTTTTACGCATATGATTATCAGATTTATAAACAACGGTTAGTTTGGTTTTCAGGGGTTTTGGGAAGTTGAAGTTCTTCAATAAAAATATAAATTTTATGTATTTTAAAAATACAAATTTATAAAATATATAAATGTTATCTATACTTTTCACATTTCATCAATTAAGCAGAGTTTTAATAAACATTTAATTAAATACGTGTCGAAAACAAGCAAGATATAGCAAGTGGAAGTAGATCAGATTGAGTAAATGCACGTTACTTTCATTTATACTATATATTTGCTTTAGCAATGCATTTAAGTACATTATTCATCACCGTCTATCTTTATTTTATATGATATAGATGTCTGTTTAAATTCTTCTTATTAAACGAAAGAAGATTTGAGTAATTTAGATAAATAATACATAGTACATAGGGTACTAACTTTATTCATCTAGAGAACTGTGCCTCATAAACGAATAAATCTATACAATCTCGAACTATTGTAAAACAACACAATGGAAGGTTTATATAAACGTATTCAGTAAAATCGTACCTGATAAAATCTGCAGCAATCTTCATTTATATCATTATATAAGGTAAATACGTAAATGTAAAATCGCCACACCTTAGACGTACTATTTTGTTATGGTAGTTTTGTGTTTATAACCAGGTCATGACTTTCGAACCGCTTCGACTGAAGAAAATCTTCAACAAAAAGTAGCTATTCGATTTAAAAAAATGACAAACTACCTAAAATTATATATCGTACTTTATTTTCTAAATTATGTGATCAAAACATATTTTAATTATTAATTGTATTCTAAATTTAGTGTTAAATATGTTATAATCTTTCATAAAATCCAAGATTTTAACTGAAGTATACTTTAGTCACATAAAATGATGGTGGATTATTCTCTTATTAATATTTTTTTCTAATTAATGGAATTATTTTTGTTATATATAATTGATAAAAAATGAGCAGTAGCGTCCAACTAACCCAGTTTATTATATGTTTTAAAATGTATAATTGATTATCAGGCTTTAAAATATTATTTAGGCTTTAAAATATAGGACTATATAAAACCACACCATATTGTTTAGAAATTTTCTTTAACTGAAAGTATTTTTATAAGCATTATATGAGTAGATCACACAAATTCTTTAGAATTTAAGTTTATATTCGATATATTACATTGTTATTTTCGAATAAATTATTTACTCAAATAAGATACTGATACTGCAAAAAAAGTTTGTACTTCTTGAACTATTGATTAAATTGGCCTTTAAAATATAAAAATGAAGTTATATAATATTTGAAACGACGCTCTATTTTTTTCTCGATTCCATAACCAAACGAGCAATACGAAATCTTATAATTCCGTCACATTCATATGTCACATCATCATAACTCTTTCAGTTTAAAATCCATTGTGATGATGAGATACCTTAAAATAATTTCAGCTTTACCAATATATCAATTGGTTGAAATATTCAGATTATGTTGACTAACATACATCTAAAACTAAATTACCACATCATTCTCAAATTGAAACATGTTTTATTTATACTCTTACAATATTTAAATTGATTTTAAAAATACGCAATCCTTTTCACGATATTATAATTACATCAAGGACGAAGTCGAGATTTGCAATATTATTTACATTTAAAAATTAATGAATTCTGAATGAACTCAATGTTGTGCTTCTGCTATTCGTAGTATATAACGTATTAACCGAATATTTTAATCTGTAAAACATATCCTAATAACGTCAAACTCTGTGACTTGGTAAAAGGAGAAAATGTTTCTATGACGATAAAGATTAATCAGCATCATTTATTTACAGAAAGCAAAAGATGAGTCTGATTTTATATCCTGATAAGAGCGTGCTTCATTTCTTAGTTCCGGTCGAGGTTTCACATTTTACCACAGTAAATATCCAACAAAGCCCCGAGGAAGAACTATCTTCTCAACATTCTTTTTTTAGTTCCCGTTACCATTCGGTTTTAGTTTCAACTTGAAACATATTTTTATGACGTGTATAAGGTATAAGTTAAAATTCGCAATTTACACACTGACACAGTCAAAACTTCAATTAATAATTGTATTTATTACTGAAAATATTAAAATCCGAAAAACTACCTTTCATCAATGAATAACATTACTAATATCTATATTTTAAATAATATTCAGGATTTTTATTCAATTTTTCTTTTATGCAGCGTGATTGTTGTGCATGTAATCAATGAGAAATAATTTACATTTTTCAGGTTGCAGGCTTTGGGGATAGAAATGGGGGGGAGTATTTTCGCATATTTCTATTCATAAATCATAAAGTTATGCTTGAAAATTGAAATAAAATAGTTTTGATAGAAAGAAAAGTACACTTGACATTATTGCGCCACTTTCAATCAACCCCGATTCATAATTTCGGACCCTATTTTGAATTAATATAAAAATACATATTTAAGCAAATTCTGACACTGAAACAAACTTCAAGTCAAATAGCAACAATAGTTGCTGAAAAAGCAATGATTTACAGACAGACCAAAGTTCCCTCCCTATGATGAAAGTTCCATTTTCACCTTACAGACAAAGCGCCCCAAGTATTGAGTACAATGAATTGTACTCAATACTTGGGCTACAGTATTGAACTTAAAAATTAGATTGGATTCTGTCGAGAAAAAGTTTAAAAAGGAAGATCAATAGTTTTGAGCAGATTTGACTTCGAATCATGAACATTATAATTATAATTTATTTTTTTGTAATCATTTACAATAATTTGACACGATTTTTCATCACAAAATGTCCAACTTAATACGTATAATATATTTTTTTCATTATCTGTTAATGCCTGATCCGAAATAATAGTCGAATAATTTATTAGGCCGATCAATTCGAGTCGTTGGTACAACTCTGAATGGATCATATTCTCTTTAAAATTAATTCGAAAAAAATTAAAAAAAGAACTACCGATCATTTAACATGCGTGACTTCAAATGGACAGGTATCCGCTACTTGGATATCCCTCCCTCTCCCCCTTTATTATTTTTGTCGATAAAATTTGACCCAGTTTTTAACTTGAAAATTGAGTTCGGATTCAATTTGCTTATAATGCCATCGTGGCGTATTTTATAATTCGATGACTGGAATGGCGTGTGTAGCTAACCCAGTTTACATTTCGTAAAATATAAATAATTAAAAAAAAATTAAAAGCACGACTGCACGAAAAATTAATCTGAAAAATATAAAACAAAAATTTACAGTAGACTTTGTGATTAAGAATCATAATAATAGACGGCTCTCAAATTTCAACCTAAATCTATACGGGGAAATTTATGTTCTCTGATTGAAATTTCCATCGTCGTTGGGAGTCCTGCCTGAGAGCAGACCGGTCCAAGTTCTAAAGTTTTTAACGATTATAATATATATATATATATATATATATATATATATATATATATATATATATGTATGTATGTATATATATATATATATATATGTATATATATATATATATATATATATATATATATATATATATATATATATTGTACATTTTTTTTACTATATCAATAAAGTACTCTAATTTCGTAATGAATCCTCAAACTAATATTATGACAATGCTACCACCCTCAGTCAGTAAGTTTTGCCATTTTAAACTAGCCTTTCCCTTTTTTTAACAATCTTATAATATATTGTGTATTATTTCTTTTTTTTCCTCATCTTCATTTTGACATAAAAATTAAAAATAAAATGAGTAAGACGGATAATAATATAATTAAAGTATTATTATATAGTATTATAAAATAATTTAATCTCTACATCAGTTTTCTAATCTGACTAAAAAAACTAATCTTACCAAAAACTAATATTTTTATCCCCATTATATTTTGTGTTTCTCCTTTCCTTTTTGGACAAAGAGGATATTCATTTCCCTTACTTACCACCAGCTTAATTCCGTCAATTTTACCGCTAAAAGGTAAATACATTTTAATGAATTCTTTGAATTGTAGTTGAGGATGTTGTTTGGTAGAAATAAAACTTTTTTGGTCTACATAATATTTTTAACCATAAAACATTATTTTTGTAATATTTTAATATAAATAATAACTAGTATGATATATTTGCGTAATAGTTTTTTTCCATTAAAATTTTTTTAATCTAAATCGTAAATTTGCTAAGCATCCCCTTCATACACTTAACGTCTTTAATTCAATTTAGATTTCATTACTTATTTTTTTTATAAATATATTTTCATTCATCAGTTTTTTTCAAATTTCGCCTTTAAACAGGAAAGGAAAAGGTAGTAACTAAACAAGAATAAGATATTAATTTGTATAGTTTCATAAATATTTTTTTATATAAAATATTCGAAAATGAAAATAAATTATTAGAAGCAAATACTTGTAATAAATACAAGAATATTGGCCCTACTAAGGTTAACACACTTAAACACTTGTAGACATTTCAACGTACATAGTATTTCTATAAACTATTTACAAATATTAATGTTATTTCTCACCATGTAAAAATATACTGCCTATATGTCCTCCATAGACATAATTAATATTATTTTTTAAATACAAGTTCATGAGATATTTACAAACGACGTATTTACGAACTTTTTAGAGACGCAACTACATGTCGTGAGTTGATTGACTATTACTCGTAAACTTGTAGAACCTACTTAGTTGCAATAGTTTTTCTATTAATTTCATTACATCACTACCAATATGGATACTTTTTAACTATTTAAAAATAGAAATTTAACTGGTAGGGGGAGGGGTGATTCTAAAAAAAATACCATTTTAAAGCTTAATATTTCTATATCTGTATCGAAAAGTATTCGTAATATACTCCCAAAATTTGTAAAAGACCTGTTCCACTATATCGTACACAATGGAGTAAACAAATAAAAAGAAGATCACCCACATTTACATGCAGAAGAGAAATCATTAACAATTTTCGTCAAAAGATTTTATCCCATAACTTTGACAGAGTTATAAATACATATAATCATGCCAAATTTCAGCTTTATAACACTAATAGTCTGAGCAAAACCGCTGTAACCTAAAGACGGACAGACAGATAGACACTGTAATGGTCCCCAGTTTAGCTACGAAACTCTAAACATAAATGTTGCAAGATTACTGCTGTCGGAAACAATTGTTTTTCTCAGAAATGTTTTTGGCGTAGAGACTTTAAATTTATAAAATTCCCATTTACGTAAATAAACTCAAAAATATGTGAACAAAAACTACTAACAGACCATCTTAATACTAAGTAAAGCGTGTAATACCTAAGCATATCATATTAATCATAGTTAAACTCTCTCGGACAAGTATAAGTTAAACTATCTCGGACAGAATTAGCAAAATTAAGTGTATTGCTATCATATACTATGATACTCATAAAATTTTTTGCTGAGTGCAGCAATAAAGTATAAAAAAGAATTATTGGGTGATATCAGTTCCTCGTAAATTTGATTTTTATCTAAATTTTTTGTACTGAATGCATTTTGAACGCCAATTTCTTTATTACTAGTAACACTTTAAAAATAAGCTTTCTGTTGCAAAATTTTCATCTTTTTATCTTTTAGTTTTTAAGTGTGCGTTTCAACATTTTTTTAGTTTAATTTTCTCTTTCGTACTTACGATTTTTTTAGGATTAATAGAGAAATAATACCTGATACCATTTTTGTCGACACGAGAATGCCTATCAATGCCTATCACAAAGCTAATAACGGATAAGCCATGTGGCTAACAACTGGAAAATATCAGGTTTCACAATAAAAATGGTAAATTATATGAATAATAAACGAAAATCAATTTCAAAGGAGGTGTAAAATGAATACTACAACAATATAAAGTGGAAATACACAATTTTCACTGGAATAAATTACTATGCTTCTATCATTAACAACGCTTTCTTCCAATATACAATTTTTAATTTTTTTCTTAAAATAGACATTTAATTAATATTATTGCGGAGTCTTAATTCTGCAACGCTATTAGGTCGCAGGTAAAAAACTAATAAATGTTATTAAAACTAAAGTATTTACCAAATGCAATCGAGAAGATCTAATTTCAATTACCACATATATCACTTATAACTACTGGGTACATATTTACGATCAAAAGCCCTTCTCGTTTACAAATCTTGAAACAATCACAAATCCAGAACATTCACTGAAATTTTATGAGTGGATTTAACGTGACCTACTCCATAACGCTTTAAGTAGCTGTTATCTTCTGCAGCAATAAAACTGCCGTCATTCGTGTACGGTAAAACATAAACATTATGAGCCTTTTACGATCTCACCATATATTAAAGTACGAAATTATAACCGGGAACTATATAATACTCGAAACATGATTATAAATCGGGGCATCAGTTACGTTAACAGATATTGTTAAATACTTGTTTTATTACCAGTAGACTTAATTATGTCACCGAGCAAAATTCAAAGATTTACATGTAGCCTGATATTATATTTATCCAATTATTCCCTCTCATCGCCAACGTTACTGAATGTTACCAATAAAACTTACTATTATACTGTCCATATCTTTCCTTCTCGTCATAACTTATTCATTTATAAACAGCCATTTTTAGAGTTATTCATTCTATGTTAGAATAGCCATGTTTACCCATGAACCTAATTCCATGATTACAAAATACATTAACAGCATTTTCAGCTAAAGTACAGGTTAATTTATGCTTTATTTCTATTATATGAAATCAACTTAAACAAATTCATATTAAATTTATTTAACAAATCAATATATGATGACAAAAATCCACATATCGATTAATTGTCATAGGTCATTATCACTAGGAATTTCTCTAGTTAAATATTTAAGACATAAATAATAATAAAAACTATTATAAATAACAACTCTTAAAATTAAAAAAAAATAAGTGAAGAAAATAATATAAATCTTATTTTATTGCACAAGCCCATTCATTTTTGTTTTTACGCTTCAAATAAAGTTTTATAATAACAAGTAGAAAACAAATTTTGTTAAGATTTCCGTGACCTCAAATTTTTATCGGTTTAAGGGGAAAATGCAAGAAGCAATTGGAAATAATTTTTTTGTTATTCTAGTGAAACATAGTTAGATATTTGGCGTTTCAATCACTTAGTTAACGCGAGATTAGATCTTTTAATTAATGTATGAGGTAAAAAAAATCATAAATTATCCATTTTCGTCCTAAATTATATAAAAGCAGAGCATTCTATCAAAAGTATTTGGTTTTGTTCAATATCTGCTTTCAGTCTACTCTAAGTATATGAGATTATTTATTACCTTTAAAAACAATTTGCCCAAGTTATTTAAAAAACCTGTCAAGCACGAGTGGAACTCGCAATACAAGGGTTTCGCAAACATTCAGGCTCGTGTGTGTTTTATATTAATAACTAATTATAAATAATAATAATTAACATGGTAAAAATATGGTAAATATTTTAAAAATTATTAGACCTAGGATAGTCACTACGATTTTCCTACACCATTTTGCAGACTTCTAAAGACCTTCTTTTTCATAATTTTAGGTTTATTAGTCTCGGAAAACAGGAAAAACATATAATTTTGAAATTTTTCAGCATATCTCTGGAGACATATTACCTAAAATTATGAAAAAAATTGTTAAACCCCATGCCACATATGGAATTTAAAAAAATGTTTTTTGTGTGCTTAATTTAACCCGTAAAATTTCAATATGAATATATTTTAATGTTAATTTTTTATTACGATATGTGTAGATTTATATGTTTTATTACTAATTTAACAAAATTTTAAGTTGATGTCTCAAGTGGTTTCTGAGAATAACGACTATGACAAGATAGAGATACGAAAATTTTAAATCTTTCGAAAAATCCATATTTAAAAATAGAATTAAAAACTTTTGAACTTAGAACAGTAACGTATTTTATAATTTAATTGATTTTATTTTACAGAAACATAACTATTTATTTACATAAAATGTTCAAAACACAGTCTACATAGCCATAGAAAATTACGCCGGAATCGAAAAAATGTTACTGATTTTGCCTTTAAAATAGACCTGAATAAAAAAATTGATCGTTTTTAAACTCGAGAAATGTGCTGGCCAGCTAATTATGCTAACGCATCAATCCGTCGACGTGAAAAAAACATGGTTAAGTTTCGCATACTCGGTGTGTATGGAAACAATACACCGTCTTGCTAATAACAAATTTTCTGGCAGACATTTATTAATGCATCTTTTAGTAAGTCTGCTAATTCACTTCACTATGTCTGTTAGTTCATAAGAACTACAAACACCGTTCACCGTTTAAATTTTGGGGCAGCTCGATGGGACCAATAAATAGCCTGTTGCAAATTCACTGAGATCTGCTGTTGGAAACTGGATCTTATCTACAGCAACAGATGCACCAGTATTAAATACATTACACTCGTTAATATTCCGAAACACGTTACGAGTCATAAGACTCATAACTCCACATTACCTTGTCAAAAAAGTTTGGGTTTTTTATTACGGCTCCACAAAATTTCATGACAAGATTTAACCATGTTTGCAAAATATTTAGACGTAAGGTCTTCAATCGTTGAATGTGGTATAGATCTATGCATTCTCTTCGTAGTATATGATGAACAAAAGAACGTAGTATGCTAGTACGTGTTTCAATTTGACCCACACTTAATATTGAAACATTTTCAATTTTTTCTTTTTAACTAATATTTACGGCTATGGGACGCTTCTGACAGCCAATTATCTCTATCTTCTCAAATACGATAAGTATAGTCTGACAAAAGATACTATGGTTATGAAGTCGTCGCACCACTCCTCCTCCGGGTTGGTTAGCACAGTAACTTGGCGTACTCACCTTGCAAAACATGCCAGTTTTCAAAATGTTCCCATGCAGATGTTTTACTTAATTTTTTCCAATTTATATATCATTAACCATAAGAGTTTTTAAGATTATTTTCATGTCCTCTCACAGTATGTCGCAGAAAATTAAACACAATTTTTAGTATTAAATGTTTAAAAAAAATTAACATATCAAGATTCGTTCAAAGTTGTTGGTACAAAATCATAATCTATATTATAGCCACACCAATAAATTAGTTTTCCCTAAATTCTGTGGCTATCTGTTGCATAAAGTTGATGAAACATTTTTATATTTTTAAAATAATTAATGGCTTCTAAACTGCCGTTTTGTATAACTTATTTTATTCTAAATAAATTGCAAATAAGGTCCGCTAATACCAGCTTTCGATTGAAACACCATTTCATGAACAACATGTTTATAAGTTCCATATTAATAAAATGTTATAATACAAATAACTTTATTTTATGTAATGTTCTTAACAACTCTAAATAACAGAATACCCAAAGGAATAAGGTAAATTATAGAAAAAAACATTATTTGAATGTAAACTTTTCGTCGAATATTGACAAAAAACTAAATAATAATATTCAACTTTAGCTACAATTTTATACATATTATTTTCCTATACTATTCTTTCTAATGCTTCCTGAACATCTTCATAAGTATTAATCATATATTATATTTAATCTGGCAGTATCGGGTTTAAAAAAAGATCTCTATTACTTGGCTAAATACACTTAAGCAACTCTCACATGCAAGTGTACATATTGATTTAAATTGACTAACATTTTTGCAAAATATTAAAAAAATATATTTAAGATGCCATTGATACTTCACAGAACAATTATACAAAGAATAATTTTGAAATTACAATTGACGATTAAACAAAAATAAGCAAAATACTCTAAGAGTGAAATGTGAACACACTTTTGCTAGCCAAGTAAGAAAAAAAATTATGTTTACAGAATAAATTTAAAAATACTCAGTAGGTATTTTTGTATATATAGTATCCATGGAGATACTATATATACATCTCTATTTCTGACCGTCTGTATAGTACAACCGTTCTACTCGGGGACTATGCTATAAATATGAAATTTGGCACGATTAAACATATTTATAACTCTTAGAAATTTATGAAATAAAATCTTTTAAAAGAAATTTGCTGTGTACGTCCGCCAGATGGAAGAAGGGTTAAATTTTTTTCAATGCTCCATTGTGTAGGGTATCGTAGAATAAGTCTTCCAAAAACATCGAAATAATGTTATAAACATTACTTCAGGAAAATTATGTAAAATGAAAGCGAAAATTAAGGGAAAGAAAATATTAAGCTGATCATTTTTATTAGAGTTACGTGTTAACACCCTCTACCAGCTAAACTGCCATATTTTAATATCTGGGAAGTATTCACAACAGAATTACATATGACGAAATTAAAAGTAAAATTGTCACAACTAAATCGGCTTTACCAGTTTATCATTAATAGTCGACTTATTATATGTAATTCATATTATTTAAGTGTACACCATACTTTTCTCGCCTGCACAAGATACAATAGGTAATATTCATATTCTAAAAAAATTATATTTTCAAGTAGTTTGTTAAAAATACTATGCACCCTTTCATGTCTGTAAGTGCCTAAGCACATACGGAATCCTCGTAATACGATTTTTATTTTCCTAATTTAGTGTTCATAGTTTTCAATTACACATAATGACTTCATTTTAGTTTCCATTGCTTACTGGCAGTCATTTTTTTTCTCGATTTTTCAGTATTTTTTTGCAAGAACTTAGTTTTCGACTAAAACAAATACTTGAAACACCCGACATTATATGGGCATTGAATCTCTCAGGTCTGTGCAGCTCAGATTTGTCTTTAAGTTGCCTCTGATCAGAATCTCTAGTTGCATTGCTATCTATATTTCCATTGGTACCTATTTTTTCCTCAACACAAGAACTATTCTCACGAACTTGTTCTTCTTGTGTATTAGAAATTTCCTCAACCTCAATTCGCTATATGATTCTGTGACTGGGTTTTCAGATGGCCTACAAGATACTTCAAATTCCTTACCCGAACCAAAAACTTCTCATGAAAAATGACGTTTCTGGAAAGAATTAATTTACCACTCTCTTTATTCCAGATACGATAACTGTCATCATAATCATATCCAATTAAAATACCTTTTTCAATTTTTTGGTAAATTTTCTTCCTATTTTGCTTTAAAATATATGTGTAACAAATAATATATCTTGAGGTAATTCTTCACGTGCTTACATCGTGGAACTGGCAATCTTCACCACAGTCCTATTTTGTCATTCAGCACTATTTTGCTCAAGTGTTTCTAGTATTTATTTAGTACCATATTTTTGCAATATGGAACTAACTTGCATTCTTCACTTCGGGAAAGTCACTCATCACCATTTAGCACATATGTGGAAATTTTCAACCTATTGATATCTTCTACTCGCAAATTGCAAACTTTTATGCATATAAGTCTAATGTTACATAAAGTATGGCACTGTCGTAGACGGGAGGGCGGATAAAACAAAATTATGAAGATTCCTTATTTTACTGCGGAATCCTAAAAGAAATAGCGTAAATGAATATATTGTTTAACATCAAACAAATCTTCTAACAGACCATATTATTATTATTAGCATGCACCGTGACTGCGTCAAGATTGTCTTTAGCGTAAGATGTCATATATTCAACGAACTTAACTTTTCACTAATTCAAATATACTTTATTTACAGCACGAACGAGTTAAGTGATGATATATCGTACATAACCGTAGGTAACGAGATAGACGTATCCATAAAATACGTTGTTTTCATTAAATGTTAGTGAATATCGTTACTCTGCGGCCAATAAATCAATTTCGGTGTTTTACGTTGGTAGATATAGGGCTGTAATGAAGATAATTTGTTCTTATTCTGAGAAAATTTCCTGAGTAAGTTCGTGAAAGTTTTATCTTGATTTAATCGCGAAAAATATTTAACAGTTTTTTTTTATTAAAATTAGTTGACAAAATGGTGATGTGCTCTGGCAGGGTAACTCTGGTGGTTTTACAGCAAAAAAAATGCGTATTGAACTTAGAAAAAAGAAAAGAAGATGGACTTTCACTAGAAAAAATAGTTGTGTTTAAAGATATATCTCTCCAGAATTGTTTCGTCTTTCTTTTGTTCTTTCGCCATTTCCTTAGCGGCAAATTGAAGACGTCTTAAACATTTGAATTGCTGCTCATATTATACTCACTCTCGCATTAATAGTAAGGCGTATCTTAACAATGTGGAATCAGGTTGCAGAGCTTTTTAACTAACTTCAAAAGAAGGAAGAAGTCATCAATTCGACTTGTAAATATGTAATGTTATTGGAACTTCAAAATAGTCATATATGTTTTTCTACTACGCCTTCTAAACAAATGTACAAATTTCATTATTGTATATATTTATTTACATATGTATATTTGTATATTGGTCCACCTATTTCTCAGAAACTAATAGTCGAATTGCAAATTTTTGTAATACTACTATCATTTCCGAGAAACACTAAGGCATGTCAGACGTACATAATAAAGCCCAACAAAAAACTTGCCTTGGATAAACAAATTTGTTAACATACCTACTTAGGTTAGTATCAACTTTGATTTGGTTTGATTTTGTGCATACTATAATATTATTGCTGCTTTTAGTTTACCGTATTTTTATTTCGTTATTTTAAGTGGTTTAATTTATTAAAACTAGTTTTAATACGATAATATATTGTCCTATTTACAAGTA
Organism: Druceiella hillmani; assembly: GCA_039881145.1. NCBI lineage: Eukaryota > Metazoa > Arthropoda > Insecta > Lepidoptera > Hepialidae > Druceiella > Druceiella hillmani. Next base: position 49,562,072 of record JAYKKI010000002.1, on the reverse strand, counting down.
AAACTAGCCCTCTCGCCCGATTTCTAATCACATTCGACTGCCTACTCTCTACCACCATTAATACTAACTAAAGCTTTCGAAGGTAATAAATAAAAAGCTATAAAAATTTCAAAAGCTATAAAAAGTTGCCACCAATAGAAATACTGGTATTCTTAATAATACAAAGACAATGAAAATAAAAAATAGTTTACCTCAGTTCACTGACACAAAATCTAGGGCAGAAAATGTATAATCTTTGATACCTTTAAAATTTCATCAATATCAACCAGATTAACAATTACGCAATCAATTGGAACCTTCACTGCAATAAACATTGCAATTCATTGGTTGTCTTTAAAGATATTGTGTATTGTCAACCGTTTTTAATCGGTCAAAACAAAGTTGCTCTCACATTAAGCAAAAATGTGTGCAAATACTAAGTCAATTTTACACGAATAAATTCTATGCATCATTCTAATAAAATGATCTTTAAATAAACCTAGGACATTACCAATTGCATTTCTTTTTCGTCGGTTAATAATTCCATACTTTTAAATTTATAATACGATTTTGTTAATGTAAAGGGATTCCCTTCACATTAACAAAATTACTAACCTTTAAAAACATCATAGCAAGACCCAAGAGTTTAAACAATGCTCCAAATTTTTTTTAACCGAATTCTCAACCTATCTAACGTCAATATGAATATCGAAATACATCATATACCCCTTTATATGTATTGTAGTTCAAAATGCACCATACTTTCGAAGGGTTTAAATATCGGCCTGATCCAAATTAATTATCAAACAAAATTTAACTTGTTTTTTTTATTGCTCGCATCCTTTATTTACACATTCAACAATATATGAATCGAACGCTGTTACAGATTTCAATATTTATGTGAGCCCGAATAATTTCAGATAACAATAGCAAGACATAATCGATCTTTTATCTACAACTATATTTTAGCTACATAAGCAGTGCAGGGTAGCGATGCGATTTATATACATGTACTCCTGCATCTGTCTTATTGACCAAGGTTTAAGTTAGTTTTAGGATATTAAAAAGAACCTAATCTTTACCCGAGTTAAATAGCTTTACGCTTGTTATGGCATCGATAGGCTAAGAGGGTGAATAACCTCTGGAAGCCAAAAAGAATAGAAGAGGAAAACAGACCTTTCTGCACAATGTTAAATTTATTTGTAATGCATAAATTACAAATATTTTATTTAATTTTATTTCAATAAATTATTATGTTCAATAAGTATTATGTTCTATGATGCCCAATAAAAACATTAGTAGATTACTAATTAAAGTAATCAATAATCAAAATGATATAAGATCTCCTATAATTTATAATATAAGTTAATAAATTGTTCCATTAAACTTTCGGCGAACTCGAGAGTAAAATTAACAAATGAACTAAGTTTTAAGCTAGCCCTGATATACGGTGTCCATAAGATGGATGAAAGCAAGTGTTGACAAATTTATACCGAAAAGCAATCTTCCAATTTTCTTTAATAAATTGGCAAGAAAAGCCACAAAATATATTATAATTGAGATTGTTTAATTTGTCGTAGATGAAAAGAATATTACAATGTTATTGTCTTTCCTATGACACCTGTGATCTCTGTCTTCAGGTTTTAGATAATAAAAGTTTAGTATGTCGTTCAGCTAATTGATTACAATCTAATTAAAATTAAGAACATTGTATTAGAATTAATAAGATGAAATAGACTCATATCTACATTCATTTTTCCATGAGCAATAGGGTCCGATATTTGATATACTTATCCTTTTATCTTGAAAGAAAATATAAATGGCTCCGTGGAAAATATCTGTGCACCAAAGATGTTCCAAATGTATGATTATATCGGCATCCAGGTTTCGAAATATATTTAGATTTTGGGGATCTTCAGTTAGTACAGATTTCAGGAAAACTGGATTAACATACTTCATAATAACACAACTTTTTCTCTATTTCAATTTGAACATACTTCATAACAATACAACTTTTTCTCTATTTCAATTCCTAGTGTGCATTTATTTCTGACTGATTCGGGCTATTCCTTTACTTCAACATTGGATGGGATTGATACAAAAGTAAGTGGTTTGACTTCAATTTCATGTTTATTCTCAGATAATGTTTTTAATGGACTCAACGACATGTTGTCCATTAAAAACATTATCTGTACATTTTGTCAATTGCAACAATGTATTATTACATAAGAAATTAAATTTAAATCAGATATATGTAGCTATAAGTGCAACAACTACATTGTGAATATTAAAAAATAATATGATATCATTGAAATGGCTGAATTTTTAACCCACCCACAGGAAATTAACTTACCCCATGCATGTTTATTATTCAATATGAACCATGAAAATTCTGAAGTGAAAATAATTCTACGTTTAAAATATTCCATTCTTGGCAAATTTTCTGTTAATTCTGAATATGGGAACAATATCAAAGTGCATAGTTTATGTACACTTTGACATTGAATTAAGTTCGTTTTCAGAACATTTTTCTCATATTATAAGTCACGTGATCGAAGTCAACGCAACAAAACAAAAGCATTTACATATTTAAAGGAAATATCAAACTTGAAAAAAATCACATCCAGAATCTAATATAATTCAAATCAATCAATGGCAATAATAATATCACGAAATATATTAAGTGGCCCTAGTATGCACTGTCTATCTAAACTAAAATGCAGTGAAAATATGTACAAGCGGATACGTCACCATGCCATATTTCTATATCGTGATATTTTCATGTATTTCTTAAACGATTTCATCTTGATTGCAGAATTTGGGTAAAATTTTAAAGGACGTGTATTATGTTCATAGACCAATATCATAAATAAGTAACCAAATGGAGCAGATCGACTAACTACTTTCGCGACAATGGTTTGAAATTTTTAACTAAGCTTATAACTTCGCACCTCAATATGTATAAAATATATCCATGGTTCGGTACAATGTCTGTACCCTGCAATTTTTATCTAGAGTGGTAAAAGTTTATCACCCCTGTCCTATATTTAAAAAGTCCTGCCTTTCCTGAAACCTTTTCCTTTGTGTTCTTGTCCTTTCCTGTCTTTCCCATCCCAAATCATGTCAATAATTTTTTTTACTTATGCTTTTGTATGTTTGAAGTTTTTTTAATTATACTTTTTTATAAAGAATTTTCATTGTAAAATCTCTTACGGGCTACCAACTAAATTTCAATACAAATTGTTATGGTTGACTGGAAGAGATTGGTCATGTAGCAATCAGTCCGTCATATGTACTACGCATAAAAGTTTATAAATAAATAAATAAATAAAAGTTAGGGGGAGAAAATTAAATTCCTCACTAATATAACTACGAATATTCCTTTCTTATTTCTCTACAACAAAAAGAGCAAAACAATTAAATGAAAAATATATTTTTCCGACTGTTGGTTACCAGGGAAATTTTCTTCGTATCATTTTTGTTTTACCTTATAATCCTAGCTAATCTTTATTCGTCAATTAAAGAATCAAACTTATTCTACATTAATATTTTTACGTCTCCCAAATTTATTATACTTGCAGATATAATTATCTTTATGTTCAGTATCTTAATAAACATTAATTATTATTTACATAGAATCTATCTTTATTATTACTTTAATAACTGTTGATGATTTCTTCCTTCAAAAAAGAGACGTATATACGATATTTTGAATATGACAGGCAAGGACACCATTTATTATACTAAAATAGTACTAAAGTTGCCTTCTTGTACCGTATTCGTTAATTTAGTTTACGGCGACTTGTACAAACTGTTGGTTAATTGATATGGCAAAATCATATTCCTCTTAAAAACGAAAATGACAATAATAATCGTCAATATTCAAAATCGGTTAAGATGTCCGGTATGCGTACATTGTAGTAACTGAGCATACCATTATTACCTTGTATGAATATATAAGAATGAATTTAGAAAAATAAATTGGACGTAGCAATGGTACCCCAATTTAACAACTGTATGGATTCTTAATCAATTTTAATCACACCAATAACATATACCTACTAAGACCCATTTCTTCTCAATCTATTAATTAAAGTTTAGAATTTAAAGAACGTAAAATGAGAAACTAATTTCAAAAATTGATCTGAATAGCTTCGAAACGTAGGTCTGATTAGTTCATGAATATAATAAATGTTATATTGAAGGAATCTAAAAATAAGGCAAGTAAAAGTCTTTCAAGCCCTGGGTGGGCTTGGATAAAGGAGGTAAAATAAATTACGTACTACTAGCTAATATAAACAATTCTACATTAAGGTATGATCCACCTTTCAAACTTTGCTTGTAGTGACATTTTATTCTTTTACAGATAAGATAATTACACATATTATTCTATTACAATGATATTCAGAACAATACTCTAAAACTAATTAATTCTCAGCACCATCTGTACATGAAATTAAAAGTGAGTTATCTTCCATGATCCATCTCCGTCCACACAGCAACATAATAACAACCGCTGAAAATAACCGATAAATCTTTTTAATTAAAGCTTATGAACGGCGAAAATTTTCATTAGATATTTTTCATATTGGTGTTAAGGAGGTAAATGGTAGCCATTATTTGAGTAAATAAAGTGTAAAGAGGCGGTTTTAATTAAATTATATTAGACGGCCGAACAAGAAGTTAGGCGCTGCCATTTGTCACGGAAAATGACGAGTTAATTGGAGCTAAGCCACTCACTGCGCAGTGGCGCAATATGCGATCGTGTGTCTTCTTATTATGAATCTAAGTCATTGAACTAATAAAACCTGATAACTTCGAGTGGAACTGGCACTACGAGGTTTCCGTATAAACCTTTTATACAAGTTTAAACATTCATGGTTGAGTAGTATTTCTATTATACAAATTAATATAGAGAGTTGTTTTACACCATATGAATATATTGCATGTTATATCTTTCACCTACGTGAATTGGTAAAAAAATACTAAATCTGGAATCATCGCCATAGTTTTCCTGCAAACTTTTACAAACACATCATACCTGAATATGGTATGTGTGTGTGTGTGTATGCGCGCGCGTGCGCCCGGTGTGTGTTTGTGTCTGTATACAAAAATAAATACACGTATATGCATGCCTATACTATACTATTTTTAATGAAGATCTAAGATACGCGTCACAATAAGCAAACAGTGGTACTGAGAAATAATCTTACTACAAATGTGCGTCAGTTCTGTGCTTGTCAATGAACCCGCGTGTAACCAATATTTTATGTAACACATTCATTACATGATTAACTTCTGATAGACCAGAAGGAAGTAATTTTTAGAATAGGAAACTCACGATGTCTATGTTCACAGGTAGTCCTGGTAATGGTCAGCAATACGCCACCACAGTGAAACACTCAAGTCATGTAAATATAGTGAACCAGCTAGCGAACACCTTTATTATAATGAAAGCGAATAATAAATAACTTAAAAATGTTAAGTACCGTAAAGTTTGTGAGTAAAAAGTGGGATAGTAAATTCTTTTTTTATTAATAATTCATATCAAAAGCTTTCTGCTAGTCCGGTATACGAGAGGATAGTCGTTATAATATGCGAGTCAACGTAGGTAGTGTATATTTTTTAAACTACACATGAGCCGTCTAAGTTTTGTGGCGAGTATAAATACGAACTTTCTACTGCCGAAAACAGTTAATGTAGATACGTAGATATATAAAATTGTATATTTTTCCAGAGGTTTGCATTCATACAGTATGCCGTCCGTACATTCATGAATCGTTATGATTTGGTCTATAGTTTGTATCTTTCATCAAGACCGAATGAGAAGTATTTGGTTTTTCGAGTATAGTTATAAAACCTACTAACTGTAATAAATTTAAATTTTACGAAAGGAAAAATTACCAAGTTTTCCATTAATTTAATTTATAATGTACATACTTCTACTACCATATTAGTAGATTTTAATTCTATTTAAAATTGTGTCCGAAACCAGTACCAATCTTAACCCTCTATTACACATTTCTTTAAAACCGCAGTCAATTCAACGCTTCCAATATTAGAAAATATATGTCATGTAGAAATAAAATATTATAAGGAGGATAATCAAGCACAATTCAGTGCTAGTCAATATGATATTGCGAATGAGAACATCCCCTCTTTTGGACGGATAAAAGCATATAACTCAGTGTTAGATATCCATAGAATGTCTTTAGAATTCTAATAATAAAATAAAATGGGTGAAAAAATCGTTGCGATATAACGCTTTAATTAATCATTTTACCAGTTTCACATAAGAAATATAAAAACCTGGCAAAATGTGAAAGAAAAATATTTTTGAATAATTTTTAAATGGAGCCCTTAAATATTAATGACCTCATAGATGACTTTTGTAAAACATAATGATATGTCCTCCCTTTTACGAGCAATAAATGTTCAAATGCAAGAGTAACTGAAAAAATACAGTAAAAAAATGGAGCTAAATTCGTATAAACGTATTGTTCAAAGATTGACAAAATCTTACACCACGAAAACTTCAATCGACGATTCTGAATAAGTGTACTCTATTTTTAGGCAAAAAATGATGTATATATATATATATATATATATATATATATATATATATATATATATATATATATATATACATATATAAACAGAATATAGTAAAACCTTCTGAAAGAAGTCTACAAAGAACAATTGTAAAAGGTTTGAAGACAAATGATTTAAAGTGAATTTCTTGATTTATTCAAGAAACAAAATATTATAGATTAACACCCAATATGAAAGTTTTCCACAAAATACCCAAATGTACTTTATTTAAGATGAAAAATAAACAACATAATAAATTTAAAGAGACGTTACAAATTTTAATTGGTAATTTTTTACTCCATATAATTATAGATTATGTTAAGTGTAGACGTTTTTCTAAATTAATTTCAAGTTTAATATTAAAAATGAGTTAAAAAATTTATGCTTTTCACGCGTTATATTTGTGCTTTATTATAAGGTTTATTGTGTTTAGTGTATCTACATATTGTATTATAAGTCAACATAAAGAAAATTTTACAAATGAAAAGGAACCGGAATTCCGGGAAAAATAACTACTTACCTATACGTTCATTCGAGACCGGTCGCTTTATCTGCACCCATTTAAAAGCGTATATAACTTACTCATTTTTAAAATTATGGCATGAAAATTTATATACATATTTATGGAAGTATATACTGAAAAAATGTCTTTCTTTTGCATTTCCTTTCAGTACATTATTCGCAACTTTTTTAATACATCACAGTGGTATTCTCCTTAAAAACACAGTAAATAAGTAATTATACAAATTTTATTAAAATGTTGAACCCAGTATTTTAAAAACTAGGAAAGAGACGCAGCTAAATTTCATGCACAACTTTTTTATTAACTTATTAACGAAACATTAAAATTCTATTAATATAATTGTTTCTCATGATTTTATGCTTACATGAGTATAAAATAATATCCTCAATATTTACTTAATTTCCTTTAAATTTTCACATTTATTGAAAACATGTTTGACAACTATATTTAGATCCCAATTTTACATAAATAATAAAAATTAGTATTGTAATACTTAAGACACAGAAACTATGACGGTGCAAGAGACGGTTATGGAGATGGATGGTAAAACTGATAGTATTACTATGAAAGTATTATTTCAAGAAAAAAGTCGTCCAAATTGTAAAGAATTAAGTTTAGAAAAAGTAATAAAATTAGAATCAATCACGTTAAATGAAGAAAGACTTTGAATGTAAGAATTAAATAACATATCATAATAAACTAACACAGCTTGACGCGCTATTTAAATTTCCACACTGTATTATTACGAATATATGATTCCTTCTGTTCATTGACGAAACTCAATCATTTATGTACTTCAAAAATTATATAATTAATATTCATTTTACTGTGGATTAACGCAGATTTTATTTCAAATAAAGCTATACTTTGTTGATTTTAAATTTTATATATTACATTGCGTTGAATTATGTGAATTGCTCGTACTTCATTTTGTAATTTGTAACTTGTTTTTTTTTATTTTTATCAAAGTCATTTCAATTATACTAAATTTCACAAAACATAAATAGTTCAACTGGTTCCTTAGTGAAAGTTAACTTTCTCAAATTCAATTAGGAAATAGGCGCTTTTAAGGCAACCCACGCAACCTTGTCTCTCGTTCTGAATTATAATCCTCACCCGGTTGGGTTCTCTGCCTATCGGCCGACGTTAACGTCATTCGTCGACATCAGTTGCATAAAAAGTAGATAAGGCAAACTTCATTAGGACTTATAAAATAAAACCAAACCTGACTTAATTTCAGACTAATCGCGTTAATTGTGTTTAGTAGCTGAGTTCTATAAAACAAATATTTATATATTTTAAATAAAATATTCACGTAAGTTGATTCAGTATATTTTATATGTCACAAATGATTAAATAATTTTACCTACAATAGTGATTAAAAATTATATGATAGTAAAAAATTAAAAACAGGAGGATTTAAATAGTTTTAATAAACAATAATTTATTTCACGAGCATTAAAATATAAGAGACTACAAACAGACTAATAAAGAATTTCATAGTTTGTCAAAAAAATTAATTAATATCACCTTGTTACTATAAATAGAGATATGATCTTTTAATTATTTTCAAAGTTCTTTAAAGGAATTTGTTTTACACATACATTTTCCCATGCAGATACGTTCAGATAAAGTGATTAACAAGAAAATCAGATAACTGATTCTAAAGAAACTGAAAAACCAATTTATAAAATGCCTACGTTTTATAATACTCAAATTATAATATCCGTTATAATACTCAAATTATAATATCCGTTTAGTTACACATCTCCATAGTCGAGCAAATGTAATAAGAAATAATATTTCAATTATGAAAAATGTTTTAGAAAGCGTGCAGCTGACGAAAGGTTAAATACCGAAACCATTTATATGTATCAAATAAACCATCTCGAATCTGCTGAAAGGTTTCTTCAATAGACGTTTAATCTGTTATGCCTTTACTTGCTGGCAATAATCACCGCTCGTATTCGGCACCGCTCTCAAGGTTTTCATATTTACATGGTAAGAGCAGTCCAGTTCCCAGAGCATCACTTTACCATGACCTATTCTCAGACTCGTCAGGTAACTTTGCTCTCAGATGCCTCCATACACCTCCCTTTCTTCATTTCGGAAGCCCCGCGTAGTTCAGACCATGTCACTTCAATTTAGTCCTTAATCCGCATCAGTCGTAATCAAGTGGCAATTCAAATCTAACTGAATATTTAATAATAATCTATTAATCTAATATTTAATATTTAATAAAACTCTCAAATATTAATTTTATCTCAGTTAATAAGTAGATTTTGAATATTCTAAAAAGACTTACATTTATCACTATATTCCAGGACGTAACAAAATATCGGTATTCAACTTTTTAGTTGAAATATTTTATCGATTTAAAAATAAATCGAAATTTGGGACGATAATAGAAATCTTGAAAACATCAGTCCCACTAGACAGCCAGCGCTACATTAATCTTCTCAAAGGACCTCAATCTAGTTTAGACTAATCATCTTTGAATGGCAAAGGCATTTGCGAGATTTTCCTTAGATGATATACACTCTAACGGAAGGTAATTTGACTTATTATAAATTCAATGACCTTTCCACTTGCCAGAATGAGGGTCCAATTCGTGACAAAAAAATTGGCGTTAGATGAAGCCAAGAATTAAAAATGTGTATACAGGTATTTATTACTAGTTTCTAATGTTAGTTAAAACGAAAAAAATGAAAATTTTGTAAAGTTACTGATTTTTCCGTCATCTGTCGTCAATGTTTTTCCGCGAAACCTTTTTATGTGGAAACATTAAACTGACGTAGTGATAAAGTATATTAACCCACATACATGTATCGCAAATATTGAACACCCAAAAATATATATAAGGAAATTCCTAAAGTGCTAATGCTGTACTCTGATAATTTAGTTTTAGATGAATTTTTAAGAAATACACTTATTCTGTACATCTTCATTGATTGTGATTCCCAGACACCAAATTCAAGTTACCAAAGAAGAAATGCGACTTTCAAAATTTTCAACATCTTGAAAGTCACATTTCTTATTTGGTCGAAATAAAGGTTGAAAAAGGGCACATAACAGCTGGAATCAAGATACAAATTAGGTTAATAGATGAACAAAATTTATCCCAAGTGGGAGAAGTTTAAATGACAAAAGAAAATATCGCACAGCGCCAACCAAAAATACGTACATCAATGAAATAGATAGAACTAATGTTGTACCACAATATTACTGGAATTCAAAAGTGGATTTTTTTAATAAATTAAATGCAAGAACATCGTGCACCGTTTTTCATTATTATTTTTTTAACAATAGAAACGATACAGGTAATCAACCACTATATAAAACACTTTTCCGACTCAACTATTGGCTTTATAATTAATTCATATGAAGTGAAACCCAACTTAATAAAACAAGTTATAATGTCCTCAAAACAATTTTTTTCCGAATTTTATGAAATTGTAATTAATGGAATTTTATTAAATTGTTTTCGAGATATTACCGAAAATGTCTGTAAGAGTGATATAGCCAAAATTAAGAAAAAAACAACGTTATTGGAAGTTAGTTTCAAGTTTTTCGAAAAAACAGAGCGATTACTCTAAATTTCGTAATTTTCCAAAAATACTTATACGCCTGTAAAAGACGTATTAGTCAATATATTTACATTATGAAAAATAATAATAATGTTCGTCAATAGTTTAACAGAAAAGGAAACTATCAATAACTGATTATGCAGTGGCCCAAGTCTATGCTGAATTCTGGTAGTGCGCTTTCTTTTCATACTTGACAGGTTTTATTTAAGCGTGGATTTATGGTTTAATTTTGTTGTTATAATAAAAATTTACCAAAATTTTGTATTTTAACGTTAATTTAGCAAATAATACAAACATTTCAAAATTCAAGATGTACTTAACATAATACTACATCTAGCTAAATACATAATATTACAATAGCCAAAAATGTTGAAGTTTGGGATATTATAGTAATCTATTAAACCGTGATTCTATGAAGAAAGTGACTTCTATTTCGTCAATAAATAAAAGCAAAGTCCAAAAATTTGGCATTAAACCATACAAATTAGGTACATCTGAAGGTTAAACTTAGACAGCTAATATAAACGGAGAAAAAGGTATGAAATAATAACACTAGTTATGCACATAATGTACTATTGAAAGTTCATAAATAATTACAATAAGGTCGCATTTCAATTGCAAAAAATTTGCGTATTTGCATGTACGGACTTAACACAAACAAACATTAATTCTTGCTACATATTAGCGCGCCATCCGTAATGCATAGTCAGTTCTTAGCAAATCCCTTCCTCCCTATTAATCAAACATGACACCAGCCAACTTTCGTTTCCAAAGTTTAAAGCTAAGCTAGAAGGACAGATATTTGACGATATCAAGAAATCTAAAATGAAATTACAAGTGAAGCACGAGGCATTCCAGTGGAGAATTGTCTGTACGATCTGGAGATTTGGGAATCTTGCAAAACAGGTTATAAAAAATATCAAGCCTACTTTCTGTTTTATTTCCAAGCCCAGTCCTTAAAAATGTTCAGTCGAACCGTAGAGATCACGGTGCGTACTATAAATACATGAAATATTGTAGCTTAAGTGCTGAATTTCCCCAAATTTACCCACTTTATAGATATATATATATATATGTGTGTGTGTGTGTGTGTGTGTCTGTATATATATATATATATATATATATATACATATATATATATATATATATATATATATATATATACATATATATATGTATATATATTATTCCTATCTATTGAATGTTCCTTAAATGATTTCAGCGTGGGCATAAAAAATGCCAAATAGGCAAAATTATAAGTTGCATTTCCCTTACTACCTTATTATGTGTTATATGTAAATGTTAGAATTTTAAAGTTTCCCTGCCATAGACGTTATATTGACCATTAAATTAATCATCTCTCACTGTTGTTATTATTACAAGTTTCGATTTCATGCTGCTTATACGGCTAATTAATGCATTTCACTTATGCATTCTAGTAAAATATTTCGTCCATTACGACAGGACTCACTCCTGTTTTTTTTTATAAAAATATCAAACTAAGTGTGTAAAAACAAAACCAAGATAGCATATTAGAATAACACTAATTTATTCAGTGACAAAAAAATGGTACATAAAATGTCTAAAAAAACTCGCTTATCTGTAAATACTTACTTTTATGTTCGGCTTTTATGTAAGTATTTACAGATAATCAGGTTCAATATATATATATATATATATATATATATATATATATATATATATATGTATATATATATATATATATATATATATATATATGTATGTATATATATACATATATATATATATATATGTATATATATATATATATATATATATATATAAAGATTTGACTATGTTGCGGTCTAAAATCACAAACAAATACACTTTTAGAATGAAATTTCCCGGAACTAAATGTAGGCTATATCTTTTCTCGGTCCACCGACTACCTCTGTGTAAAGTTTATAAATACAAACACTAATCAATAATTAAAAGGAAGACAAATTCAAAACGTCCAAAATTTTGTAAGCAAAAAGGGTTACGTAATAAAACATAAATACAAACAAGAATTGATGTGCAAAAGAAAACAAATCAAAATATTCAAAAATTTAAAAAGCAAAGAGAGTCACGTAAAAACAGTGTATAAATAAAAGCACGAATTGGTGGAAGAAAACAAACAAATAAGAAAAAGAAAACAAACATCAGACAGAATTACATGGAGATTTTGCTAATGCATTTCTAAAGGTTAATTATTGTAAAAAATTTCGTTTGTCGGTATCTTTGTGTGTTTCGCTTATTCGTTTGAACCTGCATCACTTAAAATTTACTATGCAAATTCATACACTGCTTTCGCTATCGTATTTATATAATTTAAGCACTAAATTGAGATATCCTGTTGGGATGTGACAAAGTTCAGTGATTAATAAAAAGTATTGACCAATAAATGTAGCTTAACTATCAACCGTATGTCTCAGTGATTCCAATAACTATGAAAAGCAAAGCAGTCCATTTGATTATTTAATTAATTTTGTTTCTCACTAATCATTAATTCGAATAAAACTGTGCAATAGAGCACAGTCAATATTTCCATAATAAGTAAGATGAACAGGGTATTGAAATGACGTGGGAGTTGTCAACATCCATTTCAATAAAAAATTGAACGCCCGGTTAACTTGCATTCGAAGATAGAAACTAAAATACTGTAAAATACATATATGTATATATATATATATATATATATATATATATATATATATATATATATATATATGTATTATATGAATATATTATTTGTCGTAAAAAATTTCACATATTTTTAATATAAATCGTGGTTATTCGTTTTCGTTATGATATAGACTCAAATTAAAAGTAGACCTGATAACTTTTTTTCGCCAACCCAAATAACTCAACTTAGTAGAAAGATCGGTACATAAAAATGAGTTACTGAAATATGTTATAAAAAATAACACCATACAAGTGTAAAAGCATAATTTAGTTCTAAAAGCAATATATAAAATAATATAAATTATAATCATTGAAATGTAATAAAATTTACCACACTTATTTGCAAGTTCAAATTACATCTGAATTTATGCCATAATAATAATCAGAATCCGATGTAAGTCATATTCGTCATAATTACATTTATCAATCAATTTATATTATAAATACTGTGATGGAGCGTAAGAAAGTTAAGGATTATCATTGCAGCGTAAATTCCATTGTAAAACTATTAAAAATTGATCGATTTACGATGAAATCTAGTCAATATACTCGCAATACAAATATTAACATTGGTGTATGGTGTCAACCGTAGATTAGTCAGTATAATGTCATATCATCCCTTCATATTTCATATTTCTATAAAGATCATCTTACCACCATATTATGGAGCACAATGCTTCTACAGCCGTTCCATTTATGTAGAACACTTCCACAACCGTTCCATTTATGTGGAACTAAATTCATTTGTAAGATGTCAATATATAGATTTGTACCATAACCAGCTTTTTATCGAACTCTAATACAAAAATTAATATTTTAAATAATTATTTTTTCAAACGTAAAAAGATTAAGCAATGTTATTATTTTATACCGACAAGTTTAGACATTGAAAAAAAACTTTATGATACAAAATAAAAGCTTATTACGGCTAAATTCATTAGCTTAAAAATGAATAAACTTTTGTTTGATAAGCACTTGTTTATAATATTTTATGATTTTAAATACAGTGAAATTTTAATCTGCAAGTAAGTTAGCGTGTCGCGGTTTTTGTTTTGAGGGGTCCAATCTTGCGATTATAATAAACATAATAACTTTGCTGAGTCGTATTAATTTAAAAAAAAAATTATTTTCCTTTTTCAAATAAATTAAAAACAATTGTTTGAAAAAAAATATTGGAAAATTGACCTTATTTATAACTCATTTCATTAAACCTCAAATAAAAACAAATATTCAATGATAGTATCATGATTACAGTGTCTTTTTCCACTTAGTTTTGAGTAATTAAATTCTTCGATACGAAGACGATCCACGAATTTCAATTTGGTAAGGGCAACTTAATTCGCCCAGAAACAAAAAACCCTTGATATCAGAGTATTTTCAATCGAACAGGCTTAAGTCTAATTCCATTAAGACAAATCTATTCATATTCACGAAAAGTTCCAATTGTACACATATATTGATCGAAAATAGGGCTATATATTATCAGTAAACTAACCCATAGCACCATTCACCATTCGCTTACATAAATTCTAGACCACAATATAATCATTAACACTGTGAAAATTTCTGACTTTTTGGACAAACCTCCTCTTTTGTTCACATCAAATGGAATAATTATGTCCCTCTTGGCATTAACTTTCCGCTATATTCTACATATTAATATATCTCATCTATTAATTTACTTTAGGCAGAATTGTTTCTTCAGACATAATTGTTTTGTGTCAGAAATTAATATAGGATACATGACTTAGTTCTCCTTGTTAACAATGGAAAAACTCCACATTAACAATAACATTTTTCCCGAAATCTCGATGCAAGCCTCATTAAATACCCCGATGAAATAAAAACGGAAATGTAATCTCAAAGACTCAGGTACTATGAGATAATAAGGCAGGATGTTGCCTTATATTAACGTATAATTCCAAAAAGCAACATCTGGAAATCAGTTGCGTTACAACAACCCAACAATATATTACAATCATGGTTATTTAATATAATTTGTAGTATTTGTAAATGGAAACAATAAACCATTTCACGAAATATATTATAACTATGTACTTAACAGTTCAGACATTATGTGTTTCGTAATAACTTAGTTATAGAAAATATTTCCTAACCCTTCGAGCGCGCAAGACACTTTTAACGTCAACGTTCGCACAAAGTCGAAGTGTTATTATCATATAATAGTGTACATGATAATTAAACGTAAACAAAAATAAAAATAAATCACTTATTTCGCGGACCAAAAATTATAACGGTAAAAAACTGTATGGCATTGACGAATGTGTCACCGTTCGATGTATTATTTTGATCTCTTTCTTATCATACATATTTCTCTTTATTATTATTCTCTATATTAAATATGATAGATAATTTTCTATCTTCTAAGCAACGCGGGCACTCACGAGATTAATATCAATTTATTGACTTTAATCGTTAGTTTATTGCTTTAAAACCATAAATATACCTTAACAAATTTTAATATATCCTTTCAAATGTATTCTTTCTCTTTAATAATGTATTGAATTGTGAACCAAATTTGAAAAAAAAGTAGAATAGCACGATGAAAATCACAATCTCTCATTTCAACATATTCATAACTATAATTAGCAATTCGACTAATGACATGCTTATACACTGAAATTATGTTAAGACACGAGAGAAAAGTGCCTATTATTAATTACATTTTTTTTTCTTTTAATTGACATTGAGTTTTCCCTATGTAAACCCCTAATCACATAGCTCAAGATAAAAGTCTTGATCCGCAATTTTTTCCTCAATTTGTGTAGATTATTATGTACATGTGTCAAATTGTACTTATATTTGTAAACTATAGATAGAATTAGTGTGCAGCAATACTAATTGATAAATGCTATTTATGCGAAAGAATTTGACAAATGTGGCTCGATATATTTGAAGGAATTTAATTTAGTTTGATATTATTGTAACCGAATAATTAAACTATTATATTTACTATAGGTAAATTATGCTTTTCAACTTCTTCAATTAAAAAAATTCTCAGTCCTAGTTGAAAGATAGTCTCTTTAATTAATGTAATTAGCCACGAAGTTTCATGAATGTAAATCTTTCTCTTAGCATTTATCAAGTTTCTCTAATTTGGAAACGACTAAGTCACATGGAATGGATGGAAGCACACAGTACCTCTGCATCATGTTTGTAACTGGGTACAAATTAATACACAGTATAATAATCTTTACTTAAATGCTTGTTAACTCATTTAGCAAACTTACTAAAACATCCCCTTTGTAATTTGTTTAACTGTGTAATGGTCAGCACTTACCCTATTAAAGCCCGTGTAAAATATTTGTCATTTAAACTGTGGCCGTTTATAAGTTTTAATTAAAACTATTCGTCATATTGTGCGGAGTAGATGTTATTACTTATACAAATTATTGTGGATATGCGTAGCATTACAAAAGATTAGCAAATATATTTTATTTCACCTAGTTGGTATTAGTTTTAGTGGGTAAATTCAAATACTTCCATGATTATTTTTATTTTCATTTATCATCGGCAAAATTGGAAAAGACAAGACTTATATTAAAAAAAATCTTGTCAGAACCCCGTATTATCGCCGAAGTTATTTTATATGCAAAATATTTTAAAATCTCATCATATTGTGATATAAAGTACTATATAACATTACAAATGTCGGTATAAACTTTACACTCTTTGAAATATAAAATGTTGCAAATGAAGTAATTGCTCCGTGAATATTTTTTCTATAACTATAACTGCATGCATAGAGATCTATCATTTAATGCAAAGTTTAAAGATAAGGTAATTTTGCCATATTGCGATATTTGCAAATTTATTAATTTTGAAAAATATATCATCCATACAAAACGATCACACGTATTTCTCACTGTAACTTCCCAATAACATAATAGATGTTATTTCAAAAGCATGTTGGAGGACACATGGATTACCCTTGATATATTTACCGAAGAAGTCTTAGAACAAGACTTCTTCAGATCGCAATGTCACCGAGTAGAAATGGGAAGCATAGTAATTGAACCACGGATTATATAATTTATGTCATAGACAATAAGAATAATAGAAAATAGGGCGACTTTTATATGTAACAAGCATGATGTTAGTATTACAATAAAAATATTCCAAATATATTTATAATTATTTAGACAATAATTTGTTTCTATTATATGTACACCTAGTCTCACCGCCAGTTGAGAAATAGCTAATTAAACTGAAAAACTATTTTATTAATATACGTCCATATAATACAACGTAAATATAACAAATTGTCTCTTTAAAATCCATACATCAAGACTGAATATTAGGAAAATACCACAATTGCTTGAGCGTGGTGCCAGTTGCCGCAACCTCCACGCCGCCGTATCTCTAGTTACGTTTAACCATATCAATTATCTACTTAGTATTGTCTGTTAAATCATTTTCAATAATTTTTTTGCTTTTTCCTTAAATGGTTTGGTGGAATCTTTATAAATTTATATTTTTAGTAAATTTTTTAACTGTTTGTAAAATTTTAAATTTCAAAATAAATAACAAACAGATACTGAAATCAGCATGCAAAGAATGTGGAAATAGTATAAATAATCTAGATTCGAAGTTTCCAAGGGGAAAAAGAAAATTAGAAATTTATTCTCCAGTGCCAAATTCCAAAGTGTTATATCAGACTAACGCTGATTACACCTCAAAAATAAAATGGTTTATAAAATTTAGTTCTATCCAAAATGATATGGAAGAAAGAAAAAAGATTTGATGACGTATATATTTATAAAAAAGTATATACGTATTTTCACAAAACTTACTATTTGCAGTATTTAATTTTGTACAAAACTCTTATCGTATTCTTAAGTTAACTGTTAATTTATAATATTCAGCACAGTTAATTAATATTCACATATCTTTTAACAATTAATATTCTTATTTTTAACGTAGGATTGTAAAATTTGAATGTATTTGTGGATAGCCCTGTCTTTTGCAAAATACGTGACTTTATGTGCCAATCAAATGTGTCCACTTTTTTTAAGTAAACTTAGGTTTTCATTCCTCTAATAAGTCTTCGTAATAAATTTGCATTTGAGAAATCTTCTTCTTAAACAGTTAAGTTTAACGCAAGCTACACACACACACACACACATACACATAAACATATATATATATATATATATATATATATATATATATATATGTGTATATATATATATATATATATATATATATATATATATATATATATATATATATATATATATATAATCTTTAATAATTTTATCTGTCACAGTTTTCTGAAAATTCAAACTATGTTTACTACCGCGCAAAACATATCCAATATTCCAACTGTCCTCAACACCTAAAACTATCTGAATTTCAATGATACCTTCAAAATTAAGGAAGTCATTTCCATAAGAAATGAAATATGCTTGCAATCTATAGCACCACACACTGTTGGAAAGTTTCACCTTTCATTAAATAGCATTTCTATCAACATTTTTTTCGCGAGCGGCCATATGATGGATAAATTTGTTTTTTTTTTTCAGAACGAATGAAAGACAATAGTTCCACGTTTCCTGGTTTCAAGTACTCAAGGTTTTATTCATTCAAAATACCCATGAGATATTGTGCCTCGTGTTCACAACATACAACACCAATATCAGCGGTATTTTCATTAGTCGCGCCAAACAATGGCACGACCAATTAAAATACCGAAAAATATTCAATGTAAAGACATTACACGTATAATTAGTAAGCTAAAGCAATTACAGTAGCTAATAAGCAATGACGTACCTTCAAACCAATTCGATGTATAACGATTAAATTTCATAATTCAATTAAAAATTAAAATTAAACTGTCTGACATGGCGATTGAAATTTTGCACAATACTATCGACTCAAATATCGTTGATATTATATTTTCGTCATTTCCGTACGACACCCATAATCATTCCGAGGCAACTGATAGTTCGGGAGTTTTTCCGATATTTGCTGTCTGCAGCAATAATCAAAAACGTTATTATTTGTGAAAACAATTAAAGACCACTCGCGACTTCCTTCGCGTGAACTTTTAGATAATATTGTCAACTGTTCAATTAATACATATAGCGCTATCTATTGTAATAATTATAAAAGTTTTTTTTTTGTAAGTGTCTGCGCTTTGTATTGAAATTGCATTGATAAATTACGTCATTCCACACTTTACATTTAGCCACGCCTATTTCGCCGAAATAGATCCGAGTAGAATACTCCACTGCGCGATTAAAAATATGCGTGGAGTCACCTACATGTACGCGGATATATTATTCATTAGTGCGATTAATCCCATCAGGTTGTTTTCTAACGTAAAGCAAATTAATTTTTGAAAATATTAAACGGATATAACTTCTGATGGAGTGGACACTTTGCCATGAAATAAAAAGTAAAGAACTCCTATATTCTTCTAATCAAAGTCAATTGATAGTTTTTTTAAAGAGCAATATTGAAGTTTTCCATAACTTTTGTAATAAAATAATTTAACGGAAATAATTTTTTCGTGAATATCTTCTATATACGATCAGACCAATTCTACAGTTTTATTATAGAGATAAATTTTATATTCATTTTCGTACTTTGTATTTTATTCTCTTTTGCAGCGTAAAAATAATGTAGTGTTTTAAAAATTAGTGTTTACAAATAATAAATTCACTAATCTTATCTTTATCAAGAATTTCAGGAAAAAGAGATAGCTGGTTTGGAAACTAAGAAATGAGCATCTCAAAAATTGCGTACATATTCGTACTTAGCACTTATCTCGTGTAAACGAAGTTTACTTATGATTAAAATCAGATTTCAATGTATTCTGCTTACATAGTTACGATAGTTCCACAGTTCAGTACAGAAAATCGCATAAGCCAGGTTTTTCCACTAATCGCATATTTTTTATTCTTACAAAATCAAACTGATAACTTAAAATCTGACTTGGGAAGTCAGATTTTAATAGATGGATTAATTATAAAAAATACAAACAAGTGAAAAAAACAGTTTTTATAATTTTATGTTCTTACTTGATATTGCTTACAATGTTAAAAATGTTATGATGCTGAGGATCGAATATATTTAATTCTTTGATTTCATCAAATTCTAGTAGATGATTTGCACGTTTACATAATACCAATATCGTGCTTGGCTTAATATTGTTGAGTACCTGCACTTGGACGTATGGATATGTTCATTACATTAAATATTAAAGAAGTTATAACAATGTTTCAAAAATTAAACGTTATAAAGAAATCAAAATGTACAAACTCCATTTTATTTCCAATATGCCGTTATCGAATAGACAGTGACAATATACGAGTACCTGCAGCGCAAAAATCTGGTGGGTAGGTTCAAAAAATTTGGAATTCTTCCATATTATTATTTATACTTGAAATAATTTATTATACACGTAATTTTTAACTATTATATTTTACGGTTTTCAACCTAGCGTTATGATGGATAAAAATTCGGTCCACTCAAGAGGAGCTTCGGAACTTCGTTAGATATTCGTTCTATATGCGAACAATAAATCTTTGCATTCACAATAGATACCTCCGGAAACAACTTCCAATGAATTACGCCCCTGATATTCCACCAGCAGCTCAGCATTGCCTTTCTGCCATTCAGTTCAATATAAATGTCATATTTTAGTTTTTATTTATTTAGATGAAGTTATATTTTATACAAATGAGCCACAGGTATCGTTTAAAATTATTTTATTTCTTACTTTCTGCAGTAAATAATACTTTATATTCATTGCGATATTTGTGCGGCATAACTTATAAACCTAAAGAAAAATAAACAATAGCCTTTATATTATATTAAGGAAGTGAAGATCTTTAAAAAAAATACGTTTGAAGAGCTGTGCAGTAAATAATATCATCGTACATATCAAGAACAAGTAAGTCAATATAGCATTACCGTCGTCGTATCGCCTGCTCGTCGTTATAGTGGCAAGAAAACATGAATGCAAAGGTAAAAGATAATTCATCCCCAAATAGCTTTAATTCTGACAGCCATTAATTTGCTTGTGTTGCTGGTTAATATAAAAATGTAATTTTTAATATGCCTAATGAATTTATTAGTCAGCAGTAAATTCAGTAGCACAACTAGGAAAATGAGTCGAGTACAAGGCAGGCGCTAAAGGACGGTATTAATGTAAATGGAACAAACGGCCGTAATGGGAGTAATTCCTTGCGTTTAGTACATCACGTGAGCTTTTAAAAGTTTTTATATTTCTGCCAATGTAAATTTTCATAATTGGCTGACCTAACTTAAATTTGATAGCAAAACAATGATAACAAACAAGCCCACTAGATAAAAACTATTATTCAATGATAATTTTGACCACTTTGTTATGTTTTTGACTACAAATGTACAACACAATATAAAAATTCTGCTGGGGCTATATCCCTCATAAAACTAATCTTCGTTTCAAGTCACGCTGTCCAATTTCTATTTCTTTTATAAAACTTTTACTTTTATTTTATACTCGTTTTTAAAAATCTTAATAAAAATGCTCTTTGTACATATTTATGTTTTATTAATCTTTTGTAAGCTTGTGTTCTGTAATATACATCCTGGACCTAACATTTCATCAAATTCAGTTCGTCATGGAAATTGTAACAAAGACTGCTATATAACAGCGCTTGGATATACTCTAGTCATATTGTAAGTGTTATATAACAGCGACAGCAACTTACTAATTCAAATCTACTTGTAACTCTTCGTATAGAAATCGATAAAAGCAAATTGGCAGTACCAAGTATGTATTAACACTTAGGAACTCTTTATTACAACTTGTAAAATGCAAGGTGACAGAACGAAATATTAATTACGTGTTCTTGATATATATATATATATATATATATATATATATATATATATATATATATATATATATATATATATATATATATATACATACGAACTTTAATTCAGTTTTGAGGTTCGTCGCTGAATATTGAATATTGTCAATATTGTACTCGTAATTATGTTAACTTATTTCTATTATTACTATCATGGTCAACTTATAATCCGACACTTCTTAAAAATTGTAACTTTAATTAAATTTATTCATCTCGGTGATATCCATTCGAACCAGCGCTGGCCTTAACAACGTTTACCGGAAACAATTAGTTGTATTTCTGAGAACCCCACATATTTGTGTATGAACCCCACATTTCAAGTCACATACTAGAGTTGAACAGAAGTTGAGGCTTCTGTTCAATTCTAGTTTTACATATGGATAAGCAACCCTATTTCACGTCATGTTACTTTATAAATAACGTAAACGTCAAGGAATTATTAGCATTGAAGCAGACGTTCGGATGTTGCACTATATTGAAACCATTATTTTCCCAGGTATGTTAAAATGGCGCCCTATTTCACGATACGTGAAGCTAATTCAAATAGTGGACGTTACGATTGACTTTATGGGTTATTTAAATATCACTTTGGATAATTTAGCAAATTTAGTCTCCTAGCGGAATTAGTTGAACAAGCTGAAATGGAAAGTGAAATATTATAATTACCTTAAATTATAATTATGAAAAAGATTATAATTACCTTAAAAAATAATATTTTATATTAAATTAGAAACCAAAAAATTTTCTTGCATACTTCATTCAATATAAAGTATTTAGCATTTGCCGAAATGCCAGCAAAATACGTCTTCGAAAATTATGGGATGTCTCGGACCCATTTAAGTTACCACAAAGGTTATTTTGACTATCCAAAAAAAAACAAAATTTTTAAATCAATATTTAAGGC
This sequence comes from Druceiella hillmani, assembly GCA_039881145.1. Lineage (NCBI taxonomy): Eukaryota > Metazoa > Arthropoda > Insecta > Lepidoptera > Hepialidae > Druceiella > Druceiella hillmani. The sequence goes on along the minus strand of JAYKKI010000002.1, from coordinate 49,538,915 downwards.
CGACGTTGAAAATGCTACAGTGAATAAATATCTCACTTAAAGCGCAATAAAAAAATATCATACAAAAATGCAACTCTTGCAAAGATGAAATATCAGACATCCTGTCATCTATAGGTATAGTACAGAAATATCTCCGTCCTTTTCGTTCTACTCGTAAAATTATATGATGCTATTATTTTCTCTCGAGCTAATGAAAAATAACATATAGTGCGGTATCGAACAACAATGGAAAGGACATTAGCGCCAGCGCGATACAACATGCCGTTTATTAAAGCGAATGTTAGGGCTACAGCGTTGGCTAACGTATAACGTTAAGTATACAACATAGGGCTGAATGTTTAGCATTAACATAACGAAGACAAAATTAATCAAACTAGAGAAATTCCCTCCGTTGCTTATTTAATTAATGGGAGAAATATTAATTGTAGTTGAATTAACTACTTAAATATAATTATATTAAAGTAGTTAATTCAACTAATATAAATATAATATATATTATATCGTAAATATATTCTGATACAAAATGCGAATTTAATTTATCGGTAACTTCGAAATCGAAAAAAATCTGTATTGAATAAATTACCAACGAAATCGAAATTCGTAAACTTAGTATAAAATGTCTGCTGATGAGAACCATTTGATGTTGAGGCTACGCTGACTATATTTCTGCAAGGTACAATACTTACATAACACCCGAGTTTTACTTCCTAAGATTCTACATCGTAAGGAGAGAGTTGGAAAAGAAATAGGCAGTTTTTTTATAAACGGATAAACTTAAATACAGAAAACAATTTTAAAGAAATATTTTTATTTCCGTTGTCTTGAATTATACTGAAAAAATGGGTAAAAATATAGAATTCGAAATATCATCTTTAATTGGTGGCAGTTTAGCTTACTCGCAAGATAGAATTAATGTTTGACCCTCGCTAATCATAGCCGAGGTCTTGGTTTTTACAGAAGTATTCGGACGTCGAAAAAAATTGTCAACTTGTTTTTGTATGAAAAATTGGTGTCTGGTAAGTAATAACTGGTTTATACTTAAGTTAAATGCATATGTTATTAACAAGCTATATAAATCTACATGAATTTACTAATCATTCATCACGCCTTCTGCATTATCGTCCCATCCTGTCCTCACTGTGTGTGAATATATTTTAGTTAATAACGTGGGACGCGTGAAGACAGTTACTCGAATGATTTATTTTGAAAAAATATATACTTTTTTTGTAATATACAACATTTTTAAATTTCGTAAACCGTGTACAGCCTCAAAAGAAATATAAAAAAAAAATTTATTTACTTATTTGATAAATAAGATATAAAATTTCATTAAAATCGGTCTAGCGGTACAGACGTTAGACCGGGTGAGGTCACGTACGTATGCACGCTCACATTCAAGCTCTCATGCAAATACATACGCGTACATATACTTACACATATTCGTACGTATAAAATATTGTGTTGAGTGCTTTCTATAATACTGTAACTAAACTGCCAATACTGTGAGTTAAACTGCCATCGAGTGGTGCCTATACCTGGAGATAGCTCGTAACTGTTCCTCTCTGCATCGAGTAGACGATGTTCTCGTGTAATCATATCTATATCATGATTTCAAGAATTTATACTGACTATAACTGTGCCCAATGTCAATATGTTTATCACACCTGAGCAAAATCGACTTAGATGCAATTACTGCCCACACTTGTTCAAAGTGATTCACTTTGAATCACAGATCGAGTAGGCCAGCTTTACTCCTACTGGCCTCTGCCAGTAAAATAAAGAGTGGGTTACAGAAAAATCATTAGATTACATTCAAGAAAAATAATTTAAAAAGAAAAAAACAGCCAAGTGCGAGTGGGACTTAAAAATTAATGTATTAACGCTAGTATGGGTAACTTTTTATATCACACATTTATTTGTCATTCTCATAGAAGCGTTAAGGTTAATAAATGCAATTTAATGTTTTCTCAAAATTTTCTTTATGATAATTGGCGTAAACCCATCATAAGTTGATTGTGATCAGGTATGGCAAACAATTTATCTTCACAAATTGGTACGATATTTATATCGTCATCAAAAATAATAGTTCTAGACCAGTGGTAAAACAGTTATTTAAAAAACACATCCGCTAATAATTTCATAAAAGAATTGATAACTTTATTTGTCAAAATGGACGAGAATATATTAATATAATGCCAAATTAGGCGGTGTATATTTTATTTACAAATACACCGAGGAATACAAACCTATACAAATCACATCTTTGATTAAATGTCAATAGACATCGCTTTTCTATTCGTTCGTCGTCGTCTTTTTCGTTCGTCGTCTTGGTTCCTTCTCTTCAAGAAACATTTGTTGATACATTTGTTATTAGAAAACTTCTCTGAAGGATGACCACTAAAATTAATACATTCATACGCTATTACATACAATAATAATTAGGTATTAAGCTCTTTCTTATTCAAAAGATTCACTGTCAAATGCATGAAAATTTTCGCATTAATTATGATAAAAGTTTATTTTACTTCTATTGTTTATCACAGTATGTTGAAGGCAGCTACACTCGCATAATATTAATTGCTTATTATTATTTAATTAAGAAATTTTACAAAAGTTACTCCGATTGGAAACCAAGAAATAATTTAGAATAACTTCTTCTTTCACGTACTGCTTGGCGCTCGAAATAATATCGCCCCCGTTTCACTTGTTTATAATTTATAATTTATAAATACAGATTAAAATTTAAATAATATAAAAATATAAAAATTTTTCTATATATTAGGTCATACTTTTCATTTGAAGCTGTACTTATATAAAATTACAGAGGCCGTAAAATTAGAACTTTTATTCACAAGCGTACAACTCATTAATTATATTCTGCTTTATAACAAAAAGATAATTCGGCTCTTAATATAGGTACTAATAATCGTTAAATAAACTATTTTCAAAAAGATTTAGAGAACAAATGAAAATAAATCATTGTCAATGAATTTCGCCAAATATTTTCGTCTTTCGACAAATATATCTACGAACTCTCTGTATATGTATATCGCATGTATGTGCGCTTCCAAAGACACAAAATCTGAGCGGAGTATCGGTAGGACCTTTTTACGAAAAAAATAAATTTTCGAGATGGAAAATCCGCTTCGTAAATTTTAGAAAAAATCTATAACACGTCTAGATTTGAAATTAAACACAGTAAGTCATAGTATTTCTAAACATATCGTCTATAATTAGTTTATTAAAAAATTATTGTCACCAAAAAAATTATGAAAAATCAATGTTTAATTTTTAATATTATCAGAATAGTTTCACTGTTAGATATTACGGGAATAATCTGTTAGATATTACGGGAATTAATAAGAATGTATATTGAGCTACAGAAAAAGTCATTGAGTCGACTCTTGAGGTTTCTAGGTCACTAGTTGTCATGCTCTATGCTTTTTGGGGCGTTTCTAGTACACATAATACAGTATATAAACCGAGCAAGAGAACTCAATCTGAACTGTTTGTATAAATTCCTGAAATGTTTAAAGTTGTTAGCGATTGAATTAATGTAAGTGCTCTTATATATATATATATATATATATATATATATATATATATATATATATATATATATATATATACATATACACATATATATATATATATATATATATATATTCTGGCACTAAAGCAAACCCTATTAGAGCATTTATGAATCTTAATATCGATAATAATTAATAGGTGAGTTTTTTTTTCCTTTTGTTGATTCAGAAACTTAATTAGCTAATTTGTCATTAATATAAGGAAAACCCCTCCAGACGACTTTTCCCTCTCTTTCTCTCTGTCTGTTTCTATTATATACAGTTGTATGTGTGTTCGTGCGAGTACCTACATTCGAATAGCAAGTATTGTACGCGGACAGCTGTATAACCACAATTCTAAACACATATAAATATTATTTAAACTTATTTTTTTTATTCTATTGTAAGCCGATAATCTGCCAGACCGTTTATAATTCAGTACGTATTTATTTGCATCATAAATAATTGCTATTTCGTTTAATAAATTTTAAAAATTTATAAATTAAAAAAAATTTAGGTAAATTCATTTATCTTCATTTAATGATTACTTTACTATTTATTAAATACTTAAAATTAACAAACTACAATAAATTATCAGCATATTCTTTTATTTTCATTTATTAATTAAACTTTATTTAGATTGTTTCAATAAATTAAACATTCAAATGAAATAATTCGTTATATTCATTTGAATTTTTGAAATATTTAAATTTAAAATAAAATAATTAAAATAAAAATTATTTAATTAAAAACTCTAAAGTTAAAATTACTCTTAAAATTAAATTTAGTTATTCTAAAAATTAAAACTTTAAATAAGTATAAATTTAATTATAACTTATTTAAAGTTTTAATTTTTAGAATAACTAAATTCAATTTTATGAGTAATTTTAAATTTGATTAATTTAAAAAAAAATAGAATAACTAATCTAAAAAATATAAATAATGAAATTTTAATTTTTAAGATAATTAAAATAAAAATAATTAGGCATATACTTAAAATTAGCTTTAAATTTAATTTGATTGATTTATTAAAAAGAATTTGACATAAAAAAAAATTATTGTTATTAATCTAATAATACTTAATGTTAAAATTAATTTGAAATTTAATTCAATTTTGAAATAATCAAAATAAAAATATTTTAATTTTAATATGCTTACATTTTAATTGAATTAAATTTAAAACTAATTTTAACATGAAATTTGATTATTCCACAAATTTAAAAAAACAATCTAAATAAAGTTTAATTAACAATGAAAATAAATGAATATACTGGCCATTTATTGTAATTTATTAATTTTAAATATTTTGTTATTGTTTTTTTTCATGTAATTTATAACTAACTATTTTGTATTTATTTTGTTTAATAAATGACTACCTTTTCTAAAATATTAAATGAATTTTTTTGATTTAAATCCTTATTTTGGCTTTGAAAAAGTATTATATATATATATATATATATATATATATATATATATATATATATATATATATACATACATATATATATATATATATACATATATATATATATATATATATATATATTTATACATATATATATACAAATTAGAGAGAGAGAGTGAGAGAGAGAGAGAGAGTTGAATATAAGAGACACTGATATATTGATAAAAATATGTTGAAAAAACAATGTAAGTTCCTTACATTGTTTTTTTCAACTCCAAAACGTGATTTAATACGTAGATTTCTGTTGATTATACAATAACGAAAAACAAAATATTTAGAATAATCATTTAGTACGTGCAGTGCAAATGCATAAATGTCCTAAAACGTATTGTCAAAGAAAGAAAAGAAATTTTTCTAAAACTATTTATCATTTTAAATATCCTAGGGCATGTATGAACAGAACAAATATTCAATTTATTCATGATAATGAATTATAATATATTTCAAAAACAAATCATTCATATTTAGCTTCACAATCAATCTGTACCAATTTAAAAAATTTAGCGATCAAATATTAATTCATAAACCATTGTTTATATTAATGCTTTTCTTAAATATATTGGTAAATATGCTAGCAAAGCTAGGACAAATATCCAAGGCAAAGAAAATTATGGAGAAATAAATCAAGTAAAAAAATCACCCATGTGATTTGATGTATCTAGCTGTTGGACCGAATGATATTCATCGAGAACTGGATCTATGTAGAAAAGAAATCGATGTAACTGGCATTCTATTTCAAATATTAAATTAGTTTTGAAAATATATTGAAAATGAAAAAAATTGCAGAATATCAACGAAATCATATTATTAATTTTCAAAATAACCTGCCAGTTATTGTTCTTTCCGATGAACAGGACGACCTGATTAATATATTTTAAAAAGAACTTAATTACATGTTACGAAAATTATTTTAAAAAAATTGTTATTCAAGGGAAAGCTGGTCGTGGAAAGAGAATTTTAATTAATTATTTCACGTTTCTTTTGAAACAAATATTAGGCCAATGATATCAATTGCTTACGCCAACTGGTGTTACTGCTGCTGATATTAATGATTAGAGAATTCATTCTAAAGTTGCATTGACAGCAAATACAATACATAAAGATCTGTTTATATTTACTTGCTCAATTTCAAGAAGAATGTCATGGGTGTTAATTTATATTTATTTATAAAATGAGTATGATTGGAGGTAGTATTTTAAGGAAAATTTATCTTGGATTACGTAAAACTATTCCTTTGAGATAAGTTGATATATGCAATAGATTATTTAGATATTTTCTTGGCGATATTAGTCAGTAACCACTTGTTAATGAAAGACCACTTTACAACAATAAATTTAAGGAAGTGAATTCTTTTTTAGAAGGAAAATTGTTATTTACATCAAGCGTTCAAAAATATGTTTTATCGCCGTAATTTTGATAAAATGACTTGCAACAAATACACTTGATCGTAATAATAACGGTGAATGTACAGTTAAAAATATGAAAAATTGATGACAAATGAAAATGTTTATATACTCCGTGTATATAAACATTTTCACCAAATAAACGTAATTTTTTCAACAATTGCATTAGTTTAATATAAAACAAACTAAACTTGTAAAAGAATTTAATCATCGAAAGTTAAAATTATTGCGTCAACCTGCTGCTTATATCTATTTTAGCTATTCACAATTGTTCTAAAGCAAAATCAGCAGGTGCAGAAATATAAGGTGTACTTCAACCATTTCTAATTTTATCAATAGGATCTTAATTTATATTACATTCTAATTTATGAGTCGAAAAAGGAATAGTCTTTGAAGCTTAAGATTACTTTGTGAATATAATTTATGAAGAAAATCATGGTCCCCCTAAATAAATACCACGATTGAAAATGGTTCGTTTTGAAATTATTCTCATTCGACTTATAAACCTATTGTTTTTGTTCCAATATGACCTATAGGTAAATTTTGGAAAAGAGGAAATAATACTTGTACAAGGAAACAATTTCCATTACAACTAGTTTTTGCAATCACAATTCTCAACATTTAATATTATATAAAACTTTTGTAGGTACTAGAAAACATATGTTGAGTTTTCTAATTAATTAATGTAATGAAATTTAAGCTAATCTAATTACTTAATAAAAGTAACCTGCCTAACTACCTAGATCTTGATCACACATTACTTTTCTAGGGTAAAAGCATTAGAAGTATTAGTACTAAATAGAAGATTTGCTTATGTTAGATGTTTTAATATCGAAAACTCGTATATATTAAAATCCGATATATGTCATAGAAGACACGAAGAAAGTTGTATGAGAAAGATTGTACGTAATGAAAGATAAATATAATTACCTTTTAAAGAATCGTACTAAAAATATATATATTTTTTTATTAACTGACTTAAAGTGTGGTTATTAATAGAAGGTATCTCGTCTAATTTAAATATTATTATTGTTTTTTTAATTTATACAGATCATTTTTAAAAGTGGAATTTCTTGAATATTCATAAAAGCGTCCTTTTAGCTAGTAACTACGCTACATTACTAAAACGATAGCTTATAAAATTTAAACGTATGTAAATTGAATACTATTCGATAATATTATTTAGTAACAGTATAAATATATAAATATGCCCATATTCGAGAGTAACTGAAACATATGCATCACAAGCTATCATAATCAATGTATATTTTATTAATCATAAATTTTAGAGCCGAAAGCAAAACCAACCATCTAAAATTAAATATTAAGCGAAAGATACTTAGTTAAAGAAAACAAATTTTATTTAAGTACAAAAGAGAGGTCGAAACTGAAATAAGCTTCGAAAAGTTTTAACAGCCTACGTGATACATTAACCACCAGAAATTACTTCCTTTATATTCTTCCTTTTTATATATTTAATGCCTTCCGTTACCAGCTGTATAGAACATTTTATTTTGATCCTACGTATTTTTCCACTGGATACTACGGGATAATAAATTCATTATGGGTATTTAAAGTACAGTTTCATAACAACCGCTCGCAAGCGGCAAAAGTAAATTGTCGGCTATAGGATTTTAACCTTAATGACTCGGATTACCGCATCACGGTCCGCACACTATAAAGTATTGTAGTTGTTAAAATAGCCTGAATGCAGGTAAAATAATTATGTTATACCGAAGTATTTTATATTGTAATAATTTTACACGCAAATAATAAATCAGTAAAGTGGCGTGGGATTAGAGATTTTTTGTGTGCATGATATCTTTCACTTACAAAATATTCAGTTCAAACACTTTCTACAATTTTATTTTTCCTCAAATAAAAATATAAATTTTAATATAAATTTGTGCTTTAATATGCACGACGATAACGATGGATATTTCAAGAAATTTATTTGTTCAAAATCGTTTGTTTTTTTTTCCATTACAATCAGAAGGACATAAGTATAATATTAAAGCCAAAGCAATTACCAATTAGAAAAATGGATTACAAATGTCAATTACATTAGCAAAATGCCAAGACTTAGTGCAGTAAAAACAGGTATTTAAGTCCATAAGCTTGAACTACATAGCAGAAAGCTAATGGTGAGTTGCTTGTGAATATCAAGAGAGTTATTCATTGGAAATTGCTTCCGGAGATATCTACGGCGAATGTGAAGATTTGCCGCCAGCAGTTACATTGACTAGCTGACAAATTAAGTAGTCAATAGGAACTAGTTTATTTTTCCTATGATAATGAAAATATGTTTGGTAAATTAAAAAACTTTATCTGGATTCTGTTGGCATAACCAACTTATTCATCCGAGATTGCAACGTACGCATATCACTTGTTCATAGCGTTAAACTTTAACTTATAGAACAAGAAAATCGGCAGTAAGAAAGAATTTTAAAAGAAACTTTTATTAACCTAAGTCACAAGTAATTAAACTGAAGGTTATCGTCACTACCAACTGGATGGAAGTAAGACATAGATAAAGGTATATACGTTGTTCGATTTCTTTGCGACATATATGTCAATAGCACGGAATTAAAATATGGTTTAAAAAAATACACAATAATGAAAAAGCGAATAGCGTGAACTTTGATATGAGTATTTGAGAAAAGAAGGTTAACATAAAAATCATACCTTGTGTAAATCTTTACAAAAGAAGTTCCTACACTCTACTTCGCACACTAATATTTTTTTAATAAAACTTGCGGTAAAGTTTCAATATCTGCAGTCTGTAAAAAATGCTTTTTCCATACCATCGCGAGCATGCTTACTAAAATTAGACAGGAAAAATAATTGTTTTTTAAAAGTTTGTTCTTACTTCACCTTCATGTTTTTTCTGTAACTAAATCTTATAAGTCGATTTTAGCCCACTTCTGATCTCTGATTGAACTAAATTTTTGCGTTTACAAATAAATTCGTCAACAATTATAATAATATGATACTATTTAGCTAATAATGTTATGATTATAACAGTCATATTATGTATTTGGTTATGATACCAGAAGGTGGTCGCGAGAACTCCGCAGTAATTTAAGGTAATTTGCTTGAATTTAGACTGATTTGGTTTCTCTCAATGAGTACTCTGACGCTAAGTGCCACTACAATAATCCAATGTGACCAAATCGAATTTGGGCTGGTTTTGTTTATTTAGATAAATACTCTTTTTACAGGTATTATCCAGAGTCTTATGATGGAACCGTACTATGGTCAGTGGAACTCCACAACGAGATGATATAAGCCCCTCAAGTTTAGACTCGTTTGATTTGACTTTATGAGTACTCCGCTTTATTAATGGAGCCTTACGAGATTGAAACGGAGCTAACAAGAACTCCACCATAATATAAATATAAAGACTAATATAAAGAAATGTAATATGTATCGTATAGTAAAGTACCGTGACCTAGAAAATAATGAATAGCATTAAGTCCAAATCCACAAACTTACCGAAACTAGTTCTTAAACAATGCGCTCTTTCAGACGCAAAATATGTACTAACTCGTGTCTCTGTTATAAATTAATAAATAAATTTTGTAGTAAATGTTGCTTTAGCACGAAAATAATAAATTTAAAGTGAAAAAATGTTTTTAAAACAAGTGTTTATTTACTTTAAAGAACATAAAATTAAAAATGATTTTTACTTTCATAAATACACGCTGAATGTTTGCATCTTGCTATCTTTCTCCATGACTCCTGATTATTAAAGGGATAAACATTCTAAAACTATTCACAGCGACCAAGTTCATTGTGGTAGATATAATAATAATAAATCGAGATGCAAAGCTATAACTCATTCATCTATATTTATCTTGCAGTCTGGAAAACCTTGGATTCTTAAATAGGAACTTAACAATTGTCATAGACGGGAACAAGTCATTGCATGCAAGATTATTTCCCCCCCCCCCCCCTATACACATTCACACACAAGGACGGCGATTCGTACGCACCTATATCTGTAAATTAGTCTTGACAGGTTCTAAGCTGTGGTTGAATTTAATGACAGCTATTCCAGATTTCCAGATTCTTAATGCCTCATTGAATTTTCTTGTAAAAAATTTGGACCCACGCAAAACACATAATGCCTCATATATGTCAAGATGACCAATTCACACACTGAGCCATGATTAGACTTCTGGAGCATGACGTGATTATGAAATTCAGTGTTAGGACATTTTTGACCGGGTCCGTTACAGGAGTAAACATTAAGATCTTTCCAATAATGCACTAAATACTGCACAGTGTTTGATCTGACTCTAGAAGAGTATTTAGTATTTCCATAAAAAGAATCAAAAATAGCCCGGAATAAACCTGGCCCATTACCTGGCATGTGAATTATTTTATGAACATAACCAAACATACCTATCACCAAAATCTGAAAAACCTTTTTTAAAAAATATGTGAGCCTCGTCCACATAAGTTTACGAATGAAGTGAGTCTTCTTTATCGGTTTATGTTGGTTAATTACAATTGATAATTATCATTATTTTTCTGGTAGTATGCCCTTTTTTCTTATTATCCTGATTGAAACTATATTTCCTGCAATATGTAATAATAAACTTAAAGAATTTTTACAGAAGGCTATTGAATAAATGATATCACACCTACACGTGGCCTAAAATGTTTACTTTAAAACTGTACACTCCAGATAATATAATGGTAAATAATTTTGGTTTTAAACTAAACCTATTATCCTCCTATTATATACCTCCTGTAAACTTTTCTCTGAATATTTTTGGTTTATTTTTTCTCTGAATATTTGTAGCCTTTTATTAGGACTGCATTATTACATTTCTTTCCTCTCTTTAATTTTTTTGTTCATAATTTGTTTCCTTTACATGTATGCCTACCGTTTTCAGAGTCACCATACCTGTAAAAGAAAAACGGAACCCTTATAAGAGCACGTACATCTATGTCAGTATGCCCATCACAGCCGTTTTTTCAGAAACCGCCTGACATAAAATTGAAATTTGACAAAGTAATAAACCATACTAACTTGCACATACCGCAATATTTAAAACTCGAAAAGTTGGGAATTTTAGAGATGGAAAATTAAGTGCTCGTATAGATTTTATTTAATTTTATGCATAATACGGTGTGGCATTTGAAAGAGTTTAGTTACCAAGGGTCTTAAAAAATCTATTTCTTCATAATTTTAGGTGAGGTTTCTCCTCAGAGATATAATGGTAAATACGCGAAGAAAATATGTTCTTCCCCTTACAACTTCCGAAACTAGGGAACATAAAATTATGTTAAAATATGGATTTTTAGAGGCCTACGAAAAAGTTATAGGAAAACTGTAGCAATGGTTTTAGATGACATAATTTTTTAAATACTTTCTATGTTTTACGCCCACGAATGATCCAGTAGGCAATATATTAATTTTTCTATTTTGAAAGTCGATTTCCACAGAAACTATACGACGTAGAAATTTATAAGCTGTCATAGCAATATGTCTTATTAACCCACATATTTTGCACCATCAACTTTTTTAAATATTCGTTTACCAATTAAATAGGAAGTAAATACAGGTCTAATTTTGTTTTCTTATTTTACGGATATCAAGTGGGAAGCAGAATTTCACAATTTCAAATTACAAATTTAAATAAACATTCTAAAAATATACAAAAACGTAAAATTCCGCCCCTTTATTTCCAAAACTACTGAACTACAAATAATTAAAAAAACTGGACTGTGAGAATAGCCCACAAAGGAAAGATTGCATTATTAATACAAAGACAGTTTTCTACAGAAATTGTATTATTCTTCGTATCTACGATCAGGATGTTACTCATTAATGTATTTCAGGTCTCATATATAAACTAATCACAATTTCTGTTACAATTCTCAAATATATTATTTCTGTACCAAAAATTAATATTACATATTAATTTTTGGTACAGAAATAATTTCCATGTATCTATAGATCACGATGAAGATATATCTGCAATCAATATTATGCAGAATATAATCTTACCAACACCGAACATATATATTTGCTGTCTATCAGGCTCTGCCGTAGTGAGGCGTGATACATATTTGCTGCTTTTGACTTTCGCTAACGACTAAAAATTGTTATAAGCTGGCTTGAAAACATAAATGGAAATGGAATGATATGTAGATATATAACATGTTTACGCCCCCAAAGAGATGGTTGATATTAAATAAAGTTGATATTAAATAAGCTCGATAGCAAAATCCGTTTTCCCGAGAACAGATGGAGGCCTCATTTGGCAGTGTAATATGTCCTCTATAAGGAGAGTAATCTGTTTAACGATAGATAAAAATGTGTTGACAAAGAAAGCTCTACGTTATTTAATTGAAATGAAAAGTTTAAAGAAAATTTTGGAAAACATGATATAAGGATGACTTATTTGTTTTTTTTTGTATTTTCAATAACACTTACTTTAACTAAACTCAAGTCTAAAGCGGTGAAATGATTATGAAATCTTGAGAAATAAGTTAGTAATTATGTGCTTTAATAATTCCTCAAACATTTTGAAACACATTTTAGTAAACTACATTAATTTCGATTGAAATGTAATTTCTGCCGGCATTTGTGTATTCTCATAATTTTAGAAATTGAAATCAAAATTTGGGTAACGAGTGACATAAAAAAATCAGTTTATTAAATGCAATAAGTGTTTTTTTTACTAATTGCTCTTAATTGTGCATTATAATACATAACGCTTTATTATTAAAAAAATCAAGACAACTCCTTAAATTTTTGGGTGTGATTTAATTTCATTTTTGTTATCGAAATAATAATACTAGTATATATATCTTTACATATACATACATATATATATATATATATATATATATATATATATATATATACATATATATACATATATATATATATATATATATATATATATATATACATATATATATATACATATATATATATATATATATATATATATGATATAAAAATACATATGTATGTATATATAAAGTGACGTTTAAATCTTAGTTGAATTACTTCTCAACTTCACATTGCCGCACTAAGTGATTAGAAACAAAAATTAAATCGCTGTTAAATAAATTCCAACACAGCTTCTTTATTAAGATAAAAAGTAAAAACACAACATTTCATATATTAAACAAAACAGTAATATATTAATATATTTATTGGGCTGCATAATAATACAAAGGAGAAAAATAAATTTTCAAACATTGCGTAATGTATTGATGTACAATTAAATAAAATTTATAAAGGCTGTCATACATATAATGATTTTACAGTCGAAACAACGCATTTGTTTGTTTTAACTGTATTCAGGTAACCTGTATTAGAAATACTCGCATATTTTCAAATTACGTCATAAAAATACTAATCGGGCAGTCAATTAACCGTTTAATTATACTTTTATTTTTTTATTATAAAGTCAATAAAACTTCTCTCATTTTAAAATAACACTCTTATTTCAGTAACTTTGCATTCAGATTGTTAATAGAAAAACTCAATTTAAATAAATAAAGAATTCTAAAAAGGATCACGATACCACAATATTAATTTATTATATTATGCCAGCAAACAAAAAAATATTTTATGAGCTATGAATTTTAATGTTCTTGAAAGAGGAAAGCCATAAGTTCTTTCCTTTATTATCTTAATTCACCACATAAATTGCGAAATTAACTCATGCAAGGGTATACAAATTATAGTTTTGCCTTTCCCTCGCATTAAACTATAATCGCCACTTTTATCTTTACATAACCATGAAATTTCCATTCCTCTAACCAAATATCTCTTAATTTAAAAAAAAAACTATACGCAATCACATTCAAATCTCCTTCCAATGAAATAAAGAGAAATGTTTACTATGCGATCAATTATACAATTTCTCATTTAGCAACTGCTCTATATTTGAAACTCATATTTTTTCATACATTTTTATTAAAAAATATTCAATTATTTTTTATGACTATCCAACCAATAAATCAAAACTGATTTCGTATTTACAAGCATATATTCGTTTTCTTTTAGGAGTCTCTAGTTTCATTCTGTTATATGAAGAAACATTTTCTTAGGAAGATTTTCACAGTTTAACTTGCCTCGCAGAAAAAACGGATAATATTTTTAATAAATTTGGTATTAAAGAATGTAAGAAAGTATTGTATGAGACGTTTTTATTATATTTCGTGACATTATTTTAGTCCAACCCTCTTTTCGGTTTCTCTTATATCATATTTTTTTTCCAATATAGGTTTGAATTTAATAAGAGCACAGCTTAAAAAAGATCTGTGAAGTAATAAAAAGAAAGGAGTTATATATCTCAATAATCAACTCTGACAGTATTAATTTACGGAATATTGCGCGGTAAACAAATGACTCCAGAAATATTGCAGGACAAATTGATCATCGTGGCAACATTAATTGCTAAACAAAGAAAAACTTATCGTATATCGAGTCAAACAAGAAATGTTTGAAAGTAACATCAACACTCGTGTTCCTTATTAGTCTTGTTAATCTTCCCCGTAAGATTTTCTATCCATCGCTCTGTTTGTCATAAAGTTAAAAGGAAAAACCATAAGTTATTAAAACTTAAACTTAATGCAAAACAAAATAGACTTATATTGACATACCCTTTCTCCTTTATACATAAATTACGGAATTAAATTTTGGTTTAAGAATCGTTTAGTGTTTGGTCCAGTAATCGCTTTTAGAAATTTTTTTTAATTTTTGACTTATGAATTAGACCCGGTGGAATTGAACCCTTATTGAGAATATTATATTATGTTATATTATTATGTATTGAAATAACGTTTTAAAGTGTAATTAAAAAATATACATTGTGCAAATTTGTAAGGTATAGTATTGAAATGAGTATTTAAATGATTTTTCATGAATTTTAATTATGTATGCATATGCATTCAGTAACAATCAACTTTGTTAACAAATTTAAATTGTCAGCTCTCATTTGATTCTAAGCAACTTGTGAAGTATTGAACGGCTCATTGATTAGTCATACTAATAGACATATTAATGAAATTTCGTCCACATTTCCACTAAATTGTCACGATGAACGCATTTAAAAAAATGATATTTACAGTATATCATTTCGGTTTTATTTAATTTAATATTTATATATCTTACATTTATTTTGGTTGTTAATAATCGGAATGAAAATAAACAATATGCCTTTCGTTAAATCCAACATCGCAGAAGCTGGCGTAGAGCCGTTTAATACGTCACCATCTTAGCACTATATGCGCTAAGATGGTGACTTATTAAATATGCGCTATGTAATTGCGCTAGCCCTGCAAACTCAGGGCCGGGTACGCAATCTTAAAAAAAACACCAAGCACGAAATCGCAAAAAAATTATTCTTCAGTTTATTTTTGTTTTTTTTTTCTATTTCCAACTAAAATTATTTTTGAAGGACATTTCACTTTAATATAAGTTCATAGGAGACTCGGCGAGATTGCGCGGCGCACTATGCAATATAATATTTTTAACAACTCGTTAGCGGAGACCGCTGTACTGTGTTTTGTGCTTTTATATACGATTAGGATGAGAATTATGATAAAATTTATTTAAAGTAGATTAACATAATTTTTTTTAATAAGTTATGTGTTACAGGAATAGGTAGAAGATAACGGTATTAGTAATATGTTTATCGGTTTACTTAAGTGAGACTCGTTTATAGTTAGTTTACTTAAGATGATGCATTTCTGAATATGCATGAGAAATGTACATGAGAATATTACAGAAAACAAATTTAATAAGAATTAAAATTAATAAATATACTAAAATCAAAGAAAATTTCACGTTGTGCCATGAGACCCAAGTTTGGTAGTCCGTTCCACAGATAATTTTTATAAATGTGAATGGAGTGTTGAGTATTACTTAGTTCCACTTAGTTTTTGAGTGTTTTTGTATAATCGAATTATTCGAAAGAAATCAGTCGTATAAAATCTTGAATTATGTTCCACGTATTAACAAAGTAGCATTGCTCAATATCACAAAGCATAAAATATAACTAGATATGGTAAGTAGGCGTGGCGTGGCGCGCGCCACGATGTGATCCGCGTATCACGTATTGTTCTTTGTACAATGATATATACTTTAGTCGCAGGTGGAATGCAATAACTGATAAAGCTCTGTCTTTAATTGTTCAGTAGGATCTAAAAATGCACCTTTGTGTCACAATTAAATTTAAAAAACTAGCGGTGAATAGCGGGTAACCAATTGCGAAATTATATATATTCGATAAATTAATTTAAATAATTTTTCTTTGATTTTAAATAAAAATGTTATTGGCGACCTCCTTGCACTACTACGCGTCACTAGCGTAGAATAATTGATGTCATTATCACAAGAGTATTTATGGCGGGAATATATTTTAAGACCGTCATTTTAATGAGATAATAGTTTCACATTTTAAAACAATTGAATTTGCATAAGAATTTCTCAGTATAATAAAACGTACCATGTTTTTCATCCATTTCGTAATATGGAATAAAGAAATAAATTTATTAATAATAAAAGTATAAGTTGTTTTAATAATATGTAGGACAAATGAAAAAAAGTTCTGTTTAAAAAATAAATATGTACGTGCGTAAATACATCTAAATTAACAACTTTTGTTTTACGGCTTACGACAATTCGAGAAGGTATTGACTTTTAAAATGTAAACGTTTCATATTTTAGCCCTTACACCAATTTTAAGACTAAACTGAACGGGTCATCTCATTGATTTACATGCTGTTAGGTAACCTAAAAACCCGTCTTTAAATGAGAAATGGATTAAAACCGCTCAATGGAAAAACGGCCATTATTTCCTACAAACATGTGCACAGTTTGCCCAGCACACTTTTTAAACATGATTTTGATGTAAATTGATCATCACATCGATATTATTTTGAGAGCTCTAAGTCAATAATTTTCTAAAGTGTTTGTCAATTGTCTCATTGTGAGCAATTGAAACTAAAATTATTTTGGTCCATACGAACATTAACTTTTTTAAAAATCTGGTACGCGTTGAAATCTTAGATGTCTTATTTAATTAAATGCTGTTTTTTATATAACCTTAATTCATTCATTTTCTGTTATTCATATCTATTATTGGATGTATAATTATATGTACATATATATCTCTGTTACCTAAAATACAAATGATAAATATTTTAGCAACTTAAATAGCAATTAAAATAAAAGGGTCGACAGCAAACTGAAGAAACCCCCCAAATACAAATTCGTTATAACGTCTATTGCATTATGGTTGCACTAAACCATCCAAATATAACTATGAGTATGTTTTGAATGTGTAACACTGCCCATATTAACACTAAATAGTAATATACCGACTTAAAGACAGCATGCAAGACAAGACATTCTAAATGAAATATGAATTACATTTGGCAATATAATCGTAATATTCTCTCGCGAAGCAACTCTTCCTATCGCTTCTGAAGGAAAGGAATCCTAGGAATATTTTTTAAAAAAATGTTCAATAAACCACTATAAAACTACAGACGAACTTACTTCTTGTATTTTAACTCTTTTTATTAACATTTATTTCTTATTCATTCTGTGCCCTTTTGTCCCTGTTTAAGAGCTCAATGAATCACTTTCTTCCACTCATCGTCAATATGCTTTACACTCGTCAGGCAATATTTCGTACAAATGCTTTAACAGGTACACAGGCGTATCTTTTTCATACAGATTTTTTTTTCTATATTTATTATTTCTTCTCTCTGTAATACAGAAATAGATTGACCTATATAGACGATAGAATTGGTTCGATACTCTTCAGGTTATAACCAAGCAAAAAGGTAGTTCATATGTGTGTGTGTATTTATATATATATACATATATATATATATATATATATATATATATATATATATATATATACATATATATATATATATATATATATATATATATATATGTATATATGTATATATATGACCATATTCATCGCCTACGTCAGAGAGATGAAAATTTGCCTCAAAATGAATAAGTTTTTTTACAACTTTTGCTGAATCTTTTATAACACTCCCAAAATGTTATGACTTCGTAATTTAAGCAGAAATCAAATCTTTATCTTTTATTATTTCTTCTCAGAGTTTATAAGATATCAATGACATGATGAAAAACGCAAAAAACACACTTTTTTACGATTAATTAATTACATCCCAATGTTAAAATTTAAAATTCCCATGAAAAAGAAATGTTTTTAGAAAATCTTTTAACGATTTCTTAATGAATATTAATTTAACTATTGTGCTAATTTATAATCAATATTAATACTAATAAAATACTTAGATTGTTTTCGTTTAAAACCCACGAGTTATACAATTATATTATTTGCTGAATTTTTGCTATAAATGAGTGATTTGCTGAATTTTTGCATTATTACCTTTATTTGTTTTATAAATGATCACTTTTATTTGTTTAATAGAGTGAGACTTCACACGCTACTAGATTACATTTGGTATTGTGACTAGTTCATTTTCTCGAAGTGATTTGAAATTCAAATTATAGTGTTATTAATATTCCTCCGTCGAGTGCACACAATACTAATTATTTAGTATTGTTAAATTAAAATAAATGTTAATTTCGTCTGACATCACTCGATCGTGCTTCGATTATTTATCAAGACAATTAATTATCCCCTAAAAGAAGAAGAATATTGGTACATCATATTCTGCACTGCCCTTCATATGCATTTTTTCCTATGCACTTAATAATGATATGTATATGATGTAAAATTATATTTTACACAAACCCTCTTTTGTTAAAAAAATGGGTTTTATCTAATAATATGCACAATAATTTGTATTAAATATATGCAATGTTAAGAAAATTTTAACTTAAATTTCAATATAAAATATATATCTACAACTATAGTTCAACCTTTTTTTGGGATGGCGAGGTAAAATTGATTCGTGCAAATCGCAATGCGACAATAATACAACAATAATAAAATGGTTTAGTTTCAATATACAACAATAATAAAATGGTTTAGTTTCAGAAATAATGTATATCAATAATTTTAAACAAATTTTGCTTCACAATTTTTATTTATTGTATTATTAATTACACAATATTCACTAAACGGAATAACCATTGTTACTAAGTAAAATCTATTAAGTATGGGTAAATCTGGTATTACGAGGACACGTTTATGTAAGTATGCAAACAAATTAAAAACTTTAAGGGTACTTAAAATTACTACTAATTCCGACCTTACTGATTTCAAAAACCGGAAAGTTAGTTTGTTGGTTTGTTTGAATGGAGGCATACATTTTGGAAGCATACATTTGTATGCCTCCACAACTATATTGATCTCCGTTAGAATCTGCATACTTCTAGCATGTAAGATGGAAATATTTTTTCAATGTTCTATATACGAAATTTTAATATAGCTAGTTCAGCTTATTAATTAAACGAAAATAGTTTTCTTGACACTTTCGCTCTTTAAACGTACAAATTACTTCTTTAATTATTCCAAATTAAAACTTTTTCATTCCAATAGTCTGCGAGAAAAACGGCCATAATAAATGAATGCACGGATGGATGAAGAGATGACAGGACCGACACCTAAATAATTCCATTTTTGGTTTTTGTGAACCGACAGATGGCGTTGCTTCATTTTTAAACAGCACTATCGTTTCGTACTGATCAAATATGTATAAAGTACGTGCCCGGCCTGTATCTTAAACTTTAGTATACATTTTATTTCATACATTTGATAGCTGCCATTTTCGTTTTCGTTTATTTTAACTGTATTATTTATGGTTTAACCGTTATAACTTAGCGACTTGCTTTTATTATTTCCATCTTGATATCTGTGATATTTAAGCTCTTTTATTCGAACTTTAAACTGACTCCTTCAACTTATATAATTTTCACTTATTGTTGCTTGCAGATTACAACATATCAATCAATATTTTGGAAAAAAAAGGAAATGAAAACGAGGCGAGCCGCGGATAAAAGTTGATGTGAATATATTGCTAGCACATATTTTACAGTTGTAGTAAAAACAATTGGTTGCTAATAACTTTTTAATTTTATAATTCTAGTTCGGATATTTTCCACATTTTTTACATACGAACTAACCACGTGGGTGTACGCAATTTGCACGAATCAATTTTACCTCGCCATCCCAAAAAAAGTTTCTATGTTAAATTTGTATTCAAGAACTTTATAATAACAAAGTAAAATATATTTTCAATTTAATGCCAAGATTTGAACTTAACAACCTTTTACACTTCAAACAAAATTAAAATTTAAAAAAATATGCCATATCAAAACATCAGTCAATCTTTAATAGAAAGCCCGATACGGAAAATTAACTTACCAAAGTTTTAGACTTAAAATCTTTTGAATATTTCGATAAGAACTTGGCACATTTTTTTAATATAAATATTTTTGTTAGGATTTCACCTCGTTTTTTAAGCCGAAATTAAAATTTAATTTTTTAGTACCTTTACCGCTTTTATGGAATGCAGAAGTCTATTTAATTTTCGGAGAATTGTTTTCAATACTAAGCCATCTCTGCCCATATCATGGCACTATGTGAACGAAGAGCTTATTCACTTTATGCAACTTTTCCAATTGTTCTGAAGATAATATATTGCAAATCAGGTTAGTAAATGGAACTGATTTTATTTCTACGGACGATTAGATTTTTGTATAGAGTGTTTCTGCAGTATTAATAACTGCACCTCAAAAATGACTTTGTCCGGAATGAAAGTATTTTATACCTATACTTTAATCTGCACCGTTGCAAGAATCTCGAGAATTTCCATTCATCAATTATGGGCCCGTGCGCTCGGTCATAGGACATGAGTGCTATTGATTAAATTTCTAACTCCTTATTTCTTAAACCGGGCATTTCATTAAAACATTTCTTTAAATTTTAATCTCTACCCCAAGCATTATCTCACTGAATATTAAAAATATAAAAAAGAAATAAAGGGCAGTTTAAATTTTATTTTAAACTTCAAGAAATAATTCAATGAAAGATTCATTCAAATAGTTTTTGGGAGACACTCGAACATATTCAGCAAGAAAAACTACAAAAGATTCTAATAAATGCGTTTCGAGTTCAAAAAAGCCTAAATAAAATATTTAGCAGTTTTGTAATACAGGCTGTCCAGTGGCAGATTTCAATGTTTGAAAAATTGTAAAAAAAAACTACACCTCTAATACAAAGTAGGTATATTTTAACTTTATAACAACAAATGCGGATTTCATTTTTTAAAAACCACGTTTTCCAAATGGCGGCCATCGAGTCTGACATACTCCTGTTTTCAAAAACGCGTTTGCAGAGCGACTGGGGTATCCTACTGACTTCGGCTCGAATATTTTCTTTAAGTTGTGTCACAGTGCTCGGATTTGTTTTGTAAACAACGGATTTTAAGTATCCCCATAAGAAAAAGTCACATGGGCTTAAATCGGGTGACCTAGATGGCCACGGTACGGTACCGTTTCGGGATATGTTTTTTTTGGAAATAACTGCGGAACTGTTATGTGAACATAGACACATTAGCAGTGTGAGCTGTGGCCCCGTTCAGCTGGAACCATGTGTTTTGGTTGAAGGATGGACTATTCTGTAATTCTACTCTGAAAAAGTAATTTAACATCTGGGCATATCTCTCCGAATTCTCAGTTACAGTGTGGCCACGTTGATTTTCAAAGAAATAAGGTCCTATGATTGCAGACAAAGCACACCAGACTGTTTCTTTAGGCTTATGTAAAGGCTCTTGATGCATTTGTCTTGGGTTGTGGACATCCCAGTAACGAAAGTTCTGCTTATTCACATATCCTCCAATGTGAAAGTGAGCTTCGTCACTAAAGAATATGTTGCCCATCCGGGTAGCAGTACGAAATCTCAACAACATCACCTCCGCTTAAGTTTTTCTTAATTCAAAGTCAGAATCGTGTAAATCTTGAACAATTTGAATTTTATGTGGATGGAACTTGAGCTTTTTCTGCATTAATACCTGTAAAGTTGATTTCGGAATTTCCACTATCGATGAACGTGTACGCAGTGATAAACGGGAATTTTCAACGACAGAAACCATAACACGCTCGACATTTTCATCCGTGGCTACCAATGGTGTAGGTCCTGGCCTGGGCCTATTTAATGTTGATCCTGTAGCTCTGAACCTTGCTACCCATGACTGAATGAGGTTGATCGATGGTCCATCACGTAATCGATGAATACTGTAACAATTATTAAATCGACGGCGTGCTACAGACAGCGAAAATCCACTCGAAATGTACGCCTCGACGGCAAAAGCGCGGTGCTCTCCACTCCACTGTTCGATGGCTACTAAAACATTCGCACCGCTTGCGCTTCTAACGACGCCCCCGCCCCTCTTATGAGTTGCGTTCAGAAACTATGTTTGTTCAAACTTTGAAATCTGCCACTGGACATCCTGTACAATGATACAGATAACGGTACTTGAGACTATACGTTTACGTTGTAATTTTCTTCTAACCCCCAAATATTAATTATAGCTTATATCAAGAACTATTTAGATCAATATTTTATTCCCTTTGTTCTAGTCATAAGAATTAAGTACGCACTGTGAAAAACAAGGTAAAGTTAGTGACATATGTAAAAATTATAGGTTTCTAGGAAGTATTTTAAAATGTATATGGGTATCTATAGTTCAAAATATATTTGATATGCAAATATAGAAGTCAGTTTATTTAATAATAATTATAAATAATTCAAATATCGTCCAAAATAATTTTACTATTAATACACTTCTTTCGTTTAATTGGAAATAATATACAAATATTTCACTAATTGTACTGATGGTATAGATTAGCTTATTAGATTGAAATAAATTATAATGCACGATACAATTCACTACGACTTCAGTGACAAATGAAAATGAACTAACTAGATATTGTAACACATTATATTATACAGACAAAATACTTTTCAATAACTCTAGAAAAACGAGAAACACTGTTACCATGGAGTAATTTTGATGTAGTATTCTGCTAATTTTAATCATTTTTGGAGTAATTTTGTTATAGCATTCTGCCAATTTAATTTTTTTTTAATTAACACAGAATTAAGATTTCTTTATTATACCTTTAATTATTACACTAAGTTTTTTGTAACTAGACTCTCACTTTAAGCTTTGTTTCATGGTTAGCTTATTCAACCAGATGTACACAATGGTAGTTTTCAAATGACGTTCCAGCTTTATCAATCGCTTGTTATTAACAAAATAAATACATGTTTTAATTCAATTAACATAAAATCATTTGATAAATATAAGTATTGACATCAAAACTGTAACTTCGCGCTGTTAACACTTAAAGAAACTATTTATTTAAATTATTTTCTACGCAGCTTCCTTGCATGTGAAAAATGTCTCTGCTTGTTGGTCGAAATTGTATTTTTTAAATAATTTCAAAATCTTGCACAATCAATAAATATTTATAGACTCGGTCGAAATAAGCGTAAAATATTTAGACTTGGTCAACCCAAGTCTATAAATATTTTACGCTTGTGTTGATATTTTCGCCACTTGTATCCATTCTTATATAGCAAGCATCGTATCGTATATACGGTCGCTTATTACGAATACCATGCACTCCAAGTATTTTTCTGTTTTCCCGGGTTTCAAAAATGTTCTTCATAGTTCATTGTGCTTGTTTAACTGGTAACATGAATAGGGGATGTCCCGTTAATAATTAGCTCATTGCATAAGGGGATTGAATGACCACTTGAATATTTTATCTATTCAATCAATAGTCAAACTTTGAAGGTGCGTGTTACAACCCTACATGACGTGAATGAGTAATTCAATTGCTTGAAAATTAATCGTTTTTCGTCGCGATATCCTCATTTTCTGTCGGTTAAACGTGAGTTTTTAAATGCAATAATATATTAACGGTTTTATGATACCATAGCCATTTTAATTTTTAATAGAAAAACTATAAACATTCATGTTTTACTGATGAATATTTTAATTGTATTAAAGGTTTCAGTATTAAGACACGGTAAAAATTTATACAGCAATAACCTTAATACCAAAAACCATCCAAATCGCAATGACAAAGTAGCCATAAAAATTTAATTTCCACTGGGAATAAAAATGTAAAGCAAAATATTATCAATAAAGAAGTTGAATTTCCATTTCACATGAAAAGGACGCCATGCTGGTTTTACGCAAACATTGAGTCTTATCGTTAATATTTCAATTTTGTCTAGATAATTCACAAAACCTTTAAATAAAAAAAAATAATACGTTTTACCATAAATCCGGAAGTTTCCGAAATCATGTGATACGCTAATTTCATTTTATACTCAGGAGGGACCTACAATTTTTTTTATTCGGAACTATTATTCGGATATTTTTGTAAAAAAAATTAATCGTTTCTAGAGATCCTATTTTTTAAACCTCTTTTGCTGGGGTTTATATAATTATACAGTTATATAAACACATACATGCAGATATACATACGCATGCATTTCTTTTCTATGTCATATGTATGTATACACATATATATGACTTCTTGTGCATGCGTAGTCATTTTTTTTCTAGTAATGAATTATTTAAGGAAATTCCACTTGACGGCGGCAGCACCAGAGTACCAACTCAAATCTCGATTTGGACATTACACCATTTGGACATAAAGAATTATCAATTTCGTCTAAATAATTATTAAAGTTTGCCCTATTTTGCCTTGCTGATATTTGTACAAAACATCTCCTAAATTTTGCTATTCTTTCGTATTTTCGTATAGAAGTGAACGATATAATCATGATGCACTTACTTTCTAACGAAACTCTCGAACGTATATTACACGTGATGTGACGTCATAGTAAATGTTTATGGTTTTATTGTTATTATCAAACTTCCCCAATATTGAGAGTATTCACCTCACAAGATGCTGAACATGACAGCGTTGCACCAAATCATGATGCATGGATTATCCCTTCCTCCTTATAAAGTATAAATAATGTGAAAAGTTCAAAATAAAATTGTTTCCATTTTTTAAAAATTAATTACTCACTATTTATTTGCATGATAGGTACCAAAAAAATTGCTAAATATAGAAAAACAAAACCAATTGTAAATTTTTACAAAAAATCACAAATATAAATTTTCTTAAAATCGGTTTAGCGGTTTAAGCGCTAGGCAACAATGGACAGACATCTTTAAATTTTCTTGTTTTTGAGTTTTCTCACAGTACTTTAAAATCAATTTCCATTAACTAAAATATTAACGTCGATTTTTTTATATTTAGAATATTTTTTTCTACTCTCCAATTCTCGCTTGCAAGTAAAAAGCAAATACTATCAGGGATATTAAATAATCCTTTATTTTAACTCATTCAAGGAAAAGGGAGAAAACATTAAAAATTGTTTAATTTTTACATTTTTAATGAAATACCCTTAATAAATAATTAAAAATCAGTAAAATGATGAAAACATTTAAATAAATCATTACGGTAATAAACAATAATATGCAAATATTTAATAAAATTTATGTACCAGCACAATATTACTTTAAAAACTTTATTAATTTCTCAAGAACACTAATATACATTTTGTAACAACAACGTTATATAATAAGTAACAACTAAGGCTACAGTACTTATACGATATAAATAAAGTATGTAGTTCATACTTTTTATTTTTGCATTGATATAAAGTAACTGGAATAGTAGTTGTCGTTCAAAACCATAACCACTCCACATATGTTCAAGGACATATATCCGGATTTTTTCATTCCTTGGCCAGCTTGACGTCCAACCGGTAACAGCTCAAGAATAAAGTAACAAAATGGTTAAATGTGTGATAATAGAGTACAATTGTCGAACTCACACTGATAACAAAGCAAGCAGGATTACGTTTTACAAGTATTTATTGTTATATTCTCGTAAACATCGTAAAAACAAAACGAAAATTATGTGTTGTCATTTTACATTCAGTGTTGCCAGTAAAAAGCATTAATTTTTCCGGTGTGTTGTGGAATTTTGAGAATGAAAGAAATAATTACGTATATCCCCTGTGTTTTAAAGACAATTGTTGTAGCTAATCTCCTAGAATTCCCAACTATTTACATAAAAATTCTATAATACTTCCAATATTATCAGGAAACTGTTAATATTATGCAAATGGAACGTATATTTCTAATATTATATTCTATGAAATTAATTAAAACATATACTATGATTTTACAAGGCAGCTTCAAATTTCAGTACATCTTCAAGCAATACACGATTAGTACAATACACATTGCACAATACACGATTGTACAATGATTTATTAAACCGTTTACTGATGTCCGGAATTGGAAAAATCGATTATTTTATTAATATTATTCGTTCATACATTGTGAGACAGTTTTCAATAGGAGGAAATAAGTTACTTGGTTCATGAACCTTGAATTTATGATAATTACATATTTCAATAAAACTGATTTAATATTAAATTAGAATTCCAATCGTAAGAAGAATAGATTTTCATAATGCAGGACTAGCTTACACAGATATTACTGGCATGTCTTCGTAATAACAGCCGGAAGAAAACAACTTTAGTGCGATTTTGGAAAAAAAATTACTTAGTTAAAATTCCAAAGTAGTGTGAACGAAATTACGTTGTTCGTTGACAAATCCATCACGTTTTCGCCTTAAATACTGGCTTGTTTTATACTCGTTTACTTAACAAACGATGAAAACTTATTACGTTTAAGTTGTCAAGAGCTGGAAACTCCTTTGCTAATTTGGCCACTTTTATGCTGCCATAAATTGTACGAGTCTCATTAAACTGTCAGGTACCATTCTAACTTCAATGCTACAACATGTTAAATATAGTAGTTTGAACATAATTTTACCATATATTAACAAAACTAGTCATAATGAATAGTATCTACAATCAGAAGTGAAGATAAAAATCCGCAGTAAATTTTTGAACATTTTATTTATTTTTCTTCCTAAAATATATCTCATATATCAACTAACTCGATTAGAGTTACTCTGTATTATCCCGCCACTCCAGGTTTGATCACTTTTCGCTTACGAATCCTTGAAATAGTGACGAATTATAATTTACACCAGGCGTATTCATGTTATTTTAACATCCATGTTATTTTAAATCAAACTCTTGAAAAAAATATATATTTCATTAGAGCGAAATAAAACTTTCCACAACATGCCACATTTTAATCGATACATTTTTGTTCATATATTTTTCCATTGTTACACTCTTACGTCAAACATAAAGTCGATACAGTATAAACAATTGTAAAATTAAATAGATTTTTAGAGTTTGTAAAAACTACCTCTCCAACTTTTTCCGTCATTCTTTCATTTATTTTCATATTATATTTAGAAAGAAGTAATCAAATTTTGAAACCCACTAGTGTATGATAAACCAATATTGAGTTGAAGGAATACAAAATACACCTACTTACATATGTATGTGTATATGTATCTGTGTGTGTGTAGATGTGTGGGCGTGGGTGGGAGTGTGGGTCTATGGGTGATGCGTGTGCGCATGTGCGCATGCCGCGTACGCGCATGTACGTGTATGCGTGTACGTTTGTATGCATGTGTGTGCGTGCGTTCGTGTGGATGTGTGCATGTGGGTGTGTGCGTGTGCATGTGTATGTGTGCGTATGTACGTGTATGCGTGTGTGTACACACTTATATTTATATTTCAAAAGTTTAATAAAAGAAATCCTTAAAAACTATGAGCTGAAAAACAATAAACATAACTATCGTACTATGGGGATTAAATTGTCATTAAATTATAAGATCAGGAAGAAAATGTTTAAAAATCGAAAAAAATATATTTTGTAAAAGATTATTCTAAATTAAATTAACATTAGTTTAAGAAAATCATATTACTTAGTAATGTTTATTTTTAACAATTAATGCAATTGCCAATATTATTAAACTCGTCTTTAAGCGACTCTGGGGCAGTCAAAACAAATGTTCTGTATATGATATATACTTTATAACTTGAGATGTCAAAGTAAAGACGTTAAAACAACGATTTTAAACCATGAATTTTTACATATAATTTAATCATTTGAATAATTTTGGCTTGAATATTAAAATACTCATACTACACATACTCATGTCTCCATCGTAGACTAATTCCTTTTTGCAGCTGTCGATGTACTAGTATTTACGTTGGTACGAGATAAATAACGGCGAGAATATAAGAGTAACACAACCGTACTTGACGAATTTAGTAATGTCAAACGAATCAGCAAATCTTAGTCAATTCAAGGACAGTCTTCATTTTAATAGTAACATAACGATTTTAATTCCTGAATTAGTTTTTCATCTAGTTCACATCGATAATACTTTGGACACCTAATTGTTTTTCCACTTTTGGCTTTTAGGCCTTCGTTAAGTTAAACAGGTACGGTAAACTTTTTTCGTATTTAGCTAACTGTTAATAAAAACTTGATTCGTGCATGTTCTGCCTTGAATAAAATCTATCTGCTTATTTACGTAATAATTGAAATTTAATGCACAAGCACTTTACTTTCAAAATATATTCCCTTTTGTCGTCAAAGTATTCCATTATAAAGAATTAAACTTTGCTTATCTAAGGCCATTTTATCAAACCTTCCGCGAAATAATGAACTAATTAAACTGCAGAGAAACTCGACAGAAAAAAGGAACAATTTCATCAAAAACAAATTTAATTAGAAGAAACGTTTAAATTATTAAAGCGTTGAAAAACAAAATGTCGTTTCGCAGTCGACAAACACTTTTTATTTAAGATAATAATGTCGACTTAACCCTTTTTGTTATTTCAAGTAAGGGTGGCTTTTGAACTTGAAATTAAAAATAAATTCTATAAGGACTCTTTTCCTTTCTAAACTTGAAAATAATGATATCTTCTGCCAAGAAAAATTGTTCTTAACCAAACTGTTAATGATCGACAAGTAGAAACGAATAATGATTTTGAATGAATTTACCGTTTTATAAGACTTTTTTGAACGTTTGTATGCGGCTTTTGTAAGACCGTTGAGTTTAGTGTGACTTTTTTTTAATCACCTTCATTAAATTAATAATTCCCATTCAAATGTGCAACGAGTTACACTGTAGATATTTATAACTACAGAGAAGCGTTAATTAAACAAATTGTAAAATGCAGTTTTCTTCTTCAGTTACGTTAGGTATTTTACCAAGAATATGTAGATATTGAAAATAATCTTCACTATTTATGGTTATTCTTAATTATTTTATTGACTATCGTATTATGAAAAAAAAAAAAACTCACTATGTGAATATTTTTTTGTGATGCTGATAAATTCAAAGTCTCTTGCGATATTTAATAATATTTTATCAGTTTGTGTTATGAGGATAAAAGTAATCTATCATAATCTGGCTAATGCTATTGCTATATTTTTATTAATTATCCTTTAGAGAGTAAGAAGTAGAGAGAAGTGAAGTTCATGAGTGTGCAAATTATAGTTCGATAGAAGCGTACGACCTATTTAAAAAGAATTAATGAATAATAATTTATTAATTTGATGGAACATTTTAACACGCGTTCACTAACAAAATGTAGTTAAAATAAATTTTGCTTGGGATAAATTTATTTTTCCAGATGTTAAGTTGCAGAGGGTTTATTCTTTTGCGAGAGAGAGAAAGAAAAAATATATATTTGTATGTATATATATTATATATATATATATATATATATATATATATATATATATATCACAGTTTCTACGGTTATAAGTATGAAAAATTGTGTAAATATATTTTTTAAAAAGCGCGAAAATTAAAATGTCCATATTCACAGTATATTTCATATTGCCAGTATGCCATTAGTTACATGAAACATCTCTCCTGTTACCGCTTTTACTACACAGGATATAAGGGCAGCACATCTTCGATTAATTACGAGACGTCTGTCGCGGTGAACCTGCTCCCTCCTCATCTCTAATTCCTCTCGCCATAAATAAAGCGATTCCTCGTATACGCAGGTTAAGTTAATAAACTAAGCGTTTTATTTCCGTTGGCCCAACATTATTTTTTAGCAGCGCCGCCCGCCAGCTCGAAGCCACCCGTAAATGCCCTCCCCGCTTACTGACCGCGGCCAAATTTGTATTTATAACCTCTGACACGTTTACGAACCTTTTATTATCTATATCTGTTTAAGGAGGAATTTTGGAATATTTTCGAAGCTTAAGTAATAAGGGAGACTTTTATTAATTTTTGAGGCTAGCCGAGTTCGTATACGGAGACGCTATCTATGACTGTACTGTTAGATCGACTTCATGGATTTTAGTTAATTTCGTCATTTCAGTAGCTCGCCACGTCATCGCATTTGGTAAAATCTGTCGTCATAAATAATATATGATCGGAATTGAAAATGTTGATTATTCAAACTAAGATTTACGTTTCAATAAAAATAATTAATATTTCATTCATACATAGACTATTAAGCCAAACAATATATTTATGTACTTAAGCGGATAAAACAAAAACAGAGTCACAAAAATACAATATTTACTTACCGATTTTTTTTAAATTTTTGTCATTTAAAAGATAATATTTCAATGAGTTATTGGAAAGAAAATATCAGTATAAAATTAAATTTCATTTAAAATAACAGTCAGTTTGAAGATTGATTGAAGTATGTACTTCACATTCTGTGTTCATTATTATCTAGGTGAACCTATCGTTTAGGCAAAATTTACAAGAGACTTCTGATATAAATTTTTCATTGTTCGATAATGCTGATAATAACATTTATGTACGAAAATGCAACAGGTATAGATCGTACCTAAGAATTCCGGAAAAATAAATACGATCAAGATGATATGGGAAAATATTTCTGAAATGCCAGTAAAAAAAGTATGTAGGAAATGAGAGCCTGGCCTAAAATATTTAGAAAGTATTAATTAAGCAGAGTCTTATTTGAATATATAAGAGGAATAAACAATGAAATATGTAAATGAATTTCCTTTGAAGAAGAGTTTTACAATATAAAATTACATAAAAATAGAAGGACGTGTACATTCAATTTGCAAAAACATATCACAATCACAAAACTATGTGACGAACAGCATTACAACCTGGCACTACATATTATCGAACTAATGTAAATTATCCGAAATCGTATTGTATTACATCTTAGCCAGAAAGTCAACTCTTTCCCCTTTTCTGTATTGTTTAATGAAACAATTATATAAATTAGCCAACATTGTATTAAGATTTTACAAAAAATTGCAATTATCTGAAGTCTCAATTTGTTATTGAATTGCGGTTAAGTAATTTAGCTTCAAATACTGATGCTTACCAGAGCTATAGGTTTACCAGATTTTTGGAGTAAAAAAATACGAATAAATTTTGAGACAAAAAGGAAAAGTGTAAAAAATACGCAGGAATAAAAACCATCGCTTATTATACCAATATTTACCAGCAAAAAAAGACTAGAATTCAGATATTGGAATTTTACCCTTTTAGTCTATCCATTTAATGTGTACTCGTCCAAGTAAATCTATTGGGAGTGTTTTGTTAAAAAACCATAGATTATTGCTAAAAACAAAAGTTTAAAAAACTAGCCAAGTGCGAGTAGGACTCACACACGAAGGGTTCCGTAGCACCAAACAATATTAAAGTTATAAATTTATGTTTCTTAAACACACTGTGAAAAACAAAGACGTTGCTGCAATCGCTACCGAAAATATTCCATATCTTATTACTACACAACATATCTTATTCGATTAAATTTTGGTTGAAAGTTCATTTTAAGTTCTACTACCTTCATTTTTTCACAACTTTACACACGTTAGGTGAACAGTTAGAGAGGGGGGCACATTTTTAATATTTTCGTCTCAACAACTCACACGTTTCAACAAGTATTGACTTAAATAAAAAAGCTATTTTGGAACCTCTGTATCATTTTTTACAACATTTCTAACAATACTCCACACGCCTTTGTGCGCAGGATTTTCCTTTCATCCATCAGTTAAATGTATGATGTCCCACCCCTAATACAAATATTTTCTTAACTCCCCTATTTATATGTATAACGGTTCATAGAAGATATCTACTCTCCAAATTTCAGCTATATAGTGTCGATAGTTTCCGAGTAAAATGGATGTGACATAGGGATAGACAGACAGATGAACACACGGACAGGATGAAATTACAAGGGTTCCTTTTTTGCCATTTGACTACGAAATCCTAAAATTAGTTAAAGCTTAATCATTTAATGTACGTATATTTATATTACAAATACTTAATAATTGAGAGAGATTATGCTTAGAATTGTGTAGCAAGTGCTTATTGATGAAGAAAGTAAATTACGTGAAAGAAAAAAGTTTCAAATATATTCCCGTGCAAACAGACTCATCCAGGTACGACATTATTCAAATTATTATTTTTTTATAGTAATTTCAATTTTTATTTTGTTATTTTCTTTTAATTATTGTTTATCACTTTCCCATCTAATTTCTGCAACATCCTGAATTCAAAAGAAGACTCAGTAGGCAAGGTTTTCCAGAGCATCGAAACAAGTTATCGAAATCACGCATGATTGAGCGGAATAACCATTCTAGCAACTAAACATATCGCTATATGAACAAGTGAAGCAATGAAATTCAAATCCATTGACTCCGCGATTAACCAAAGTGAAATAGGAAATTCATCAATGGAATTTCTTAATTCTATCGATGTGCCCGGTTTACTGTCACACATTCTAAATTTGAGAATAGGAGTGTCAATTATATTACTACGAAACATCAATCAGCCAAAGTTATGCAATTTCATGGCACACGATTAAGTGATTTTCGACGAATATCACTTATTCCGACCGACATGGCGTAAGAGTTCATAACTTTTTTAGCGTTTATATTCATTGCTATGCTCCTGTATGTATATGTAGTAGCAGAATTATAAATAGCCTACATTTTAATTTGGCATGTACATTATATCTATGCAAACTTGCTATTGAAATGCGTTGAGCTCTTAAGTTGGGAAACAAAACAGAATTATTTATTAATATATCGTATTCGAAATGTTTATAATTGCAGAAGAAGTTGCAGCTTGTCTGAACAAAAATGTGGTAATAATTATTAAGGAAGTGTGCATTTTTTCAAATGAAAATAATGCCGTATAAGTTTGTTTCTTAATTACCTACTAAGTAACACATACGTACATAAAATTATCAAGATTTCCGCACAAAGAAATAACTGCCAGACAAAGCAAAAACAACTTATTTACTTATAGTTTTATATACTTATGAGAGAGTGGTTTTGGGTTTGTTTTTTTATGTATAGTTGTGTTTAGTATTGCTAAAAATAGCAATTAATTCAAATATTTATAGTTTTTTTATTTTGAAATACACGGAAAATATTTTTAGTGTTTTATTGACGACCAAAAAATATTTTAGTTAAATACATATTTTTAGTGCGTACTTTTTCATGTAAAACACGATATACATATATAATGAATTCATAATATAAAAATAAATTAAAATAACTAGGTTAGTTGAAATTTTATAATAAATGCAAAAGATGATAGTAGAAAGAAAAAGTACCATAAATTAAAGACTTAAGTTTGTACGATTGATAGTTTTTTTATTTTGACATGATTAAAGGTTTTTTAAAGCACTCTAAATATTTATTTTTAATTGAATGATGTTTATTTTAATTATAGGATTTACATTTTCAATGCATTCTAAATGTTTATTTTAACTTATTTAATTTCATTAATTCACCTTTATTATTTTGTGTATGTTAAGTATATAAGTTCTGATGGTAAATTAATTATAAAATCAGTGAAAAATGTTAGGAACAAATAAATTAGGAGACATTGTTCACTCAAATCAATTTTTTGTATATTCGATGTATGTATTAAGTTAATGCAAGACTTTCATGGTTTCATTACAGTTGAAGAGGAGAAAAAAAATTTTTTATTACGTTATGCACATGAACAGAGGAAGATATGTCTTGATTGTAAAAAGCAAATACGGAATTGAAAATATCAACACTTATTTTTTATGACAAAAAGTAAACAAATACATTTTTTTTTATTTATTGGAGTGATATCAGTCTAAATAAATATAAAATATAATATAATTCAATAAAAATTCTAGTGCAAATTCTCATGTAAAAGTTTGACCTCAGGTGAGCAAGGGTTATCTTTCTCCTGTTTCAATAAAAATGTTTATTTGAGTAATTTAGATCAAATAGAAAAAATATGGAGAGACAGATTTCAAAAAAAAAATATCCCTTATGTCTTGGAACATCCTACTGCACACTCAGATATTTTCAGGCCAATGGAAAGCAAACCCGTAGGAATATCAAGTCATTACCTGTTATTTATTGATGATGGTAGTAAAATGATTATATTTACTTCTTAAAAACAAAAATTGAAGCGTTTAGATATTTCAAAATATAAAAGTCATTAGTCGAAGATCAAGCAGCTAAAAGGATCAAATTATAAGGAACAGACAATGGATTACAATTTTATCGTAAGGAATTTGAAAACACTTACAGGATGCATGGATTGTTCTTCAGAAAAGTAAAGTCGTTGGGCAAAATAGATTATATGAGAAGCTCAGCTGAATAGTAGTCGATAAAGCAAAATGTATTTCGATGGATTAGTAAATAGTAAATAGTATATCTAAAAAATCGATCGATCTGAAGTAGTAAAATAGTACATCTAAAAAATCGATCAGTAGCGCCAGAATTGATCAATCTTCCGCCCGTAACTCAAATGGAGCCCTTCCATTATAGTAAAAAACAAACGGCAATAATCTCCGTATATTTGGAAGTAAGAATCCACACACCGAATAAAATTGTATTGAAATGGAATAAAAAAACTGTCCAATGTATCGTAGTTGGCTGTTTCAACAATGTAAATGGTTATGAGGGATATAATCGCCGTAAAATAAATTCTCATTTTTAAGCCAACTTCAAAAACAGGTAGAACATGTAATGTTCTCTACATTACACAAATATAAATTTTCGGTGTTTAATTACCGTCATTAAAACTGTAATTTAGGAAATAATTTAAAAAATATTTCAAACCCTTTGGAAAACCCCTGAATCAACTGAAACAACAATTTATAAAAAGTTTAAAGATTTCATTTAAGAACTAAGTCTCAAACCAAATCTTTACAGAAGACTAACAAATAATGAAATCAATACTTAACCCTCGTGTTCAAATGTAGCATAACGTATCTAGTACAAAAGTTTTTCTAAATTCTTCCATCTATGATTATTAGGTTTATGAATAAAGGTAGTCAGTACTTGTCAGAAAACTCACAACGTAATGCATAACATGCTTAGTTGTATATAGCTTCTTAAATTGTTAATAAAATTGAAAAGAAATAATTTATTTTGCTCTATAAAAATTTTGCTATTTATCTATTGAGACTTTTATATTAAGCCATACTTGTAAATTTTTTTTTACATAAATCCCAAACTGTAGAAAATACAAAAGCCTTACAGACGGGGCGAACGGACAATACAATACAATAAGGGTTATGTTTTTGCCGTTTAGCTCTTTAAAAATCGGGACAAGACAAAACGATAATTATTTTAAAAAAGTTAGATATATTTAACTGCACTGAAGCTCATATAGAATACACGTTTACATTAGTTATTTATGAAGTATAATCTTACAACTGCAACACAACGATCCATCACAGATATTAACTTGAGATGATATAAATATACGTGATGGATATCGTTTCAATTAAAAGGACAATCGATTCTGAAGTCTCATACAAAAGGTAAATATCGTACAAACCTTTCCAAGTTTATTTGTAACACACTCTTTATTATTGGAAAGTACTTCCTAGCATACCCTTCTTACAAAAAAATAGACTGCAATATGTGGCGCGTAAATGAAATTACTACCTCGCCTCGAACCGAAGAAGTGAATACGTAAATGAATCTACGCCACACAAATCAATAAACCCACATAACCTCAATCGACACGCGCCATCCGCATTCGGCTCATGTGTTCAATTTCCCGTAATATGTGTTCAGAGATTTTATTTTAAGACGGTGTTCGTTACTTACTCCAGGGCGAAATAGCGAAAAAACCTAAGCAAATTGAATTCTGTGAAGTAAAATCAGTAAAGGGTGTATCGGGGTTATAAAAATTGATACATTTTGACGTCGAGAACGCAGGCAGTGCCGGCGGTAGAAGACATGTTACTTTACTAGTCGATTCCTACATCCCAAGTTTTTGGTTTCTGTAAACAAATATCATAGATAAATAAAATTTTTTAAATTTATTGTTAACTGAAGTAGTTGGGTGAATCTGTTACAAATGAATGTTTATTATTATGATAATAAAGGTAACAATTACTTTACTATGCATTTTGTGCAGCGATAGCTGTGATTGAATTAATAAAAATATATATTTAACCCCCTCAAACTATTAATTTTTAACTTTACCAATGTAATTCTCCAATGTAGACAAAACTATAAAATTAACCCATAGCACGGTGATACATGGCGAGCGGGGGGTCGATCTCAAGGCGAGCGGCCGAAAGCATTATATTTGTATTGAAACGATTATAAATTATAAAACAAAATATTATTTACTTGACTTATCACATTATACAAATTATTTATCAATAATTTTATTTCAAATGACAAGAAGAACGAAATTGAAGTAAATGTCAAAAATGGAGCATTTCAACGTCTATTTTAATTAATATTAAACACAATTAATTAGAAAATTTGGCCTTAAACAAATTGATAGTGATGTATACTATTCTTTAACTAATTACGTTAAGAAAAACAAATATTTAATAAAAAAACGGCATTGAAATTGAGGAGTAATTCTGATTTTTGTTTGGGCAAACTAATATAAATATACTCAGATATTCTTACAAAAACGATTACGAGATTTTCTATACCGCTAACAAACTTACTACTAGACTATTCAAAAAACCCTTTTTCTTTCGGGGAGACTAGCAACGAAGAAGTCTGACTATAACATGAATAAATTCATGAAATCGGGAGTAGTAAGTTACTGAGCCATTTTTCGTCATATCCTTCAATACTTTATTATTAGCTTCGGTAGCCTCTTAAAATAATTCATTGATAGACACTAACATATGTTTTAAAATTTATGAGCCATATATTAGTACTTTGTGGACGGTAGCTGGGAGATTGTACAATTGATATTCTTATACCAAAAGTCGAGCGGTCTCCACACCGAATTTACTACATGACTCTTCATTGATATTGCAAACCGAAGACAAAACTTGCAAATTGTAAAACAATGATCAATGAAAGCTCTATTTAAGCCTGTGATTTTGACTGAAACATCTTGTTTCGAAAATAATTTTCTCTTTTCCATCGTTCGATATTCTGCTTCCCCCACTCAGTGGTTTATTTACAATTAAGGTTAATCGAGACATGAACTAATTTTGAACATACAATTTCTCATCAGCTAACATTTTTTTATCGTCTTCTAACCTAACCTGCTATTTTTTTAAATGTATTCTATTATAAAAGTGAAGAAAATACTCAAAGAAATGTGTTCATAAATTTAGGGGTGACGTATATATATATATATATATATATATATATATATATATATATATATATATATATATATATATAAATATACAATAAAATGTCTAAAATTTTTTTCAGTTTAAAAAATTAAAAATTTCTTTTCACTCTATTGAGAGAGCGTATTTCAATGACACCCCATACGAAAAAGTAGAAAAAAATGTTTGGCAATCCCAAAAACTCTCAATGCATACGGGCATACCTTTCGAATCAATAACATAATTTTAAATACGATAATTAATTAGACACAAGTGCACGACGCATATGTGCAAATTATTATTCTATAGCTCATTTTGTTTCTATGATAGTTGCTTCTAAAATAATAACAAACGAAGGAACACACAGCTTTATCACAATAATCGAAAAGGAACCTCCTTTTCGATGCTTCATATACTTTAGTTGAAAATACTTAAGGCTTCCAAACTACATGCGAAAAACTAATGTAAAAAATGTGTGGTATTTTTCATGTTACAATAGAGGTATTTATATTTTGTGTTCACTGAATTAAAAGAAATTTTATTGTTGGTCACAGGTTTTCACAAACAACTAAAAATTTAATGCAATTCGCTTCAATCTAAAATTGATAAAATAATGTAGTCGGCCATAAACTTTTTCAGCAATTCGTGAATTAAAATAATTTTAATATAGTTAAACGGATCATCATCCAAAGACCTGAAAGTGAATTTTAAACGACTGACTCGGAAGTAAAATTATACACTGAACAGCAAATATAACGAACAGCAAACCAGGTTTCAATGTAGATAATAAATACAAAGGAATTATTTTAGCTGACGACAGGGATTGTCCTGGGAGACAAAGGCTTATAATTACTTTATGGACATTTTATTAAGGGAAACCGTCTAACAAAATCTTGCTCGACTTCTTCATCTCTTCTGAAAAAATATCCTCTTTTTTGGTCATATACGGCACTTACAAAGACATACTTTATACCAAATACTTCGTTCAATAACTGCGAAACATGATCAACGTTTTGTGTAAGAAAAAAAAGTTATATATTGCATGGTCCAGTAACTTAACATTTTATTCAGGATCTACCCATCAACATTATCCACCATCATAGCATTCGCTCTTCAGTGTTATCTGAAACTGATTTTAATTTTACAACCAAAGCAGTAAATTCTTAAAGTTTTTAAAGTTACTTACCCCAAACAAAAGATCACGCTATGTCCATCCGTCTGTT
Organism: Druceiella hillmani; assembly: GCA_039881145.1. Classification (NCBI taxonomy): domain Eukaryota; kingdom Metazoa; phylum Arthropoda; class Insecta; order Lepidoptera; family Hepialidae; genus Druceiella; species Druceiella hillmani. The sequence goes on along the minus strand of JAYKKI010000002.1, from coordinate 49,499,705 downwards.
CGTCGGTCACAACAGTTTTTCTCAGAAATATTTTGACGTAAGAATTCGAAATTTATGGCATGATGATAAAGCATATCATATATTGACTTGGAATATATAGCACGATATATATTTTGAATTATTCCAAACAATAATTTTCGTTGTTACCCTTTTCTCCAAAATATTATTGAATATATATTATAATTTAGTCGATCCAAATATTTTAAAAAAATATACCTTTCATGATCGCTAAAGATATCATTTCCAGTGTGCGAGTATTTTCTTCATATATAGTATTCAAAGTTTATTCCGGTACATAAATACATGGATACATTCTTTTTGTTTATACTTTGTCAAATTCCATCATATTGTATAGAAATTATTATATTTAAATATTTTTAAACATTTTTCTTCAAGATTTGTTTTGAGTTAATTTGTACAACTCAAGCAAATATATCTTGACTATTTGATTAGGAACACTAAATAGTAGATCAAAAATTAAGGAGAATGTAAAACACAATATAAATGTTTTCATTCTGTTTAGTCAACCTAGTACAACCATAGATTGAAATAATGTCAATTTTCTTAGATCAATTGTTTAAAATGTATTTCATTTCCATTAAAGCGCTTCTACTTTATTTCGCGACCCTAACAAACTAAATATATATGGAAATGGATTAGATATTACTCAATTAAAATTAGCACATACTATAGGTATCTTAAACAACCACTCCTTCAAAAGTCTTTGAAGAAAAAATTGAAACTGACTGTAGAAATATATCCCTTAAATTGATAATATTCTCATAAACAATACTCTAACAAAATTAAAGTTTTGTTAAATATTTATACATGTTTGAGCCAAAGTATATAAGAACTCATTATTATTTCTTATATAGCTGCAGAACCCAATTCACCTCACTCGTCTGCCCCTCCCTGTCTCTATCTACCTCTCATAAAAATATATGTTGTGAATTACTAAGGATTGATTGAAACTAACATTTCACAAATTACATATAAATCGCATTCATACACCGCTAAATAATAACTACTTTATTCTTATATATTATCATTTTATTATACCTACGATTGGTACACTATATAACGCAGATACTATCGCTAAAAATGCAATAATTCAAGCAGCCACTTAGATAATGTCATAAGATATTTCGTAATACTAATAACCACAAGCGATAATCTGAAGAATCGATTGTCTCATCAATGTAAATAACTCATAGTTCTTATTACTCCATATTAATTAATGGTGTTACATAGTTTTTATTTCTGTATTAGTTGTGCTGATTCCATAACAATCAACAATATAAATAAATAAAAATTCGCGATTCTGAACATAGGATCCGCTCGCACTCAGCACGAGCCTCGTATCGGAAGGCTTGATGTACCTATACTTCTGAATATTTATTTACTGCGATTACACGCACATGTTCACTCCTACAGGTGTATGTGTAAATTTTTTTATTTCCTATTTCGCAATATTCGGCAACAGGCCTCGAGGACGACGGGCCGAGGGAGAGGACTACAGGGCGGGCCTCATTTCTGGGACATGTTTTGTTAGATGTTACTTATCCCTATTTTTTTGCTTTCGGCGTACTTATTTAGCATCGATGTGAATACATTTGAAATGAACACATTGTTATTTAAAAGACATTTTGTTGCGAGAAATCTTAGTCGAAAAATTCAACGTTACTCGAAGATAATTTGGTGTTCCACAAAAGCAGACACATGGCGTTCTCCGTTTATTTAACTTCACGGTACTTCCTAATGAGATAGAATTAAAAATAGTAAAGAAAGATCATTTTTTCAATGCATATCAATATATAATTCTTTCTTTCCAGACATATTTACATCTTCTCTCATTTATCCTACGATAGGGGATAACTGATTTAGGCACTTGTACGGAAATGTGTGACGGAAGAAGCTTGGTGGAAGTGAGCATTACTTGTCGCGTACTCACGCTAACAGTCGAGAGTTAGTGCCTAAACAAGTGGCGAATCTATCTTCATGTTGCAACCACATTAATTCATAATTTTTACTTTTATAAATATATGCACAAAAGAGATAAAAATTGAAGCTTCTATATTTAAATATAATTACTCGGTGACTTCTAACTAACAAAATTACTAATATAGTAGTATCAAACTAAATTCAGATAGTTTTAAAGTATGGAACTAATGCTTTATCAGTTCCAAAATCATATTTAAAATAACGTGTAAATAATGTATTTTTACTTAGATTTAAGAAATAAATGAAAAAAACGTGTTTTTTTTCTGTCGGGGTCCGATCAGAAATAAATAACTAATTAGAAACCAATTAGAAGCTTCTAACAGACGAACGTTTCCATAACCACAGACCACTGTTCGTATCCTTTGGGTATAAAACCATACAAAAACTGACCGAGTGCATGTAGTAATGAATACTGAATAGCGTATTGTAGCTGTCTACATCTTTTGAAACGATTTGTGTAAGTTAACGGAAATAAAATTTATTTGGAAATTCTATCAGATGCAAATATCTAGAATTTTTTGTTAAACCTGTAGTAGGAAACGTAGACGTGATACACATCGCACGTCACTTTAAAGTTTAATATTTCATAAATGGAACTGAAATATTAAAAAAATTATAAATGAAGCCTTAATTTCCTTATAAAACACCTATCAGATTATACCCCACTCGATGGAATGCGTGAAAAACCAATATATCGCCCTTACATCACATGTAGTTTCGCCTTTCGTCCTTATGTACATTTACACATAGAAATAAACTTTACTTCTTGTTTTTAATTGAAAAAAATATTAAGATGCTATTTAAACATATTATTGCAAAAAGGAATTTTTAGATTACGGCGACATTTTTTTTTCACACACTACTACTAAGGACATCTCCTTGAAAACGATGTTTGTGTCGCATGCTACAAAGTATTAAAAGGGTCCATTTTGTTTCTAAAAATATTTTCTGTCGTGGCGTTTTTCAACAAAATGACAATGCTCTTAAATATTAAATAAATTTCAGCGCTGAAAGTTATTGAATTAGGTTAATGGAGAATTAAGTAAAAGAAATTATCAGTATTACTCAATGTTTGTAACGGAGTTATTCCGTACAAAAAAAGGCACCTACGTCACGTAATAAAGTGTATATGCGCCAACCCGGCGATTAGGTAACTTCTAGAAATAGATAGCGGCTACAATATTTAGATGAAGTTGGAAGCAGAGGAACAGATTGTAAGTAGGGAAGGTCGTTTCTGGTGTGGAAGAAATACGGAGACTATCGGGTAGCGCACTCGTGGAACGATAGAGATGTGACCTTTGCCAGTATGTTGGAAAATAAATGACCTCATAAAAAGTAAATTATGTGTATTATTATTCGATATATAAAATGTAAATCTTATCGCGATTTAACGTATATTTGTAAATGTATATGTGTACCCTGATATGAATACTTTACATATTTGAAATTTGAAATTTACATATTTGAAATTCTATCAACGACAGTGCTTCTATCAACGCTTTGTAATTAAAAAAAATATAAGTAAAAAAGTAAATTATTAAACTTAATTGAAATATTACTAAGTCTAATAACCTTAAAACTGGATCCCCATTTATAACATTTAATATCACATATAAGTAACCTCCACCGGAAACGATAGTTTGAAAGAGTTTTGATACACAATTTAATGGAAAGCCACTGTGGTAAAATCTGTCGCACGTCTCATTCCATCTCCCATCGCAAGTTAAAAAGCCGCGCAACAGGAGTCAATGCAAGGTATTTAAAGCTTGGCGAGGATAAGTACTTGTTGAAAAGAAAAATAATTTGCCAGTATATTTTATTAGAAAGCCTTATAGTCCTATAAGACAAGCCAAGTAGTTGTATATTTTTCTAGCATCGCCGAGAAGAGGGGATGAAATGTGGGGTCAGCATTTTTAAAACAATGAAATGTTAGGCCTTTTTAGTAGCAAACATTTTTTACATAATGTAGGCAGCTACTGAGGAAGGATTTTTTTTAATTTCTCCCCTAAAGGATTTACTCTTAAATTGGAAATAAAATTTATTAAGAGAAAAATATTAAATGTTTGAATTAATTCAAAATTTCGTGAAAGTAAGTACTGTAAAAATAAATTATTAAATACATATTTCCCTTTCTTTTGTAAATCCATACTTTTAAAAGAACTAACTAGCCGACTGAGTGACATATCAGCGCACAGCCCGAACAGCTGGCTATAGAAACTTGATGTTTTACATAATGGTTCCTTATATAACATAGGCATCGATTCAAAATTAGATACGATGGAATAGCGATACATTGTTTTATTTAACATTCTTAACAAAGGTTTGGTGAATTTGAAAAGTGGATCAATTATTGAATTGGCAGATGCTCCCCAAGTTATTATTAATACCGTAAGTCTAATCAAGTACTAGTATTCAAGTTACGTACGTTGCGTATATCTCAGAAACGGCATATGAGACGTCCAAGTTTTGTAGTAAGTTAGCAAATATGAACATCGCTGAAAATAGGCAATATAGATAAGTAAATATTTGATATTTTATTTTTTTTTCATAAAAACATGAATCGATATGATTTGGCCAGTAGTTTGGTGTCGCCTGTCAACGCAGTATAGAATATACTTGTCCCATTAGTTTTCATAACCAAACTTTGCTTCGTTTTTTCATGTAAAAGGTAAATCTATATCAGTGATGTCATCAACAAAGGTAAATCTGTATCTAGGTTTATCAGGTCTTTTATTTAAATTAAAAAGTGGTGTCGGCCTTAACTTGTTGTTTTGATGAACAATTTGAGGACTTATGTAAACTGAATTGCTCATAGTTTTTTAATAAATTGAAATTTCACGAAAAAGAAAATTAGCTAGTCTTTCGTATAATTTACGTTTACAGTATATTTACCTTTGCTACCAGTTTGGTAACTTTTAATTCTATTTAAGGTTGTGTTCGAAACCAGTTGCAAACTTAATCCTTTATTTCGCATTAATTTGAAAACGCTCCCTCTTAATGTCTCCCGGAATTGCAAGTATATGTTATGAGGAAATAAATTTTTACAGTAGAAGGATGATCATATACAGTCCATAGCTATACAAAATGATATTGTGAATGCGAACATCGCTACTTTGAACGGGTATGGAACTCAGAACTATAAATCCTCCTGCCTTTAATGTACTTAGTATTGTTATAATTAAATAAAACGTTTAAAAAAAATCATTATAAAATATCGTTTTAATTAAAAGTTTAAGAAGTACTTTCAGTTTCACATGGGAAATCACAGAAACTCACCGATTTTAGAAAAAAAAATATTGATTGCGTTTGGATTGTTAAGAATATTGATAATTTTATAGTCGTAGAGTTTATCAATATATTCTACCTTTGACAAGTATCAATATATTAATCAGTTAAAAGAACACTTTGTACCCCTTTTATATTGCGCGCACAGAGGAGTGTGACATTTGATATAGTTGAAGTTTATATGGAGGAGTGCTGAAAGCTAAAAGTTTTATATAAGTAATATGTGTTACAAATACATTAGACTATAAATTAGAAATACGTAAAAAGATTCGTTGTTTACGTTCATATTGTCAATGTCAGACACGTAATAGTCTGTGATGAAACAGTCGCCCAGAGGAAAGATAGTCGCCAAAGATTTTTAAAATATCAGATTGGTTGAATGAGTTTCACGTCAACGAATAACGTTCAAACTTAAAAATTTAATGCATCACTATGCGATCATTAATTACCAATAAATTTTGAAATGCATATTAACTGCGAAAATAGGCGGAAATTCGAGTTAAATTCGAATGCGTACTATTCAAAGATTTGACCAAATTCATTAAAAAAATACCACTCAAAAATTTTAAAAATCCTTAATAAATTCACTGTATTTTTATGCATTATAAAATACATATAAATAATGTAAACTTAATATTTCTCCAAAAAGTCTAAAAAGAACAACAGTGAAACGTTTTCGGGACCTATTATTTAGAGCGAATTCCTTTAGTAAAGGTTAACACAAAATATAGGAGTTTCTCCACAAGGTACCCAAATGTGCTTTATTTATGACGATAAGGAAGACAAACGAAACTATAAGTTTAAAAAGACATTGCAATACCTCTTTTTAATTTTTTTTACCTCTATGGTTATAGTTTACGTCAACTTTCACCGTTTTTCTAAATTAATTTTCGACAGTTAAAAAATGTTTAGCTTTTCTCGTGCTACATATATAATTTGTTAGAAGTCTTTTAAATTGTGAAAATGTTAGATACATATGTTGTATTGTGAGTCAACATAAAAAAAATTTCCAAATGAAAAGGAGCCGTTATACTGGGAACAATACCGGTGACTTAAACGTTCAGTCGAAACCGACCGCTCCAGGTGTTCCCATTTGAAACCGTATATAACTTACTCATTTTTAAAATTGTGATTTGTGATGAAAAATTTACACAGATATTTATGAAAGTGTATATGGAAATAAAATATCTTTCTTCTGCGTTTTCTTTTTCATTATATTATTCAAAATAAATGTGGTCAGAGTGGTGTTTACCTTAAGAACATAGTAAATAAGTCAGTTTATGAATATTATGAAAATATTAAACTCAATAATATTAAAAAATGAAGAGAATGAGAAGAGTGAAATTTAACGTACAACTTATTAATGAAATATTAAAACTCTATTAGTAAAGCTCTTCCTATACTTTTATGAATATAATGTTTCCTAATTTCTACAATTTATAAATTTTTACATTTTTTGATACATAGTTCGACAACAACATTATAATAATTAAGATCTTTAACACTGCAAGAGAAAATTCGCTCGATGGATGAGAAAACTGACAGCTACATTGTGTCACCAAGTTCCTATTGGTTTAACTGTAAAACAACTATTGCAGGAAAAATAATCGAAGAAATACGGTGATTTGAAAAAAAAATTGTAATTATGACAATGAATGATGAAAGAATTAACAAATATCATAACGAATCTTGCACAAATAGGCTAGTTATATTTGCAAGCTACGTTATATTAAATATATAATTATTTTCAACTTACTGACGAATCTTAATAATTCATATATCTCAAAAATTCTGTAACTGATGATAATTTTACTGGAAAATTAATTTTATTAAAATAAAAAACATTTTATATTTTAAATTATTGAAATTTTATGAATTGAGTGAGTTGCACGTGCTTTTTTTTGAAATTTGCTATTTGTTTTGTAATTTTTGTCACTGGTGAATTTAATTGTTCTGAATTACGAAAAACATAAATAGCGCAACTCAGTCCTTTGTGAAAGTTAACTTTTTGAAATTCGATTAGGAAATGGGCGCTTTTGACGTAATCCACGCTACCTTGCCTCTTGTTTCGAATTATAATCGTCACCCAGACGGGGTCTCTTTTGATTAACCCGACAACGTCATTCGTTAACATTAGCTGCATAAAAACTAAATAACAATACAACATTTTATTTTAAATTATTCTACAAGACTTATAAGATGAAACAGAACCTGTCTTAATTTTAGACTAATAGAATCAAAAGTCAGTTGTGTTTAGTAGCTGAGTTCGACAAAAGAAATATTGGTATGTTTTGGACAAAACATATAAGTAGATTGACTATATTATTTTTTTAGCCAGTTTAACTTATAACACTAAGCATAAAATAATAAGATATAAACTGTTTTGATATATCATAAATAAATAGAATATTTTCATATTCTGCATTATTACTAAAACCAGATTTATCACTGAATTTAAGCAATAACGTATTTCATAACCATTAAAATATGAGATACTTGAAGCTAACTAATAAAGCGCTCCTTAAAGTACTTCTAAAAAAGGAAAAGTGTTTGTGAAGGATCACCTTATTACGGTAAATAAATACATGAACTTTTCAATTATTTTCAGACTAATTTTCGGGTAATAAAGATTAATTTACTTTATTTTGTATCTTATTGATGTTAAGAATCATGTAAATTTGATCTTTTAATAGATTAAGAGGTATGGAATTTATCTACAAACATATTTTTTTCTCTGCAGATGCTTTCAGATAAGAGATAACAAAGTAACTAATAAACAAATTTTACGAAAACTTAGTGTAACAGACATTCAAATTATAATAGCCTTTTACTAGTAAGAAATTTCGACATACAAGACTTGAATACGTTTATGTGTATCAAATAAAGTATCTCGAGTATGCTGAAACTTTTCCTTAATAGACACTCGATCATACAATTAATCAAATGTGTTTCGAGGTAGTGGATTTTTAGCGATAGACAATATTAATTTGTTAGTACCGGAATAGCGACCGGTGCATCCTTATTAGCGCTGTACCAACTCTAGTATTCATTGCCAGCGTAGAGTAAAAACAGATGAGTGAATTCTACAAGTTATAGCAAACATGAAAAGATCCATCGTGGCCTTTTAAGTATTAAAATAAATTTCTAAATTGCTTTCGTGGACATCCTGCTTGAAATAGAGTGGGACTATTTTTAAAAAAAAATTAAGACAACGGAAATTGCCTCTCTTGAAAACACGTGCAATTTTTTAGAATAATCAAATATTCTTTACTTTTCCTAATTTTTCTCTTCCAAATTCATTATATGTCTTGAATTTTAAATTAAATGAACTTCTAGTAACTTTGGAAAAGAGATTTTAAAATCTTAATTTGAACCCAATTAGGAAGTAGATTTCGAACATTCAAAAGTTCCTTACGTTTACCACCGCATTCCAGGTCAAATCAATAGTCTACTTCTTATTGGAATATTTTTTCAACGATATATTCATAAATCAATCAAAACTTTGCAAGAAGCGTAAAAACGATTTCTTGAAAATATCAGTCCCACGAGACAGGCGGCGCCACTACGATATCATTTTTTCAGAGGAACTCAATCTTGTCCAGACTCACTCATATTTGAATGGCACTTGTGGGATTTTCTCTACACCAAATATGGTATACTCTTGAGACGGAAGACATTTGAAATTATTGTATATTCAATACCCTTTCCCTTTGCCAGATAAAAGCTGGCTCCAATAATACAATTCATAAGAAAAAAATGGCCGATAACCAAAGTCAATAAATAAAAGTATATATATATATATATATATATATATATATATATATATATTTGTATATATGCATATATACAGTTATAAACAAGCGAAACCTTTACAAAACTCACCTGTCCATCTCTCTGTCTATCTACGTGTCACCAAGGTTTTTCCAAATAAGCCTTTAACGTTGGAACTTAAAATTGGCATAGTGATAAAATATATGTTAACCTGCATATATCAAAAACACTTAAAATTCAGAAATATTGCTAAAGAAGACGCTGTACCCTATAATTCCTTTCAGGTGAATTTCGCAAAAATATGCTTACTGCGGGCGAATCGACTTTTACTTTCTAGGTGATTTTGCTATATTCTCGTCGACTATTTCCAGATAAAAAATCTAAGGCCACCGTGAATGTATTTCTTACTTGGTCAAGATGAAACTTACTTGATAATAACATGAATCCAAAATTCAGGTTAAGTTCGTAGATGAACAAAATTGACCCAATACTTACTGCATATTTCAAAAACACTGAAAATTCAGAAATATTGTTAAAGAAGATGCTGTACCCTATAATTCCTTTCAGGTGAATTTCGCAAAAATATGCTTACTGCGGGCGAATCGACTTTTACTTTCTAGGTGATTTTGCTATATTCTCATCGCCTATTTCCAGATACAAAATCTAAGGTCACCATGAATGTATTTCTTACTTGGTCAAGATGAAACCTGCTTGAAAATAATATCCAAAATCTAGGTTAAGTTCATAGATGGACAAAATTGACCCAATACTTTCCAAATTCAAAAAAGTTATTTTACTACTAACAAACATAAATTTTGCATTAACAAAAAGACATTTTTTAAATCCATAACTTGTTGGAAAAAAATAAAACGCGCTAAATACTATTCCAAAACTCGTATTTCCCATGGTTCTTCGAGTATCTCCATACAGCGCCATTTAATTCTTATAAATATGGATACGATAAATGTAATATTTTATTTTGTATTTTACAATATTCATTAACCAAAATCTTGCTTATTAATTCATTAATATTTATTGTTTCTCAAATGGTATAGGCGAGTATGCCATGAACGCTAGATACGTCAATTATGAGATACGGGATAACGGCGTGTCACAAAGTTACTAAAAAATTACGAGTTACAGTTTCATTAAAAAATCTCATCAAGTTTCCAGTAGGAGTCAAATATATGGCGCTGTATTTTAATATGACTTCTGTATTTTTACGAATTTCTTTCGCAAATCAAAAATATATTTTATATTTTATAAAATGCAAGATATTTTATCTTGTGCACGCCTTCTCCTATCATATTTTGGTAACAGTATAAACAGTGAAGTAATGAAAATGTACACGAATATGATATTACCGACTAATATTTGCCATCTGGTTTTATTAACACGATATTATTAGGTCGACGTATAACTAACTATGTAACAGAATCTACGAAACTAAATTTAAATGTACTTCTAATTGTTATATCATCTTGGAACTTGGCAGTCATGTGTAGTTCTAATGACAATACAATAAAAGATACCATCAAACTGATTCAATGAAAAAGAACCAGAAGTTAGACACTGCACTTGATAAAGAGACAACGTATTCTAAACAAGTTTAGGCTTCTAATTGTATCATCATAAGACTTGGCAATTGTGTGTAGTTTTGGTGACAATGCAATAAAATGGTATCATTATACCGATTTAATGAAATAGAACCGGAAGTTAGACACTGCACTCAATAACAAAACGATGTATCCTAACCGTGTTTGGGTTTCTAATTATTGTAGTTACGTGTAGTTCTGATGGTATCACTATATAATGGTGCCATCGGACCGATTCGATGAAATAGAAACAGAAGTTAGATCTATTCTAACCACTTTTAGGTTTCTAATTGTTTTACAAGCAGTGGTCTATTTAGGATCGGGGTCATTAACTCAAACGTCTGCCTGTTCAGTGTAAAACCATGCTACAGTTTTTCTCAAAAAAAAAATTGTTTCTCAAATTATAATTGTGTGAATGGAAATGCTTAATATTTCAGATAGATTTCAATGCAAGGCGCCCCATGTTTTTACACTCAAATATTATACTCAATAACAAAAATTGCTTACACTTCCTAGAAAAACAGGTTGGGTAATTATTTTTAACTGTTTAATGCAGTATTTATGAACGCGTGTTTTTTTTAGTTTTTTACTATCTAATGGGTGACTTGAGTGGTTAAGTGTGAATATTTTTTTTATAATTGAAGGAAGTAAGACTTTTATCACTGTACGTATTTTTTCATTACATGTGCCAATTATTGAAATGGTTTACCAGTCTTAACCAATACGTTTTTTTTTCAGCACGAACAATAAAATTTGGGTGACGAAAATTCCGAAATCCTAAAAAGTATATTTTCGAAAAATTTTTGGAAGAATCAAACGATTTTAGTTAATTCAAAACGATTATTACTCAACTATATTTAACTACAAAAACATTAAATCAGACTTAATCTGTAATCGTGGCACCGAAAGATCGACCCAAAGCAGATTTTCACAAATTTCAAAAAAACTGCCCACATCTCGAAAACAAAGCGATTTTTAAAAATGTCAATTTTGTTAGTATCCCAGTCATAGCTTGACCCTTTTTTGGTTGGTCCTCGACTTATGGGGCACCTGTATAAATATTTTTTAAAAAGCAATAAAGAAATCTACACTTTTTTCTAGATGACAAATAATATGCCTTTTATATTATTGTTATATTTCAGTAATTTTGCTATCGTAGATAGTTTGAGAAGCAAGCACCCACTTTCTTGAATAAATGTTATCTTAGTATTCATAACAATAACACATATATGAAAGGAATAATGCAAATTAAATATATATATTAAATATTTTTTAGAAAAATTGAGTTTTTTTTAAATGTTGTTTGTCCGTTTGATGGCAAGACACTTAAAAAAACGTCAGACAGAATTAGATGGTGATTTTACTATTGCATTTCTTAAGATTATTGTCGAAAATTTCGTCAATCGACATCTACACTGTGTTTTGTTTATTGGTTTGAACTTGTATTACTTCACATTTAATACGTAAATTCATATAAAACTTTCATGGTAGTATTCATTATAGGTGAAGCGATAAATTGATATATTGTAATGGGGTGTGATAAATTAAAGAAATGAAAAAAAAGTGTTTGCTCACTAAAAGACATATGTAGCTTATTTATCGACCACATATCTCATTGTCGCTGATAACTATGAAGACAAAGCAGTCAACGTTAATGATATATATAACGTTATTTCTCGCCGATCTGTGCGAATCTTGAGTTTTTAAACAACAATTAAGTACTAAAATAGGATGGAAAATATTAATGAAAACTTAAAATACGTATATTCTGAAATATTTAAATGCATAAATTTCATACATGCGATCAACCTGAAGTTTGAGTTGTTTTCAGGGCCGAAAAACCCCCTTATGGATCCTTATCATTTGTAGAGTATTTTGTGAATTCAGTTGTTTTTTATTTTATTTTTTCATAGACAAACTATTCAAGAAATTTAAAAAATGGGAAATATAGACGACAACTTTAGTGTTATAGATTTCTATCAGCATAAGCAAAGATTATATTTTTTAGTTTTAATTATTATGTAAGGCTATGATTATTACTTATTATACTTTATTTTCAACGTCTGTTAGTGACATATTTTTAACTTCATTTTTAAATTAAACAAAAAATTAACATTTAAAAGTATTTATTATGAATGTTTTATTTGCTATAACAAATTTGAAAGAAAAATTGTATAAAAAAATATAAAGTTTTTTTTATATCGTAAGTGAAGTTACACTTACGAGAAAGATTAATTTGATGATTTACACCAGATAATTACGCGTTATTCCACTGTAAAGCGCTCATAGATCAATTTATGTACGATGAAATATTGCCAATATAATCCAATTATTAATTTTGATCTATCATATCGAGCATAGATTGGTCGATATCAATTCATTTCATCACCTCATGTTCATTATCACATTTCATAAATAATCAAAGAGAGATATATATTTATTTATAAAATACCAATAAAAATCAACTTTTAGTCCAGCTGTACTGAATATTACAAGTAATTATTTTCCCAAAACATAAAGTATGAAACAAAGTAATTACTATTCCGATAGTTTCATAAAATAAAGAAAACTAATAAAAATTTATATTATTTTTGGGATTTTGGTAAATTTTATTTAGAACAACTTAACTACAGCCGTCTACCGCCAAACACAAATCATAGCGACGAAAAAACTGTACACCATAGAAAAAAGTATAACACCATTCGATTTTTTATTTATAATATAATTATGATATATAATTTTTTATGTTAATGTATATTATTTTAACGGAAATATGGACATTTGAATGTCACGAACGCGAGCGTTACTCATAAGCCAGGCGCACGCTCAAGGGACTAATATAAATTTATCGACTTTCACATTTAGATTATTGCTTTAAAACCAAAAATATATATTAGCAAATTTTAAAACTTCCTTTGAACTTTACATTCCTTCTTTAATAATGAATTGAATTGTGAACCAAATATGAACAAGAAAAGCACAGTGACACGATAAGAATCAGAATCTCCGTTACAACATATTCGTAATCATTATTAGCAATTTGACTAATGACATATGTTAATACACTATAATGACATTAAGTTATGTGTGAAAAGCGGTTTTTTTATTATCTTTCTTGATTTTATTTTGCACTGAATTTTACCCTTATAAGTTCCTAGTCACATAGTTCAAGATAGAAAGTTGACTGTCATTTTTTTCAAATATCCTCAGTATTTATCAACACTGGATACCAATTAATATCCAGTGTGATAATAATAATGCTAACTTAAATGATTGTTAAATAATTTGACAAACTTACCGAAATTCTCCCTTTATAATTTGCTTAACTGTGTAAGAACTTACCCTATTAATGCCCGTGTAAAATATTTGTCAATTAAACTGTGGCCGTTTACTAGTTTTAATTAAAACTATTCATCAGATCGTGCGAACTAGATATTGTTCTACACACATATTGTTGTAATTATATAGAACATTACATATATTTACAAAATATGTTTCATTTCACCTACTTGGTTTTACTTTTCGCGGGTAAATTAAAGTATTATGCATTTCCATTTATCATCGAACAAAATTGGGAAAGAGAAAACTAATTTTTAAAAATTCTCGTTTCCTAGTTAAACCGCGTATTATCGCCCAAATAATTTTACATGCTGAATATTTTTAAACTTCGTTTATTAATAACATATCAGTACAAAGAATATGTCAGCGTAAATTTTACACTCTTTTAAATGTAAAATATATATTATTTAATATTTAAAAAAAAAATTGTAAATTCGCCATCACTGATCACTTACAAAACAATTCATTGGCTTAGAACTTGCATAAATATTTGTACTTAACACTCATGACATAATATTCAGTACTCATCCCATCTAAATGAAGCTTAATTTATGACTGAAACCAGATTTCAAGGTTTTCTGCTTACATAGTTACGATAGCCGACAGTTCCACAGTTCAATACAGAAAACCGCATATGCTACGCAAAGCAAGGTCCGATAAATTATACTTACATGTTTGTTTTTTACACTAAGCGCATATAAAGTCAAATTTTAATATGTGGATAAATTATAGAAATAAAACGAACAAGTAAGGTGCCAAGTTCCAAAAAATTTAGATACTTCAAAAAAATGGAAAAAAATAATTATCTTAAATACTTGGTTTGTTAGGTATTCGTTGCAAATTTTTGGCAATAAATCTTTACATTTATTGTACATAGCTCCAGAAGCAACTCCCAATGAATAATGCCCCTGATATCCCACCAGCAGTTCAGTATTGCCTTTCGGCTATTCGATTCAAGTCCGAATGGTGGAAGTCCAGTTTATCACTAAACTATTGTCCTTTGCGAGTATAATTATCATATCCCAACCGTGAGTTACCCAAACTGTGGTGGCCCAACCGTGAGTTCCTAATTGCTTTACCCAACCAAATTTATATTTGATTATCGATAATCGTGATCCAAATGAAACTTGTAAAGTCAATCCATTTTTTTTAATCCAATGGCCTTGAAAACTTACCGCTTACATATATTAACCGAACGTATTTCGGTCTTTTTAAAGAATTTGGAAAACATTAAAGTATACGAATTTTGTTTGAATAATTTAATTTTAATTGTCTATTATATTTTCACTAACTATTATTTTTCTAATATAAATATCCCATTCAAAGTTTTTGCTCAGATGAATCAGAGATGATTTAGTTAACTAACCCACAGGTATCATTTAAAATTAACATACTCGTAACTGTCACTTTCAATAGTAAATAATAATTTATATTCTATGCAGTAATATAGCATCATTTATAACACTAAAGAAAAATAAAACCTATTATTCCTGTTATACAAAGGAAGTGAAAAACTTTAGTAGCAGGAAAATATCTTTGAGGACTGGCACAGAAAATAATACCATCGTATATATCAAGAACAAGTCAATATAGCATTACTGTCGTCGCCTTTCCTGCTAGTCTTTATAATGTCACGGCAACATGGATACAAAGATAAATGATAATCCATCCCCTAATGGTTATAATCCTGCGAGTCATTAATTCGCACGTACTGCAGTTTTACTGATTACTATAAAAATGTCTTTTTAATACGACTAATGAATTTATTAGACCGCAGTAAATCCAGTGGCACAAACGGGAAAATGAGTCGAGTACAAAGCAGGTGCTAAAGGACGGTATTAATATAAGTGGAACAAATGGCCGTAACGGGAGTAATTCCTGACGTTTTGAACGTCACGTGAGCTTTTAAAGTTTTTATATTTCGACCAATGTAAATTTGCATATATGGCTGATTTAATTTAAATCTGCTAGCAACACAATGGTGACAAGTACGCCCATTAGATAAAGATGATTATTCGATGTTAATTTTGGCCACTTTGCTATACTACATAATTTAAAAAACTACTAGAAAATCTTATTATTTTATTTTCATAAATGTACCTAATGAAAAATTCCATATAAAAATAATATTTGCCTGAAGGCCCGCTGTCCTATTTCCTTTACAAAAATCTCTGATCTGAAAAATCTGATCTTTATATATTCTAATTTTAAAAAAATCATAATAAAAATGCCTCTTTCAAAATATTTATGTTTTATGAATCTTTTGCGAGCAAATCATAAAAAAAACATTTCATAAAATTCAGTTTGTCGTGGAAATTGTAACAAAGACTGTGCTTACATTCGTTGGATATACTCCAGTCAGATTGCTATACGAAGAGTACACACTCTTCGTATAGCAATCGATAAAGGCTCTTAGGTGTCAATTCATAATTGGTAGGACCAAGTATATATATATATATATATATATATATATATATATATATATATATATATATATATATAAAAGATATTCATTCATCTCGGGCAGTGTAATAACCTTGTCTAATCTATTTGAATCAGCGCTGGGGTGACAACCTTTACCGGAAGCAAATAGTTATATTTCTGTTACTTTATGAATATGGTAAACGTCCAAGTTGAAACCATTGTTTTCTCAGGTTCATGGCGCCTTATTTCACATTACGTGAAGGCAGCTGAAATAGTGAAAGTTACGGCTGAATAAATTTAGCCTTGCTAATGGAATTAATTGAGCATAATGAAATGTAAAATGACTAATTTTATTAATAATAATAATATTTCATATTAAATTATTTACCAACAAATATCACTGTGTACTTCATTTAACAAAAAGTGTTTTGAATTTCCAGAAACGCCAATAAAATCCGTATTCAAGAATTGAGAGATATCCTGGACCCGTTAAGGTTAACAAATTTCGTTCGATTATAAAAAAATAACAAAATTTTTAAATCAATAGTTTGAGGCCGATGTTGAACGTAACGCGACGAATAAACACCTCACTTGACACGCAACAAAACAAAATAATATACCAAATTGCATATCTTGCAAAGATAAAATATCAGATATCATGTCATCCATAGATAAAGTACAGAAACATTATCGTCGACGAAATAGTTCCATTCTTTTCTTTCTGCTCGTATAATTATATGATGCTATTCTTTTCTCTCAAGCTAATGAAAAATCGCATAACGAACAATAATGGAGACATTAACGCCGGCGCGATACAACATGCCAATTATTAAAGCGAACGTTAGGACCACCGCGTTGGCTAACATACATTAAGTAAAGTTTACAACACAGGGCTGAATGTTTCACATTAACAAAACACAGACAAAAGATCTAGGAAGATCCCCTAACCAAAACCAGAAATATCTCTTCATTTTCTTCTTTAATTTTAGGGGAGAAATATTAATTTCCGTTGAATTAAATATTTAAAACAGAATTATCGTTAGTCGATTCAAGTAAAAACATCATATTTTATTTTCTGTTTGATACTGTGAAAAAATATAAAATAAAAAATATAAAAAAGAAAAAATTAAAATAATTTCAATATTCTGACACAAAATTCAAATTTCATTGATAAATAATAGTTATATATACAATATTAGTGACCTCGACAAAAAAATTGTATTGAATAATTTACTAAAGAAATCGAAATTCATAAACTTTGTATAAAATATCTGCTGATGAGAACATCTTGATGTTGAGACCACGCGGGCTATATTTCTGCAAAGTACCCAGAGTTTTACTACCCAAGGGCTCTACATAGTAACAAGAGACATGGAAAACGAATACACAGATTTTTATGCACGTGTAAACCTAAATATAGAATTCAATTTTATATAAATATTTTTATTTCACTTATCTTAAATTGCATTGAAAGAATGAGTAAAAATTCGAAATATTATCTTTAATTAATGGTGAAATATACCACCATGGAGTAGCGCCTTTACCTAGAGACAACTTGTAACTGTTCCACTCTATATCGAATAAACATAGGCCCTTCAACGTTCTCGTGTGATTAAATCTATATAATGCTTTCAAGAATTTATATTGACTAAAATTGTACTGAAGCTCAATAAGTTTGTCATACCTGAACACAATCGACTTAGATGCGATTACCGGCTACACTTGTTCACAGTTATTCACTCTAAGTCACAGATAGATGCCAATGAGAGTAAAGAGTGGGCTACAGAAAAAAAATTCAAGAAATAGAACCTGAAAGATAAGAGCTGCCAAGTGCGAGTTGTGCTCGCACACGAAGGGTTCCGCACCACCGCACGATATTAACACTAATTCGTTGGTAAATAACAAGATATATGTCATAGCAACACGTGATTCCTATAAAATAATTGGCTAGCTACATCTACCATACAAACCTTTGTGTCAAGATACTAGTAAGTTATTTTAGGTTATTTTAACAATCAATACAGAAATGTATTATTTTTCACGCGTGTGTCTCGCGGCTCACTGGAACACGCCACCCTCCCCCTCCCCCGGGCCCCGCACGAGGCAGCGGTCGCCGCCTAGTAACAGCCGCACCGCGTAGTGGCCGACCGCTAATGTTTTGAGTTACGAGCTTAGTTACCTATATTTCATTATCGGTTGTCTCACTATAGAGTACGCACTATACCCCAGACAAAACTTGGTGTCTCTGTGTGGCGTGACAGAAAAAGAAAGTCTGTTTAAGATTTCTTGTAGAGGACCTCCTTTGGGATCTGAATTATTGACTTTTTTATTTATCGTAATAGACGCTATAGTATCACGTATTCTGTGAAAATTTTAAGTATTTACCTATAAAGATTCAAAAGATACAGGCCTGTGATCGACAAATAGATGAACGAGGCGGTGGCCTAATGATAGTGTCCAGTTGACACTCTTTGGGTACGGAACCCTAAAGCCGATAAACTATCTACAAAGGGAATAGACATTCTCTCAAAAATCTATCATGTTAGAAAAGAGCCAAGTCTCTTAACCCGTTCGCTGATTCTAAATTATTATTATTAACAGTGACACATTCATTGACATTTTGAAATTCATACATCTATTAATACAAATAACCCCACGTGTCAATACTACATAATTTCCAAGTCACACCATTTTTATATAAGAAGTAGATATTTATATAAATGTTTGAAAGACTTGATATCGTACCGGAAACTACAAATCTGTACAATAAACACGAAAGCGAAGAGAAACGAAACACGAGATGATTTTTTTTTCATAAATTTTGACGGGAAGGAAGTCCAGTGAGTAGAACGTTAATACAGTAAATAGCAACACTTTGCTTTTAAAGTTCCGACTTTATTGAAATTATAAACTTCTAGGCTGAAACTAAAACCCAAAAATAACGTTTGCCAGCACTTAAAAATTAATATGTCATTGATTATATGGGTAATTTTTTATAGCACATCTATATAGCTGGCAGTTCTCATCGTAGCGTTAACGTTAAAGAAAGCAATCCAATGTTTTCTCACCATTTTCTTTAGCATCACTGGCGTAAAATCACAAGTCTCTTGAATTTATCTTTACAAAGTGTTACAAGATTTATATCGTCTTCGAAAAAAATAATTTTATACTAGCAGGTAAATTATAAAGTTTTCAAAAGGCATATCCGTTAATAATTTCATAACAACTTTGGTAATTTTGGTTGCCAAATGAATGAAGAGACATATGAAATGTTAAATTAAGCGTTGTATATTTTATTTACTATATACACAGACGAAATCAGTCAATTATCAATACACATCGCTTTTCTATTTCTGTTCATTTCCGTCTTTGCTCCTTTTCTTAAAGAAATGTTGATTAACCATGAAAATTCTACTTGATTGATGGTAATTGAAATTGATATATTCAAGTACTTTTATCATGAATACAATAAACATTAGGTATTAGCTCTTTCTTGTTCAGAAGAAAAACTGTCAAGTGGACATGTATGAAAATATGTTGAAAATTTATTTTATAGCACCTACTTCTATTATTTGTCGTAGTATTTTGAATGCTGCTACATTCTATAATACCAATTGCCTACTGTTATTCAGTTTTATAAACTGAATGAACGTAAATCTCACATACAGCTTGGTACTCGAAATAATATCGCCCCATTTCACTTTTGTACATTGAAAATAAAGGTTAACGATAGAAAAAATTGAAATAAAGGGTACTTATTTTTGTTAATTATTTTCCTACATATTAAGTCATAATTCATCTAAAGCTCTGCTTACAAATATATCAGTCATTAATTCTTTCTCGCTTTTATAACAAAAACGTAAATCGGTTTTTAAAAAAATTGCTGATAAATCCATAAATAAAAATATGTAAACTACTTATCACCGAAGAAAACTATTTAAAAAAAATTAAGATAACATATTTACGTTATCGTGCTTTAAAACATAAATGAAGACATGTAAACTTAAACAATTTTCAATGAATTTTAAGTAAATATTACTTAAAATTGTTTCCAAATTCGTTCAGTTAAATTATATTATAGATTACTTACCAATTTTTCTCTTTCATCAAATTATTAGTATTGAATTGGCATCCAGGTGGAAGTCCATGTAAGTAAATACAAATCACACCGGAGTCTGTGTTTATGTATCCAAGTACAAAGGTACGCTTTCAAAAACACAAAATCTAACTATCCGACTGACTATAGAATTTTTGATTTGACGGTGCTCGGCGAAAGGAGCAAAATTGTGTTTAGTTTTAATAGGAAAAGTATTTCCGGAGGTGAGGGCAGAAGATTTAATTTTTACTCACCATTTGTTGCCGAATCACTGTAATTATAACAGTCATGGGGAGTTTGAATAAGCGGTTTTCACAAAAAAAATAAGTGTATGTTTTTCTTTTTTTACTAAAGACATGATTTAATAAAAATTTAGGTGTAAAATAATGCTCGATGCCATGATGAACGTTATGCCGAGCTTTACTCCTGATCGCTCATTTTATCTTTAGTTCTTTTGTATTCATGCAAGTGTATCCTGACATTCGTTCCAACGGTTTGTTATTTTCAATAGCTCTGAAAAGAAATTGTTGCAAAAAAAGAACTTAATTCGTCCATAATTTGTTACACGCTTTTAAAATTAAAATTTTGTGAGGCATTTAGATTCCAATCGACATTTGAATGCACGTCCATTAAGCAATCGGCCATAGAGCTCCATGTGCAGTACTCTTGATTTTATATAGTTTAGGTAAGAGTAAGTGGAATAAGAATGATGTGATAAAATAGGCACCCAGCATCACTGCTTGCGCCCGTTTTCCTATGTAATACGCATACAAACAAGTGCTGCGTGGCCCTACTGAATGGCATGAGGATGGCACAGCGGGTATTATATTCTGATTAAATATAACCAGAATATACCACACATAAAAGTAACCAATCCATTTTATTGTAAATTTAATGTTCTAAAAATATTTTAATGAAATACATTACTTTTTAAGGCGAGCGAAGTGAACCATTACATAATCCATCAATAGGTACATTTTTGTGCTACACTTTACCAAAAATCTATAACAGGTCTAGAACAGTAATTCATAGTATACCTAGATACGTCATTTCTAGTTCTTAGTAATTGAAGTACTAACGTACTTCAATTACTACCAACTTTTAGTACATTTATTTAGTTATAAGTTTTACTGGCTCTAGGGTAAATCATATTGGAATATTTATGAAGAGTTACATTGATGACATTACTCAACAAATTTCAAACTTTCAATTTTATATGAGCTCAAACTATACGATTATTATTTCTTGTTATTGACATAATAGGAATACATAAATTAAATTTTTCTATCAAATTTCAGCTTCCAGATAACATGGCAGGTCAAAAATAACAATTTTCTTAAAAATGAATGCACTCATTTTAATCTTTATTGACCTCTTGTAATGAGATTCAGAGATCTGTAACAATGCTCTATTGGTAATCTGTGAGCACATTGAGCACATTAGTTTTCTTTAACGCTTTTCGATTGCAATGATATCTCGATGAAAACATTCTCCGTGCTCACCTTTAAATGAACCCATATTTGAAAAAAAAACTCAAGTGAGAATGAAGAAAATGGCAGCAAAGTAATTTTATCTAACTCGGCCAAAGGTTTAAATGTAACATTTTTTGTTCAAGAACGAAGAAATGACGTGGTGACCAATTTCCTTTTATAAAATGTTATGAATGAACCAGCTCGCGGAGAAAGCAGCAATATTTTATAAGGCCTTACTGTAAGCTAGTTAACAAAGAAACTACTTTCAAATTTGCAGAAATTAACCACTTGTATTTTTCGCATTTTACTTTTTCTAATATAAATTTCATGATGTGTCTTTCAAATGAACAATATAGGCGAGCGGGAAAGATGGTAACTTGTTTCTATTGTCCAATAAAACAGTTTTTAAATTGTTTTTGAAGAATCAAAAAAAAAATCGCCATCCGATGGCAACATGATTATATCTAAGTTAAGACATTAATTAACAAATTAATTTTAACGGGGAAGATGATGGTCAAAAACAATATATTTTATTAATTTAGATAGTAAAAAGTATGGTCAACATGCATTGTTAAATAATGTTTATGAATCTAAAGTCTTAGTAATGACCTTTCAATATAATCGAGAGGCAGTGAAAAATGTATTGGACATAAGAAAATGATAAATTTCGCATTTTGCCTTGGCCTAGTTAGGATTTTTTATTAATGAATGAATTTACGTGTGATGAATATATCTGTAGAGCATTTCCAAATTTTTTCTATTGGTAAAGGTGATCTTAGAGATACACCGGTTTATAAACTATATAATAATAAGTATTTTTAATTTTTCATGACACATTAATATAGTAGATTTGATAAACGTTCAAGATTTTGATTTTTTGCTTTTAATAGCCTAATGCGTTGGACAATTTTGCAAAATGAGAGTATTTGTGTTAGAAAAAATTCATGTTTTCATAATAGTGAAATAACCGAAAAGCTTCAAGAACTACTACAGCGTGAACAGAGATTGTTTAAATCAATTTTAACATATGAGGCTAATTTGACACATCAAGCTCTTATTGGTATAGGAGATCTCCAGAATTAGTAAACACACTTAAAGAATTAGACTATTATTATTACAATTTTTATACGGTTATTTCATTTACATTAGTCAGAGATTTATCATATACTAGATCCTGGTTATGCCAATCTCAATCAAAATACAAAATTTATTCGTAAATCAAAATTATTCGATTCATACTCTATGATTGTTGTTTATTTTTTTTTCATAAGCACTTACATTTTTTATTAGAAAAATTTCTTAAAAAGTATTTTAAAGTAAAAATGTTTGGTTTCGAATTGAATTCCGACATGGGGTAGTCGTCCAGGCATTTTCTGATTTAAAGTACTGCTTATCTCAAAAATCTCAATCCACATGATATTGTGAGAATACAAGGAATTATTAACCATTTTGATGAATGGTAATAATACTTTGCATTCAGATTCTTCTCCAATTTACGATATATATCCATGACAAATGCATTATCCTGACATATTTTATAAATATGTTGACAACAATAGCGTAATAAGTGCAGTGCAAATACATAAATGTACTAAAATATATTGTTAAAGAAACAAAAGAAATTCTTCCGAAATTATTTGTAGTTTTAAATATACTATATACTGTATGAAAGAAAGTGAGATTCAATTTATTCATGATAATTTATCAGAATATATTTTAAAAAGAAATAATTCATATTTATCGTTGGAATCAATGTCCATAAATTCTGTTCTTAAATTTATTGCTAAATATACTAGCAAAGTTGAAGCAAGTTCAGACTGTATGGAAGATGTAATGGGACAAACAGTAATAAAAATAATAATGTTCAACAAATAATCCATAAGATTTTGATAAAAATACGTGCTAAGCTTGTCTATTTTATTCGGGAAATATTTTGAATTTTGCTGAGTTGGGTTTTTTATCGATCTCCATGACGATTTATTATAATTAATTTATCATATAATACAAAGAAACATTTGCAAAGGAATGTGAATAAAGAGGATGGGAGGAATCCTGTTTAAATTTTTTTGGAAAAACACCAGCGGAATTTGAAGAAACGTCTTACATGTTTTTTTACCAAAATTTATAAGAGGTACAAATTATAGTAAGAGACAAGGAACTTTTATTCTTAGAGTTATACCAAAATTTAAATGAGATCTTGATAATGCAGACAATGATAAATTCAACAAGCAATAAATCTAATTTCATATAATGTTGCCTGACAAAGCTGAATGATCAAAGAACTTGGTATAAACATCGTTTTAAGAACAAGCATAATGGTATTCTGAATTCTGATTTGTAACCTTACAAAAAATTAAATCATTTATGTTATTTGGTGCATATAGTTGTTATGTTTCGCTTTTCGGTTAAATCAAATATTTGAATGACCAACTTATCACGTGCTTGCGTCAACTGGTGCTACTGCTCTAAATATTAATGATCTGCAATTCGTTCCAAGTGTTTATTGGGAGTAAATAATAATATAATATATAAAGAAATTTATATTCACTTGCTCAATATCAAGAGAATATTCATGGCTGTGAATTTATCTTTATTGATAAAATGAGTAAGACTGCAAATAGTACTTTGAGGAAAATTAGCCTGCGATTACGCAAAGCTATTCCTTTGAGACAAGGTTAATTATATGGTGGATTATTTAAACATTTTATTGGAGATATTAGAGAGTAACTATCTACTGGTGACAGGCCACTTTACAGTAATCAATTTTAAAGAAATGAATTATTTTTAGAAAGAAAATTGTTATTTACATCAAGTATCCAACAGCATTTTTTATCATCATCATTTCGATAAAATGAATTTAAACAAGTATTTTGAGATGCATTTGATCGTATAAATAAAGATAAATGTATACTTGAAAATTATATATCCAAATATTTTCAGCAAATAAACGTAATCTTTTCAAAAATTGCATTATATATAAGGTGGATTTGAACCATTTACAATTTTATCAATAGGATCTTAATTTATATGACGTTCTTATTTATGGATCGAAAAAGAATTAGTCTATAAAGCTTAAGGTTACTTTGAAATATAATTTATAAAGAAAATCTCGGTTCCCCTAATCAAGTGCCACGAGTGATAATAATTCGCTTTAAAAATTATTCTCACTGACCTTATAAAACTATAGTTTATATTCCAATACGACCTATAACTAAATTTTGGAAAAGAGGAAATGCTAAAGTTTTCGTAATCACAATTCTGAACATTATCGTTAGATAAAACTTTTGTATATATTAAACAACACATGTTGTGTTTTGTAGTTACTTAGTAAAATGAAATTTTAGCTAATCTATTTGCTTATTAAAAAAAATCTACCTAACTACTTAGATCCATTTCTTAATCATATATATTGCTTTTCTACAACAAAAGCATTTGAGAAATTAGCATTAAATAGAAGATTTGTTTGTGATAGATTTTATGATATTAAAAACTCATATGTATTAAAATGTCATATATATTGTAGAAGATAAGAAAAAATTCGTGTGAAGAATATTGTATGTGTAGAAAAATAAATTTTATAACATTTAAAAAAATCATACTATGACTAGACCTAATATTTCTTATTAATTGACTTAAAGTGTGGTTATTTATAGCAGGTATCTCGTGTAATTAAAATATTAATATTATTAGTTTTAATTTGTACGGGTTATTTTAAATAGTGAAATTTCGCGGACCTTCGCAAAACCGTGCTTTTAGCTAGTAACTACAATACAATGACTAAAATGACAGCTAATAAAATTTAACAATATGAGCATATCTATGTATCTAGACTGTTATTAAATAATATAATTAAAAACTGTTCGATGATATTATTTAATGACAGTCTAGATACATAGATATGCTCATTTTGGAGTGTAACTGAAACATATACTAACTCCTCCATCGCAAGCTATCATTTCGTACCTTCGTATACTTCATTACTTATAAATTTTTAGAGCCCAAAGCAAAACTTACCATCTAAAATTAAATATTAAGCGAAAGATACTTAGTTGCCGAAAACAAATTTTATTTAAGTACAAAAAAGAGGCCTGAACTGAAATAAGCGTCGAAAACTTTTAACTGCCTACGTAATACATTAACCGCCAGAAATTACTTCCTTTATATACTTCCTTTTAATATTCTGTAATGCCTTCCATTATTATTAGCCGCATAGTATATTTCATTCTCATCCTACATATTTTTTCACTAGATACTACGCGATAATAAATTCATTATGGATATTGAAAGTACAGTTTTATAACAACCGCTTGCAAGCGGAAAGAGTAAATTATCGGCTATAGGATTTGAACCTTAATGGGTCAGGTTACCGCGGCACGGTTTAGACTATAAAGTATTGTGGTTGCTCAAATAGCCTGAATGCAGATCAAATCATTATGCCATACGGAAGTCTTTTACATTATAATATTTTTACAAGAAAGAGTGAATTGGTAAAGTGGCGGGGGATTAAAGATTTTTTGAGCAAATAAGTTTCATTTACAAATATTCAGTTCAAGCGCTTCCTAAAATTTAATTTTTGCTTAAATAAGAATATAAAATTTAATATAAACTTGTGCTTTTAATACCCACGACGTTAACGTTGGATACTTCAAGAATTATGTTTGTTTAAAATTACTTGATTGATTTATTCTATTACGATCGAAAGCAAATATATATAATATTAAGACCGAAGCAATAGCAATTAGAAAAATGAGTTAGAAAAGTCAATTATGTTAGCAAAATGCCAAAGACTTATTGCAGTAGAAGAAGATATTTCAATGCATAAATTTGAACTAAATAGCAGAAAGTTAATGGTGAGCTGCTGATGGATATAAAGAGGATTATCTATTGGAAATCGCTTCCGAAGATATCTGCGGCGAATATAAAATTTGCTGCCAGCAGACTAGCTACATTAACTAACTAACAAACTAACAAACAGGATCGAATTTATTTTTTCTATGATAATGAAAATGTACCTGGTAAACTGAAAACTTTATCTGCGTTCTGTTAATACAACCAGCTTATTTACCCGAGATTGCACTACATCCGTATAATTTCTTCAAAGCTTTAAACCATCATATACGAAATAAGCAATTCGGCAGTATGAAAGGTTCTTGAAATGAACTTGTCTTATTTAATTTAAGTCTTCAGTAATTACACTGAAGGTAATCGTCACTACCAACTGAATATAAGCAAATTATAGAGAAATATATGAATGTACATAGTTTGATTTCTTTATGACAAATATACTTATAGCAAGTATTCAAAAGATGATTTTAAAAATACACAATTATTATTGTAATAAACTTTGATATGAATATACTATTTGAGAAAAATAGTTATTATGGAAGTACACTTTGTCTAAATCTCTACAAAAGAAGTTACTATACTTTTCTTCGTACAATTAATAATTTTTGAGTAAAACGTGCGATAAAGTTCCAATACATGCGGTTGCTGGTTAGTAAAAACATATTTATTTCATACCGTTACCATCATGCTTACTAAAACTAGACAGAGAAAAATAATTGTTTTTTCAAAGCTGGGTTTCTACTTCACCTATCTGTCCACCTGTAACTATATATTACAAGTCGATTTTAGCCTGCTTTCTGGTCTCTGATTGAGCTCAAATTTTTTGTCTAAAAATAATTTCGACAACAATAAAATACTATTGTACTATTGAGCTAGTTATGTTATAATTATAATGGTTATATTATATGTGTAATTATGGTGCGAGGAGGTGGTCACGACAACTCCGCAGTAATTTCGGGTAACTTTGGACTGATTTGGTTTGTCTCAGTGACTACTCTGACGACAGGTGATATACTCAGAATCTGAGGATGGAGCACCACAATAATCCAATGTAACATCGAGTTTAGGCCGGTTTTGTCGAGTTTAGGTTGGTTTAGATAAGTACTCTGTTAGGGTGTAGATATTACCAAGAGTCATATGATGAAACTGTACTATGGCCAGTAGAACTCCACAATAACATGACGTAACCTCCTCGAATTTAGGCTCCTTTGATATAACTTTATGAGTATTCCAGTTTGTTAATGCAACCTTTAGAGACGGAGCTTCGGAGACTGAACTTACAAGAACTTCACCATAATATAAATGTAAAGATTATAATAAATAAATATAATATCGCATCGTATAGGAAACAGCTGTGACAGAAAATAAAGAATAACAATAAGTTCAAATCTACAAACTCACTGAATCTAGTTCTTCAGCAACGCGCTCTTTTAGACGCAAAATATGTACTAACTGTTCGTTCTGTTACAAATGAATAAATAGACCTTGTACTAAAACAACAAAAATAAATTAAATTGGAAAAATGTTTTCAAAACAACTTTTTATTTATATTGAAGAATAAAAAATTTTAAGATCATTTTTACTTTCATAAATAGACGCTGAATATTTGCGTCTTGCGATCTTTTCTCGAGACAAAATTTGTCAAACATTTTTACTACACGCTGAATATTTGTTGCGTCTTGCGTCCTTTCTCCAAACAAATTTTGTCAAACAGTTTTACTATTTTTACTTTTAATTTGAAAAAAATCATCAACGATCATTGATGTTGAGTAAGTTGTAGCATTGCGTCTAGATTTATTTAAGATCGCAATCACAACTATGATAAACGGAATACTAATCAATCTACACGCAAACATAAATCTAAACGCTCTAACTCTCGCATCTAAATTTCTCTTCCAAATTCTATTAAGACCTTGGTTTCTGAAAAAGGAACTTAGCAATTTTCATAATAATGTTTACGATGACATTTAGCTTTTCTTTTATCGTGTTTCTTTAAGGTCTAATGACTGACACAGTTAAGATAATGTTACGCTTTTATATGGATCTTTAATTTTCCTTCCTCACTTCTTTTTCTTGCGCTTTTCATCATGATGGGGAATAATAGCCGTCTTCCGTATCTTTATTACAGCTAAAAATCTTATCTTGCTATGAACTTCTTTTCCACATTTTGTAGTAGAAAATTATTTCTTCTTCTGTCTTCATGAGAACTCATTTTAATTTACCTTCATTTCCTTTTCTTTTGAATTGTATCTAGAAAAAATTGTTCTAACATTCGTGGGAAAAATCACTACACATTACAAAAGAAATATCACATGACATAAAAATATTGCTATTCAACTTTAAGGAAAGCGGTTTTATCAATTACCGGGGAATAACTAGTACTTAAACCAAAAAACAAAATACATGAAATATGTCAGTGTGATCAAACATATCTCAGTCAAAATAAAAAAAAATAGTTTTCCGACCATCAAAATAAAAGTTGTTGTAGACAGACGGGTTTTAATATTATACAATGCAATGTGATCAAGAGCAATAGGACAAAAACACTCTCATTTATTTAGGTATAAGACGGGAACAAGTCATCGCATGCAGGATTATTGCTCCCCCCCCAACACACACACACAAGGACACCGATTCGTACGCACCTATATCTGGAACTTAGTCTTAACAGGTTCCAAGCTATGGTTGATATTGTTCTTAATGCCTCATTTTAAATGTTCTGTAAATAAACTTGAACCCACGCAAAACACATAACGCCTCATATATGTCAGAATGACTAATGCACACACTGACTTTCTTTTTCTTATTTTACATATATCAAGTGCGATGTTATACGAAAAAGTTTGTTATGAGGAATATAAAAATATTTTTTTCACAATTTCAAATTGTTTATTTAAAAAGATATAATAAAAATATACAAAAACATTAAATTCCGCCCCTTTATTTCCAAAACTACTGAACCAGAATAGATGAAAAAAACAGGGTTGGTAAAGTCTGACTGGAACATTAAAGAAAAATTGCAGCGATTATCCTAGATCTTATAATTTATTAAATATGTACCGTGTTTTTACGACTCTAAAACCTATAGCATATAATACTTTGTGGTATATTTACGTTGTGAAAAATTAATATTTAAATAGAAGTACGCTTGAATATTTATAAGCGCCAAAATATAAGTCTCTTAGTTCTCGTAGTTTTACTCGTGCTCGACAGGTATATTTATTTACTCGTGCATTTGCTTTAAAATATTTAGTTAACTGACTTTACTATTTCAAGTATTTTGAAAAGCGTAATTTGCAATCGTTCGCTTTTTCAATAATTTTCCTGTTCTGTATCGCAGTTTAACAGTTTCTACATTATTTATAATTTCATACAATTATTACAATATTCGAATAAACGATCGATTACAAAGTCAACTATTATCTGCCGTTATTAAAACTGTCGATCATCCTTTTTTTTCTATGGGTGTCTTTTATTTTCTGTCTAATTATCTTATATTAGATCAGTACCTTTATATTTGATTAATATGGTCTTATAACTATCTTCTGGCTAATTATTTTTTATTTCATTAATTTCTGTTTGATACGATCGTCTCAACTTTATCTATTTTATTCATGTATTTTCATCAATAGTTAATTTATTTTCGTTCTCTTGGTGTACTTTGTTTATATTGAATATTAAAGTATGCGCCTGTGCAATGTGAACTGTACGTTATTTTTATCGTTTCTGTCATTTTTAATTTATTATTATTATCCTATACTTGATTCCTTATATTTCAGTTTTTATATTAGTCAGACGAGGATGTATGATACGTCAGGCTAGCTGTGTTATACCATAATAAATAACTGCAATAATTAGACCAGCTAGGATAAAATTAAACCAGTTAACTGATCTCAATGAATCTGTGGGTACAGCCTAGGGAGTATTGCGGCAACAATATAAAAACAGTTTTCCACAGAAATTATATTATTCTTCATATCTAATATCTGGACCTAATTCTTTAATCTGTCGTCACTCAGGTATTTAATAAAGCAATCACAAGCCCTGTTAAAATTATTAAATATTATTACAAATTAATTTTTGATACAGAAACAATTTCAGTATCCATATATCTGAAGATCACGATGAAGATATATCTGCTAGATATATTATACGGAATACGAACTTACCACCACTGAAAATATATATTTACCCTCGATCAAACATTACCGTAATGAGGTGTGAAACATATTTGCCGCTTTCAACTTTTGCTGTCTGCTCAAACTTCTCAAAATCTGGCTTCAAAACCAGAATCTGGCTTCAAACCGGAAAGTTATGTGGATATGTAGGATGTCTACGTCTCCAGAGAAGTGGTAAACTTGATTTGAATAAGCTTGATAGCAAAATTCGTTTTCCCGAGATCAAGATGTACACCTCAGTTATTAATGTCAATACGTCCTCTATAAGAAGAGTAGTTTGATCAACTACTGACAATAAACGTGCATATGAAGAAGGACTACGTTATTTGAGTGAAATTAAAAGTTTGAAGAAAATTCTGGAAATCAGGTTTGAGATTGATTCAATTGATTTTTTATTTTAAAAACGCTTATATAACTGAACTCTAGTCTAAAGTAGCAAGAAGTGAATAATGAAATTCTTTATTAAGTATTTCCCAAAAATATTGAAATACCTTTTAATAAGCTACACTAATTTCTGATTAAATTGAATATCTACTGGCATTTGTGTAGTCTCTAAATATAGTCCTAGTATTT
Organism: Druceiella hillmani; assembly: GCA_039881145.1. Taxonomy (NCBI): domain Eukaryota; kingdom Metazoa; phylum Arthropoda; class Insecta; order Lepidoptera; family Hepialidae; genus Druceiella; species Druceiella hillmani. Next base: position 49,468,126 of record JAYKKI010000002.1, on the reverse strand, counting down.
AAGGGATTTTATTACAAAATTGACTGTGTTAGTTGAACTAAAACTGGTCGTCCCTTAAAATATGCTGATTTAGAGTAAACTTATTGTAGTATAACCGAATTAGCATGTTTTTTATTCCTATAATAACTTCTTTCTACTACTAAACTATTAATCACTTAAATAGAGGGAAATTAGAAATAATTGGAAATAATGAACACTGCCGCACTAACTGCCTAAAAACAGTAAATGAAATTGTTTTAAAATAAATGAACAAAGTAGATAGCTTCTAACTCAGCTTATTTATTAAGGTAAAATGTGAAAATACAATATTTCATATATTAAACAAAAAATTTGTTAAATATTTCCAAATAAAACACCTGTAAACTAAGCTCTCCTCTCAATTTTCCGCATAAAAGATTTTACGATTTAACTATTTCCATCCGTAGAGAAGGAAATGACTTTAAAAAGAAAAAAAGCTTTTATAAATTGTGTAGTGTCTGCATACTTTGTAATTCCGTATTTTTCTGTTATTTCACAACTCATGATGTATATTCTGAGCTGCATAACAATACAAAGGATGAAAATCAATTTTCAAATATTGCATGATTTACGTAACGTATTGATGTATAATTAAATAAATGTGTATAATGGTATAATTCATAAAATGCTTTTATAGTCGAAACAATAATTTGTTTGCTTTAACTGTCGTCAATTAACCCATATTATAAATGCTCGTATATTTTCTAATTATATCATGACAATATCAATCCGGCAATCAAAAATAACTCCCTTATTATATTTTTTATAATCATGAGAGTGCATTTTTCTGAGATATATTTAGATCAGTCAATAAAACTTCTTTCATTTAACAGTAATAGTGATAATTCAATAAATAGAAATCTATTCAAAGTAATCAATAACAAGGGTCTTAAAAAGAATCCCGATACTTGTCATCATTCTAATTTCATTACAGTATTCTAGCAAATAAAAAAAAATTGTACAACTGTTCTTGAAAGAAGAAAGCGACAAGCCCCTTAGCTCTTTCCTTTCCTCTCTTAAAATTCACCACATTTATTAAATTGCGAAATTAACTACTGCAAAGGGTATACAAATAATAAGTTTTGTCTTTCCCTCGCATTAAGTAAAGTAGCCACTTTCTATCCCCATGAAATTTCCTTTCCTATAACCCAAATTCTGATAATTTGGAAAAGAAACAAACAGTCGTATTTAATAAGATAAATGTAAATGTTTACTAAACGATAAATTGTACAATTTCTTATTCGGCAACTTCTATATATTTTAGGCTACCTATTTATAATATTAAGAGACGAATGACATATAAATAATCGGAAATATTTAGCTAAAATCACAATGGCTCACATACTTCCATTTCTTTTCTTTCGTCGTAGATCCAGCGAGATCGTTTTTGTTTCACATTTTCTTAACTGGAAACTGTCACCATGCCTTATTTTTACGTGTGGCCAGAACACCACATTGAAAAGCTGAATAGTCAACTTCATGGAAATTGATATTTTGTTTGTAATTTCAACGTTTACTTAAATTATTTATTCAAGAATTATCCTTAAAAGTGGTTAAGTATAGTGCCTACAAATGCGATAGCGCTTCACACAGGAAATTACCAGGTAATACATTATAAAGGTGTGTAATACATCACGTTGATTGTTTCAGTTAAAATTTTTCTCCTAATTCATTGTTAAATGTATATTGTAATTCTTTAAGCAATTCAATTTTTTCAACTTTATCTAATTATTGATATATTCCGGAGTCGCGACTACATTTAGACTTACTTTTTTATCGTAATAAGGTGATAAAGTTTGAGAGTCATTAATCATTTAAATATATTCAGAGGCGAGGAGTGAATTTTTAACATAAAAATACGATTATTTATAAGAGAGACCGAGAAGACATAATTTGTGATTAAAAATTAAATAAAGTTTCACATTGATGTTACATACTTTACATAATATTCATTAATGATACATACTTTATATAATACATAATTTATTTTATCTGTGATCTTATTTAACATCTATGCTTCTATTTTGTTTTAAAAACTAAATTTGATTACAAAATATTGAAGCTAGTTTAAATAAATAAATATACAATGAAGTATAATAAAAATACTTTTAATTTTAATTATCACTTCCTCATTTCACAAAGACTTTCAATTGCGCTGTGAAAAACGGGTATAAAAAATTGAATTGTCTGTCTGCACTTTTGAAATATTTGAATTATAATCGTATATACAGTTATTTACATGAAACCAAAGCAAACAACATCATTTTTAAAATTTATCAAAAAATATTGTTACTGATGTAACAAATAGAATACGGTCAAAGCGCCTGTTGGTATCGTCTGATTACGACGACTAATTTGGAATCGGTTTAAGGTCACATAAAACTTTCGGTAAGTTCAAGCAATGTTTACACTTAAATGTTAATATATTACTATTTAATCAAATACTTGTGACCGCTGCTTTAAGCCATACCCGTAAATATTGGACTCCGCCTTTTGGTTCCAGTTGTCGAGCTCATGTATGTCACCTGCTTCTAATATCTTAAATCTGTATTTAAAACTCATATTTTTACACATATATTTGTATAGAAAATTTTCGAAATTATTCAACAATTTTTCATAATTATCCAATCAATAAATCAAAATTGATTTCGTATTTAAAAGCACATATTTATCTTATTTTAGAATTCTATAGTTTCATTTCTTTATATTAAGTAACATTTTAGGAAAGTTTTTACAGTTTATCTTGCCTTGCTAAAAAGCGGATAACCTTTTTAATAAATTTGGTATTAAGGAATGTAAAGAAATATTGTATGAGAGACGTTTTTATGTTATTTCGTTGCATTATTTTAGTCCAATCCTCTTTTTATTTTCTCTTGTACCATATTTTTTTTCAATATAGGTTTCAATTTAATAAGAGCACAGCCCAAAAAGATTTGTGGAATAATAACGAGAGAGGAGGAATTATATATCTTAAATAACAACTCTATGATAATATTAGTTTACGGAATATTACGCGGTAAACAAATGATTCCGGAAATATTGGAGAGCAAATTTTGGATCGATGTAACATTAATTGCTAAACAAAAAAAACTTATAAAACCATATCGAGTCAGACGAAAGCTGTTTGCAAGGAGCATAGAAACTCATTTTCCTTGTTAGTCTTGTTAATCTTCGCCGCATATCCGAATATCCGTCTCTCTGTTTGTCACAAGGTTTTATATTTGAATCTTTTTAGCTGAAACCTTCAAAATTATATGGCATGTATTGGCTGAAATCTACTTAAATAAAATTACCCACTAATAGCTCATATATATATATGTACATATATATATATTTGACATGCACACACATAATTTTAAAGCGTCTTTACCTAAATTGAAAACTTACGCGTATAAAATTTGTAATTTGAGCATAAGTATTACTCAAATTGTTTTATTGCTTTTAGTAATGGGAATACCAAACACGGTCTTTATATTGGGAAACAGTATATATTTTTGAAATGAAAATATTACAAGTTTGTTGTGAAATAATAGGAAATAACAAGATCCAAAATTTAGTCCTGATTGTTAGTTAAATGTCGCGTTTAACATCATTGTCATTATCGCAAAAAATACATTTCCATCTATTGTTTGGCACAAGAATGTTCATTCAACATCCTTTTCAAAAAATAATAAACAAATTCGTGATTATTCTTAATGCGCATTACCCCTCAAGCCATTAGTGAATTAATATTTAATTTTTTTATTCAAAATAAAACTTCGAATACACGATGCTATTTACGGAACTAAATAAAGTTAAAAATATTATTTATTTGTACCCATGTACAGATTCTAAGTCATAACACCCAAAAAATGTAAAAATTTCCAAAAAATAATTCCTGCATGTTAAATATTATACGAGACAAGGAATTGTTGAAAATGAGTATAACCACAACTACCTGATCTACATTGCATTCTTTCAATGTGTCAATAATTTCTATTCGCTGCTAATAAAAAGAAGAGTGCGAGCGTGCCCACTCCTGATATGTGAAGTTCAACTCTTTTTTCAATGAAATATCCAACTTCCCACACTGCATAGAATTACTGCAATGAGCTTTACTACATTGACTTTCTGAATATTTACAGCTTACGTAATTGTTATTGTTGTCGAAACGGAGCGTGCCTGCGGACAAGTAGTGCGTATATTCTAACTAAACTTTTGTATATTCGGTGTACAAATTTTAGACAATGTTTTCATTATAATGCCGCTCATGGATATATATGAATCCTTCAGCTTATTTAATTAGTTTCGAGTAATGTTAACATTCAAAATTGGTACCCTGTGAATATAGTTAACGTACAAAGGATACATTAGTACCGTTACACGTTCCAGAACCGAATGTGCAATTAATATGGAATATCACCAGTTTAGAAACAAAAAGAAATCTGTTTCCCTCTGTTACACCATGACCAAATGATAATTTTTTTTAACATGAAATATATATATATATATATATATATATATATATATATATAATTTCCCAATATGTAAACTATTTCTAGAAACCATATTCTTAAAGGGTTAAAAAAATTGCTGAATGATACTTATTTATGTTAATATTATGAAGGAAATATATTTTGCATGTTTTTTTATGGTCGATGATGTGTATATTATCTTTTCAAATAAAGCTACAGATTTACAACCAAAATAAACATTAATGAACCAGAAATTTTATATTGTACGTAAGCTAAATTTCATCAAGTTCAGATAAATAGTTGAATAGTAAAAAAGAAGAAATAAATATGAGAACAATGACTTCCGTTTTATAAATCAATTACAATTATTTAGAAAGGATTTATATAAAAAAGTCATTCGAGAATCGATCAATAAAAATCATGTTACATTCGAGCAGTGCAAAAAACCCTCATGGAAAGCCTACTAACTTAACTTGGCCAAGTTACCTACATTCCGAAACATTAACATTACTTCAATATAATATAAGCAGAACAACATATCTACCCATCTAATAAGTAGAACATAATTCTGTATACGACCCTTATACGTGTTTTTCCATTAGATGTCACTAGCAACGTCGTGACGACGAACAATTTGTAAGTCACTATAAGTACTCGTAAATACTAGTATACTCGTAGTTTCAAATTTGGTTAAATCGTATGTACTGATAGCGATAACGATATCGCTTTTAGATTAATGCATACGAAATATAAGTTTCGCTTTTTGCAACACTTCTTTGAAAAAAAATGTTTCTTATCATCAGAGGGTAGCACCAAAATAATCAAGCTACGTGGTGAGAAACCATCTGTATTTTGTCAATTTCTGTTAATTTTAGAGTTTGTTCTCGACTAAGGACGATTTCAAGTTAATAGGACCATCATCTAATACTTTTCTCCAAACAAAATCCCTACTTAGTAGCTCCCTATATTACATAAGGAATGTTCCTTACATGTTAATAACTTATGAATAATTATACTCTATTATAATTTTTGAACGACCCTTTTACCTCTTACGGACTGATTTAAGTTTTCAAGGCGTAACAAATTTTTAAACAACTTAAAATTCGTATTGACCAAAATAATTTTAGTTTCAATTGCTCACAATGAGACATATTGACAAACGTTTAAGAAAATATTTTGACTTAGTGTGCGTATATAAGAAACCAGTTCTTTCATCTAACAGTTTAATGCATTTCTTCTTTAAAAACGGGTTTTTAGATTATCTTACAAATTTCATTGGGACAGCCCAGTCAGTTTAGTCTCAAAACTGATATGAGAGGTAAAATATTAAACGTTTACAATTTAAAAGTTTTCTCTTTGTCGAATCGACTGTCGTTTCTATTATTAAAACAAGCTATACCTTAGGCTTTTATTTTTAATAAATTTATTTATTTCTTCAATCTATTTTACGAAATGATACATATATGAGTCGATATGGAACATATATGAGTCGTTTACTTTCATACTGTAGAATTACTGTGTAAATTCAATTGCATCAAAGTGTGAAACTTTTAATTCTTAAACTTTTAGCTCAAAATATATTCACGTTATCGATAATCATGCAATAATGACATCAATTATCCTACGCTAGTGACTCATAGCATTGCAACGAGGTCGTCAATAAAATTTTTATTTAAAATCCAACAAAAAGGATTCAAATTAATTTATTGAATACAAAAAATTTCGCAATACGGTTAACTTCCTTTGCTGGCTTTTATTATTGCATGCATAAAGATCATTATGTGAGACGCGGATCATGTCCGTGATGCGCGCGCCACGCCTTCCTACTATATCTAGTTATATTTTATGCTATGTGATATCAAGCACTGCTAATTTGTCAATAAGTGGAGAATAGTTCACGATTTTATACGATTGATTAGTACGTGTTCATATTTAAGTAAGTTATTTCTATAACGAAATATCAGACTTAGGTTACATGGGATATCATGAACTTTTCTTTGATTTTAGTATCTTTGGATATCGAATATATTTGGCGTTAATTTTGTAGAAATTTATTATTCACAATTAAATGAAACGACGCGTTGTAGTATTATTTTTACTTTCTTTAATTTCTTTATCACGACCTAGGTTTTGTTGTATTACAACATCTTCAGGTGGGCTATTAGCAAAGATATATTTGCTAACAGCCCACTTGAAGATGTAATACAACAGAACCTAGGTCGTGGTGAATAACTTAAATAAAGTAGAAATAATACTACATCACGTAGTTTCATTTAATTTTAGTATCTTTATTCATTGCAAGTCATATTAAGAATTTTTCTGTTCTCTTTTCGTGTATGTATGCGCAAACGTCTATCATTTTATGTAAAACTAAACGAGGCATAAACGAGACATCGTTCTTGTAATAAATAGAAAAATGCATAAACGCATGGCTAATACTATTACCAACTGCCTATCCCAGTGGCACATATGTTTTCCAAAAGTGCTATAGAACAAGTGAAAAGCACAATATTTCTAATACTGTATGAAAGCGCAAAACACAGAACAGCGGTATATTTTCAAGACCTAACACAAAAACTTCTCAAATCCGAACCAGATTTCATAATTTTTACATAAACGAGAATTGATGTATCGGAATAATCTTGTTCTGGATGAACACGTAACTTACCTCTCTAGGATATTTCCTGCCAACAATTATTAATATCTTTTCTGCTACCAAAGTGAAGGGTTCTCTAAAACACAATACAATTCAGCAACGGTAAGTCCACAGTAAATTTGCTCCACATATTACGTTCATCTGGCACGTGTTCGTTGCTAAGTTATTATACGGTATAACTTATTCACGACGAACTACGGATTTATACAGGCACGTAGCACTAAAGAGTGACTAGGAAACAAGAAAATATCTTGGCGCCTACCGAATGCAGTAATGGAATGGATTTCCCATGTGCCCATCCGTCGGCGGGATGCGCTCCCCAGACAGATGTTGGCCCGTCTCGGCTAACGAGTTGTTAAAAATATTGTATTTCATATTGCGCCGCGCAATCTCACCAAGTCTCCTATGAACTTATATTACAGTGAAATGTCTCCCAAAAATAACTTCAGTTGAAAATAGAAAAATCTTCAAAAACAAATCGAAGAATAACTTTTTTACGATTTCGAGACCGTTGGTTTTCGTATCCGACCCTGATTCTGCAAGGATGGCACAATTATCTATTATATACAGGCTGCAGCGCTGAATTGGTTACGTATTAAACCACTCTACGCCGGCTTATGCGATGTTAAGTTTAACGAAAGGCATGTTGTTTGTTTGTACTCCGATTATTAACAACTAAAATAAATGTAAAATATGTAAATGTTAAATAAATAAAACCGAAATTATGTATATTGATTCTGCCCATAATATTTTTTAAAATGCGTTCATCGTGATATTTGGTGCTATTTTAAAAAGTAATTTAATCGACAATATATAATTTCCTAACAATAATATCATTAAAAATTCGTTTGGTTAATAAGTAATTTGTACTCATTTTAAGAAAAAAACAGGGGCGACAAGGTGACTGTGGTTTTAAGAAAAAACACGGGCGACAAGGTGACATTTTTTTTGGGGTTTTCGCTTTTTAACTGTCTTATACTACGTAAAAAATTTTAAAAATGATGTATTTATCAAAAGAATATATTATATTTGCATACTCCAACAATACATTTACGATATAAACAACGTTATAATGAATGTCTGCTTGGCAATAATGATAGTTGGTTATCGTCAAGGCTCATACCACAATATTTGAGCGGGTTCCGTTTGAAATTCTGTTATTCTCGCTTGTCTGTAATAATAAGCTCTAAATATAAAATTTATATTTGACTGAATTTCAGTGTGTACGTTGTAGTTAATTTCGAGGTTTTGTCTTCGATCGTTCAAAAATACAGCCTTGTATCAAATAGACAACCTGCCCGTCGCCATTTAGAAGATAAAGAAATTTTTAATATTTGAGTGTGCAATCCAACAAATTTCGAACTTTAAATTTAAAGCCTTTATGAATCTAGCAGATTTCAGATTGAAATAAAGATTCTGAAAGATTGACCTTAAGATTCTATGTACGACTAGCACGAAAAAAATTATCTGTTGAAATTAAAATGGGACAATATTGACATAATGGAAATTACTGTAGGTATCTTGACAATGTAGATTTTTTAAAGATTAGTTTATACTTTTTACTATAAAATATATACATAAACAGCAGTTAAAAAATGAAGGTAGGTAGGTAATAAAAACCGCCCAAACAGAAACTTATTCCAACGTCCATTGCTTTATGATTGAATTAAACTACCTAAATACAACTATGGGTATCTTGTAAAGAACTTTGAGAAGTATTTGTCCGTATGTTGGTTTTGTTCGCTTGCTTCTTTTTTCACAAGGCAACTAAAAAATAATGTGCAAAAATGTTCATCCATATTGTAATATGAATTCTGAATTTGTGTAATAGATGGCGCTAAACTTAAATTAAATTACGAGGTAAATCAATATAATGTAACACTGCCCATATTAACACTAAATAATAATATACCCGACTTACAGATAACTTGGGCCGACGTTTAGATACAATACGTTCTGAATGGAGTATGAAGATACATTTGGCAATATTATCATTATATTGTCTCGCGAAGCAACTCTTCCTGAACCCGTCTTAATCGCTTTTAAATTATTTTTTTTCACACAGCTTTTATTTCTGTACTTTTATTATCTCTCTCTGTATAGTAAAGAAAAGGATCGACCTACATGTACGAAAGAAATGGTTCGCTGCTCCTCGGGTTATAGCCAAGCAGAAAGGTAATACAATATAGATATAATCCCACAGTGCTGTTGGCAGATAAATTTTTATAAAATTAATTAATAAAATCACTAAAATGAATAATAATTTTAAATGTAGCTAGCTATGTAAATCAGTACGTATAAATTAAATTAAAACATATTTAAAATTACACCAAATATAGTGGCGATATATTTCAAGTGTCAAAATACCTCTCTGCTTTTGTACGTTTTCTGCACTGAAGACATTCTCAGTAAATCTAAGTCGGCATATATTGTACTTATCTAGTGGTGGGCCGCTCATCTAAAGCTAAACGTGATTTCTGCACGAATCAACTATTAGAAACCATGATGGCCATATTCGTCGACAAAATAGATAAATGTTTTTTTGCTGAATCCTTTATAAAATACTACTAAAACTAGTAATACTAAATAAAACCCAATAAAATAACTTAGTATTATTGAACTCTTCCAAAATTGTACGACTTCAGGATTCAAGCAGGGGCCAAATCTCGGTCTTTTACTATTTTTTCTCAGAATCCATAATATATCAGTGACATGATGAAAAACACAGATTGTGCGCCAATTATACACATTTTTACGAACAATTATTTCTCTCCAAATGTAATATTTAAAAATTCCCATGAAATTTCCTGCAAATAAATGTTTCAAAAAAGTATTTTTAACGACTGTTCAATGTTCAGAAATTTGGCTATTGTGCTAATTTATCGCTAAAACGCATGAATTTCACAGCTGAATATTTGTTGTAAATAAGCACCAATATCAAATACTCGTACCTTTCTGATCAAATGAAGTGAGACTTCACACGCTGCTAGGTTATTTTAGGTATTGTGATTAATTCATTTTCTGGAATTAATTTGAAATATAAACTAAATTAGTAGTGATATTCCTCTGTTAAGTGTGCACAATACTAGTTATTTAGTGACATGTAGAAATAGGTATAAGTTTAGTCTGACGTCATCCGATCGTAGTATTCATGATGATTAATTATCTTATATAATATAAAAGAATATTAATACATCATATTCTCCGTTGCTTTTCTTAGGCATCCTTGGTAGGCAATTAATGAGGTGTATACGTCGTAATATTATATTTTGTAAATAATCTATTTTACTGTGTTTGTAATAAATTGAATTTTGTCTAAAAATACATACAATCATTTTTATTTAGTAAATACAATATTCAGGAAATTTTAACTTAAATTTCAAGTAAAATATATGTCAAAAGCTATAACAAACAACTATATTTAAAGTGGGTTACTTTCAAAAATACATATAAAATATTTCAAATAAATTAGTTTTACAATATTGTAATTCTTTTATTACTAATTATACAATATTCATTCTTACCGAATGCAGTAAGCGTTGTTACAAAATAAATATGTGAATAAGGGCATCTAGACGTTAACATAAATGCATAAAAAATTAAAAACTTTAAGGTTAAAAACTTTTTTACTTAATATTACTACTGATCCCTAACTTACTGATTTCGTAAATCAGAAAGTGAGTTTGTTGGTTTGTTCGTTCCACTTTCATGGCTTAACAACTCAACTAACCTCCATTAAAATTTGCGTAACTTTGGCATATAATATGGGAATAAATTATTTCAGTATTATATATCTAAAATTCTAGTATTCTGAAACAAAATTATCGAATAAATTACATTTTATAATATTTGTATTTTTCAGACAAATATCGCAATATTAAATAATATCACCTTCACTGATATACAGACCGATATGATCTATCATACTCCAGCTTATTAAATGAAAATATTTTTCTCTGCACATTAACTCTGTAAATATACTATTACTTCTACACTATCCTAAATTAAAACGTTTTATTTCAAAGTCTCCGTAATAAACGGTCATGACACATGTCTTTCTCCAGTATTATTTTTTGCGCCTCAAAAATAGTTTTTTTAATAAAAGTATCTTATACCTAGCTTTAAGCTGCACTGCCCTACGAGTCTCGAGAAATTCCATTCATCGTTTTTGACCCCGCGCCCGGTCGCACTACGTGAATGCCATTAGTCAAATTCCAGCTCCTTATTCCTTAAATCGGACATTTGGTTACATGTTTGCTTTAAATTTTAAGCTGTACTTCAAGCAATATCTCATTGAAAGTTAATTAAAAATTCGTTGGTAGTTTTTCAAAAAACAGATCGACAATACATGCCCTGAAAGAATATTCTTCAACGCTTAATTCAGTGAAAAATCCATTCAAATCTAGTTAATAGTTATTGGAGATACTCGAACACATTCAGCAAGAGAAACCAAAAAAGATTCTAATAAATTCGTTTCGAGTTCTAGGAAGCCTAAATAGCATATTCAGCGTTTTAGCAGTTTTTTAATACAATGAAACAGATAACGGTACTTGAGGCTATACGTTTGCATTACAATCATCTTCTAACATCTACATATACCAATTACCATTTAGATCAATATTTTATTCCCTTTTTTCTAAATCATATAGTCAAATATTATAAAGACACTGTGAAAAACAAGGTAAAGTTAGGGATATATTTAAAAATTATAGGTTCGTAAGAAGTATTTTAAAAAGTATGTGGATATTTATAGAAAATATATTTAAGATGGAAATATAGAAGTCAATTCATCTCAATAATAATTATGAATAATTAAAACAACTTCCTAAATCATTTTTACTATTAATACGTTTCTTTGGTTCAGCTGGAAATAAGGTACAAATTAGTTTATTACATTGAAACAAATTATAATGCACGACAAAATTCACTACGTACTACAATGACAAACGAAAGTTAACCAACTACATATTGTGTCACACATGACATTATGCAAACAACAGACTTATAAATAATTCTAGAAAACGAAAAGCACCGTTAACATGGAACAATGTTACTGTAATATTCTTCCAATTTTAGTTACTTTTTCCACTTTTTTTTTAAAGTAACACGGAATTTTGATTTTCTCATGATACATTTAAATATTTCACTTAGTTTGATGTAACTAGACTATCACTTTTAGCTTTATTTCAAGGAACGGTTATTCAACTAGACATACAGAATGGCAGTCATCAGATGACGTTTCGGTTTTATTAAACGTTTATTATTAACAAAATAAATACATATATGAATTCAATTTATATCAAGTCATTTGATGAATAGAAGTATTAACACTAACACAATAAATTCACCCTGTCAACACTTAAAGAAACTAAAATCATTTTCTACACAGCTTCCTCACATGGGAAAAATTTCTCTGCCTTTTGGTCAAAATTGAGTTTTTAAGTATTTTCCTTGGAAAATGTTGTCCAATCCTATAAACATTTTATGCTTGTGTTGAAATTTCTGCCACTGGTATTCCATTAGCAAGCATTGTATCCCATCTTAAATTAAAAAGTTTTAAGCGAGAAATAAGTTCTTTCAAACAGTCGCTATGCGCTACAACTTGTCTTTGTTTTCTCGGGTTTCAAAAATATCTTTTTTAGTTCATCATACTTGTTTTAAACAAAGAATGTCCCGTTAATGGGTAGCTGATTACATAAGGCAATTGAAGCACTATTAGAATGTTCTATCGATTCAATTAATAGTCAAACTGCGAAGGTAATTATGTGTTTGTTATAACTCTACATCACGTGCATAATGATTTCCCCTGCGTGACAACTAATCGTATTTCATCGCAATGAAATATCCTCATTTGCTATCGGTTATACATGAGTTTTTAAACATTTTAATATACATAAAGATTTTATTATACCATAACATAATATACATAAAGGTTTCATTATACCATTGCCATTTTAAGTTTTAATAGATAATTAAAAATTATACACATTAATGTTTTACTAACGAATACTTTAATTATATTAAAGGTTTAACTTCAGTATCAAGACACGGTAACAATTTTAACAGCAATAACCATTATTCCAAAATCCGTCCAAATCGCAATAGCAAAGGAGCTGTGAAAAACTAATTCCCACTTAGAATAATAATCTAAAAAAAAATATTTTCAATAAGGAATTTGAATTTCATTTTCACGTGCAAGAGACGCCATGTTGGTTTAATGCAACCATTAAATGGTTTTATCGTTTATATTTCAATTTAGTTCAACAGTCAAGGAGTGTTTATATGTGTCCACGTGGATTCCAAATAGGATTTTTGGAATAAAATTCTCCCCTAAACATAAATTTAAGTCGGTACGTCCATATGCTATAGCTACCATTATAAAAAATGTTCTTAAGTGTCTCGGAAATGGCAAGACTTACGCCAAAAACAAAGATGTTTTTGGGAAGCATGAAATTTTCTATAAGTTTATAGAAAAAATGTTTCTCTGAAGTCAATATATACGAAATTAAAGCGCCTAAAATTTATCTCAGTCATTTCCTTTTCGCTACATAAAAACCTATAAATGAATTATATTGAGAAATTCCACCTGATATTAGCTGCACCAGAAATCCAACTCGAATCCCGATTTGGACATTAAAACCATTAGGCCATAAAGAATTATCAGTTTCGCCTAAAAAATTATCAATCTATGTCATATTTCGCCAGGTGCTTTATACTATTCACCTTACAAAGAGCTAAGCATGGCAACGTTGCGCCAAACCATAATACATTCTTCGCCGCTTCTCTCGCTACTTCTCTGTCATCTACGTTCTGCCTACGAAACCGCAGGATTTGCTTCAATTCATATTCATATATTTTTAATTATAAAATAAAAATAAGGTGAATACTCTGAAAAAAATTGCTTCAGACATTTTTTTTAAAATAATTATTCACTATCTTTTACATTGTGTTGAAAATATTTATTCACCATTTTTTACATTGGTACCAAAACTGTTTAAAGCAAGAAAAATAAAACAAAATTTAAATATTTACAAAAAATCACTAATATCAATTTGCTTAAAATTGTTTGAGCGGTTTACTACACTAGACATAATTAATAAACATACATTTTTAAGTTTTCTTGTTTTTGAGTTTTCCCTCAGTACTTAAAAATAAATTTCCATTAACTAAAATCTTGACGTCGATTTTTTTTGCATTGAAAATATTTTTTTACAGATCAGTTAATTTTTATTCTCGTAAACATTGTAGAAAACAAAACGAAAGTTATATATTATCGTTTTACATTCAGTGTTTCCAGTAAAATCGTTAATTTTTTCCGTTTATTGTGGGAATGAATGGAATAATTACGTATTTTCCCTATGTTATAAAGATACTTTTTGAGATTCATTTTCTAAAATTCAAAACTATTTACACAAAAATATTATAATAGTTTCAATGTTATGAAGAAACTATTATTGTTATGTAACTAGAACGTATATTTCTAATATTATATTTTATGCAATTAATTAAAATGCATACAATGATTTTATAGAGCAGCTTTAAATTTCAGCACAGCTTTATTCAAATAATACATAATTAGATCTACAATGATTTACCAAACCACTTACCACTGTCTCCTGTCTACTATCTCGAGAAAACTGATTTAATATTGAATTAGAATTCCAATCGCAAGGAATTAATTTTCATAACGCAATACAAGCTTACGCAGATATATATATATATATATATATATATATATATACATATTTTTTTTTTTGGTAATGATAGCCGGAAAGAAACAACTTTAGTTCGATTTTGGAAAAAAAAACTACTTAAGTAAAGTTCCAAAGTTGTCAAATCTGTCATGTTTTCGGCTTAAATACTGGCTTGTTTTATATTCGTTTACCTAACAGATGATGAAGACTCGTTTACTTCTGAAATAGGTTGTCATGGACTGGAAACGCCTCTGCTAATTTGGCTATTTGTGTGCTGCCATAAATTGTACGAGTCTCAATTCAAAATAATTTGACTATCTATTAACAAAACTACTTATAACAAATGGTATCTATAATACGAAGTGAAAATGTAACTTCGCAGTACAATTTTTGAATATTTTTAATTTTAGTAAAATATATCTTAAATACTAATTCGATTAGGGCCACTCCATATTTTCCCGCCGCTCCCCGTTCAATCACGATCCGCTTAAGAGTCCTTTTATATAGACAAATTATAATTTACACCAGGTGTAATCATGTCATTTTTAACATTCAGGTTATTTTAAAACTTATTCTGAAAAAAAAAATTATATTCCATTTGTGCGAAATAAAAATTACCACACATGCCTACTTTAATGGATACATTTTTTTATATATTTTTCCATTGTTGCACTCTTACCTCAAACGTAAAAGCAATACAATATATATAATTGTAAAAATTTAATAAATAGGTTTTTACTTTTTGTCAAATTTACTCCTCTAACTTTTTCCGTTACTCCTTTATTCATTCTCATATTAGAATTAGAAAGAAGTAATGAAATTGTTGAACCCTCTAGTGTGTGATAAACTAATATTGAGTTGAAGGAATACAATATATATATATATATATATATATATATATATATATATATATTTAAACTTTTGGCATCACACTATAAGACCACAATGAAAACGTTTAAAAACCAAATAAAAATAATATGTATTTTGTAAAATAGTGTTCCAAATTAACTTTAATTCAAGAAAATTACATTAGTAATGTTTATTCTTAGCAATGAATATAATGACCAATAATATTAACTCGTCTTTCAGCGGCACTGGGACAGCGGGTCTGGGGAGTGTTTGTTAATGAAGGATAATAGAATAAAAAGTTGGTTGGTGCATCCTCTGTCTTAACTAAAACCTACGTACAAATTTACGGAACAATTAAAATTTAAATGCACAAGCACTTTAATTTCCAATCATATTCTCTTTTGTCAAAATATTACCCTTTTTGAATATATTCCCTTAAAAAAGGCATTAAAACAATTAAAGATAAATAACTAATTAAACCTATCAATTCTAGAAATAATCAACTAATTAAACTGAAAAGATAAAAAAACAAAATTTTACCAAAAACAAATTTCATTAGAACAAACGTTTAAATTATAAGGCGTTGAAAAACAAAATGTCGTTTCGCAGCCGACAAACGCTGTTTATTTAAGATAATAACGTTGACTTAACCCTTTTTGTTATTTCAAGTAAGGATGGCTTTTGAACTTGAAATTAAAAATAAATACTTCGGGAACTCTTTTCCTTTCTAGACTTGAAAATAATGAAATGGTCTACGAAGAAAAATTGTGCTTAGATTAAAATTGTTAGTGACCGACAAATAGAAACGAACTGAGATTTCAAATGAATTTGCCGTCCTACGATATAACACGTTTTTGAACGTTTGTATGCGGCTTCTACAAGACCGTCGATTTTATTGTGATTTTTTTTAATCGCGTTTATTAAATTAATCATTCCTATTGAAATTTGTATTGAGTTACACAGTAAATATTTACAACCACAAAGAGGCGTTAATTAACCAAATTGTAAATTGCACTCTTCTTCTTCAGTGGCAATACGTATTTTACAAATATATATATATATATACATTGAAACTAATCTTCGCTAGCGTAAATCGTAATTATTTTGTTGACGATCATATTAAGAAAAAAAAAATGTATGTGAAGAAGATTTTTGCGTTGGTAATATTTTCGGAGTCACTTGCAATATTAAATCATATGTTTGTGTTATGAGGCTAAAAAAGTTATCTATCGTAAACTGAGGAATTTGTTAATGATATGTTTTTATGAAATTAAATTTAACAATGGCTGCGGTATAATGAAAACATAGTGTCGAAATACATGAATGTACAAATTATAGTTCGATGGAAGTTTAAGAGCTATTTAAAAATTATTTATTTACGAAGTGTTAAGTCGTAGAAGGCTTATTTGTTTGCGGTAGGCACTGGTTTCGTAATCAACTGAAAGATTTTTTTTCGCCCACTTGTTATTTGGTCTATCATTGGGGCAACTATACTGCCATCATCTCTTCAACTATCCCTGACATCTATCCCTTTGCCATCCCTTTTCCAGTCAATGATAGGAATCATCAAACTCTTTGCAATGAAATCATGTTTTTATACGATGCTTTCTTGCTCTTTTACTTATGTAATTTAAAAAAAATTAAGATCTTTCAAAATTTTAAGTAATCTGTAAACTTCTGTTATATTATAAGGCTATAGAAACGATGTTTCCAACAAATAAACTGTTTTTTTTCTGTTACATTGAAAGAGAGATCGAATCAGAACCGCAGAATTCTATTTGTCATTTAATATCGCTAGTACATCACTAGTTATATGAAATATCTATCCTGTTACCGCCATTACCACCTTTACACAGAATACACGGCTAAACTTCTAGAATTCAAAGTGACTGGGGAGATGCCGCCGCACTCCAAATAAGGGCAACACATCTTCGATTAATTAGGAGACGACTGTCGCGATGAACCCGCTTCATTCTTACCCTATTTCCTCACGCCATAAATAAAGCGATTCTTCGTGTGCGCAGGTTAAGTTAATAAACTAAACGTTTTATTCCGTTGGCCTAAAATTATTTTTAGCGCGCCGCTCGCCAGGTCTGACCCACCTGTAAATGCCCGCCCCGCTTACTAGCCGCAGCCAAATTTGAATTTATAACCTCTGACATGATTAGAAACTGTCATTATCTGTATATTTTTAACGATTATTTTCAAAACATTTTCGTAGCTAAACTAATCGATGTATATTTTATTAATTTTTCAGGCCAAGTTCGTATACCAAGACGCTACGGCTGCACTATTAAATCGACTGCATGCATTTTAGTTCATATCATCATTTCGGTATTTCGTCACGTTCTGACTTTTCGTAGTCTGTCGTCATAAATATTATATGGTAGAGTTCGAAAATTTTTATTATTTAAACTAAGATTTACCTTTCAATATAAAAATATAAACTTCAGTCATACACAGACTACAGAGCCAAACAATATATTTATGTACTTAAGCGGATAAAAGAAAAATAGAATCACAAAAATATAATACTTACTTACAGGCTTTTAAATATTTTTATTATTAAAATATAATATTTCAATAAGTTATTGAAAAGAAAATGTCAGCATATAATTAAATTTCATTTAAAATAACAGTCAGTTTGGAGATAGAAAACTACACTCTGTATTCACTATTGTCTAGGTGAAACTATGGTCTAAACAAAACTTACAATAGACCTCTAATATAAATTTTCCATTGTTCAATAACTCTGATAGTAACCATTATGTAACAAGTATAGATCGTATGTAAGAATTCCGGAAAAATAAATACGGTCAAGATGATATGGGAAAACTTTATGAAATACCAGTATAAAAAGGTCGGAAGAAATGAGCGTGGAATGAGAGCTTGGTTTAAAACATTTAGAAAGTTTTAATTAAGTAGAAATTTATTTAAATAGATGGAAGAAATAAATAATGAAATGCATAAATGAATTTTGTTTTAAGAAGAGGTATAAAACAACCCAAAAAAGAATAGCGTAAACTGCTCAAATTTACCTGTTTTACAATACAAAATTACACATAAAGAGATGGGCGTGTACGTTAAATTTTAAAAAATATATCCGAAATTACAAAACTATGTTACGAACGGTATTACAACCTGGCACTACATATGATCGGACCAATGTAAATTATCCGAAATCATATTGTATTACAACTTAGCCAGGTAAAACTGATTATATCAATATTTAACAGCAAAAAGACATCATAATTTTATTGCTTTACAATCTGTCCATTAAATGTGTCCAAGTAGATTAGACTACGTTCAGAAAGTTCAATGTATTTAGATAATGTGAAAAGCATTATTAACTTCGGATAATGGTTGATACCAAAATTAAATAATGGCGTGAGTTAAATATTTCACAATACTTCATTATGCTTAGAAAATATGAAGTACGTTTGTTTAAAATAACGCACTATATTTTATCTTAAAATGCGCAATGAAACGCTATAAATTAGTAAAATCACTCAGCTATATGTATGGAGTGCCACCGACAATATAATTTCATTTCTTAATTCTACTATTTCTATGTATAGCGGTTCATAGACGGTAAATGTATAGTGTAAAATGGCTGAGTAAAATGGCTGTGACACACGGACAGACCAGGACATAGACAGGACGAAATAACAAAGGTTCCTTTTTTGCCAATTGGCAATGGAACCATAAAAACAGTTAATGTTTAATAATTGAATTTACATATATTTATATTACAAATAACTAATAATTTTTAAGAAATTGAACTTAGAATTGTGTAATAAGTGCTTATTGATGAAAAAAGTAAATTACGTGAAAGAAAAAAGGTTAAAATATATTCCCGTGAAAACAAAATCATCCAGGTACGACATTATCCAAATTTTTATTTTTTTATAGTAAATAATCACAAACGACAATTTTTTTTTAAGTACGTCCTTTTCAATGTACATACTTTTATGTCGTGTGACAAAAAATGTACTCACTGCACTCATTCTCTCCCCCTTATACGAATCGTCCCTATATATAAAATTTAGCCCGCGTATGTTTGTGTTCGCAAAACTCGAAAGGTCGATCGACTTGACATAGTGTTTTTTTATTTTTATTATTTTGTCTTGTCACTTTCTCATCTAATTTCTGCAACATCCTGAATTCAAAAAAACATTATTGGACACATTTTTCCAAAGCATCGAAACAAACACACTATATGAACAACATCATTCTAAACAGAATCGCAGGTGAAACAATGACATGCAAATCCATTGACTCCGCGATTAACCACAGTGAAGTAGGACATTTACCAATGGAATTTCTTAATTCTATCGATGTGCCCGGATTACTGCCACGCATTCTAAATGTGAGAATAGGAGTGTTAATTATATTACTGCGAAACATCAATCAGCTAAAGTTATGCAATTTCATGGCACACGATTAAGTGATTTTCGACGAATATCACTTGTTCCGACCGACGTGGCGTAAGAGTTCATAACTTTTTAGCGTTTATGTTCACTGCTATGCTTCTACATAGGTATATAGTAGAAGAATTATATGTAGCCTTCATTTTTATGTAGCATGTACATTAAATCAAAAGAAAACAAAGAAACAAACTCTTTTTTTAGTTTTTCAGTCTGTTGATATGTTTTTAGTTTTTTTCACATACGTATATAAAATATCCGCATAATGGACAAACCAAAAACAACTTATTAGTTATATATATATTTTTGAAAAATATGTATAATATTTTTGTTCTACTACATATACATGTGTGTTTGTGTGTGTGTATATATATATATATATATATATATATATATATATATATGTACATACATTCTGAGAGTCCGATATGTGTGCATACTTTTAACCATTTTTTCTTACTCAATTTTGTATTTTTTGTATTTATTTTTTTGTAAGTCAATTTCTGTTTAGGATTAATATATTTTTATTTCTGTTTAATATAAATAATTCGAAACACTTCTAAAAAGAATATTTCTTTTAAAATACACTATATACGGAAAATATTTCGGTTAAATATATATTTTAATATACTTTTTCATGTAAAATACAATATGCGTACGTAATGAATTTTTATTATAAAAATAAATTACAATAACTACGTTACTTGAAATTTTATAATAAATGCAAAAGGTGACAGTTTTGATTTTCAAAAAAGAAAAAAGTACCATAAAATTAAGATTTACAGTTTATGAATCATATTTTAAGGTGGTATGATTGATATTTTTTTATTTTGACATTATTAAACTTTTTTTTTCATTATATTATAAATATTTATTTTTAATTAAATGACGTTTATTTTAATTAATGAATATAAATTCTTTATTGCATTGTATATGGCTATTTTTAACTTATTTAATTTCAGTAATTCACATTTATTATTTTGTATATATTGTGTATAATGTCTAATAATAAATTCATTGTAAAATTACAGAAACAAGTTGGGAACAAACAAATTTGAAGATATTCTCCTCAGCAATTTTTTTGTAAATAATTGCAAGCGACTAATTTTTTTAAATACGTCATTTTCAATATAAGTTGTTTTATATCATATTAAACAAATAGTTAAAGCAAGTTAAAGCAAGACTTTCATGGTTTAATTACAGTCGAAGACGGACAAAAACAATTTTTATTACATTGCATACAGGAACACAGAAAGATATATATCTTCCTATATTTCTGGACGTAAAAAGCAAACAATGAAAAGAAAATATCCACAATAAAATTTTCTAATGCAAAAAAGTAAAAAATACATTTTTGATACATTGGAGTCTTATCAGTGTAACGAGACATAAAATATAAAATGATTCTGTAAAAATCCCAGTACAAGTTCTCAAGTTAAATTTTAATGTTAAGTCGGCACGGGTTATCATTGTCCTGTTGTAATAATAATTCTTATTTGTGTAATTTAGATCAAATAGAGAAAAAATATAGAGGTGTGTATGTCAGATTTTGGAAAAAAAAGTATCCCTTATATCTTGGAAAACCCTACTGTATTTACAGATATTCTCAGGCCAGTGAAAATCAAAACTTGATGATAGCATTAAAATGAATATCTTTACTTGTTAAAAATAAAAATTGAAAAATTTAGATATTTCAAAATATAAAAGTTATTGGTCGAAAATCGGGCAAATAAAAGGATCAAATTATAAAGAACAGACCATCGATTAGAATTTTACAGTAGAGCATTTGAGAAGAACTTACAGGATGCACCAGAAAACAAACCCGTACATCCTTGAGCAAAATGGGTTGTATGGGAGGCTCAGTAGGACAATGGTCGAAATAGTAAAATATATGTTATTCGATGTAAACCAAACAAAAAAATTTAGGCAGAAGTAATAAATATTAAGGTATATCTAAAAAAATTATTAGTAGCATCAAGGATCCATTTAAGTTACGGGCGGAAAAAAACAGACGGCAACCATTTCCGTTTATTTGGAAATAAGATTACGATTCACACCGAAAAAAAACCAGTTGAAATGGAATAAAAGGGCTGCCCAATGTATTCTAGTTACGGAATACATAACCGCCGCTAAATAAGTTCTAATTTTTAAAGCAAACTTCAGAAATAGGTAGTAATTATTATATAAAAAAACAAATTTAAATTTTCGGCCCTTAATAATACCGTTCCTGAAAAATTAAATAATAATCCAACTACCTTGGAGAAACCCTGAACTAGCTGAAACGATAATTCCTAAGTTTTTTTAAAGTTAGTCCTTGAATCAAATCTTTTGAGAGATAAAGAAATCAGTACTTAATTCTCGTGTGAAACAAAGTATCTAGTACCAAAAGGTCATTCTTATACCAATAATGATTGGAGTCATGAATAAAGAGGATTGAGTGCCTGTCGGAATATGCATAACGTAGGGTTCCGTAGTTGTACAGATATTAAATTGTCAATGAAAGTTAAAAGTTATAAATTTACTTTACTTCATAAAAAATTGCTACACAACAATTGACATTTTTGTATGAAATCACACTTGCAAAATTTCTTTTATATAGGTCCAAAAAATAGTAATTGCAAAGGTGTAACAGACGGAGATAGACGGATTAGACAATACAATAAGGGTTATGTTTTTGCCGTTTAGCTAAGGAATTCTAAAAATCGAGACAAAACGATAATTATTTAAAAAAAGTTACAAATATTTGACTGCAGTGAAACTCATAAAGATAACACGTTTACATTAGTTATTTATAAATTATAATCTTAGAATCGCAACACAGCTATCCATCACAGATGTTAACTTGAAATGATATAAGTGAACGTGTTGGATATCGTTTCAATTAAAAGGACAATCGTCTCTGAAATCTCGTACAAAAGGTTAGACTACAATATGTACCGCGTAAATGAAATTACTACCTCGCCTCGAACCGAAAAAGTGAATACGTAAATGAATCTACGCCACACAAATCAATAAACCCACATAACCGCAATCGACACGCGCCATCCGCATTCGGCTCATGAGTTCAATTTCCCGTAATATGTGTTCAGAGATTTTATTTTAAGACGGTGTTCGTTACTTACTCCAGGGCGAAATAGCGAAAAAACCTAAGCAAATTGAATTCTGTGAAGTAAAATCAGTAAAGGGTGTATCGGGGTTATAAAAATTGATACATTTTGACGTCGAGAACGCAGGCAGTGCCGGCGGTAGAAGACATGTTACTTTACTAGTTGATTCCTATATCCAAATTTTTGGTTTCTGTAAACAAATATCATGATAAATACAAGTTTGGAAATTAGTTCGTAACTTTAGTGGTTGGGTGAATCTATTACAAATGAATGTTTATTATCATGATAATAAAGGTAACAATTAAATTACTACGTATTTTGCAACACAAAATTTTATTAAAAATTAATATTCATTGAATAACTTAGTATCAATAACGTTGCATAAACTAACAACTGTTATTTTCTGCGAAATGTGAGAAAATAATGACTGAATAAAAAAAGAAATTATATCATATTCGTCTTACTTTGCATCATTTTACATAGTATTGTTTTAGCTTTATTTCAATTCTATTCAATATAGTTATTTTTTTGACTAATTTCTTCAATACAAATTTCATTCAAAAATTTCGGAATACTTAAAACAAAGAAGAACGCCATATGATATATCGCCGCCTAGAACGCCTAGTATAATTTGATTTGGTTTAGTCATTTTCGTCGCCCTCCTAGCATGACGCAGTTGTTTAAATTAAAAAAAAATCATTGTCATCAGTTACACCAACCATATTTATCATCATTGCTCTTGTAATCTGTAAGCATAATCTGTAAGCATATGCAAACATAACACGTATAGATTCCACATACGTATGAGATTAACAGTCAATATAACAATATATGTATGAAAACACCAATAACAACCATTCAGGTGAGTTAAATCGTGCCTCACCGCTCACGTACCATCCTCACAATGAGATCACGTAGTGCTCGCCACAAGACGCATAACCTTTCTATTTCAGCAAGCATCTGTTTAGAACTTGCCATTGCGAACTTGTTCGCACATAGCTAGTATGTTTTTTAGCAAACTAGTGAATATTTACTTGTTAATTTATTCAATTGGTAATTTATTTAAAAGTAAAACTTGAAAGAAAGTTAAAGAGGAAAAAACTGATAATAAATGGCGTTCGCCGATTTTGGTGACCAGCTTTGCTGAGTGTTTGTAACGAAACATAAACGTTAAAGTAACATAATTTAACCAATGACGTTTATTAATTCCCCCAGGTAAACATCAACGTTAAGACTAATTACTGTATATGATGAAAACACAAAAAACTCCAACATCAGACAAAAACTTAACCGCATGTCATTAAAATTAAAATAAACCTTTGTAAGGGATAGTAAAAGTAAATTAAGACGACACGTGAGCGACATTTAAAGAGAGTATTGAAAGATGAAAGATTATTGTAAATAATGAAGCAATACTGTCTTGAAATCAACAATTTTCAATATTGAATCCAGTTCTCAATTACATATTTTTTTATAATAAACGTATCCTTGTAGCGTCGACCAGAGTCTTATCGTATTGTTTATTAAGAGATCTATTACGTGGATCAAATCTAATGAAGTCAAAAGTACAAGGAAGGCAATATTTCATTGTATCACATTTATAACTAAACAAAATTTATTTTTATTTAAGATTTTATTTAATTTTGAGCATCCACACTAAGCACCTTTTTTTCAAATTCTATCTTATTATTATTGCCAAATCACTTTCACTCAATTAGATGTATAGTACTAAATATGTATTTACATATATTTTTACAATTAGGTAATAATAAAGACGTGCGGGCCAGTAAAAAGTTACTGCGTCAGCTTGCTATCGAGACAATCATTGGATCGACTCTATTGGTTAGAAAGAAAAACGGCAATATTACTGACGTAAAGCGTCAACTTGCTCGATCGACGTGATTGCCCGCAACGATCGAGACCGATATATAGTGACAATAAATATTCTTTACCTGCACGCTGGAGACAGTCCTACATTAATCTACGCACACACACAAACGGATACGGATAGGCGAGTACGTATGTAACAGTGTAAGCAATTAAATATGTTCGCTAGTATGGAGTGCCGGGGTGTGACCACACGTTGAGGGGGTTAAACATAATTTTAGTACAACAATGACTGTCATTGAAGTAATAAAAGTATATTTAACTCCTTCAAAGTTATTTTTAATTTTACTCTTTTTCGAATGTAGACAAGATTATATAAAATCACAATTTAACCCATAGCAAATTGGTACACAATCCTAAGACGGGCGGCCAAAAATAGGTAATTCGAAAATAAAGCATTATATTTGTATTGAAATGATAGTAAATTACAAAACGAAGTATTATTTATTTAACTTATTACATTATATTTATCAATAATTTGATTTCAAATGACAAAAAAAATAAAATTGAGGTAAATGTGAAAAATATAGCATTTCAACGTCTATGTTATTTAATATTAAGCACAATTATTTATAAGATTTGGCCTTAAAAAACGGATAGTGATATCTACTATTCTTTAACTATTACATTAAGAAAAATATAAATAATTAAGAAAAAACGACATTGAAATTTGGAAGAAAGTGTGATTTATTAAGCAAAATAATAAAAATACACTCAGACATTCTTACAAAAACGATTACAAAATTTTTTAAATTACTAACAAACTTAATACATGACTATTCAAACAACACATTTATCTTTTGGGGAGACTTCCGTAGGCTACGAAGAGGTCTAACTACGCTGGCTGACAACGAAGCTGGTAACGAAGAGGTCTGACTGTAACATGAGTTTAGTCATGAAATCAGTATTAGTAAGTTCCTGAGCCATTTTTCGGGCATGGTCTAGTATAAATGCTTTAAAATTTGTGTTATTAGCTTCGGCAGCTTCTTCAAATAATTCTTTAGTAAACACTAAAGAATTGCATGCTTTAACATTTATGAGCCATAATAATTTATATTCTTGTATGAAAAAGTCACGCGCTTTCCAAACCAAATTTACTACGTAATTCTTCATAGTTCTTCATTTACTACATAATTCTTCATTGTATCCCGAAAATAAAGCTTAAAAATCGTAGAACAACGGTCAATTAAATATATGCTTGTGACTTTGGCTGAAACACCTGGATTCGGAAAAAAATTCTCTTTTCCATCGTTTGATGTTCCGCTTCCGCCACTCCATAGTTTATCTACGTCCGTTTAAATACATTCTATTAAAGGAGTACTTCAGTAAATTAAATAAAAAGAAAAACATACAGTTTAATTACCATTGTAAAAATCTTGTAGGATTGCTACGAAAAACACATGTTACGAGTTAACATAAAGAGCCATGGCACCTACAGGCTACAATGTTAGTTCATACATTTTACGTTAACATCATGTAAATGTTACGTCATGTAAATGAATATGTAAAATCATATTGCAACAATTGCGCATCATTACTAAAATTGTAAGACAAAGAAAAAATAAAAAATTTTGCATTTTAACCTAAAATTATAATTAACGTTACTAGAACTAAAATATTACAAATAGTACAAAACGGCACTGAAAAGCGCGCGGTAAAACCATATTCTATCCAGTTATATCAAATAGTTTAAAAATACAGATCGATAACTTTTTGGACTAATATTCAGAATTGCAGTCCAAAAGTATAAATTTGTCAAAATAATTCCCCACCTCTGATTAAATCTCCGCGCAAAATTTCTTTTATTATTTATATCTTAACTAATACATAGATGTATTTCTATATTGTATAACAGAGATAGTACAAATAATGTGAACATATTGTAAACAAAACAAAAATGCTGTAAAAAATTGACAAAATTTCTAAGCAATGGTATACGTTCCACCGTAAACATTCATGTAGTTTCGAATTGACAACAGAATCTCAAATATTGGGAAGGTCTTCAAACTCACAATAATTTCTTTGCCTCATATTGATAATCAAGGCGCTTGTGTTACTCAGTCTCCATCATTCCTTCTTCACTCTCTGCTGCGCAAAAATACAAAAATGTCATACTAGAGTAGTATCTTATACGTTCCTTCTACATTTTCTGTTGTCAAGCAGTTTCAGGTTTTTTTAGTAATTTCTTCTTTACGAACTGTACTAGCATTTTCATACTTGTCACGTAGTAGTTTATCTCTCTGCAGATCATACTCCAAGCAATGCCTTTTTCTTTTGCATGACGCTCCTTTTAAGTGTTAACCTAACTCCATTTTTGTGACTAATAATCCTTATAAAAGACATTATAAGTAAAAAGCAAAAAAATTTAAATAAAATAGAAACTTACTAAAAAAAGTCATGAAAAACTTTAAAAAGACAGCTCTACTTTTTCTGTTTTCGGGATACTTGGCCACAAACACTGCTTACTAAATATTATACTTATGCTTACTACCACAAAAATATTTAGAATAATCTCTTAAATCACGTAGATGACTACCTAATGGTATACGTCCAAAAAATCTTCTAAGAAACTATTCTGAATATAAAAAAAGAAACATCAAAGTTAACTATTATAAATTTGCATAATATTTTCATATTACAATTACTACTATGCAAACACAATATATTTCAATTGGTCGGAATTATAATTGTTATCGTCAAAACTTAATTGTAGTAATATAAAAACGAACCTGGTATGCGCCCAATTTCAATAACGTCCCCCAAGGCTCGTCAATATAAACTCATTTACTCATCAATATAAACTTGTTGCATTTTCGGAATTTACCATACTTCTTGCTGAGAAATGTGCTCTCCATCCATCTCTCGTACCGGAGGTAAAGTTACGACAATAAATATGTACAATTAGTTAATGGCAATAAGTGGTCAGTGGCATTAGGCTTGTAGTTCTTTTGCAAAATAAAAATTAGTGTACATACAAAATTTAATAAGTGCTGTGTTTTTTATAAGCGCTGTGACTTCCTAAAAATTTGTCTCGCTTTTTAAATATAGCGCGCTAATAGTTTTTTTTATAAATTTTAATTAATTATTTAAAAAAATATTAAAAATATAAAGAATTATTTTATAAAAGAAACCTTGTCATTTTATGTAGTCCTTTTATGCTATGTTATATAGTATTATAAATGAAACAACCTATCATGTTGAAAAATTATGTTTTATTTTCATCCAGAAGCAAACATGCAAAAACATCTCTCGCGTACTAAACTATATACAACTAGTATTAGTTTTATATTTACGCAGTATAATCTCCTTATGTATTATGTTTCTCAAGAGATAAAGACACATAAAGCGGTGTATTGTATTCTGGACAATTAAACACATTCTCCTTACAACCAATGGACACGTGAATTTCGTAAGAATACAACTATTACGGAGAACTCGCCTATATTCCCACGATACTTGCGGCTTGACAACGCCATTTCATTTTGATAAATATATTTTTGAGGAATGGTGCGTTTATAATAAAAACATAGGTTATATTTTAGTACATTCCTCGAAAATAAATTAGTAACGAAATTATTATTATTTATTCTCATATGATGCAAGTAAACACACCATTTTAATTCTCTGGAATTTAATTAGATGATGTTGTATGATTAAAATGCATAATATTGTAAATGATTTAAATGCATAATATTTTTTCCGGGTACATTATTTCCCATGATAATATTTTCCTTAACAATTGTAAACAATAAAGGTAATCTAAAATTTTATAAAGTTCAGCTTTCCGACTGGCGCTTACCATCGGCGTTATTTTTTTTATTTACGTCGGCACATATTTTGCGTACCCTCGTCGGCAATCGTTTCTTTTCATTTGACGGGGCTCCCGTTGTTACAGTGAAAATATTATTTCAGAAATTGAGGCAAAATAATATAGTATACGCGTACTAAGCCGTATTTTTTACGAATCGTCTATTTACAACGGAGCACGTGTTTTTTATGTATACATCGATCCAAAGAAAAGTCATTTACTCACAGCAAACGATTTTAATGAATTATTTTACAGAACCAAACTTTAACGCTTGCACTCAAATACAAATATTAATAATATATTTAAATACATTACCTAATTCTCGTATATATATATATATATATATATATATATATATATATATATATATATATATATATATATATGTCTGTGTGCGTACTATTTTATATTAATGGTTTTATAACTGTTCAAGTATATGATAATACGATGTGTGCAATTTTGTAGACAAGTTATAGCTTCCCATATATTGCCGTATTTGAAAGGAAGGCTCATAAATAAAAGTTTTAAAATGGTTTTCATTGAAGGTCTAAAGCCCACTCTAAGGTTGTGTTTTCAATTTAAAAAATTTATTTTTACTCTATTGAAAGAGCTTGTTTCAAAAATAAATCATACGCAGAAAATAAATATTCAGAGATCCAAAAAATTCTTAATAAGTATGTTGGAAATAAGCTACATATTTTTAAACATGATATTTCATTTTACGCTAGCGCACAATGTATATGTGTAAATTCTAAATCTGTGTGATATATGCTTCTAATATAATGGCAAATGGAGGGACACACAGCATTATCACAATAATAGGATCTTTTTCGATCCTTCATGTACAAAATCTTTAGTTGAAAATCCTTAATGTTTTCAAAATATCTACGCAAAAAACTAATGTAAAAATATGTATTTCTCACATTACAATAAGGATATTTATACTTTGTTTTCATTGAAATAAAAGAAACACACAGCAACAAATTTAATAAAATTCTAAAATTACGTAGTCAACCAAACCCTTTTTCAGCTATTCCTGAAGTTAATCCAGTCATTTATCATCATGCAAAGACCCGAAAGTGAATTCGAAACAATTGACTCGGAAGTAACATTATATACGCAACCTTAATTAACAGTAAACAAGTTTTCCATATACATACCTAACAAATATGAAGGAATTATTGAGGCTGAAAGGACTACTCCTGGGAGATAAAAGTTTATAAAGTAAGGATAATCATTTTATTAAGAGAAACCTGTATATACGTATCAACGATTCCCGTGCCTACCCGCCTAACAATTTCCTACTCAACTTCTTCATATCTTCTGAAAAATATCCCCTATTTTTGTTCTTATACGGCGCTTACGAAGATATGCTTTATATACTCGGTTCAATAACTGTGAAAAGTGATACACGAGTTATTTAACAAATAAAATAGTTATGTATTCCACGGTTCAGTAACTTAATATTATATTTAAGTTTTACCCACCGTCATTATCCATCACAAAACATTCTCTCTTCAGTGTTATCTGAAACTGATTTTAATTTTGCAACCAAATCAAAATTTTTTTTTTGTTTCGTCGGTCACAATCGTTTTTCTCATAAATATTTTGACGTAAAAATTTAAAATTTATGGCATAGCCATAAAGCAAATTAAACGATATTTAACGATCAAAATATTAGTGGGGGGCAAATAAAATAATCAATGTTTTCTTTTTAAATTTCATACACCGTGTGGGAAAGAACAAGTTACAGGGACAGTAATAAAATTTTTTCATATTTTATGTAAAGACATTAAAAAGATATTTTTGAAAACGTCCGATATATTCTCCGAACACAATATATTCTCCGCCTCTATAACCAAAACTACTAGAATTAAAATTATACAAAAACAACATAACAAATTTGTTTAAAAGCTATAGCAATGATTCTGAACCTCATAATTTGTTTTTTTTAATTTATGATAATTTTACACCTGTGGAAAATATACTAGGCAATATACTTGCATGATCAAAAATAATATTAATATTTGAAATTTGTTTGTTAAAAATACTATGTACACTTTTATGTACCTAAGTGTGTACGTGACCCTCGTGCCGTTGAGTGAGTTCTACTCTCACTTAACAAGTTTATACCAGCACTCACCGTCGACTTCGCATTGAATTTGTAGGACACGGTGTGTACAGTTGTGCACGTCCTTCACCACAACGCCCTGCACGCTCACGCCTATTGCGGTCTATTGCCACCTTGCTGGCTACACGGTAATTTATTTCCGCATATTCAAAACACTGTTGGATATTTTGAACTAACTATTCTAATGTCATGCCGTTGAGATAATTATTTGTGTACATGAAATACTAACGCCGTGTATTCAATTTATTTTAATAAAATCCAATTGGGAAGTGACGAAATAGAGCCGTAAAATTCAGTGTTAACTCTGAATTTTATTTTAACTCTGAAGCCAATTTCAGAGATAACCCTGAACTTTACGGTTCTATTTCGTAATTTTATTATGTTTTTTTTAATTAAAATACAATAATTGCTGACTTTCCATAAAATTAAGACATAGTATTCTAAACTTTTTGTAAACTTTAGATATACAATTTTCTTTACCAGGCAATTTACCCAACGTAACCCAAAAAACAATTTACTTGTTTTTCTAACCTGATCCTAAATTTTTGAAAATAATACATATTTTCATCAAATCCATAACCTACGTTCATTTGGAATAATATAGTTTTCTAACTAAGAAAGAATTTTAAGAATCCGTGAAGTAGTTCTTGATTTTATTTGTTACGTTTAAGCAAAGAAAAAATAACTCATAATCTCTCTTTACATCATCAATATATTTTATAATAATCTACGTACCTCTTCCTGCAGATATCTGGTTTATTCCAAACTATAATTTTCGTTATTATCCTTTCATCCAAAATTAAACCGATCCAAATATTTTATCGACCTTTTTAAAAACCATAACTTTCATGATCGCATGCGATGTAATTTCCATTGTGACAATATTTTCTTCTTATATGGCATTCAAGCAATTAAATGAAACTACGTGATGTAGTATTATTTCTACTATCTTTAATTTCTTTACCACGACCTAGGTTTCGTTGTATTACAACATCTTCAGGTGGGATATTAGAAATATAGTAGAAATAATACTACATCACGTAGTTTCATTTAATTGCGAATAATGAATTTCTACAAAATTAACGCCAAATATATTCAATATGGCATTCAAGGTTAATTCTCACACATGGATGCATGTGTACATTCTTCTTGTTTGTCATTTATCAAATTCGGTCCTATTTTCACAATTATATTTAAATACTTTTCAATATTTTCCTTCAATATTTATTTTGAATTAGTTTATAAAACTCAAGCAAATAAATCTTGACTGTTAGATTACGAGAGCTCAATTGTACTACAAAAATTAAACAGGATGAAAAACATAAGGTAAATGTTTTCGGCCCGTTTCGTCAACCCAATACAATCAAAGTTTCAAATAATGAGTCAAATTTATCTGATTAATTGATTTATATGAAATCTATTTCCACTAAAGCGCTTCTAGTTTATTACGCGGCGCTAACAAACTATATATATATATATATGGAAAAGGATTACATATTACTCAATTAATCTAGTAAATAATTAGCATATTATTGTTTCTATTGATATAATAAAATTGGTTCATACTACAACTATTTTAAACAACTATTCCTTCAAAAACCTTCAAAGAAAAAATCGAAAATAACTCTGTAGTAATATATCTAGCAGACTGACAATATTTTCATAAACAATACTCTAATGAAATCTAACTTTTATTAAATATTATATTTTTGAGCCAAAGTATATAAGAACACATTACTATTCCTTAGATAGCTGCAGAACCCTGTTCACCTCGTTCGTCTGCCCCTCCCTGTCATAATTTATCTGGCATGAGGTGATATCTTATCAATTACTAAGGATCAATTGAAACCTACATTTCACAAATTATATATAACTCACATTCATGTGTTGCTAAATAATAACTAATTTATTCTTAACTATTAATACTCATTTTATATTTTATTAAACCTATGATATAGTGCAACGCAGATACTATTGCTAAGAAATTTAATAATTCAAACAGCCACTTAAATAAGACTTAATAATATTTCGAAATACTAATAACCACAAGCGGTAAATTAATACATTTCTGTTAAATATAAATAACTCACAAATCTTACTGCTCTATATAAATAAGTGTTTTAAATAGTTTTGATTTCTGTGTTAGTCGTGTGAATTCTATAACAAATAACAATAACAATACACATAAATAAAAAATCCCGATTCAGCGACATCAGAACCGCCCGCACTCAGCACGAGCCTCCCATCTGAAGGCTTGATATGGCATTACTTCTGAATATGTATGTGTAAATATTTTCTTTCATATACGTAGGCAATATACATTTAGGCTACAGGCCTCGAGAGCAACGTGGCAGAGGAGAGACGTGCAGGGTCGTTCTCATTTCTGGACATGTTTTGTTAAATGTCACATTTTATCACTTCTTCTTTGCTTAGCTGCGTACTTCTTTGGCGTCGAAGTGAGATACATTTCAGATGCACGTGTTTTTATTGAAAATCAATTTTGTAGCGAGAAATCTTAGTCGCAAAGTATAACATTATACGTAGATAATTTGATGTTCGACTAATACACACACCAACCGTTCTCCGTTTATTTAATTTTCCTCAAGATATAAGATTAAAAACAGTAACGGAAGAACTTTTTTTCAAGGTATATCTTTATGTCATTCTTACTTATCTACATCTTACTCTCATTTATGGAACGATATATAACGATAATTAGTTTAAACAAGTGACAAATCTATCTTCATGATGCAACCATATTAATTCATTACTTTTACTGTTACAGATAGATGCACACAACTGATGAAAAATTGAAGCTTCTATACTTAAGTAAATTACTCAGTGACTTTTAACTAACAAAATTACCAATCTAATAGTACCAAACTAAGTTCACATAAAATTTTAAATGTTGAATATTAAGTTCTATGTTCTCATAGTTTCAAAAAGTGAAACTAATGCTGCATTAGTTAAAAATCATACATTTGAGATAACATTTAAGTAGTATATTTTTACTTAGAATTATACAATAAACTTTTAAAACACTGTTTAACTATTTTTTATTTGTCTGACGGGCGCCAATTAGAAATCAGTAACTAATTAGAAACCAATTACAAACCTCAAAGAGACGAAGGTTACCACAATAATAAGGGTACTGTTCGAATTTTTTAAGTATGGAACACTGCAAAACCAAGCCGGTGCATGTCGGAATGCATACTAAATACCGTATTGCAGTTGTCTACTTCTTTTAAAATGGTCGGTACAAGGTAACGGAAATAAATTCAATTGTCTATCAGATGCGTCTAGAATTGTTATCGAAACCGGTAAATTGGAAACATGTCTCACGTCACTTTAAAGTTTAATATTCGATGAATGGGTCTGAAATATTAAAAAATTATAAATAAAACCTTAATTTCCCTTTAAAAGGCCTATCAAATAATAATTCGGTGGAATGCGTAAAAAAACAATTTTTCGCCCTAACATTACATGTAGCTACGCCTTTCGTTTTAAAGTACATTTGCACGTAAAGATAAACTTTATTTTTTGTTTTTAAATGAAAAAATATTAAGATGCTTCTTAAAATGTAATTGCAAAAATGGCCTATTAGATTACAACGATAGTTTTTTTTTACCTTTTACACACTATTGTTAAGAATATCTCATTGAAGACGATATTTGCGTATGTAACAATATATTAAAAGGGTCTATATTGTGGCTAAAATATTTTCTAATGTGGCATTTTTCAACAAAATTAAAATTCTCCTAAAAACTGAATATGCGTTTAGTAAATGGAGAATTTCGGAGATAAAACTACCAGAATTAGCGAATTTCTGTAATGAAGGTGAGTCAGTCTATACAAAAGGATCGTACTTACGCTGCGTAATAAAGTGAAAATGAGTAATCCCAACCACTGGGTAACTTCAAACGAATTAGAAATCGATAACAGTTACAATATTAAGCTGAAATTAGAGAGACGGATTAGAAATTGGGAAAGTCGTTTCTGGTGTAAAAGAAATGCAGAGACTATCAGATAGCGCACTCGTAGAACAATAAAAATAAGACCTTAGCTGGTATATTGGAAGATAAAATATTATAAAAACTAAATTACTTGTATTTTTGTTCGATAACCTCATCGCGATTTAACATATATTTTCAAATGTATGTGTGTACCTTGTTATGTGCACTGTACACAACTGAACTTTGAATAAAATACCCCAAGCCCTAAATCACTTAACCACATGCAGTTCCTAATATATCGCGGGTTTCATTTTTAGTTCGATTGTTATAATGTTATACCTCTGTTTTATTACATAACGACTAAAACTATTTTCTCAATAGCTACCTGAATTTCATCATCGTGAGCGCTTTACACATCAATTAGTTTATTTGGATTGAGGTTTTGCTTCTTCCAAACATTATTTCCAATATTGGTTCCAAATATTATTTAATTAACTAAAAATTTATTAAATGTGAGTTTTTTAACTACATAAATAAATAACTAAATAGCTACATAACTTAATGTCATATAAACATGTCTACCAAGAAAATCTACTTAGCTGCAAAAGTTCAAGAATCATGAGCATACCGTCCATCAATGAAAACAGCAGGACTTCCAGTCAAATACAATTAAGTTTAATTAAATTCACGGTACTTTACAAAATAAAGAAAGTAGTATTATTATACAATAGACAACTTTATGTAGTACTTCCAATGACCCTTTTCAATGAATTAGAAGAAAAATATAATCGAAAAGTATATTAGTAAACTTAATTTAAGTATTTCTCCAGGTCTAACAGCCTTAAAGCTGAATGCTTATAAAAAGAAAGAGATATGAAAGGATGTCAACAACCTGAAAGCACAAATATTGTAATCATTTATGACTTACGAGCCATTTTGTCTTGCCCTGTAGGAAATTCATCTGCGTTTTTTTTCTAAATCAAGACTGAACTGTTACAATTTTATGATATCAAATGCAAAAAACTGGGAGACAACATGCACTTTTTGGCATGATAGCATGGGCAATAGAGGAGCCATTGAAATAGGGTTGTCTGTGTATGCATACTTAAAATGATCGCTAGTAAAAATCCAGGTTGTGAAGTAATCTACGAAGACAACTGCTGTGGCCAGCAGAAAAATAGATTCGTGTTTACAATGTAGTTAATATATTAAGAATCAACTCAATACAACATAACTTCTTAATTCGTGATCGCGCTAGGAGCATGAAATGCATGATATCCATGTCCGTATATTGTACTGGTACTGGTCAACAATAATAATGCGCTCGAGTACTGTAGGTGTAATAATTCGGCTTGCAATCGCCTTTATTCTTGAGAAAATGAATAAGTGTGGAAAGTCGATTAGTAATTTGT
The DNA here is from genome assembly GCA_039881145.1 of Druceiella hillmani. Classification (NCBI taxonomy): domain Eukaryota; kingdom Metazoa; phylum Arthropoda; class Insecta; order Lepidoptera; family Hepialidae; genus Druceiella; species Druceiella hillmani. The sequence goes on along the minus strand of JAYKKI010000002.1, from coordinate 49,431,730 downwards.
CATGGTTGTAGCAATGTGGTGTTTCGTCTAACATATTTAACAAATTTTCTAGGTTTTAAAAACTGGATCAATTATTGACTTGGCAACTGCTTCCCAAATGATTAATACCGTAAATCATAATCGACTGTTCTCTAGTGGATAGCCGTTATAGTATGTGAGATAAGTACGTTGCATAGGTTTTTGAAACTGTACGCAATCGTCTAATTATACTACATTTTGTCATGTAATAATAGGGCAGCATCACCAGCAATAGTACTACGGTGCCTTCTATGTCTAGTTTTGACAAGTTTCTTATGTAAACTTAAAAGGATGTCGGCCCCAATGTGCTACCTTGAGAAACACTTTGAGGAACAATATAAACCGGAATCGCTTATAAGTCTTAAATAAATTGAAACTTTACAAAAAAAATGCTTAGTCTTCCATGTGACTTCGTTTACAATACATAATTTTTTTTATCTGTAGCTATTAGTTCTATTTAAATCCCATTAATCCTATTAGTTTGTTAGCTATTAGTTCTATTTAAATAGAACTAATAGCTAATAAACTACTATTTGTATCCATAACCAAATGCAATCTTAAGCCTGTATTTATCATTTTCTTGCAAATACTGTCAACTCAGTGCTTCCTGGATTGGAAAAAATAGACTATGAAGAAATAAAGGAATATAAGGAAGATGATCATAGTCCATTGCTATACGAAATGATATTGCGAATGGGAACTTCCCGTATTTTGTCGGTTGAAAGTATTATTATATAGCTTTCAACCGTTAAAAGCTATATTATATAGCTTCAGGGTATCTTGAGCATTATAATAATGAAATAAACTATGTAACAAAATCGTCGAAAAATTCCAATTTAAATTAAAATAGATCGCCAAATTTTCAAGAATGTTTTTTTATATCCCTATGAATATGGGACACCTGAAACATTAATAATACCAGAGTTTTAAAGCTTTATCATATTTCCTACCTTCTATAGACACTATTAATAAAATTTTAAATATAAAGAATAACTGAGAAAAGCTGGCAAGAAGTCGAGCTCAATTTGAATAGGCACTATTCGAATATTGAACAAAATCTTACACTGGAAAAACCTTAATTTATGATTCTGAACCAATTTACGTTATTTTTACATTAGAAAATACACAGAAATGGAGTGCAGTAAAAACTTCGCAAAGAAGTCTGAAAGATCATTTGGAAAAAAACTTCGAAACGAACTATTCATAATAATTTAGAGCGAATTTCTTGGGTAAAGGTTAAAATGAAATATATGTGTTTCTTCTAAAAAAAACATAGTACATTTGGGTAAAACGTGCTTTATTTACAATAAAAAAGGAAACAAACAAAATAATAAATTTAAAAACACATTATAAATACCCTCAATTTTGTTATCGGTGTAGGTAGAATAAATTTACTTTACGTCATACGCCATTATTCTAAATTAATTTTGTTTCAAAATTGTGCAATATATATATATATATATATATATATATATATATTTATATGCATATATATATATATATATATATATATATATATATATATATATATGTTTTGTTATATTGTATATCAGAATTCCTGGAACAATACCGGTGATATACTTAAACGTTCTGTCCAAACTGGTCGTTCCATGGGCCCACATTTAAAAGCGTTTCTAATTTATTCGTTTTTGAAATTCCGTTATAAAAATGTACACAACTTTTTTTTATAAAATTATATCGAAAAAATAATGTTTTTATTGCGTTTTTCTGTGTATTTTCAAAAATAGTTTTTATTGCGTCATAGTCGTATTCTCCTTAAAGACAACAAAAAAAGAAATTTTATGAATTTTATCAAAATGTTGAGCCCAGTATTATAAAAAAAAGAAAAGAGATGCGCTCGTGTGTGATATATCACGCACTTTTAATAAAGTTGTATCTCACGATTCTATTCTTATGAGAATTTAAAATGATTTTTTTCGTTTCCTTGATTTCCTTTCAATTTTCAGGTCTTTTATTATAGAGTTCGGCTTTATATATATTTTTATATAAATTAGTATTATAATATTTCAGATCTAGAAACAGCGAGGCTGCAACGGATGGACGGATGGACAAACTGACAAGCATATTAGCCAAAAAAATCCTTGTTGGTTTAGCTATAAAACAATTATTTCAAGAAAAAATCGTCCAAAATGCGTAAAATATGAAAAATCAAGTTATCCAAGAAAAGTAGCAAAACTAGAGTCGAACAAATAACGAAGTGACACAATGATTTGAAAAAAATTATGAGACTAATGAATAATGACTGATTTACCAAATAACATAACGAATCTTACACAAACCGATACGCTACTTATATTTGCAAGCAACATTATTTTCAACATATAATTATTTTGTATTTATTAACGAAACTTATTTATTTGTGTATCTGAAGAATTATGTAAATGAAATTAGCTTTACTCAAAAATTTACTTTATCATAAAAAAGATATATTCTGTAGATTTTAAATTTTGTATATTACATACTTAAATTGAGTGAGTTGCGTATACTTAATTTTATAATTTTCAACTTGTTTTTTATCTTTATCACTGGCAGTTTTAATTGTTCTGAATTTCCATTCGTCAACGTTAGCTGAATTTCGCAAAACATAAATAACGCAACTTGCTCCTTAGTGAAAGTTAACTTTCTCAAATTCGATTAGGAAATGGACGCTTTTAACACAACCCACGCAACCTTGTCTCTCGTTTCGTATTGTAATCGTCGCACGGATGGGTTCTCTGTAGATTGGCTCCCGCTAACGCCATTCATCAACGTTAGCTGCATAAAAAGTAGATAATAATAGAATGTATTCTTCTGTATTATCCAACAAGACTTATAAGGTGAAACCAAATCTGACTTAATTTTAGACTAATCAGATTAAAAGTCAATTGTGTTTTGCAGAAAATATCAAACTCATAAATAAATCAAAATTTTGGCAAGAAGCGTAAAAATTATTTCTTAACAATGTCAGTCCCGCGAGACAGGCGGCTCCACTACGACATCAGTCTATTCAAAGGACCTCAATCTTGTCTAGACGTCATATTTGAATGGCTAAGGCAGGTGCGGATTTTTCCCTACACCATATGTGGTACACTCTTGAGACGAAGGTAATTTTAATTATTGTAAATCCAATGCTCGTTCCAGTTGTCAGACTAATGTTTGTTCCAATGTTACGATTCAAAACAGAATAATCGCCGTTAAGTGAAGCCAAGAATTAAAAATAGGTACATTTTTACTAGTTTTTAATACTCTGTATCCCAAAAGAAAAAATAAAACTGAAATTTTATAAGATAATTCACGTGTCATCTGTTTGTCATCGGCATTTCACTACGAAACAGAAATACACATTTTGCGGAGAAATCGACTTTTGAATTTCGAAGTGAGTTCACTACACCTTTATTGATCGTGATTCACAGACATTAAATTAAACGTCAGCTTAAAAGTCTTGAAAGTCACCTTTCTTATTTGATTGGCATAAAACTTGAATGAGGTCACAAAAATACCGTGAATCAAAATGAGTGTTAAGTTTATAGATGATCTAAATTGACCCAATATTTTACAAATAGCGGCAGTTCAAGGGATATAAAAATTACTTCTACAACCAAAGTAGGTGGATAAATAATGAATTAATAAAAATAATATTTTAAGTGCTACACTTTTGTCGAAAAAAATTGTTTCTATAACTTATTTGAAAAAAGGTACATACCCTAAATTGTATTCTAACCTACGATTATAAGCCTATGATATTTATATCATTTCTATACAACGTCATTTCATTCTGATAAATATTCATTTGAGAAATAGTACATTTGTTTCTATATTTTACTAAATTAATTAACAAAATCTTGCTACTGGTTGATTAATATTTATTTTGTATTAAAATGGCACATAAATACGCCATCAAAACTAGATATGTGGATAAAATATATATGAGATAACATCGTATTACAAAATTACTAGAAGATGACTAATTATCTAATGAAACGGAATAAACATTTCATTAATATATGCAATAAATATTTTGCAGAATTCATATAGGCGGCGCAGTACTTCATTTTTATTTTCGTACTTTTTTACGATTTCTTTTTCGCAAATCAAAGTTCCAGTTCAAAAGTAGATTGTGGAATAAATAAAATTTAATTTTTTCTATGGCACACTGTTTCTTATTATTATTTTTGTCCTAAATATTTAAACAATGTAGATATTATTAAAATTTCACTTTAAGGTTACTGAAAAGCTCTTGTGATGTCTATAATTCTTGTAGTTTTTGAGAAATACTTGTATGCCAGTGAAAAATATACTAGGTAATATATTTATATGACCCCAAATAAAAACTAATTTAAAAATAATTAAACCGACTTCAAAATGTAGATAGGTCCTAGATTTATATTACTTCGTAAGAATAGACCCACAGTAATCGGAAAATGTTCTACTAAAAACGGTGCTAAATGACAAAATTCGTCACCGTTTCGTTTGAGTCGACGTCTTGATTCTCGTTAGTGTGTTTGTACTGAGAACTTTTAAAAAATCCCCGATTGCGTAGTAAAAATATATTTAAATTACAGTTCGTTTATTTTAAAAAAGATTGACGTATGTTATCATCAGTTAATGATCGTTTTTGATACATAATTTTTATTATTTATTGAAAAATAATTTTACTTTCAGTAATTATATGAATTTCGACATTATGACCTCGTAAGGACGTCTTTCCACACATTATATTTAAATGTTCATTTTTATTTGCTTTGAATTTTTAATACATTGAGTTAGACGCCGGAAAAATAGTAAATCTTAGAAGTAAAATAAATTAGTATCTACGTCTGTCACTTCAAAAATCCAAAAACAACTAAACCGATAAACTTAAAACTGGCAAAAATCTGTAATTATAAAATGTGCACAGATTTCAGTTGCTAAGTGATTATATTTAGCCAATCCATATACTTTTTGACATAACCTATACATGAAAGATACATATGCTTACATACAATGTGTATGTACGTGTAATGTAATGTATATGCTTACATAATTTTTTTTGCTTATTATTATTTTTTTGCTATTACAAATTGCTTTTAATTATTATGAGCAATATCTGCTATTTTGTAGGTTTAAATTATTTTCCAGTTTGTCAAGAAGTGTTGATCCCAATATTAAGACTGCAAATGAATAACAAATATTGTAAGGCGTTAGTACAAATAATTTTCAAAACAACTGCTTTCCGTTAAACAACAAAATCGATAAATATTCTAGATAGTAATAACCTTCCAAATAATAAGAGTTTGAAATATTTTCAAACAACTTGACATTATTTTATCGCTCTCTGAAACCAATTTAAAATTTATTCTGGTAAATGTTTAATTATTTTTTAAAAGAATGGAAGAGCAATTAGAAAGGGATTTTTTTGCTAAAGGTAAATAAAACACGAAACCGTGACATAATTTAAGATGATTTAGTAATGTTTGGTATAACCTTTGCATAAGTATTTAGTACAACCAAGTGTATTGTGACAGAATTATCAAAAATTCGCGTGTTCTTATGTGGACAAATAGAACTTCAACGTAATCCTCACTGAGTCGGTATATTTCTATAAATTTTTTACTTGAGTCGTCAGTTTTGTAGTAAGGCAATAAAAAAATGTATTAAACTAAAATAGTATCATATACGAGAGCAGGGTAAATAAAGAAATTATCGAAAACATATTGCCATTTTGTACATAATGTACCTGCATGAAGGCAGAGAGTATTATAACACATGATAATAGAATTTTACAAATTTTGTTTGTTGATTTAACAGCACAATTCTTAAAAAATATCAGACTGAATTAATAGGAGATTTTACTATTGCATTTCTAAGGATATAGAATTTTGAGCGTTGTTGGAAATTTCATCTGTCGGGCTCTTGGTGTGTTTTGTATATTCGTTTGTATTTACATCACTTAAAATTTACTATGTAAATTCACATAAATCTTTTACTATTGTATTAATAAATTAATATATCATAATAAGGTGTGATAAGGTTAACAAAATAAAAAGAAAAAATTAATTAATTAAAGAAGAAACGTATTCGCACACTAAAAATTAAAACAAATACACCTTACACTTAACTATCGTATACATATCTTATTGTTATCGATAATTATGGAACTGAAGCAGTCAATGTAATTAAATAATTTGATTTCCGACTATTTGTTAAAATTACATTATTTATAAATATACTACTTGCAAAAGTGTTATTAACTTCCTTCAATTTATTAACTTTCTTTGCAACAGAACACAGTCACTATTTTCCCTAGTAAGTAAGATAGGCACCGAATGGAGATGATATTGTAAAACAACGACAAGAGCTTTGTAAAAACGAAAAGTAAAGTCATTTGTAAATATAGGGTTTATTAGCAAAACTATTCCGATCACTTAGACAGAAATTTAAAAAACGAAAACCCAGAGGGCTATTCTGATTTTATACTTTTCTGTCTACATAACGCAAAGATTACATTTTTTTGATAGATTTCTTAATTGTGTAAGGCTATGATTATTGCATAATTGATTTCATAATTGTGTAAGGCATATTGTGTTATCGACATCCCTTTTTATTATATGATTACTGTCTAGCTTTAATTTGTATCGAGCGTTAAATATGTAAATAGAGCTATTTATATTATAAATAAACCATATAATCAATCAATAACAATTTTTGAATCCCATTTTTAAACTTCTGATGTTTAAACATTCTTTATTTTATCAAAATCTTACTTGTAACTGAGAAAACTTAAAGAAGAGCTTAAGCTTAAAGATATAAGTGTGTACGTAAAGATTCATGAAGCATGGAATCATAACAAGATATAAAAATCGAAGAATTAAACTATCGATAACAATAAATCTGTCAATGTCATGTCAAAAAAATAAGTACAACTCCACGGTCGACTTTAGTATATTTGATTAAAAAATAAATGGTACAAAAATTCTTTTTATTGAACCAAATGACTCAATTTACTTGGACGATAAGTGTTTAAACTATGTTTTATTAAAATATAATATACGTACATTTGCTATAGTTTCATCTATCGATCATTCTAATCATTGATAACACATCATTGCAATGTTATTCCATCATAAAATAACCATAGATTGAACGATGTACGATGGTATTCTGCCAATACAATTTAAATATTAAATTTCATATATCATATCGACCATAGATGGATCGATGTACAATAATTTAATCCCTTCATATTTCAATTTCACATCTGGAGCAACACTCACCTTAGAATCATATTTTGGTGGACTACTTAGTCCAACTGCACTAAACATTATAAATATTTTTTTTCTTGAAGGTAAAATGACAAACCAAAATTAATATTTTTTGTCATATATGCAAGTCTGGATATTTTAGAAAAGGTACCTCGTTGCAAATGATTATGAGATACAACTAAAGCTTTCAGCAAAAAAATGCATTATTAGTTAATCAATTAATGGACTAGTGGGTAATAACCCCTTATTTGTAATATTGTCAAATAGTGAGATTTTATTCTACAAGTAAGTGTGTGTGTCGTGATTTTGTTTTATGGTATCTGATCGTATCGACATAAGCAAACTATTAATTTTAGTCTATCATATTAATTTTATTAAAATAATTATTTACTCTTTTAGAAAACCTTTTTCAATAATTTAATGTATCCCATTATATTTGAGCAATCCACTTCTTCGATATGAAGATCATCAAAGATTTCATCTTGCTAATGGTCCATAACGGATCCTGTTAAAGTTTTAGTCCTAGATATATGTTAAAAACTCGTATTCAATTGAACGAACTTAAGCTTAATTAAACTAATGCTATCATCACCAAATTATATTCGTACTAACGACACGTCCTTATCGCACACGTATGTCTATCGAAAATAGGGTTATTTAACAACTGTAACATAAACAGTAGTACCTTTCACAAGATCTTTGCTTACATCGATATTAGACCGCAATATAAGCATAAACCTTCGGAACATTTCAAGGTCATTCTGTTCACGTCTAATAGAATAACGCAGTCTACATAAATGTCATAGTGTTGCGCCATGGTACATATATTGTTTTTTCCTATGCATCTATTCATTGACTTTGAGCATAATTGTTTATTCAAGTTTAAAGTTCTCAAGAACGTCTTGGTTATGATCTTGCACATGTTAATTGGAAATAGCCTTTGACTGGCACTTGCAACTCTCTAGCAGAAATTAGCAGAAATGAATGAAGTAGTAATTTAATAATTGGTAACGCAAAATTTTTCTATTTTTGAAAATAAGAAATTATAATAATAAAATTATGATTACGCAACGCTATGGAAAAATGTATGATGATTTACATACCGATTTCTTTTTGTAACAAATGGAAAACATTTTCGGTAACTTATACTTTCTATAATTTCTTGGAATACTCTGAGATACTAAGGTTGACATGTAATATGTCTACAAACATATTGCGTTACAATAATCCAACAATGTACTACAAAAGCAATAACGATTCTCCAAAATATTTTATGTGCTTAATACGCCCAATAATTATGTCTCTGGTAATAATTGAGTTACGGTAAATATTTTCTAATATTAAATCAAAACGTGTAATTCCATATCGGATTAAACATGGTCACAATAGATATATTTATCTAGATCCATGGTTAGTTTATTACTATAAAAGTTTAAATATGCTATAAATCTTAAATTCTTGTTAAATGTTGACATTTCTTTTGAACGTTGTTCCCCTTCTCTATTAATAACTTAAATTGTGAACCCCCGATAAAGAACGAAGCTGGACTAGCACCATGAAAATAATGATGAATATATTCATATTTATTATTGGCAATTTGACTAATAGCATATGTTACTACACTGCGTATGTCAGCAATTTTATACACAAGCATGGACAAAATTATCTTATATCACGAGGGTAAGGCGCCATTTATTAATATTTTTTTAATATCATCATATATATTAATACGCTAAGGTTAAAATGTTACTCTCCCTTTTTAGAAAAAACCTCACAACTAATCCACATAAATTATATATCATTTTATAGATAATTGCTTGCTCTACCGGCATACTAAACAATTTATTATTGCTATTGTTTTTGCAAATTAATTAATTATTAAAATTGTGTATATAATTTTAATAATTAATTAAACTTAATTAATTTAAAAAAAACAGCAATGCTGCCATCTAACGGCTCAACGTCAATATGATTGAAGGTCGGTAAAATTTTTGTTTAATTTCAAATCCACTCACGTATAAATAAAGTGGCGCTTTAGCTCAATGCTTTTGATACTTGCGCCTCTATATGTCAATTTTAGTAAAATATTTGTTTGATCTGTCATCTGAGCTTCATAATGGAATAAAAACGTAAATAAGCAGTGTGCAAAATTAGAAATGAATTGAATACCTGCAATCAATTTTGATTTATTAAATTGAGTTGAATAATTTATAATGCGAAGACTTCGCACGGGTCACGCTAGTTTTTTAAAAATTTATTTTACATAATTTTGCTGTGTTTAAAAACTTACGCTTTTTTAATTCTGCAATAATAAAGACTGGGTCATAGTTGAAACAGTAATTTTAAATAATCTAATTAAGCTTTAAGCTGCAAATAATTTCCTCTATTTACAATTATTTAATCGAATATCTGATTCAAAAACAACTAAACCACAACTTCCATCACGCAGTAGCTATGCATCACACTAGTAACTGGATACAAATGAACGCATAGTATAATAATATTTGCTTAAATTCTTGCTAAACTGTTTAGTAACGTTACTGAAAATCCCATTTGTAATTTGTTTGACTGTGTAAAGGTCAGCACTTACGCTATTAATACCCGTGTAAAATGTTCATTTAAACTGCGGTCGTTTACGAGTTTAAATTAAAACTATTCATCAGATCATGCGGGCTAGTTATAATTATTTGTACATATATTGCAATAATTAAGTGTACACTATAACAGATTAGTAAATATGTTTAATTTCGCATACTCGGTTTTTGATTGTGGTGCGTAAATTTGAACACATTAAATTAACATTTATACTTTCATTAAATAGGGAAAGATGTGACAAAAAAAATATTTTGTTAGAATCGAATATTATCACCCATGATATTTAACACTAGCTTTTTTATACCCAATAATTGTAAGTTTAATTTTGTTTAATGAAATACCCCAAATCGTTAGAAAGAATATGCCAGCATAATATTTGCAGTCGCTGAAATTGAAGTAATTGCTACGAAATGTTTTTCTATAAAACGTAATAAATGCGCATAAAATCGATAACTTAGCTCAAAACGTAAGGATATCTGGAAATCCTGGATCCTGAAAAGGTGCATCACCTTTCCAATACTAAGATATTTGTAAAGCAATATTGATAGATACGATACCCATACAAAACACCGATACATATTTTCGACTGTAACTTCTCAATAACTTCGTGGATATTATTAAAAAACCTTATTGAATTATTAACATTATTTAAAGGTACATGAAAAATCCATACTTTTTTTAACGGTAAGGATCTCGGATAAATAGACAAACAGCCACAACATCTTGTAAGATCACCGAGTAGAAAGAGGAGACATAGTAATGATGTTATGATTATATACCATCTCTCATAAGCAAAGAGGATTTTATGGGAAGATGCTAGGATTTAAAAAATAATATTCCAAAAGTGCATATCTATTTATTCAAGATAATAACTTATTTTTAACCAACTTCAGGAAGAAGGAGCTTCTCAATTCGAGGCAATTTTTTTTATTTTTCTTATATGTATGGCTGTAGCTCAAAGATGCGTTGACCAATTTTTATTATTCTTTTTTATTTAAAAGGAAATGGTTTTACTGAGGTTTCATTTCATATAAATATGGCCAGTACCTGACAATGGGCCCTGAACGATATTCTAAGGAATTCTTTAACGGATGAGAATACAAGGTCTCTTTGAGGAAATTGATACCGAGTTGAAACTCATTTCAAAAGTCTTTATCATAACTTTAGTTTTTCAGCTCGGGTTGGCCATTCAGCTCAGGCCCTGACCATGGTGGTCAGGGCTTGAGCTGAATGGTGGTGATAGAACTCCTGAAGTAAGTAATAGGTTCATCGAGTTTGAGCTCATTTAACTTGTCTTAACGAGGCCGTTAGTCACAAATATTGACAAGGTATTTTCATCAAGTTTGGTTTACTTTGACTTACCTTGACAAGTAATCATAAATGGTGGACAAGATTTGATAATGCAGCTGGATGGTGTTAGCAGCAACTCTTTGATAAATCCTTTGATAAGTCTCTTGATAAGTCCTTTGGCCCAAGTATTGGCCAGGGCCTGATATTGGAGACGAAAGATGATGATAATACTCCGCAATGGTGGGGAGTAGTTTCATGGAGTTCCTGATCGTTTGAGTTATCTTGAAAATTCTTTGATGATAAATGGTGACCAGAGTAGGTTTTTTTCTTGATTTAATTTTCTCTTTTAATTTATCTTGATTTAATCAAGATAGCATGTACAAAACTTACACAAAACATAAACAAGACAACTTAAGTAAAAAGAATTAAATAACTATCTTATGAACAAAACATTAACTAATTGTAGGATATAATGAATACATAAAATAATATATTTTTAATAGCTTGAAGTGTTTCAATTTTCTATTCCGCTGATGCCAATCGTTGAATCTGAAAAAACCTTTGGTCTCTATAAAAGGGCCCATTATGCTGCTTAGATAGCAGCTAATAAAGGTGACCATTAAACAAATTATAAGCGTCATCTACTTTTCAATGAAAATACTTAGTGTGATTAATAACATATTTTTACCTGACTACGGCGAGGCCACAAGAGAATAGCATATTGTTTTGTCCATTTGTTTGTATTTATATGTGTTAGCATGCAGGTAAGTATGCAGATAGATATTAATGTATTCATGTTTATTAAATACCTTAAAGACTTCGTGAGTCGTAACATTCTGAATAAAATAAGACAGCGTGAGCACTAAAAATTAAAAAATTAAACTTTTTGATAAAAAAAATTGAAATGACTTCAAATAAACATTCAATAAAAAATGCAATAAAAAGTGAAAATAATGAAAAAACGAGCATTAATTAGGAATTTTGTTGTAAAATATCACTTCCGAACATTAATAAATTTGCACAATATTTCTACTGTTGGAGATTTTTGATTACTAAAAATATGAGTATTTGTTGGAATTATTGCGGTAAGATATTGTTTTCAATTATAAACAAATCAGCATATTGCTACTGTCAGAGATTTTTGGAGTCGATGCCAAGTCGAAAGTATGCTTAGATACATGGCAAGAATTGACGTTTATCTCTCTCTCTCTCCCTCGCTGTCTTTTTTTCTTTCTCTCTCAAATACATGCAAACCTGCACACAGTCACCTATGGTGGTAATATATGGTAGTAAATCAACCATAATTTAAGATACTTGTTACTTGTTACTTATTTATGACTTTGAAAATCTGATACTGGACTCCAGATATGGAGAACGGAACTCCTCAACGTCTAACAGCTAACTACTATAGTAGCTGTTGGCTACTATTATCGCTTCGTTTCTGTGTTTTGTTGATAAATAAGTTTATACCAAGAGGAAACTATCTAAATATTAGCTTTTTCGCGTAACTTAGTAATTAAACAGTATTCTAAGAAATAAAATAATTGAATGTTAGCCATGGTATGATGATTAATATCATTAATCCCTAAAAATTCTAAAATGAAACATTTTTTTAAAAAACCGACATCAAGCAAGTACCAAAAAGTAAAGAATAATTTAAAATAAATACCTATTTATTCGCAATAAATGACTAAGTTATTTATTTTTGAAGTCAGTGCCGGCACGGCGTATCAACTTACACAATGGCAAAATTTTATATTATAAATACGCCCTTTATGGATATTTTTCGTGTTATGAGTACAATAGAAATTTAGGGTTCAAATTTACATTACAAATTAAGTAAAATTATAAATTTGTTTCAGTTAGTCGTAGTACCTATTTTGAGTTATTTTTTACTTTTTATTACCTACTTTTTTTTGACGTCGGTTTTTTAAAAATATTTTATTGCCTCACATTAAAAACATGCTACTACAATATTAAAGTTATTTTAATTAGCCACACCAGGAAATATCACGACCATTTAAAATATCGAATAAGTATGCAATGAGATAACTTTAGGCGTACAATAAGTGAGATAAAGAAATTACAGCAGGCAATAAGTAGGGATGTACCATCAAGCTAATAGGATATACTTGTAGATTGCGTTGCTATGCATCTAAATAAATTGTAGTCTCATGAAACTTTCAAAATTAAAATTTCAGACTATCTTGACTAAGATTATGATTGAAATTTTAGGTAATACTCTCGACTCAATTGTGGATTTTTAATATTATTTCTTAATCTTGCTATGATGCCGATAATTGTCATTCCGATTAACTATTAAGTTCAGAAGGTTTTCCACATATTTGGTACCTCAAACAATAATCAATTATATTAATGCACGTTAAAATTTTTAAATAAAAATTTTCTCTTTATTTTCATATGTTATATTTTGCTCTGCTCTGCAGAATAACAATAAAATACTGTTTTAAAAGTTAGAGTCAAAGTTACCTTTATACTTTCCTTTACAAAACCGTTCAGCATTTCAGGGTTGAACAAAGAGATAACCGGTTTTGAAACTCTGAAGGTGTGAGATAAAATGCACTAACTATTTCCAATAGCTAAATATGACAGCACTAACTTCTCAGTTGCAGGGATTGCTTTTCTATTGGGAGTATCTGACTGTCGAATAATATCATTATCTTTATGTACAGATCATAGAATTAAGGAGATATGATATGAAATGTATTTGATTTTGGTCCGAGCGTCACCTAAATTGTTTACCACTTCATGCGAAGAATAAATCTAATCCCCACGCCCGCCATATTCCACACGTTCCATATATTCCACACGCCCAATAAACGTAATATAACCATTGGCGCCTTATAAACAAGCAATTTGTCGTGCTTTGGATTAGTACTATATGAACATAATTGCACAGATGCATCGCAAGAGCCTGGAAAACATTATTGATATATTATTATCGATAATTCGGAATATATTTATCGTTATTTAATTTTATCGTTATTTTATTTATTATTAAGTTTACGATACTTCTACCTGCCAGAACTGGACGTGTAAAGAATACTCAAAAAACAATACATGGAGTATGAGTATACTATTTATAATTAAAAATATCGTTTAATAATTTCAATATCACATAAAATGCTTATTTAATTATCTTAAGTTTGGTTTGTAAGATGATTTATATAATAGTAGTTCTTAAAAATATATTTGGTTAGAAAATTGCGTATTCGAGAAAATTGATTTTTCATTTTTTTTCTTGCAATCAAAATTTTGGAAAAAATCGTTATAAAATTGAATTTGAGATAAATGTCATACCCAAGCTTGTAACCTGTAATCGAACTTCTAAAATATTATGCATCATAGATATTTTTCGATAACTTCTTGTGATGTTTTAAAATTTTTATCAAATCTGTATTTTCAAAAATTTATTTTTCTATATGCATCAATAATAAAAAAAATAAATAAAAAAAACAAATAAATTTATGGTATAGAAATCACTATTAAACTTGTTTGGTGTTATTATTTATTTGACAACTTCAAATTACACGGTAACAAAATAAATTCATCTACAGGGTCTATACAAAAAGTAGTAGGACTGGTTTTCTGTAGCGCGAGCGGAGCTGTGTAGGGAGGTTTAGCTTATCTCTGTGAGATGGAGGGGACACTTAACAACAGAGAAACATCAGCCGTAGTCGCCTGCGGGCTTTGGTTCAGTAAGGTTATTGTGAAGAGTGTTTTTTGTCGTTGTTGATGCTCAAAATGAGTCAAAATCTCGACAAACGATATTCGATAAAGTTTTGTGTCAGACTCGGGAAATCGGTAACCGAGATCCTAGAAATGATTAAACAGGCTTACAGGGATACTGCAATGAGCCGCTCCAGTGATTTTGAATGGCACAAACTGTTTAAAGAAGGTAGGTAGCTCGTCGAAGAAGTCCATCGCACCGTCCATCGACACTTAAGCATTGAAGCAATTAGTGACGAGTTGAACATTGCTCACACAAGCGTTCAACGCATCATTCACGAGGATTTGTCCATGTGCGCCATGTGCAAGATGGTGCCGAAAATTCTGAGTAATTACCAAAAGGAAACGCGTGTGCGCCTTCCCCAAGAAGTTTTGTACTTTCTGTATACAGACGAAAACTTTTTGGACAATGTGGTAACAGGTGATGAAACTTGGGTTTTCCAGTATGACCCGGAAACCCAAAGACATTCTGCGGAATGGCACACTTCCACGTCCCCACATTCAAAGAAGGCTCCAAAAATGAGCAAATCGAAGATCAAGACAATGCTGATCGTGTTTTAAACCGTTGCCTCATCGTTTTTGACCGTTGTTCATAAGGAGTTCATTCGCCCTAGGGAAACTGTCAATTCGAACTTTTACATGCAAATGCTAACCCGCCTGCGAGATCGACTGAATGGCGTCCGACCAGCCATCTCCGACAACTGGACGCTGCATCACGACATTACGCCGTGCCATGACGCGCTCGTCGTGCTGTTGGCCCGATTCGGCGGCGCCAAGTTGCCGCACCCCGCCTACTACCCCGATCTGGCTATACGTGAATTTTTATTATTCCCACGGACGAAAAGACAGCTGAAGGGACATCGGTTTGACTCGATTCAGGACGTTCAAGCGGCACCTAAGAGGGCTCCCAACAGTATTCCCGAACCTGACTTCCAGAAGGCGTACAGCGAATGGCAGCAGCGTTATCCTGTATAAATAACAAACGTACCGTATCTGAGCAAGGAATTTCATTTTTACGATACTGCATTTTATTCAATACTGCATTTTGTTTTAATTATTACGATACTGCATTTTTTTACAATGTCCAAACAGGTAGCATTTTATTACAATGTAAAAATACAAATTGGTTCCAAAAATACAATTAATAGTCATCTTATGGTACACATATATGACTATAAAATAGAATCAATCGCATGATGAATATTTATCGAATTCAAAATTATGTGAACATCTAGCATATGTACAGTCGAAGAGAAACACTCAGTTGAAATTACCTATTCTTTAATTTTGGCATATTTTTGTGCAACACCGTTTTGTGGAATACGTCGCTTAAAATTACCATAATTGTTACTTTTAATAGTTTACTATACCACCACCACAGAATACTTTGCATTCTGTGGTGATAATATAGCGTAACTTACAAACCTACAGAAAAAAAAATTAAACTCTATATTGTATGAAATAAGTGAAGAATTCGGCAGCAGAAAAATAAATTTGGAAATCTGCGTAGTGAATAATACCATTGATATATATCAAGAACAAGTCAATGTAGCATTATTATCGTCGCCTTTCTTGCTCGTCTTTGTAATGTTATGACGACACGGATACAAAAATAAATGTTGATGCGTCCCCTAATGGTCATAATTCTGTGAACCATTAATTTGGGCGTACTGCTGGTTGGCTGGTTAATACGAATTGTCTTTTTTTAATATGCTTAATGAATTTACTATTTCACCGTAAATTCAGTGTCACAACTGGGAAAATGAGTCCAGTATAAAACCGGAGCTGAAGGTAGGTATTAACATAAATGAAACAAACGGTCATAATGGGAGTCATTTCTGACATTTAGAATGTCACGCAAACACTAAAAGTTCTTATATTTCCATCACAGTCAATTTTCATACTTAAGTTTGATAAAAATAAATGGGGGCAAATAGAGTGAACTCATGATTTCACTATTTCACCGTCCGAAAGAAATGATATCTGTCCACTAGTGAAAGACGATTATTCGAAAAAAATATACGATACAATTTACCTAATAAAGAGTTCTTATTATTATTCTTATTAATCTTCGTTAGAAGTCATGTTGTCCAATTTTTCTCCGTTTTACAAAACTTCTAAACACTGTTGTTACATATACACAACAATCTTGTTACATATACCTCTCTCAACATATGTATGTTTTATAAATCCTTTATAAATGATTTTATATGGTAGACCTAACTTTTGATAAACTTCATTTGAAGTTACTCACGAGTCTGAAAAAACTGGTCGTCGTGGATATTCTAACAAAGATTTTTTTCCATCGTTACCATTATGGTCAAATCCGTCTTAAAAAGTTGGTAGTGCCTTTGGTAGTTTTGGTAGTGCTTTGGTAGTGTTTTCTGGTATCTAACATATTTTAATACGAAGTTTCACTATATTAACTGTTTCACTACGTATGAACAAAAACCTCACCGCCCCACATGCTTCATATTTTGACAACTACGTACATCCAAATGATGCTTTTTTGCGTTAACTAAATGTAGCTAATAAGGAGCGTCATGGCTAAAATTGTAGCTTACTTAAATATTTCTTTCAATAATTTAGTAAATTTAGTCTCACTAGTAGTAATTTAGCAAACTGGAAAGTAAAATGACTAATTTTTATGTTATGTATTAAATTAGATATCAACAAACATCGTTATACACTTTATCCCATAAAACTTATTTTGCATTTGCAGAAACACCAATAAAATCAGGATTCAAAAATTGAGGGATGTCCCAGATCCACTTACGTTACGAAATAATATGTTCGACTATCCAAAGAAATAACAAAATTTATAATCGATAACTTGAGACCCATATTGTAAATGCCAAGACGAATAAACCTCACTTCACTTGGAACAAAGCAAAATAATCAATAACAATGCTTTAACTCTCATCCATAGGCAAAGTACAAGAATATCATCGTCAACAAAATACCTTGGTCCTTTCGGTCTAAAATAATATAACAGTACTCTTTTTTCTTAAGCGAACGAGAATTAACGTTAGTATGCAGTATACATCACAAACAATAAAGGCAAGGACATTAACGCCATGCTGATTTTTAAATCGAACCTTAAGATCGCGATCAAGACCGTTATTGTCATGGGTTAGCTAACGCGTACATTAGTAAATGATACAATATAAAGCTGAATATTTAACAATAATATTACCAAAGACAAAATTAATCAAACTAGAAAAATACCCTTTTTCGTTAATTTAAATTATAGAATTAATTTTAATTGCCGCCGAATTAAAAACTTAAAGCCGAATGAATAACAGTTGCTTTAAGAAAAATAAATAATTCATAATAGGTTTTATTAATTATTTATTTTTCATTTAATTATATATTTTCTGTACCACTACAAAAAATAATTTCATTTCAAAATATATTTAAAATATGTCAAATATTTTAATTGTTTCCTAAAAGAATTTTCATACGAAACTTTTATTTAATTTATAACTGGAAGTTTACAACAATGATGACTGTGACGTGATGTCATACTTCGCAACAAAAAAATTGCTTTTAATTTTTGACAAAATGTGTAGAGACTTATTTAATATTTAAATCTTGTCGAGAACTACAAATCTATCAAGCAATATATTGGCGCAGTTCTAAAAACATAATTATTTTTATACAAATGTATGTTTTTTGTTCTATTATAGACACACAATCAACATCTTTTTACTAACTTTCATCCTCTGTTGCACCACTTGACCACTTCACCACATCTTACTACGAAAATCAATAGAAGAACATATTACTTAACTAACTAGTGGGAAAAACTAATCACAAGGCCAACTGGACTAGCTAACCGATAGCTCAATCGTAACCGCTATATTTATTTTCAGCTACAACTGTTATATATAATCCCAGAACCCGCGATATTACCCCTTAGTTACCCCGTAGTTCACATCTGTTTATTTGTATTTTACTTTTCCAAGAAATTTTAAATAATAAGTTTCAGTAATTCAGTAAATGGGAACACTTTGCTTTCAATACACTTACTTCTAACATCGATGAAATTAAAAGCATCTAGGCTGAAATTCAAAACCAAAAACAAAATTTACTAGCACTTAAAAATTTAAATAGTATTGATAATATCGGTAATTAATTATCATTGAAGCGTTAATGTTAATAAAAGCAATTCAATGTTTATCCACAATTTTCGTTAACAGGAGTGGCCTAAAACAATAGTTCTCTTAAATTTATCTTCACAAACTTGTACAGGATTGATATAGTCATTAAAAATATTAGTTTTACGCCAATGTTAACCAAGTTAAAAACTATTATTTAAAAAGCACATACGTTAATAATTTCATAATAGCTGTGGTAAATTTATTTGCCAAAATTAACGAGAAGATATTGATATAACACAAATCAAAGCGGTGTGTGTTTTATTTACTTATACACCGGGAAATACCGGCTTACCGGTTAAGTTCAGTTTTTAAGGTAAGTTTTCCAACTAATCTATAAATAAGAATATCTAAAGCTGCTAGTCAACGGTCAATAAACTGTAATAAAAATGGCAGATAGCATATCAAATTAAACAACTTTCAACATATTTCACCAAATGTTTTACATGGCTTCATTTCTAATTTAAAGCACAATACCAAAAATACGCATAAAATTTTCTCTAAAATGGTTTAATCATTTCATATTGTAGATTAATTACCAATTATTCCCTTTTGGAAAAAGCATGACAGTATTACGCTGGCATCCAAGAAAAGGTTTATAAAAATAGTAGAAGGGTGTTTTAAAGCAAATGTTTGTGGATGAAGATCCATGTACGCATATGATCACATCACGAACAAGTGCATCATAGCTAGATTGTGTAGCATCAATATGGTATAGCAGGATACTCAGCCAGAATATTCCACCCACATAAGTAACTAATTCATTTTTTGTGAAACAGAAACTTCAAAAAACACTTTAATAAGATGTATTACTTTTGACTGCACTACGTTAACTAAATCGATAGCTTATAAAATGAAACAGTACTACAGTCTAGATAAAAAATATTTTAATATTAGACCCTAACTAAAACCCCGTCATTGCACGTTGCCGTCTCATGCTTATGTATATTTCATTAATCAGGAATTTTAGAGTTCAAAACAAAAATTACCATCTCAAATTAAATATTAAGCGGAAGGTACTTAGTTTACAAGAACAAATTTCATTTAAATTCAAAAGAAATATCTAAACTGAAATAAGCGTTGAAAAGTTTTAACAGCCTACGTGTTACATTAACCACCAGAAATTACTTCTCTTATATCCATCTATTCAATATTCTTTAACGCCTTCCGTTTTTACCAGCCGTATGCTAAATTTTATTTTTATCCTGCGTATTTCCGTGGATACTACGCGATAATAAATTCATTATGGGTATTTAAAGTACAGTTATATAACAACCGCTCGCAAGCAACGAGAGTATATTGTCGGCTATAGGAATTTAACCTTAATGAGTCAGATTACTGCGGCACGGACTATAAAGTATATTAGTTGTTAAAATAGCCTGAATGCAGATAAAATCATTATGCAAGGCGAAAGTCCTTTATATTATAATACTTATATACGAAAAGAGTTAACCAGTAAAGTGGCGTACAATTAAAGATTTTTTATGTGCATAATATCTTTCATAATAAAAAATTCAGTTCAAATGCATTCTGCAGTTTTATTTTTGCTCAAACCAAAATTGAATGCTTAGTCTTTACAAATAATTCAATAAAGACGATGATTAAGAAAAATATTTTAACAAGTTTTGTTTCTTTAAGATTGTTTCATTGTTTGTTTTATTCCACTACAGCCAGAACGCCACATGTATAATGTTTACCAATTATAAACTTTTAAGCGGACAATTATTTTGGCAACATTTAAGTATACTAAACTTAATAAAAAATCGAAATAGTCGCTAGAAAATACTAAAAATTATAGAGTACTATTGGGTTAACTAATTAGTCAGGAATTCGGGACTTTTCTGTAAAGGTTATTGAAAATTCTTAGATAGATTTATTATGAAGTATAAATTCAAGGTAATTCCATAAAGGAAAATGGATTTAAATTCTTATCAAACATGGCCTCTTCTACATTACGAGTTAATATTTACAGGAAATATATAGACATTAAAATGTAATTTCAACCGACCGAAGCAATAAGCAACTTCTAGTAAAAAGTTGATTCCACACGTTGATTACAAAGGTAAAATGTAAATGGCTTTGTGCAGTAGAAACAGGTATTTCAATACACATACTTGAACTAAATGGCAGAACTGTAGAGGTGAACCGCTGGTGGATATGGTGATTCGGTCTGAAAAAAACAACATTATCTGAAAAAGACAACACAATACAAAATAAACAGCACATGGCCTAAACGTATTTCTATTCAAGATTAGAAAAACGGTTTTATGCGATCATCGACTGATGAGAAATAGTACTCAAACCAAAAAACAAAATACATAAGATGAACTTTCGGTGTCTACGAAATCGAACATAATAAAGAACCAAAATAAATTTATTATACACAGAAGGGTTTTGAGATTATGCGGTGCAACGTGCTCAATACCAATGCGACAAAAAAAAACTCTCATTCATCTATATCTATATATATTACATAAAATTGGTCATGTATGTACATATGTTCCACCCTGCAGCCAACACTACATATTGCAAACGAATAGAATTTATGCGTGGCAGTAGCCTCAACTCTCATCGTGTACGGGTGTGGAAGATATGGGGGTTTAAAACAGTCGACCTGGAAAATGTGTGACGTCCAATATGAAAGTTCCACTTGTTTCTAGAAAGTACAAGAAATTTGAAGACATTTCTATAATGTTCTGGGACATTATCGAGTTCTCACACATATTCGTTGTCCTCACCCTTTTTCTTCCCTCCCGCAACTTACCTCTTTTACCATTACACATTACAGTTTTAAGAATGTATTTAAACAAAATTATGTAATATATATATATATAAATATATATATATAAATGTATATATATATAGATATATATATATATATATATATATACAAATATATATAAATATATATATGTATATATGTATATATATATATATATATATATATATATATATATATATATATATATATATATATATATATATATATATATGTGTGTGTGTGTGTGTGTGTGTATACTTTGCAAGATATTTATGTACAAAATATAAGAAAAGTAATAAAAAAGAGGTTTTGGTGAGGATAAACTAATGTCATGTCAACCAATTTTAAGGAACATTTAAATTTGCTAATTTTTCTTTCCCATGACTTTGAAAAAAGTTCCCGAGAATGTCAAATTTGTCAGTCCTGGTGTAAATAAAAATATTATTTTGAAACATGTCTTGAGTTATGACTCATGTTCACATGAACCCAAAAACTGAAGCATATTCAAATTCACATGCGTATTTACTATTTAATATAAAGTATTGTTTAATTTTTATCAATATTACCTTTTACAATTGTCTACAATGGTCTAAAAAGAGTCACGCACAAATTTAATGCGAGAAAGTGGCATTTGTAATATACTATATTTAAACCCTAGTAAATTAGTAGTACTCCTAGAAGTATTGCCTGTAAGGAGAATTCACATTATGAGGACTCCATAAACACTCAGGCATACATAAATATTTAAAAATTGATAGTGTTTCTACTAAACTGCTTACAAATATTAATATTACTATTTGACCCGTACGAATAATTCGCACATAACCCAATGGTAATATAATGTGAAAATAAGTAAGGGAAAGGTATTTTATTTCGTTAATCGAAGGTAATCTTTAAAATGATAGGTCGATCATTGATTTTCATGAAGTATTATGGTATACTTGGCATACCAACAAAACTCAATATATATATATATATATATATATATATATATATATATATATATATATATATATATTGAAGTACTTATTTTTTTCTGTTTATTCCATTGAAACATTTAAGCTAAAAAATAAAATAATCAACGAATTTGGTCCAACTAATCGAGTATTTTTGTATATACCTTCATTTAATTGTTGTAAATGATTTAAAAGTCCTTTAAATGATAGCGCTTCGACAAGTTAATAGAAGGTCGAAGATTATGAAAATCATTTTTCGCGATTTTCGCATTTTCGCTACCGTCCGGATGGTGAAAATTGTAAATTACAAAATTTATAGATCACATGAATATACTCCCCAAAAGTAGTCATTTTTATTTCTTTAGTACGGGTAGTCGTTTTGGGAATAATGTAATCCAAAATTTCAAAGCAAAATCCCAAATGTCATTTTCAATTACAATTTACACACAAATTACAAATGTTGCGTATTTCATAACTCATGTAATTATGAAATACGACCTATCTTATTTATGAGAAATTATCGACTTATCTTATTTCCAACTGTTATAACAGATTTTTTCATATTATAAATCATGAGGATTGTTAATTTATTTATTTGGACTTAAATAATATCACCACAGATGCGAACGCGATAAAACAATTACAAAAAAATAGTTGAAAACTATGGAAAGAATATCGTTATTCACATAAAAGAAAGAAGCGTGATTATAATTGTTTGTTTTTGTGATATTAATGTGAATATTTTAATAAAAATGGTCTGAAAATATAAAATCAAATCTGTGAAAAGAAAGATTTGGAGATGACAGCGTCAATAATTCGAGAAGATATTAGGTTCTCTAGTTTTAAACATTAATAGTTATCCGCCACCAAGCCAAACGTTTGATAACATGAATAATGAAATATCTACAATCCTAATACCTTTTTGGAGAAAATAATTCTGAAAAATAGAAAAGAAAATACGATTAAATCAAAAAGTTTCGGTTATTAGTCAGATAATTTGTTTTCCTGAAAAGATGTAGATTAAAACGTCCCTTAGACATTTTATCATATTCCGGATATTCTGTCAAATACAGAGATACTGTAACATGTAACATTGAAAGGATTTATTATCCACAGTCAAAAATGTTACCACTTATTTTTAATAGTTTTATAGAACATGCTGCTGACGGTATAGATATTAATATTTATGCAAACGATGGTTAATATTATAACAACGGTGGTTCAAATTATGAGCATCATTAAAATAGTTACTCGAACCACATTAATTGTCCACACGCAAAGCATATTAGTAATATCACTTGTGTTCCATAAGAAGTCTAAAAAATGTGGTGTGACTGTGATAAGCCAAATTCAAGTAAAATAAATTAAAAACGGTGAAATTTTAATGTTTAATAAGCGATACTTTGTAGATGAACGAAAGTGGAAAAATCTTCAAGTTTTACGTGGGTTTAATTGTTTTAAAGAACGTATTATAACAAATTTAAAAAATTCAGTATCTTCATTATGTTTTTATCATTTATTCACCAGCCAGCTTGTAATTATAACATTGTATTAACATAACTTTAAAATTGCAAATCTCCACAGCTACAGCACGTGTATAGTACCTTTAGATCAATGACTGTATATAAAATATAAAGTACTTAATTTTGCAATAGTTCAGATATTTCGAAAATTGTGATGACACCATTTTATTTTCATTCACTCATAACTTTACTTAATTATATAAATTATTTTATGGTAGAAAGTGACAATATAGTAGAAAAGTACCTATCTTTTTTTATAGAATATTGTCTAAACTCTAATTTTTATAATCCAAATGTTCAAAATCTAACCGATAAACAAGGAATTCGCATAAAGCACTTTTATGATCACTTACCTATACTATGAAAGTTATTAGCTATACTTACAATGCGGTATTTTGTCAGTTTACAAAAAACAAATAAAGGCTTCTCCAAAAGCAAAGCTTGCTGAAACATAGCCAATAAGAAAATTTTTAAATAGCTGGGCTATTAGATGAAAAGGGAGTGAAGTAAGACGCGATATATGGCCAATGACTGTACTCTCCTATTTAGTTTGTTCAAAATATGTTAAGTGTTTGCTAAGCATTGAATACAAACATTCGAAGAAGTACATCTTCACGTGTGCAAGAATCTAAATCTATGTTTATATTAAAAAACTTAAAAACTTAAAAACCCTATTAAGACCGATCCCCACATTAAATCCTTTATTTGTCAGAGCTACTCTCATACAAATATCGCAATAGAAAAACAACTCATGCTTTAGATATGAATGGAAAAATTATCTTTGCCTTCCACCTCAGCTACACTGGTGAACTAAAATGGCGGGTTTATTACCTAAATGCATAATTGCTAATGACAGCAATAGATAACAGAGACTATTAAATTTTTTGGCACTAATTTTGTATTTTGAAGAAACGAAATAATACCAAGCAAACATTATTAATAAGATAACGATTTTAAAATTTGTGTCATATTTTCTTCACAATCGAGCCGGAATATCATCGTTTCCAAATTTTTGAGTAATTTAGTCAATAATTATTATATTTCTGAATAATAAAAGATGATAAAATTTATGTTTCAAACATCCTTTTTATCATAGTCGATTTTTTAACCTGTTAAAATGCATCACTTGTTGCTCTCAGTACATTTAACAAATTAATTTTAATTTAACAAGACTGGCATTAATAGTTCGCAAGCTACTTCATGCCGACATAATTAATATAACATTATTTAGGCGAATGCATTTTATCGTTGCTTTAATAATTACTTAGTAATTAATTTCGCAAAATTATGAATTTAATATATCAATTTACATTTTAACACGCTACTGAATATTTTCTGAGTATTTACCAGTACTTCAAGTACACGTGTTAATTATTCTATTTGGATAGGCAATAAAAATGTTTCATAACTAATATTCTATTTTTCGTCACAGAAGTAGGTGTGGCACCAACATGGACTCATAAATGTATTGGATCGTCGTAGCCTTTTAGCAACGATCTGTAGTTTGTTCCCCTATTTGTTATTTACGTTTATATTTTGCTATTTTTACTCTTATATTTCCTTGAAAATATTGAGTTAAGTGGCTTAATTCTTACTTGAATTTTAAAATAAATCTTTCTAAACTTTTTGATTCGTGCTATTTTTATGTATTTACTGGCCTTGCTTTATAAAATTGGCTGTCGTTCGGTTTTTTTTTCGATTATTTTCCTTACTTACATCGTTGTTAAGGTCTTTCCGATTTAACTATGTTTTATGTAATTATTATAACATTGATATGAAAGTATAACACAAATTATTATCTACTATTCTATTAAAACAACCTATTTTCCTTTTTCTTCTTCTGTGTGAATTTGGTCTAAAATAAATACCTTCATTTGTAATAATGTCACCTTCAAAATATTTTTGGCTAATATTTGCTTTAGTAGTTTTCGTTTTGTCAGATGATCACATTGGTGATTACTTCTCCTCGTTCTCTTAGTACACCTCGTATATGTAGTTTTTAGTACTTGTTTATGTAATCTGAAAGGCACAATACCGTTCAACTTCGGTTTTTTATTAATTCATTATCATTTTTATAAATGTTCGTTATATTTCAGTTTAGCCATATAAGGATAAACAGCATATCAGACTACTTTTATTACACCATAATCAGTCTCTGAAATAATCGATACATCTCATTGAGTTTGCGGAAAAAACATTGTTATTAGATATATCTGATTAATCCGTCGTTTCCCACGTTTTTTTTTTAACTTATTAGAATCTGTAATATGTATCTGAAGATCACCACATATAATTTATCACTTTTTGATATTCTGCGAATGAGAGGTGAATGTATTTGTTACTCTGGACTTTTGCTGTCTACCCGACTTTATTAGAAGATGGCTTCAATTTACAAACGGAAAGAGAATGTTACGTTAATATATAAGATGTTTAAATCCTCGGAGAGTTAGTTAACTTGATGTCAAATAAGTTCGGCAACAAAATTCGCTTTCCCGAACTCGAGACGTATGCCTCAGTTGTTAATGTAATACGGCAACTACAACAAGAGAAATTTAGTTGACGACAGATAAATATGGGAACGAAAAAAGCTCTATGTTATTTAAGCACGTCAAATTAATAGTTTGAAGGAAAACACAACACGAGAGTGATTCATTTGATTGTATGTTTTCTAAAAGCTTACATAAACGGAATTCAATTCTATAGCGGGGTATTAAGTGTGACTAATTAATTACAAAACTGGTGTTTAAATGTTCAGCTCAACTTCCCTTAAAATATAGGTTGGCCTTTAAATATGTTTATGTTTCTAAAAAATAAATATTTTTGACATAACCCGTTTAGTTAGGAAAGGTGGAAGTATTTAACCTATTGAATTATAATCGAATTAGTAATTTTTTAAATTCTATGATAACTTTCTTCTTTTAACGATATATATATATATATATATATATATATATATATATATATATATTAGGTCGATTAATCACTTAAACCGAGAGGAAGTTGGAAAAAAATTAACACTTCTGGGCTAACTGGGTAGAAACGCATAATGAAATCGCTTTATATTATTAATTGAAATATTTTAGTGTCTGCACATATTATAATTCTCTACTTTTCAATTACTTCTGGAAGTACAATATGATGTACGCATATACGAAAAGTTGTACTGCCACAAGTTTGGTATTATTAAATGAAATGGCGTTTAATTAACATAAAACATGGATTGCGTTTAAGTATAATAACAAAGATAAAAATGAAGTTTCATACACTACGAGGTTCATAAAACGTATCAATGTAAAATTAAATATACGTCTACATAATGCTTTACAATGAATGAACTCTCCGTTCACAGTCATATAATGCTTTAAAAGTTGGATCAAAATTGTATTCATTCTCAGTGTCTTCAATTAAGCTGTGTTAAAAGTACTCTTATATTTTCTAATCACATCACGGAAATACTGGTCAAGCAGTCAAAAAGAAAACCCGCTAATTACACTGTTTCATAGTAAGAAAGCTCTATTTGTTTGAGATCAATTTAGATGGGTCAGAAAAACGATTTTACCAAAACATCGCTATTTCAGTAAGTATGGATTCATAAATTGAAAAGAAAAATTCAATTCAAATTAATAAATAATAAAGAATTTCAAAACGGATCACGATGACTTAAAAGTGTTTATAAATATCCATCCAATATAAAGTCAAAGTTGGATTCATATTTAAAAGATAACATTCATGTTTATTTAAGTTTCTCTAGTTTCAATTCATTATATTAGAAAACATTTTCATAGGAAGATTTTTACAGTTTAAAAAAAAACATATAGACAATTATAGGGACTGCCGACAGAAGTGAACACATAAAACTATGAAATAACGGCAGTTTTATAAAATTTTACAGGAATTTTAATTTTAACATATATATATATATATATATATATATATATATATATATAAATACATATATATATATATATATATATAGACAATTTTAATATTTGCATAAATATTATAAATATTTTACTCTAATTTTTATTTTATTTCGTTTTAAACTTTGATTAGTCAATCAATATTTTATTTTCTTAGTAAACAAAGTCAAATATATATGACTTTATTTTCGGAAATCAATAAAGCTGTCATTATTAATAGTCATGACCTCATATATGGATCCGTCGTCGTTATAACTGAGAAACAAGTGAAAATTCCAAGAAGATTTGTCTGTGTATCAAATATTATTCTTGACGCAGAACTCTCATACATTAGTTTAAAAATAACTGAAACTACCTGATATACATTGCATTATTTTCATGTGCTAATAATTTCCCTTCGACCGCTCGAGAGGGCCGCATATGATAATATAAGTTCACCGCTTCTTTCCACTAAAATAGCACCCAACACCATATATTGCACAGGCTGGTTATAATGAGCCTGCCCACATTGGTCTTCTGAATATTCATAACTTACTCAATTCCTGTTACTGTGATAACAGGGTGTACCTTTGGACAAATAATATGTATATCATAACTAAATTTTGCATACTCAATGTGCTAATTATAACAGTGCCTAATAATAGTGCCTTTAAACAATGCATTTATTAATATTCTGCTCATGAAAATAATTTTCAAATTACTTGGTAACCGGCAATGATAACGTTCCTGACCGGTACATTGGATTCATAAATACACTTACACACGATCAATGAACCTGGTACCACGACAAAATAATTTCTGCGTATGAAAAATATAGTTCAAAGCCCAACATTTGAACATTTGGGATCGTAATTCGTAAAGAAATAAAAATTAATATTAGAAAGAAAATATATTTTGCTTGTTTGTCTTGCGGCCGATTATGTTATAAAATATTAATTTGCAAATAATTAATTCAGATAAAGATGATTTTTTTATAAATCGGTGATCTATAAGCATTGAGAAGTCTGAAAAAATTTGCAATTCCATATTATTATTCTTAACATATAAACTATACGAGCATTTTTTACGATTATTTATGATGTATTCACGGAAGACTTAAACAAATAACTCACTCATTTGGCATAACAGTGAAAAAAGTATTTTACTGCATTACACTTTCATAAATATTTGAAAGGAAACTAGCTGTCGTCACCGGCTTTGCTCGCGTGGAAATTATTTTTTGAGATATAAGGTCTAAAACATTTATTTCCATGTGATATGTAATACTTATGCCACATTTCATAAAGATCGACTGAATAATAATTTATTATTAAAATGAAAATATGACAAACATGCAAATAAAAAAGAAATTCACTTCCACATTTATTATATGATTTAAGATAAGTTAGAAAGGTTAGACAAAAAAAATATTGATATTTGAGTCACATATTAGTAATACAAAGAACTCTTATGGAAATGCTATTACCCGTATTTAGCAAAGTTATTTCAATTTTGAAATATTGACGTAACCACAATATTACATAAGTACCATTAAGTATCTATCCGTTTAATAATTAGAATTTATTTGTTTGTACGCCTTAAACAGATAAATTCATTAAACATAACTAGAGATAAAATGGTAAGTTATTATTTGTAAATATAAATTTAGGTTCAGTCGTATGCGGTGGTTGTGATGACGGTGGAAGTATATTAAACCCGTTTAATAAATGCCAATTGCGGATTGCTAAATACGGCATCTAAGTTAGATTTCTTGCAATACTTCTTTTGAAACAATTCCGTTTATTACTTTAGAAGTTGGTAACAAAATAACCTAATTAGGGAGTGAGCACACGAAAAGACCACGTAAAACTGACCGTGGAAGAAACAGTCTGCATCAAATGAACTTTAGCGAAATTGGAAGTATGCCTCTGGAAATGTTTGAAAGTCTGCATTCTCTTGAATTCAAGAGGAATGTAATTTAAATCAATGAAATACGTGACACAAATATCATTTATTACAACACAATATGTATGCCCATACGCAATATGAGTCTATGGTACCTATGGAAAACCCAGCAAGGCAATAGAATATTTACATTCTTTTTAAATTTATGGTGTCTTTCAATTTCACTTTTAGTTAAAAACTAAATAATGTTTGCCATTTTAAATCTATCTATCTTTCCCCGTTCACCTCCCATATGAATAACCCAAATGTTCTCTCCCATCGTAAAAGACGTTTAACAAAGTGGGGCCTCTTCTATTACAAGTTGCCAGTGTTGATAGTCTTAAAGCAATCGTAAAGAATTATAAGCAGATTGGAAGGTAGGATGTATCACACCATATACTGTTCTTAATGCTTCAAAATGACAATGCGTAAAACAAGAAAACATGCATAAAACAAGAAAAAATATGCGGAAATTATAGCACTG
Organism: Druceiella hillmani; assembly: GCA_039881145.1. NCBI lineage: Eukaryota > Metazoa > Arthropoda > Insecta > Lepidoptera > Hepialidae > Druceiella > Druceiella hillmani. The sequence continues at coordinate 49,401,109 of JAYKKI010000002.1, read as the reverse complement.
TGTATTATTTAGTTATTCCATGCATACTTTACCCGGCGCATATTTTTTCTTGACACCTGGCAGCCGACTCTTCTTTTCTCCTTTCGAACCTGCAATTGTTCCAAACTCAATATTCCAGTTCTTCAGGATATAGCAGGGTATTTGCAGCTTGGCATGGTTTGATAAAGGACTGAAGCGTAGTTTTCCGTGGACTGAATAATTTATTGTAATTGTGTGTTTTAAAAAAAAGTGTTTTAAGTTTTCCTGATTAAAACGTCCTCTTTAACTGCTTGTTAACTGAACCGCAAGGTGAAACAACGTGGACAAGTGTTCTTAAATAAAAAAATGCAAGAATCTGTTATACCACATCCCAGCTACTTATATACCGTCCACTTTTATATATACTTAGTTCACTTTATGCTAAAAGTAACGTGGTCAAACCATTAATTTATATTTTTGCAAACAACTCTGTTGAGTCGAACACTGAAGTGAGCGTTAAACGTTCTTAAAATAGCGGTTGCCAACATCCACTTTACTTATGTTTAAAATATAGTTACCTTTACCTGCGAAGATATCTAGTACTCCGTCGCATCCGATCTATGTTTCTCTAAATAGAGGCTTGAGATATATTTTATTGTAATTTTATCTTGCATGCAAAGCAACATATAGTAATTTTGAATCTTCGTTTCACACCTTTAGGGGTTTAATTTTAAAAGTCCTTCTTCAGTTGCTGCCTTCATTATATAAAGAATGTTCACGCCCAATTAATAGAATCATTTAATAATTTTATTCCATTCTAAAATTTTAATCTGTTTTCACCCCATCGCGAATAGAATTAAAAAAAAAAACATTACGAGTTTTCAGACCATCTAGTATTTTTTCCCAATTCAAATGTCGAATTTTTGTATTATTCCTTTAGGGGTATGTATTAAAAAAATATATATACAATAGATAGTACTTCATAAACATTTCCATTATATTATATAATGAAACGTCCAACTTAATGGACAATGAATTTAATCTATTATATACGTTAAACCCCCCTTTTATACCTTAGGAATTGAAATTTAAAAAACTATAAAATCTTAATTATTTATTTTTTGAGAGTACTGTCAAGAATTATTGAATTAATAGTACTATTTAATGGATAATTAGTGGATATTTAATTATCTAAAAGACTGTCGAGCAAATTATCTAGTTTCTAAATCCAGTAGTTTTAACTGTGCGCTGATAGATCACTCAGTCAGTTGGGATATTATTTTATATATACGAAATGAATGCTTACAATATCAAGCACTGCCACTATGACAATAAAGGAACAACAGTTCACGTTTAAAAAGCGTGTAGTACTCAATAAGTTATATTCAACATTCTACATTCATATTTAAATACTATGCAACGAATTATTATATCACGGACACCTAGCGCATCATGAACTTTTCTTCAATTATAGTACCAATGTTAATATCAGTTCTTACTAAGGATTTTTTTTAAATATCAATCTTTATAAAGATTTATGTATACGCAAACATTAAGCGAAACTATAAATTAGCCTTGAGGCTAACAATACATAAGTAAACAGACATGCATATGACTTACACTGTTATCATCTGCCTATTCCCGTGTTATATAATGGTTACAAAAAATATATGATCATCTGTTGTAAAAATATTATCATCCCAGATGTATCTATATTATTTGACTATAGACGAAATGAAACGCACAATGTTTTAATTCGTGTATAAAAACGCAAGACATGGCGCTGCGGTATAATTTAAAATCAGATTTCATGATTTATTTATAAACGAAAACTGATATATTGGTTGTGCTATTCCGGTTATATCAATATTTCACAATGTTACCTACAGTGTAATAAGTTCAGTTCACAGGATTTCCATGAGGGTTGTTTATACTGGTGGAAGGTATATATCAATATTTCTATTATATAAAGCCTTCCTAACTTACATTAAATAGTAAAATAAATGTGAGAAGGAGTTTGTTTTTTACTCCTTTGTTAATTTATTATTTTTTTACAACTCAGCTCTTAAACCAAATTATATAAAATTTAGTTTATATATAGCATGTCCCATGTAGACAAATATAAGATATATCATCCTGAGAAAAATTAATTGCACGTTAATGAAGTCACAGCCAGCAGCTATTTTGTACTATGTAATAAAGATATTAGCACCACTGAGGTCAACAACTCTGAAAAACATCACCATTGGTAATTGATGTTTTCGCCTATCGCAAGAATATATGAAACACTTTTTATCCATATCGTCAACTGCATTTTCTATTACCTCTAAGCTACTCCCTACCAACAAATATTAATATATTTCCTGCTCTCGAAGTGAAGGACTCTTAAGAACACAACACAACTCAGCAACGGCAAGTCGATAATAAATTTGTACCGACTATTACATTTTTCCGGCACGTCCTCATTGCTAAGTTATTATACACTGTAACTTATTCACGACGAAATACTGGGCACGTAGCATTAAAGAGTGACTAAAAAAGCAGAAAATATTTTCACGCCTACTGAATGCAGTAATGGAATGGATTTCCCACGTGCCCGTCCGTCGGCGGGACGCGCTCCCCAGACAGATGTTGGCCCGTCTCCGCTAACGAGTTGTTAAAAATATTATATTTCATAGTGCGCCGCGCAATCTCACCAATGATACTAATTTCACCAATAATACCAATAATGCCTATAAGCTTATATTAAAATAAAATGTGCGGCTCTTCAAATATAACTTAAGTTGGAAATACAAAAAATCTTTAAAAATTAATCGAAGACCAACTTTCTTACCATTTATTTGTTAAATAGTAAGAATATAGTAAGAAATTAACCCTGATTCTGCAGGTTCGACGCGATTACTTTTATATACAGACCATAGCACTGAGGCGTGACGTCAAAAAAGTAATACTGGCTAAATTGTTAAACCAACCTAAACCGACTAGTGCGATGTTGACTTTATTGAAAAACATATTGTTTATTTCTATTAACAAAATAAATGTTAATTAAAACAAGTGAAAACCAGATTCTGTACATATTATTTTTGCAATGCTTTTTTTGTGATAATTTTTTCTATTCTAAAAAATCATTTGACTGGAACTCATATAACCTACTTGAAAATAATGTTATTAAAAGTTCATTTGTGTAACAAATAAATTATATCCGATCACTTTCAATGAAAATATGGTTTACGAGGTGACTATGACATTTCAGGCGATTTTCACTTTTTGACTCAGTATTATTCTATGTCAAAAATGAATATAATGATGTATTTATATGGAGTATATATCAGATGTAATTATATGGAGTATATATCATAGTTTTACACTTAAACAACGTGATCATCATATAAACAAGACACCAAAATGGCCATCGCTCAATCGATGCCTAATATCAAGACTAGTGTGCGACAGTAATTAAGCCTATTTCTAATAATAAACTATAAATGGAGATATTTCTTTTACTGGGTTTTAGTTTATTTGAAGATTTTATTTTAGATCTCAAAAATACAGCCTTGTACCTAGCAGACGGGTAGGCAATAGATTACAAAGAAGATTCTTAATATTTGAGTATGCGGTCCTACAAATTGAGAACGGTAAATTTAAAGCATCTATGAGTATAGAAGATGCCGTTTGAAAAGATCTCAAGATTATATATATGGAAAATTAATAGGCGGTACCTTGACAGTTTTAATATCTTTTAGAGAATATTCTATCCTTTTTGCTATTTTATTACAAAAAAAGCGGTTAAAATAATAGGGTAGACAGGAAACTGAAGAGATCGCCCAAATACAAAATTGTTCTAATGTTTACTTTATTATGATTGAACTAGACTACCCAAATATAATTATAACTATGTTTTCAAGATGTAACACAACCGATATTAACACTAAAGAATAGGTATATACCCGACTTAAAGACAACACGCTTGGGCCGACGTTTAAATGAAATATAAATTATATTTGGCAATGTCTTCGTAATAGTTTCTAGCGAAGCAACTCTCACTGAGCCCGTTTTAATCACTTCTAAATGAAAAGATTTCTAGAAATATTTTTTAAAAATATTTTTAGCAAACAACTATAAAATTTAAGATGAACCTATTTCTTGTAATTTCATATTTTCTTGTTAAGATTTCGTTATTTTGTACTCAATTCTATGCCCCTTCGTTCCTATTTAAGGACTCAAGATGAATCGATTTATTCCATTCATCAATATGTTTTACACCCGTTAGAAAATATTCTCGGGTTAAAACTCGTCTGGTTATAAGCAACCAAGAAGTTGCTATAATATATATATATATATATATATATATATATATATATATACAACATATTTAAATTGTGCTATTCAAGAGAAAGCCACACTTCGATATATGATTTGTAGTTCGTACACACAAAGCAAACGTTCCCAGTTACTGGAATTTTAAATAAAACGTACAAATCACATCCATATTATATGAAATTACAAAATTTTTTCGAATCAGAAATGGTCCATATGAAATTAAAATTGATTATTTCTTTTCAAAACGTTATTTCATAGTCTTCATGCACGCAATAGCTCGTTAGATTATCGGCTATATTCAGACTGAAACAATACCGTAATTATGACATATGCATACAAACAATGAATCTTTGTGTTATTATAACGAGCTCGCTGTCAGTTTATCGTCTTCTTTCGAGAATTTTAATAGTTGTCCGGTATTTCAATATACGTATTATATTTTGTTAGTGAAATATTTTTGGACAGTGAAGTTTTCTTAGTGCATTAAATTAATATTTTATTAGTTTATTTGTTAAAATAAATGTGACTATCAAATGTTGCCGTTTATTACGTGATTAAGGTATGATCTTTCAATTTTTCTTTAAGTAAAAAAAATAGTGTAATTGAGAGTTGTAGATCGAAATCGGTTTTGAAATTATGCGTTCGTGTTAAATTTAGTCTATGGCAGTGTCATAATAATTTTTATGATTAGTAGATATTGGTGCAACGAGTTCAGTTTAGCAAAAATATAATGTCCATATTTTTTTTGTTTAAATGAAAGGAAATGATTAAAAAACGAAGTAATAACCAAAAGTAGGACTAGGTCGCTATTATTTTGTTAAAAGTGATTTGAAAAAAGTTCCCATAAAAAACTGCACTTTGTAGAGAAAGTTTTATTTATAAGTTTTTCGACTTATTTGCTATTTTAGTAACACTAGACAAAGAATTATCAAACACAAAGAGGAATTGATATTACAAAAGGAAATAAAGAATAAAATAAAAATATGAAATTGGGCAAATAGATCGCATAAAGTGAGGTTCTAACATTTATGTTTGACAGCCAACTGACAACGATTTTCTCATAGAAAAGCATTTTTGAAATCAATTCTCTAAAAAATATTCTGTCATTTAAGATGAAACATAAAAAAAAACATACCGGTAGCTAATTAGAAGTTGCATTTTAATTAAATGTTTTGTTAAATTAAATTTTCTTTTTAGGTAGCAAGAATTATCTTTTCATGGTCACGATTAAGGTCATAGTTCGATAAGTTCAGGAATTACGTCGAGACTTTATTGATTTTGATTGCCTACGATTCAATTATTGAGAAACGTTTTCAATATATTACACCTTCAATGCCGTTTTCAGCGCTATCAAGGGCAGTCGGCGGACGCTTGCACGCGTTTATGTGTCTATATAACTTATATATTATTTATAACTTATTCTTATATGTTTGTCCCCTCACAGCTTGCCCTTTCCAAATAGCACTGCACACCACTTATATATATATATATATATATATATATATATATATATATGCACATATACAAACCACTGAATTGAATACGAAATAAAGGAACGTTAAAAAAAACATAAAAATTCAAGAATTAAGTTTGTCTTCAATTTTATGGTTGATTGATAAAAATATTTTTAAAAAATATTCCTCGAATCAATTTTATTTAGAAGTAATTAAAATAGCCTCAGGAAGGGTGGCTTAGCGAGAAAATATTACGATCACTTTTCCAAATGTATTCGAGACGATTACTTTTCCAAATAATTCGTATTTCATTTTGAACGTGTGGCTTTTAAATTTTGACTCATGCATATTGTATTTATATATGGTATGGTGGTGGAAAAAAATATTTACTTAGGCGGTTATTAGTTTCCTATGTACCATTTTATTTTAACTACTCTTAATGTAATGAAAAAGCGAAAAGGATAGACAATTCTACAAAAAATGTCAACATTATCAAGGTATCTCCTATTAATTTCCACTATGAAAACAATGCTATTTCAATTTAAACGTATACATTTCTTTCTTGTTAGCCTCACGTACAATCTTAAGGTTTTTTTCAAAAAGCATGGTTTGTGCTCATGAATTCTGTAAATTTATCGTTCTTAATTTATCGGACTGCATATTCAGTTATTAAAAATTTTCTTTCTCACATAATTATTTGCAAATATTATTTTATAAAATCTTCAAAATTAAGTACAATGTTCACACTGAAACTCAATAAAAGGAAAATCTCTATTTATAGCTTATCATTACGAATAAGTGAGACTAACAAGATTCCAACAGCAGGATTAACAGAGGGCCGGTTTAATTACTGTGGTATGAATCTTGACGTTAGGCATAGATTGGGTATTGTTTATGTCGTAATCGTATTACTTTATAAAAAACATGATACGTGTATATCATCATTTTATTCATTTTTACATAGAATAATACAGAGTCAAAAAGTGGAAATCACCAAAAATGTCACAGTCACCACGTGACCCATATTTTCATTGGAAGTACAACACATACAATTTATTTGTTACACAAACGAACTTTTAATAACATTATTTTCAGGTAGGTTATATGTGTGTTAAATAAATTATTTCTTGAAAAAGTACCACTTCATTACAATGACCACATTCAAAAACAATATGTGCAGAATCAACATACGGAAAATCGGTTTTATTTCTTTTAATTTCCATTTATTTTAGATGTTATTAGTTGGAATAGAAATAAACAATATATTTTTCAATAAAGTCAACATCGCACTAGTTGATGCAGAGCTAGTTAACAATTTAGCCAGCACTACTTTTGTAATGTCACAACTCAGCACTACGGCCCATATAAATACAACAGTAATCGCTCCGACCCTGCAGAATTAGGGTTTGGTCGGAAACCTTAAAGAACTACTGTATTAGAAATTGTAAAAATGTTGTTCTTCAATTTATTTTTGAAGACTTTTTTGTAGTTTCAACTTAAGTTATTTTTGACGGGCCACACGTTTCACTTTAATATAAGCTAATAGGAGACTTGGTGAGATTGCGCGGCGCACTATGAAATATAATATTTTTAACAACTCGTTAGTAGAGACGGGCCAACATTTGTTTGGGGAGCGCGTCCCACTGACGGGCGGGCACATGGGAAATCCATTCCATGACTACATTCGGTAGGCGCCAAAATATTTTCTTGTTTTCTATTCACTCTTTAGTGCGACTTATTTGTATAAATCCGCATTTTGTCGTGAATAAGTTACACCGTATAATAACTTACCAACGAAGACGTGCTAGATGAGCGTAATATATGAAACAAATTTAGTAAGTTTCCGTTGCTACGAGTAAGTTGTGTTGTGTTTTCTGGTATCTTTCAGTTCGGGAACAGAAAAGTTATTAATAATTGTTGGTAGGGAATAGCTTAGAGGAGCAAGTTACATCTTTATCCAGAACAGAGTTATACCAATATATCAGTTATAGGATATTTATAAATCATGAAATTTGTTTTAATTTTAAAAAGTGTTTGTGTTTGTCCTTAAAGATATACCGCGTCATTGTGTTTTGCTCTTTTAAACGTGAATCATAAAAATTGTGCGTTTTACTTGTTGTAGTTAATAATAATATTGATACATTTGGCATGAGCGTTTTGATATTTTTTTTTGCAATAAGTGGATGTATCTTTTTTATAACAGTTATGTGCCACGGAGATAGGCGGACAATAACGTTATAAACTATATGTATTTACTTTCTATTATTAGTCCCGTGCCTAGTTTATAGTTTCCCTTAAAATGACGATAAAAAGTTTCTGTATGCATACATGAAGGGAGAACAGGATTATTCTTAGTAAGAGTTGCTACAATGAGACGAAAATCGAAGAAATTATTGCGATGCGCCAGGTGGCTGAAATATAATAATTCGTTTTATAGATAATTCACTTAAATGTGAATAAAGTGTTGAGTATACTTAGTTTTCTAGTGCTTTTTTATAATAAAATTATTCGAAAGAACACTGTTCCTACCACCGTAAGCCAGACCCGTCATGCAAGCACGGTCAGAGATTAATTCAGCCAATCACAATGCACGGCGTGGCTTTTCCGTCTTGAATTTTATTTTTTACCTCCGATTTCACTTTCAGCTCTCTACAAGGCAGCTTCATAGCGGGCGCGCCTCATAACCTTCATATTTTGTACTTTAAAATAATGAGAAATTTTTAAAAATTAAACCTTTGAAAATGATATATTACGTATATATTCTACATCGAGTTTTTTATGTTTTTTATGTTACACAATAATCAATCCTATAAAATCATAAACTTTAGTTCCTTTTATTGAAAAACTAGCTGTGCTCGATATTGTTAGCATTTACTTCATATATCTGAAAGAATACCCTAATTGACTGAGGGTTCCGTCAATGCCCAGCCCAAACTGCCGTGTCTAGATACTATAAAAATTTACACGAAAGTTTTTGAAATAACATAGGCATCCACTAAGAAAGAAAATTTTTTTAGAAAATTCCTCATTTTCTAAAAATTGCATGCAAAAATGGTTTAAATGGGGCTTCAACTTTAGTAGAGGGGGAAATTATTAGATTAATTAAAGTATTTATGAAAATACCGTAAAAATAAATTTTCAAACATGTTATTGCTCGAAAACCTGGTTGAGAATAGGACTTCATGCAAGCCAGTCGTGGTGGCCGTGTGCCTGAAATCATAATTAAACACAAATGGCACATAATTACCTTTTCAATAAAGCTAATACTATAGCCATTATCATGATTTTTATCTGTTTTCTATTCAAAAAAGTGGTTGAGAATTAGCTTCGCAGATTGGGCTTTATTCAAAAAACTCTTTCTTGAAAACGTATTTGTATACCAATGGCACAAAATGATCGTCTTAATACAGATAATATCATGGCTATTGTCACGATCCTTATCCGTTTTTCTTTTCTTTTTAAAATTATATAAGATTAAAAAAACACCCATTATAAATGAGCTGTAAATGATTTTATTTCAGTAGATTTCGGCAAATATGTGGTATCTGGTTTTGAAGGTTTTATCTTATATCATTCAAACATACAGCCTTGTAACAAACACACAGACTGACAGATAATCACGCAACGAAGATTATTAAGACTAATAAAAAAGGGTTGTGTAGGTTTTACTAGAACAACGTTTCATAGAAACAGCTCTATTCTCTCTATATGGTTTTTTGGTAAGTTTTTCTTTACTTATAAGGAACTTAATGATGGTACGGTGCAATTCCACAGGATTCATGTGTTTACAGCGCAGTGGTTCGTAAAGCAATAATGTTACAGAGTTGATATTTCACATACGCGTATACACCATTTTATGGCTCCATTAACGCAGAAACTTTTAAATTTTATCAGGTCAAAATCTAAAATGGGAAAGAAATTAGGAAAAAATAGACACGCAAAACGAGCCTTGGACGATAATATTACCATGAAATAAACGAGTATCCTCTAATACTAAATTTGTTGAGCAAATCATTAGTTTATTCGAATGGCAAGTTAAACTGTAAAGATCTTCCTAGGAAAATTTTCTCCAATATAATAATATTGAAACTAGAGAAAATTAAATAAACATGAATTTTATCTTTTAATATGGATCCAACTTTAACTATTTATTGGATGGAAAGTTAGAAAAACTTCTGAGTCATCGTGATCCTTTTTGGAATTCTTCATTATTTATTTTTTTGAATCGAATTTTTTTATTTAATTTCTGAATCTAAAGCTGCCAAAATGGCAATAAATGTGTAAATTTGTTTTATTAGCCGATAAAATACTCTAATTAAATGATTTCTTTTTGACTGCTCGACTAGTATTTCTATGAAATAATATTAAATTTACGAATATTACTGATATAACCTAATTAAAAATAGTAAGATTGGAAAAATAATTTAAATTGTTGTTAGACTCTGAAAGTATTATATGAATTACAATTGTTATGGGCTTTCATTTAATTGTACATTAATACGTTTCACGTATCTCGCAGTGTAAAAAATTTCATTTTTGCCATTCGTATTATATATCTAGCGCAATGCATGTTGTATTATGTTAATTAAACTAGCAGGACTACAACTGTGCGTATATGTGTGCACCACATCATAGTTACAGAAATAAATGGAAAGCAGAGAATTACAATGTGTGCAGATACTGAAATATTTATGAAAGCCCTTTTTCTTTTTAAAATAATTTCCGTCTCAACGGATGGAAATGGTTAATTCGTAAAATCTTTTGTGCGGAAAATTGAGAGGAGAGCTTAGTTCGTAGGTGTTTTAGTTGGGAAAATTTAACAACTCTTTTGTTTAATACATGAAATATTGCGTTTTCACTTTGTACTTTAATAAAGAAGCTGGGTTGGAAAATCGTGGCTTCGTTAATTTATTTTAAAGCGATTTCATTTTGTGAATATAACCGGTTCGTCCACACTAACTGGTTAGATTCACAGTGTTCACTATTTTCAGATTGAAGTGATTGTTCCATTCAAAATATATATTCCTAGAAAAGAAAAACTTATTATATAAGTAACAAAAATATTAATTTGGTTAAATAGGTTAAATATTTATGCTTCCAAACTACATGGTTCATGTCAAACATACTACATTTTAAGGAGTGTGAAATGAATTTCAATAACACTTAAAACCTTAGTATTTTATTTAGAGATATTTAAATATCAGGCCTATAAATTAGCCCCCTGAACTAAATTGTACGTAATTCTAATAAAAGTCGAATAAAACATTTAATTCTAGTGTTTTTGAGAATTAATTAATGAAACATTTAATTACTCACACCGATTTAGACTTGTTATCTGTTAAGATTACATTTTTTTGAAAATATGTAATCAAATGATTCAATGTTATGTCATATTTTTTTAGAATTTTCTTCCAATTTTAATTCAACTTACTTAAATAACGTAGTGCTTTCTACGTATTCATATCCATGTCGGTAAAGGAAAAAAACTCTTCTTATAGAGCACGTATTTTTTTAATAATTCCGAGACTTATATTTCAAGTTCTAAGACGGATGGATGAAATAATGAAAACGGGTTTTGCTATCGGGCTTATTTAATATCAAGTCACCCGACTCTCTGATAGTATAAATATTTTTTACATCTACATACAGTTCTATTTCCATTTATATCTTCAAGCCATCTTGTAAAAAGTTTGGGTAGATCCAAAGAAGCAAATATGTCTCACGCCTTAGTACTGCAGTATTTGATAATGGGTAAGTTTATATTTTCAGTGTTTCAATCTGATGCAGAATATTGATTAGAAAATGAGATAAAATATACGGCTGATCTTCAAATATAGTATATGGGTGCTGGAATGAATGCTGGAAAACTCCCTATGATATTACTTCAGTCTTCCCTATATAGGTTATTTCAACAGTTTTATTGGATGAGTTAACTGGCTTATGTCTTTCCTAACTCACCTAATTACTTCAGACATTTGGTTCGATTCAGATTTTGGTTCAGATTATGGTGTAATGCGACTAGTCCAGCATACGAGTATCATGAGTCGGATCATGAGATGATATTCAAAGTAGCCACACGTTCTCACGTGGCTACTCTAAAAACTGAAATGTAACAAACCAAAGTATTTGATAATATTAAATCAACAATAACATAAATCAACAATAACATAGAATCAATATTAATAATAACGGACAGTTCATATTACACAGACACTTACTAAAATATTCAATATCACATTCGTTCTCATGGTATACATGATCATAAATCATGTACACCATGAGAACGAGAACAAATTAACCAGAAAATATAGAAATACTAAAGAAAGTTGGAATGATATTAACACCCCACCAAACAGAAATGATTGAAGTAGATATTAAATGGCTATAAGATACCTTTAGGCGATATTAATAAAATATAAAGGTACTGATCTAAAACCAGATATTTATATAGACACTTAAAGACACGCATAAAACAAATAGCAAGCAATTTTAATAAGAGATCAGATAATAATTTACCTTATAATTTTGCCCGAATATTATAATAATCGCACGAAATCATACTTAACGTAGAATAGATTTTAGCTATGATACATAATAGGAAAGTAATTAAGAAAGCAAGAGATAGCAATTTAAATAAAACTAAAGTAAGAAAGATATTAAAATAGCTTGGAAATGACGCTTCGAAAGATATATTTTAAAATTAATAAAAAATTAGTTCGGTTAACTAAACTTGTAAAGGATATAAATTAGCCAAAAACATGAAATTATGAGGATGAAAAATAGAGAGAAAAACTTAAAGTACAAATTCTTTCTCAAGAACTACGAGGATCCATAGAAAAAATAAACCAAACATTTTTCAGAAAAAAATTCTCACCAGAATAAGTTAAATTAAAACCAAAAATTATTTAGTAAAACTTCAAAAAAGCAAACCTCAAAAAGTTATATTACTACCGGACATAAATCTGGTATTTTTGTGGCAATGAATTAAATATTTTCCCAAAAGTTTAAGCTATTGTTAAATATTCGATAGTATCCTATACACCCTTCATTTATTTTGGTTATCTAGAGAAGGAAATTAAAAGAAAAGTCAACATGCCACAACATACAGTGATTATAGAAGACGTTGTCTTCGCTTTGACCAGGTAAATTCCACAAATTTTGACCCAAATATCTTATAGCTGAACAAAAATATTTAGCAAAAGTATTTATCAAGCTAATAAAGAAAGTTTCCAATTCTTCTAGTTTTAATATAATTCATTACATGTTTAAAAATTAAAAGACATTAATACGTCCAATTTAACTAAATAAAGAAACAATTTTCATAATTGCACATAAGATTAACTCGTAACTTAAAATCAATTATCCTGTCATCTTAAATGAACAGACGGGCTAATTTAAAGTTTTCAGAGGCTGTACAGAGCAACGATTTACAGAGATTCACGTGGAAACAAAACTGTAAACTAGAAAGACCTACTGTACCTGAATAGTTTATCAGAAAGTTTAAGAGAGTGTTTGAATTATTACGTGTATTTGAAATAGACTTCAAACTAATAAATAATTGCAAGCGATTGCAAGTGCAATCATATCTAAGTAAAAAACAATATTAAACATTAAAAAAAGAAACAGAATATAATCTTACAAGGAATTAAATTTTCATACAGTATATTCTAACGTGATTCCTATTATGATCTTAACTTACAATTGACTCCGTATCAAAAATATTCAACGAGACAAAGTCTGTATGTTCATTTATAAATATGAAGAAAATAAAATAAAAATATTGTAATTCATTATTGTCTATAGACAATATTAAATTATATTTGGCAAAAAGACAATAACTTTACTATTTAGTTAAATTCAGAAAAAACCTTCAGTAATGATACCGAAATGAGTTTTGGGGTATACAAATGTAGTCTTTAGCGTTGTTAAATGAGGTCATACTGAAACCTAACTATACCAATTTTTCGTAGAAATCGTCATCATTAGTAACGTAGGCCTAAATGAAACATATATATACTTAAAGTACATTCTCTAATCCAGAATAAAGAAGTAAACGAAAAAGAGGTTTGCAAATAGTTTAAAACAGATTTTCTGAAAGGAAACAGTGCGTTCGAAATAAAGTTAAAGCAGTAAACGCTAATGTTGTTCTAGTTCTCACGAGTTTCTTTGGTGTAATAAAATAGGTGCAGATAATTTCGTAACTAATATATTAAAAAAAATTATTTAAAAATAATTTCCATTGAAATATATTTCCCAAAAAAAAATTATTCAAATATTTGGAATAAATAAGCAAAAAGACCTAACCTAACTTAAAAGATTCCAAATATGTGAAGCCAGATCATCAACAGAACGAACATATTCTATATCTTGTTAATTATAGTTAATGGTAATATTTAAAATAAAGAGGATGTATTACATTATAAAAAATATAAAATACAATTAAATTTAAATAATCAACAAAAATAATATAAATTAATAATAAAATTATAATAATGAAAAAAATTATATGTGAATTACATATATACATATATATATATATATATATATATATATATATATATATATATATATATATATATATATATATATATATATATATATATATATATATTTATATATATAATCACACGTAATTTTTTTCATTATTATAATTTTATTATCAATGTGGCTCGCCGTATAAAATTAGTTGAGGGAAAATAACTTAAACCTATTAACACCATCTCTATAATCAAATAAGGGTAGTAAATAAGTTCGAAAAAAGTAACAAACCTTTTTTCAAACCATTTCACTAATTTTTCATTTTTAATTGCAAAATAATGTTAATCATATTTTAGTGAATATGCTCCACGAAAAATTCAGCAATTAGTATTATTTGTCTCAGTTTATAGTTAAAAAAGTGATTGATTTAGCATATAGAATGATAATAGAAGCTTTTCTTAGAATGTTTGTCTCTCTGCATGTTAATTTGAACGGGTATCACACAAAATCTACTAAACGGATTTCGATGAAATTTCGTATGGTATTAGCATATATCTAGGAGCAATATATAAAAGAAAAAACAACATTTTTTCTAATTACATGCGCACAGGTACAGCTAGTTTTTAAATAAAAATATAATTAATTGGTCGTATTCATAACTTTTGCCAAATTAATTACGAAGCGAGTCACGGGTAACAATTACGACAACGATACAGAAGTAGTATAAGACTCATTGGTCCGGAGTAATGTTATTTTAATTAAATCAGTATGAAGTAGACTACTCATAAGAATAACGAAAATCGTTAATATATCGGAAACGTTGGCATCCCGAATAAATAGTGAAGAAACTTCCATTATGGTGAAAATTAATATGTACTTGGTACCATTATGTTTTTAGAAAACAATTAGTGTCAAAAAATTAATAGTAACTACTACAAAAACGATAAAAATGGATAATAAAACTCACTCGTCCGGAGTAATGTGATTTTAATTAAGTTGCCAGTAAATAAAACCAGCTGCATTAAATTTAAATTAAAGGATTATGCATACTGTTGAAAAGGTAACGAAGCATGATTTTTAACGGAAAAAGTCCAACTAAGATAACCAAGACATTTCAAAAACAAACTTTGTATCTCTTATAATTCAAAACTTGAATCTTAATTGACGAATAAATTGTGAAAAAACTTCCAGAGAGGTTTAAAATCGTCATGGTATTCATTAATTATATTTTCTTGGTATAATCCTGCTTCCTTCGAATACACAATTAGTGCCAAAAAATTAATAGTCTGTCATGTTCACAATTAAATGAAACTACGTGATGTAGTATTATTTCTACTTTCTTTAATTTCTTTACCACGACCTAGGTTTCGTTGTATTACAACATCTTCAGGTGGGATATGAGCGAAGATTATCTTTGCTAATATCCCACCGGAAGATGTTGTAATACAACGAAACCTAGGTCGTGGTAAAGAAATTAAAGAAAGTAGAAATAATATTACATCACGTAGTTTCATTTAATTGTGAATAATGAATTTCTACAAAATTAACGCCAAATATATTCAATAGTCTGTCATGTCTAAGGCTGTCATCAAAATTCTAATTTTGCAATTTCTGAATTAATAGCTCTTATTTGTATAATTACTACAAAAGGTATCCATGAAACTTTTTGAATCCGTAGTTTATGTATCAGGTTGGCAACCAATAAACCTGGACACTTAGTTCTAATGTAGCTCATGTAGTCCTGCCAAAAGAGTCTTTCTACTTATTCCTCAAAGCATGAAGTATTTTTCTCTTACAATATAAGAGCATGGAAGTAGTTCTTCTAGATAGTGCTAAATGTACAATCTGACTGAATTCGGGAAACAAAATTCGAAATTCTCTTTGTGGTATTTATATTTTATTTGTCCTTTATATTGTTGGTAATGGAACAAAACATGATAATAAATATTAATCTAGGTTATCTCCGACTTTACGCAGTGAAATGTTTAGTCATTTCTAAAAGCGAGACTCCGAATGAAGCTTATTTTCAGAATTCCGTAACACGGGAAGGAAAAAATGGGACGCTTGCCTTAAAATCACTCACGCGTCCGTCTGTCTGTATATCAGTTAAAGTTATTTTTATAGAAACTAGTAAAAACTTAGAATTTAGCATAGTGAAAATCCATGTTACAAAAATGTTCAAAAATATTAATATGCCTATTTTAGAGAGAGCAGATAAAGTACACGTCTTTTTGTCTTCCTATGTATCGTATAGGATATAATTTCAAAGTACAAGTTTCAGAAATTCTTGTAAGATAGTTTCAGAGATATTATTAAAAATGTCCACAAATAATATATGGCCCCTTATATCCCGTAATCTTCTATGTGCAGATGGGAGAATGGGCAGATTACTGCGACTATACTGAATAAAAAATTACATAGTATTCTATATTCATACAATGAAAAATAAATATATTTGTAAAGAGTTTAAAAAAAAACTACAAAATTTTAAGTGTTCATATGCACATGAGCGTTTATGGAATTCTCGTAGTGTGAATTATATTTGCACTCAATACTTTTAGAAGTATTACTACAAGTTTAAATATGATAGTCGTACATTATAAATATCTCTCCCGTGTATTAAATGTATAAACTATTTGCGTAACACAACTACGATGTTTTTAAAACATCGTCGACAATTATAAAAGGCAATAACGATAAAAATTAGACACATGAACCTGAGTCATAATTCTTTAAAATATAGTTATTTAAAAAAAATAACCATAACCTTCTTATTGACGTCGGAACTAATATTGCATTCTCGGGAGTTTTTTAAAAGTTGTGGTGCAATTAGCTAATTTAAATAATTCTTAAAAGTAATACTTAGCCAATGTTTCTCGCATTGTGATGCTTCGTTCGTATAGAATTAATTGTAGTAATAATAATTAACTGTCAGCAGCATTTGTGACTAAAATGATATTAGTTCAGTAAAATTATATGAGCACCAAAATCTGGATTCACAGCAGTGCACCACCAAGTTCTGAACTGAACAATCGGATACCAGTAAAGAGATATCTGGAAGTTATTGGCTAGAATCAAATATAAATTTTATATTGATATACCATGCTTCCACGCGTACCAGGTTTCTCCGGCTTTGTAAGAGTATATGGTTTATTTGTTTATTTAATATTTATTTACATCTGATGTCAAATGGTCATGTAACAAGAGCTATAGTCCTAGAAAACATTAAACAAATGGATATACCATTCATTTACATAATCAGGGTTACAGATTTACTTAGTGCTTTCATGGTTATATAAATTCGCTAAGCTTATAGGCTATTCCTTCTTGCACATCAATTTTCTTCTTACTTACTACATTTATAACTGCCAAAGAGAATTGATATTAAAAACTAATACACTGGGAAACGGATATCGTTTTATAAATAATTGGAGATTTTATGGTTTTATTTGAAACACCTAAATGAATTTGTTGATTGTTGAATAGAATTTTGTTTTTGATGTGAAATTTCTTTACCCTATGTTTCTACGACTGATTGATTTTACGATGTTAAAATTGTGTAACCCTGGAAAAAACACATGCTAAATGCATTCGACCGGCAGCTAAACCGATCGACCGCCAACAACATGGTCACAAATTTAATTTTTTTAATTTAAAACAAAAAATGTCACAAATTTATTCAATCACTAATGTGTCGATAAATTGGCAGGTCACGCCAGTTTTCGCGCCCTTATCCATGTATTTGGTTTTGCGTACGATTAAATACAAAAATAATGAGTAAAATGTCATATGAAATTGTTGAATAAACAATTTGCTTGCGATATTTATTATCCTTTGCTCTAGGAATATGAAAATGTAACTGAGTTATTATTATCGTTACTTGTTCGTTGGGTGTAACCAATGAATATTTTTGAATATGAATATTTGGTTGAAACGATAAGAAATACGGGTCTGTTTTTAATGATAATTCATTTTTGTGTCGTGTGTATAGTTCGTATACTTGAGAGAGTATGTGTAATAGATAGTGCGTGTACTGGAATGTGTGTATCTGTGTGTGATATATGAAAACTCAACGTCACAGGCAGTACGTACAAATTTAAATGACGTCGTCGTGTTATCTGCAGTGAACAGTTTTAAAACAAAAGTCGCGCGGCGTGTGTGATATTAAATTAATTCGTTCAGCCGCGTGTATGTGTGATATTAAATTAATAAAATAACTTCGAGTGACAATCATTCAAGTGATCTTTCTTTAAATTTGTGAAAATAAAGCATGATAAGATTATAGTTTAATAACTAGAAAAGGAATATACTTCCGGAAAATTAGTGCTTATTAAAAAATATTAACTAATAGGTTATTAACATTATTATAAATTATTAAATAGTTAAAGAAGTTTCACTTCATCCCTGAGCTTATGTGAGTGGAACTCGTAACTTTCTTAAAAAAAATTAGTCAATTTTTTATTCTATGAAAACAGTTGCTTGTGCAATAATATAATCTACTATAGAGTATTTAATTAACGGTGAATCCGAGATATTAGACTTTGCTTGGTGTCCAAAGGATAACACACATATCATGTCGTCGATGATATTTATTCCGTGATATTTCTTATTTTGTTTACGGAAATACTTAGTACATGTCTACAGTCACATCTAACGTAGTGCAGCATGCATTCGATTATTGAAAAAGGCTTAATGTTTACCCCCATAAATGACGCGGCTATAATATCGAATTTACTGTAAAATTCGGTATCATGTTGATAACGAATTTGCAAATACAAAATTCGATATTATCTTATTACCGAATTTTGAGATCGCTTTACGCCCCAATTGTCTAATTATGGGCCAATATTTGAATTGCCCATATTCGATTGACATGTATAAGACAATAATAAAGCTAGAAAATTCATCATTCAATTCAACCATAGTTTGGAACCTGTTAAGACTAAATTCCAGAGCTTATCAATAGAACCTAGAAGAACACCGAAGGATACCTGCACCAGACACAAACAGCGTCTCTATAAATGTAGTCCAACCGCTCTTAACGATGGGATGAAGGGTTCTAATTATGAAAGAATGTTTTTTTCCAATCTTCCTTGGTGTTGCCTACCTTCTTTGGTGTTGAGTATGTTACTCAAAACCCGTCTGTATAAAATAACTTTTATTTTGGTGGTTATCAATCGATTTTTTTTATATTTTGAGTAACATGTGTTCGGCTTTATGAACACCCAAAATTAATTTCGCGTATTTTGTTTTTTTACAGCACTAGTCATACCCAAGTATCGGATAAAACTATTTTCCTTAACGTCGGATAGCAATAATTTACATGTTATGTGAGGTTTTATGTTTTACTTTTTCCAAAAAAAAAAAATTGGCAGACATTCCTGTTACACAAAATAGGAAAAGAAAAAGAAATGACTGGAAAATGAAGGTAACTTAAATTGGTTCTTGATTTAGCAATATCAAAATAAAATTTATAAGAAAATATGGAAAAGAAATTCATAGCAAGATAAGATTGCTTGCTATAGCAAAGGCACCTAAATCGGATATTTTTAATATAACCGTTTAACAAGACTCCACAGATAGAATTCGCCTGCCATAGAATTTAAAAAGTGTCGCTTCAAAATTTTAAAATCTAGGTTGGCTGGTTGTGTTGAAAGGCCCTAAAAAAATAAAACAGGAAAAGAAGGAACAGTAAAGGTATAGATAAAATGTTAATATTATCTTTTCTGTATCAGATCTTTGTTGGAGAAGTGTAAAAGGTAAGTTAAAATTTGAGTCTGTCGTAATACTGCACTTACCCATGGTGAACAGTTTCCAGAAATTTATATTTTTAATAACCAAGAGTTATGTAAAGAGAAAATTATAATAGTTTCCTAGATCTTGCTCTATTATAAAGTAACAGAAAAGCAAGAAGTCGTCGCGTCTAAGTTAATACTGTGGTATATATATATTAAATACATCTATACACAACGCTCTAACTCGCTCATTATAAAGCACTGTTAAAACTTTCTTAAAAATAAAAAGTGGTAAAATAACTTACGAAAATTTATTACCTGTGTCATATGAATTTACTACCCTCGCTTAAGTATGGATATGCGTGCTGTTAAAAAATTAGAACGGCTACAAAATTTATTTATTCATTATTTTACAAAATTAATTATTGAGAGAGGGACGACAAAATTAATTATTGAGAGAGATCAAAATATCTAAGCGAACTGCAAGGCTCTAAACTGATGAAAATTATTAGTTGTACGTAGAAAAGTATACAAAGCTTTTTTATTGAGATTTTGATAAGGTAATTTTTTCATAGTAACTACTTGTCTCAAAAAATTTCTATTTTGCTCAAATATTACCATAATGATTTATGCCCTTTATTTCTTCATTATTGAGTGTTTTTATATAAACAATGTTTTGAATACTCGCTATAAACACATGCGTTACACAGAAATCGAACTACATTCGTATCATCTTTATCTATGACTTGTTGGCATCTAGTAGGTGGTGACGATATATCTTTAGTGAAATTACTGACGACGTAAAATAAAATTGAAAAAAATATTTTTAAAGTCAGTATCGACAAGTTTCGACTATTGTCTTTTTATTATTATGTAAATGATAGTTTAAAGCTTTGAACAAGTAATAAGTAAATGGCGCAATCTCGGGTGAGTAATGTGCATTAATTAACAAAAGCGAGATTAAGTTCCGTAATATGTCAAGTATTTTACATCTAGCATTTTCATGGAAAAAATAAACTCGTTCCTGTTGACTACTTAATTTGTTAGCTAGTCAATCTAACTGCTTGCAGCAAATCTTTGCTTTCGCCGTGAATCTCTCCGAAAGCAATTTCCAATAAATAACCCTCTTGATATCTACCAGCAGCTCACCATTAACTTTCTGCTATTCAGTTCAAATTTATGCATTGAAATATCTGGTTTTACTGCACTAAGTCATTGGCAATTTGACAGCGTAATCGACGTGTGTAACCCACTTTTCTAACATCATTTACTAATTTGCTTTTACCAATTGACATTACGTTTTAATGTCAATATATTGCTGATAAACATTTATTCGTAATGTAGGAGAAACCGCACTTGATGTGGATGTAAATCCATCGTCTTTGAAGGTTGAAATTATAGGCCATAATAAAATATTTGGAACTTTCAACAAACTTTACGGAAAAGTCTTCAACGCGTGGATAAAAAAATATTAGCTATTTTTAATATTTTTGAGTGAGTTTTTCGATTTTTATCGACTTCAGTAGAGATAAAAGTCGCTAAAATAATTTTTTATTTAAAAGGTAATTATCGTTTTATAATATACATATGTTGTTCTAAATAAATAAATCCATGACTTTCAACAAATAAATTACTGGGAATATCTGTCGAAATCGTCTTGCATATTAAATCTCAAGTACATGTAAAACTTTACATTCTCATTTGAGCAAAAATGAAATTTTTGGAGGCGCTTGAATTATATATTTGTGAATGAAAGATATTATGCACACAAAACATTTTTAAATCCCCGCCCCCGTACTTTACCGATTTTCTCTTTTCTTGTAAAAATATTACAATATAAAAGACTTCCGCAGTGCACAATGATTTTATCTGCATTTACGCAATATTAGTAAACACAATACTTTATAGTCCGAACCGTGCCGCGGTAATCTGCGTCATTAAGGTTAAAATCCTATAGCCGACAATTTACTCTTTCCGCTTGCAAGCGGTTGTTATAAAACTGTACTTTAAATACCCATAATGAATTTATTATCCCTTAGTATCCAAAGGGAAAATACATAGGATGAGAATAAAATAACTATACGGCTGGTAATAACGGAAGGCATTAAAGAATATTAAATGGATGAATATAAGAGAAGTAATTTCTGGTGGTTAATGTATCACGTAGGCTGTTAAAACTTTTCAACGCTTATTTAAGTTTAGACGTCTCTTTTAAATTTAAATGAAATCTGTTCTCGCCAACTAAGTATCTTTCGCTTAATATTTAATTTTAGGTGGAAATTTTTACTTTGAACCCTAAAATTTATGATTAATGAAATGTACATAGTTATGAGATCATAGCTTATGATGGCATGGTACGTTTAATGGTTAGTATATATTTCAGTTATGTTTAAGTTATAATAAAATATTATCGAACGAAATCCAAATTACGTACGGTTTCATTTTTAAGTTATCGATTTAGTTAATGTGCAACAGTCAAAAAAATGTATTAATTACATTTTTTTTAGAACTTTCAATTTAAAAAAAAATGTATTAGTTACTTTTATGTGTGAAATATTCTGGTTGAATATCTTGCCATTCCATAATGATGCTATTCAATATGGCCTCGCGACACTTGTTCGTAATATGTTCGAATGCGTACATGGTGCACATAGGAAAATGGGTGTGAAATGTGACGCTGAACGCCCATCTTTTCTCTTCAGATTTATTCCAGGTACTTTAACATAAATTGTAACACTGATAGCCCGGTTTCGGTAAGTACATAGTACATACTGAATTTTTATATGTAGATATAATATATACCTTTATATATTATATCTGAAATAACATGTCAAGCCGCACTTCGTCATCAAAAATTAAAACAACCTACAGATCCTTCGTAGAGACCTAGAGGAATTAGAGCTCTTTCACCGATCGTTTAGTGGACGCGCATTCAAGAATCGATTCGAACCTAAATGTCTCACGAACTTTTAATTCTAAAAGCGTACAATGTAAGTTCTTTTAACAAGTTAACTACTTCTTTGCAATTATTTCTTTTAACCGTTATTGAAAATGACTAAGTGTTGGAACAAATATGTGGATGTATTTAACTAGAAATAAAACAAAAGAACTGAATACAAAACGAGTGAACTAAAGTAAAGCCATACAGAACTTTCACTTACCTACAGAATTTTATATGTTTTCTACATTTTTATTAAAGCAATTTTTTTACCGGTTACTAGTAGATTTAAATACTTCTATTTATAAAATTTTCAGCAAATTTTATCTTCAAAACCGAATCAACTTTGTGTTATAAAGGCGAAACAGAATCATTTATACACTTTTGAATCAAAGTCGTTTTTTCACAGTCTCTACAATGTTAAACTTATGGGCATGAAATTTTGCAAAGAGAGTTTCAAATGAAAATATTAATTAATATGTATCAAAATCATTAAAACAAATTGAGCAGTCTTTTTTTTAATTATATCTATGTTTAATATTAAATTATGATATACAAGTTACACACAATTGAAATGGGGGCTTTATTTTGAGTACAAAGCAGTACATAAGTGACGTTCACTCAAAATTAGTTATTTTTTCCAGCTCTCCAATCTTCTTAACGACATATCGTTCGTAAAATTTCTTAATTAACTAATAACAGTCAATTGTGAGTGTCGCCATATTCAGAATACTATGATAAACAATAAAAGTAAGTTAGTTAAAATAAAATTTTAACATAATTAATGTTAAAATAAACTTTTCACATAATTAAGGATTTTCACGCATGGCCATTTGACAGTGTATTTTCAGAACAAGAAAGAGCTAATATCTAATTTTATTGTTTATGTAAAGAATGTATTAAGTTCAGTTGCCGTCATTCAAAAATAATTTGATCGGTTAACCAAAATTCTTAAAGGAAAACGAGAAAAGGCGGCGTTAGCCCGTATTACTCCGTATATCGGGAAACAAAATATACACCGCTTAACTTTGCATTATGTCGATGTCTTCTCGTTCATTTTATCAACCAAAATTACCAAATCTATTATGAAATTATTGATGCTTTGATAGGAGGTGCTTATAAAATAACAGTGTTTAACTAAAGGTCTAAAACTAATGATTTTAATGACGTCAATCCTGGAGCACTTTCAGAAGATAAATTTAAGAAACCTATGATTTTACGCCATTGATGGTAAAAACGGTGAATAAATATTGAATTGCTTTCATTAACGTTAACGCTTCAATGAGAGTTGACAAATATAGGTTTGATATAAAAATTACCGACATCATTATGATATTATATTTTTTAGTGTTGGTAAACAGTGTTTTTGCTTTTCGATTTCATCCCAGAGTTTCTAATTTCAGTAATGTTCGGAATGTATTTAAACTGTTCCTATTTACTGAATTACAGCTTTATTTAATGGAGTTTACACCGTTCAAATGTTATGCTTATTAAAGATGTATGATCTTCAGGCTTACTAAAAATGATTTACAAACGTATTGTTTATAACTCCTTGGAGAACTAAATAACAAATAAAAGTAGGCAAACAAGGTGTTATATAGCAAAATCCGGGGTAATTTATAACATTTTAATCTGTTACTAAAACTAACAGTTGTGATGTAGCTAGCCATTAGCTAGTCCATCTACTAATGATTAATTTCTACTACTATTTAAGTTATATTTGCATTAAGATTGTATGTTATTAAAAACTTTTATTTGTTTTTGTGGCAGTAAGTGGTACCATAGAGGATAAAAGAAAATAAAAATGTCGTTGATTCGTTTCATGTTTATTATAGAAAAAAAACGCATATAATTCTATAAAAATTATTATGTTTTCAGAATTACGCCAGCATATTTTTGGCAGATTTGTAGTCCCCGATAAGATTTCACTTTTATCATAATTTCTATAAGTCTCTACATGTTATGTTAGAATTGTGTGCCTTAGAAGTTACGTAACATTAACGTATGAGGTTATTTATATTAATAGATATATGAATGTTAATGAAATTATAAGTTAATAACAACACTATAGGGTTGGTTCCATATGAGATCTTACTATTTTTTAAGATATAAGGGTTATAAAACTTGGCTCATGATATGTTTTGGACAGAATTTTAATTCGTTTCGTAAGTAGACTATCTCTTTTTGCTTTTCCGGTTTTATTTTTGGTCACAATCTAATTATTTTCGCATAGCCTTCCCTTTAGTCTTACCAACCTTTCTCCATGACTTAGACTGACTCACTTTGATAACGTATGGGCGGTGATTGCATCTAAGTTGATTGTATTCAAGTATGACAATATAGTATGGTAATATGTTAATATAAATTGGATCGATTTCACTAAGAATTGTTACTCTTGATAGCATTACGAAGGTTTGGTTCCTCAAGAAAATCGGAGAGCCTACGTCTATTAGATATGGGGCGGAATAATTACGAGTTATCTCCAGGTATAGGCAGTACTCGATACCGGTGTAGCTCACCATAATTTAAAGATAATATTTCAAATTCTACATTTTTAGCATTTTTTTCAATGTATTCAATTCCCCAATCAATTCAATTCCTTATTCATTATGTATAACTATCCAAGTATACGTTTTCATACTCTGTCGTTACAATATACAAATTTTGGAAAGTGAAAATTTCGTTGATTACGTAAGTATACCTTGCATAAATACAATTTCACAGGACCTCATTGTCAAGAAGCTCTTCAAATGAAGCATTTTCTGCCATGTTTATCAATTTCAATTTCTTTCACAGATTATTCAAAACAATTTCTTTGTTGCATAGCATGAGATCATGTCGAGGTCACCAACGTTATATTAATAACCTTCATTTATAAATTAAATATAAATTTGATGTCAAAATACTTTTTCCAAATAATTAAAATAC
This sequence comes from Druceiella hillmani, assembly GCA_039881145.1. Taxonomy (NCBI): domain Eukaryota; kingdom Metazoa; phylum Arthropoda; class Insecta; order Lepidoptera; family Hepialidae; genus Druceiella; species Druceiella hillmani. The sequence continues at coordinate 49,375,298 of JAYKKI010000002.1, read as the reverse complement.
ATCCATTTATATGAAATTATTTTTTAAAACGTTAAGGAGAATGTAAAAAATGATAAGAATTATTTCTTTTCTCTTTTATCTACTGCCATTCTTTCTGATTTATGGGTCTTATTGATAAAAATACCTTAAACCAAGCCTTAAACTAAGCCTAGCTAAACCTGGATATTTTAAAAACGTTGTTAATAAATCGGAATAAAAATGGTTAAGCTATACATTTTTAAACATAGCTTAAGGTAGGTCAAATTGGCAATTATGCACAATTTTAAGCAGTCGCTAACGTAATAAATGAAAACGAGCATCGGTAAATACATGACCTTATAATTGTTAACGCTGTTGTAAGATCGATATACGGGAATGGTAATTTTTAAGTTGAACCATGTGTGTTATTAAAATGTTAGAAAAAAACGGAATCTGTTAACTAGGATGAAGAAGAAAAGATGAGACGAATTAAGAACACACTGAGGTGATTTGGAATAATAGTTTGGAGGCCAACATTTTTAAAATGAAAAGAAAAAACGTGGATAGTCCCTTATTGCAGGTAAATTATTTGAAATAGTTTAAATGTAAGGAAAAGGGCATTAAAGCAAATTCAAACGCAGGGGAAAATAAAGTGTTAAAAGTTTATCGGTAACTATCAACAAATTAAAGTGTTGTTATTGTCGTAGGTAATTGTTGTTTGGTTTTTCTACAAAAAATAAATAAAATGAAGAAGCAAATATCGAGGCTTTGTCTGAACTTGAAAAAACTACAGGTATAACATACACAATTATTTGTAGCATTGTTATTATTTGCATAAATTAAGAAGAAGGTAAAACAATCTAATTCGAATTGAATAAATTTGATTTTCTTGCTTGCTTTATTAATTATATACTTTTGCATTACAATCCATAAAAAAAATAAATTCATAAGCAAATTTAATAGTAATAGCATTATAATTATATGTATGTATATATATATATATATATATATATATATATATATATATATGGGTGTGTGTGTGTATGTGTGTGTGTGTATTATTACATCTGTTATTTTGTAGGTGCAAAGCATTGTGGAATTAATACAAGGGCCATCGACCTCATCTGAGATAGTATTCAACAAGCGCCACAAATATTACTTGTAACTTCTGAAAAAGTGCAGGTGTAACATATAAATTTATTTGTAGCATTGTTAATGTTTATATAATATGAGGAGCTGATAACAATTCAAATCTGATATATATTGGATTATCCTTCATAAAAAGAAATATAAATGGTAAAATTTTAGTTCTAACCCCTGAAAGAAAATTGAAAATTTTTAAATAATTATTTAATGTAGAAAATTGCTTATAATTTTAAGACACTGATTTACTTTCTGTTTGCTACCCTCATTCTTTATATGTAGGAAAGTGATTTGTGGTGTAATTTATAAATATAATCATTATTTGATATGATACTATCAAACTTGTATAGGTTTCTCTGAAACATTATGGCTGAAAGTCTTAAATCTTGAGAGTGTTTGGAGTTTTACAGAAAAGCAGATAAAATTACAAGAAAGCAATATTTAATTTAGCCAAAAAATATAGCCATTTGGACTACACATGGAAAATGAAGGAATATCAAATGTTCAAAGCGAAACACGCTATGAATGTCAAAGAACAAATAATTAAAATGAAAATTTAAAAAATTTAGATTGACTTGCAAATAAAAATGGATATTAGAAAAATTTGAGTTTTAATTTTTCTCCTTTTATATATTATGAAATTTTGTATTTCTCTCTATTCATATATTTCTTTGTAATTGCTGTTTAATTTTTTACAGATTTCTTCACTATATATATTTACGGTACTTGATCTTACTTTGATATCGGTTTGGTAGGCTGCAAGTATTGTAAATTAGAAAGGAAATTAATAAATGACAGGAAAATCAACAAGATGTACTTTTTTATGTTTAAAATATTTAACGTTAGAATATGATTTGAAGAGAGAGCTTAAAGTATATATTTTTAATTTACAAAATATTTGCCAAACTTCAGCAAAATAATTTTTAATACAATAAATTACGTTCATAATTTAACTTCTATCTATAAATAGAAGAAGACAACCTAAAACTAAATTATACATGTCAGTGTGTCCATAAGTGGTTATAATTAAAAAAATATAAATAAAAATATCTTTTTCAACACACTTATATTTAAACGAAGTCTATAACTGTATAAGTAGATTACATAATTAATAGCAGCCATTAAAATATACAAAGAAATAATTATACCAAACATATAATAAATAACTATAAAATTTATATTTTGTATTAAAGAATTGAATGGAAAATGTGATGAAATCCACATTGAAACAAAATATAGCAAGGCAAGTGAATGATTTATTTTTATCAAAGAATGTCATATTTTAAAGCAAAATACAGGAAGCGATTGAACATTTCTGAACCTAAGGTACTAAAAGTCAAGAAAATGGTCTCAAAAAAAATATTTTCCCCTGTTATCTACAAGTTTAATACATTTTTCACACCTTTTAAAAAGGACTTGTATCTCAATTCCTTTTTAAAAGGTATTAAGGAATAGGTCGTATCGTTGCCCTCAAAATGTTCTTCTGCGGCTGCCTTCAACTGATCTTCGTCCTCAAATCTTCGGCTACGTAAATTCTTTTTTAAATTACTAAAACGCAAGTAATCACTGATAGTCAAATCTGGATTGTAAGGTGGGTAGTTGAATTGTCTATTGCACGTTATTGAAACTGTAGGCTGACTCATGGGGTGTAAATCAGGGCAGTCATCTTGAATTTGTAAATGAAACGTGATATAGGTATAGATAATACAACTAACGATTATGAGAGTTTAGATCGTAAAATATTTCTTGCTTTTTTCAATCAAATGACAAAGTATACACTTCTAGATATGAGTTAGAATGAAATACGTATACCACATACCCACATTCGTAATGCAGTTAATAAATTAAGTACGGTGGAATACTGGAAAGTCTGTAATTTCATTTATTTTTTCTTTATTTATGTTAATGCTAAACATTCTGCCCTATCTTGTATCATTTATTTAACGTATAAGTCAGCTAATCCATAGGGCATTAACGGTTGTCTCAACGTTCGCTTTAAAAATATGCATGTGGTATCGCCCTTGAATTAATATCCTTGCATTTATTGTTCGTTAACGTACTAAATGTTAACGCAATTTTTCATTGGTTTGAGAGAAAAGAATAGCATTATACAATATTACCAGCAGAACGCAAAGGACGGAGCTGTTTCGTCAACAATGACGGTTCCGTGCTTTGTCTATGGATGACAGGATGTCAGATATTTTATCTTTGCAAGAGATGCATTATTGTAGGTTATTTTATTGTTCATCAAGTGAGTTTATTCATCGTATCACTTTCAACATCAGCCTCAAATTACCGTTTTGAAAATTTCGTTATTTTTTAGACAATCAAACGAAATTTAATAATGTAAATGGATAGAGCATCCCTTAATTCTCGAATACGAATGTTATTAGTGTATCTTCAAATACTAAATATGTTTTCATTAAATGTAGTGTATAATGATATTTGTCGATATTTAATTTAATACGTATCACTATTTTTATGAGGTTACCATAAAAATGTGTCATTTTGCCTTTCAGTTTGCTCGATTAATTCTACTAGTAAAGCTAAATTTATTAAATTATGGAAAGAAACATTTTAAAAATTTATAGTCAGATTAAGGTCCACTATGTGAGCCTCTTTCCTGTAAAGTGTAATGAGGTGTCATTTTGACATACCTATGAAAATAATACTTTCAGTTATACAAAATTTGGACGTCTGCTTAAAGGCTAATAATCCTATAATGCGTACATGATTCATAAAGTAATATTATATACAATAGGGCTCGTTATCTACGTGAAAAATTTGAAGTATGCTCTCATACTTGAAATATTGCTAAGTTTTTGATGGCAAGTGTCAATATAGCAGATCTTCGTATTATATATCTTAAACACTAGAAAAGAAAGGGATATACAATAAGGAGGTTTAGTTCAGTTTATAAAGTTTGAGACTTGTGTTCAAGCTACTGCACTGCCCGAAAAGAATGGGCATCATTCAAGTTAACATTTCTAAGAACGACTTGTGACCATGATAGTAATGGAATGGAAAAGCGTTAACATTAAAATGTGGAAACGTTGATGATGTTATATATAATAAATGCTTACATATATATGTATGCACATATATATTTGTATTTATATATATATATATATATATATATATATATATATACATATGTATATATATATATATATATATATATATATATATATACATATATATTGTCAATTGACTCAAAATTAGTACTTCATTCTGTCACCTTGCATTTTATAAAATAAAGACTAAATGTTAACACATACCTTGTCCTACGAATATACATCAATATATCAATCAGCAAAGAAAATAATCATAGTCACTATTACAAAATCCATGACGAATTGAAGTTTCTCAAATGTTAGATCTAGGTTGCATACTCGCTCGTAAAACATTCTTAAAACATAAATATGTTGAAAGGAATATATTTATTAAGATTTTTTGAAAAGGAGTATAAAACGCAATCAGAATTTTTCTAAAAGAGAGAAGAGTTGGACAGCGTAACCTGTAATAAAGATTAGTTTTATGAGGGATTATTCATCTAATACATTTATAACAAAGTAATTCATGTGGTAAATTTAGGAAAACAAAATAACAATATTCTCTACCACTATTTTTATTATAATTTTATTCTACATTTGCCTTCAAAATTAACGTTGAATAATCGTTTTCATGTAGTGGACGTAAAATGACTTTCTGACTAACATAAAATAAATGGATTCGTCGTTTTTGTCGATTGTGTTTACCATGGTATTGCTAGTAAATTGAAATTAAGTCAGATAGTCATAAAAATTTACGTTCACAAATATATAAAAACTTTTAAAGTTTTACGTGACATACGTCAGGATCGGGAATCTGAAAATATCGGGAATCACTTTCATTCCATTCATTTATCTTAATGCCTTTCTTTAGCGCCTGCTGTGTACTGGTCTCATTTTCCCAAATTTGTCACTGGATTTACTGCGGATTAATAAATTCATCAGGCATATTAAAACAGACATTTTTATATTAACCAGCCAACCAGCAGTACAAGCGAATTAATGGCTCACAGGATTATGACCATTAGGGGATGGATTACCATTTATCTTTGTATCCATGTCCTCGTACCATTATGAAGATGAATGGAAATGGACGATAATAACGTTACATTGACGTATTCTTTATATATGTCAATTGTATTATTTGCTGCAAAATCTTCAAATGTACATTTCTGCTATTGAAGTTTTTTATTTACTTCACAGAATATAAAGCCTATTTTTCTTTTTCTTTAGGTTTACTAGTTACGCCATATTGCTGCATGGCATGTAAATTATTGTTTACTATTGAATGAAACAATTATTATAATATTAAACTATACTTGTGGCTCATTTGAATAAAATATGCCCTGATCCATCCAAATTAAAACCTAAAATAGAAGTTTATATTGAAATAATAAATAGTGTGTAAAAATATATTTTATAATTGAAATGAAATTATTCAGCCCAAAATCCTTTAATCGTAGGTATTTTGTAATTCCTTAAATAGACCGAAATACGTTCGATTAATGTAAGTAAGCCGTAAGTCTTCAAGTTCATTCCATTAAAGAAAATGGATTTACTTTATAAGTTCTACTTGGATCACGATTATCGACAATCAAATATAAATTTGGTCGAGTGAAGCAATTAATAATTGGTGGTTAGGTCGCATGTGTTAATCACGCATGCAAATAACAATGGTTTAGTAATAAACAGACGTTTCACTGGTTGAACATGAAATTAACAGCAAAAATTGCCTTTTTTGCTGCTGAACTGCTGATCGAATATTTGGGGCGTTATTCATTAAAAATTGCTCTCGGAAGTGTCTACAGTGAACGTAAAGATTTATTGTCAGCAATTGGAACGACTAGCTGACAAACCAAGTACTCAATAACACAGCGTTTTTTTTCCTTATAATGCTACGCAGCACATCATAAAATATAATCGTTAAATATTACGGATGTAAATAGTTATTTTCAGGATAATTCAACAATATAGGAGAATTTTGAATTGTCGAACTTATGTTACCAAATGTTTGCATTGAAGGTATATTGTCACTGTTATACCAGATGGCGGCAAGTTATAGATACAGATGGTCTAAATACAGTTTTATATATTAGTTATATTTAAATTACTAATTAAATATCATTATGACTTACTTAATATTTTAACGGGACAATATTATGACCTATGTTTATCCTGAAGGTCCTTTCTAAATATTGGTGAAAAAAATTTTTAAATCCAATGACGAATAGTTTCGGATATTACCTCCTACATCCAAACTAACAAACTGTTATACTTTTTTCAACTCTCTAAACTTCTCATTTTACTCCTAATAAAGCTTCATACCGGGCGCTATATATAAAAATAGATTCTTAAGGAGTAAACTCCAATTATTAACTTGTTTGTATTTTTTATAATTTACCCACATACTAAGATTTGAATTTACAATAAATTCTGTAAGAATAAAAAAGGTATGATTAGTGTCAAAAAAAGCAAACGCTTTTTTGTAATTTACCAGAACTCCCTTTGCATGGCATATGTGATTTCTTGTATTGAACTGTGGAACTTCGTAACTATATAAACAGAGCACCTGAAAATTTGATTTCAACCGTAAGTTAACTCCTTTATACGGGATAATTGCTAAGCACAAAAATTTACGCAAGTGCCAAGTCATTGAATTACATTGTAAATAATCAGCGGTAATCACACTGATAGCTGTGTATATGATAAATATTTTTACTTATTTTTCTAAAATGCCTACCGTTCTAGTACTATTAAGGAATGAACTTGAAGTTTTTATCAAACAAAGAAGAAAATTATGCGCGTTCAGAAAAGAAGTTCACGGAAGTTTAGTTAGATTTCTGATAGCACTTGCGATTGAATATCCTGTTGAATATCAAATGAAATTAATGAGAATGACTCCCAGCAGATTCGAAAATTTGTTATAAATATTCAGTGATAGTACTCAGTAGTTATACACTATTATGCGAAAAGCAATGTATGCACCTGTGTTTGATTTAGTGCTGTCTTGTTCAGATATTGGTAAGAGTTATCGCAGTTCATATAATTTGTTCAGAGTTTCCAAACCAACTATGTCTTTATTCAGCCCTGAAATTCTTGACTCCATGTACGTTTCTATAAAGGAATGTACAAATGTAAGTTTATTAAAATAATTATACGAAAATACAAATTTGTAATACACTGCTCAATTTTTATTCTGCAAAAGAGACTAAAATACAAACAGATGATTTATTCATACGTATTGTGAAACTATAGAATCGAAATGTTCGTATATTAAATATATTTATGAAAAAACAAATTTAAGGGACATAATAAATATTATTACAGAATACTAAAATATTGTTTTTTAGAATTTTTGTCTTCTTGTTGTTTGTTGATTTTTACAAGCATCAAGTAAAAACTCCTGACACAATTGGGTTAGTATTCTAGAAGAATATAAAAATCAACTAAAAGTAACAGTTTTTATTTCATAACAATCGGTCGACACAGTCAGAAGCTATATGAATTGAATATTTTCAAAAATTAATTTACATGGCTTTAGTACAACAATAAAGATGTGTCTAACAATCTGACACATTATAATTACACAAATAATTAGTGTACTCGCGTATATGTAGATGATGCTACGCACATTGTAAACTGTACAATAAAATATTCTAATTAGACCTACATTGGCGAAACAAACATGGCTATATATAAAGTGTAGTCATGTAATTTTAAAATACGGTCACATTTTTTTAAAGAATTTTTTTTAATTAATTTAGCAGTTAACGATATTTTCTAAAAGTTCACGCGAAAGAAGTCGCGAGCACAGCTTGTCTTCAAATAATTACACAAGTAATAATATTTTTGATTATTGCTTGATATAGCAAATGTGCGAAAAATCTTCTGAACTTACAGTCACATCGGATTGATAATGGGTATCGTAGGAAGATGACGAAGTAACATAATCAGCCACACTTGAGTCGGTAGTATTGTGCAAAATTTCAATCGCAATGTCAGTCAGTATAATTTGAATTTTTAATTGAACTTTGAAATTTGATTGTATACCAAAGCAAACTTTAAACATATCAAATTGGTTTGAAGGTACGTCACTACTTATTTGTTAATATATTTTTTTTAACTCACTTACGTACGTATAATATTTTTCACTAAATATTTTTGGTATTATTGGTCGTGTCGTTTTTCGACGCGACTGATTAAAATATCATTCACGTTGGAGTTATATGTTCTGAATATGAGACAGACCATTGATTTCTTGAAACTAGAAAACTTAGAATTATTAGAATAATATCTTCACGATTCTGAAAGAAGAAATGTTATGCTTAAGGTAGCCGCTATTCAAGAAAAATATCATAGAAATGTTATTTATTAAAAGATGGAACTTGTCAAGTGTATCTGGTGCTATAAATGGCAAGCATGTTTTATTTCTTGTAGAAGTAACTTTTTAAATTTTGTATTCATCATTATCAACCATCTCATGGGCAGTCATTGACGACAGCTATTGATTTCACTATATAAACTCTGGAACTAACGGAAGAAATAGAGATGGTTTTAGTGTTCAGGACGTTAGACTTTGAGGGATTTAGAAAAATAAAAAAAATATTTTATCACATTTTAAATTGTTTGTAAGAAATTAGCATTCTCCAAATAATTTCAAGTTCATGATTGTATCTCCCTAACATAAGAATAACAGTTTAGTTATAAATGAGTGGGAGTTGATCGTGTTAAAAATGCGTTTTGCGTTTTAGTAAGCAAATTCAGAATGTCAAAAAAACTATCATTATAAATGTGCGTGTGATAAATAAAATTGTTATACATATATACATAATATATATATATATATATATATATATATATATATATATATATATATATATATATATATATATTGTTTTACTTAAGTGTTTGAGAAGATCTTTACTTTATTACTAAGGAATATTATTGGAGGAATAAATACTTAAATTTCATTCAAAAGATAGAAAGAACTATTGACAGTCAGCCATTAATCTATAATGTCACGTATTTTGCTAATTCCAGAATTCAGTACTAAGAATATGAACGTTAATTGTTGAAAGATTTATAAATATTATTTATTGTGTGGAACAAATAACAAGTTAAGCATACGGTAATAGTTTTGTACTAAATGAAAGAGTGTAAACGGTAAGTTTTGTCAAAACACTTACAAATGTTGCTTTCTTCCACATAATTCTAGATAACATCTAATTTTCTAAACCATTTTACATAAAGGGTTTAAGCAACATGAGTGTAAACAGCTGATATCATTCACTTCAAAATTTACCATTTTTTCTCTCACTCTATAGGGGTGAGCAAATTTCTTTTTAACTTTAGAAACTTCGAATCCATATTATTCATACTTTTTCGTATTCTTAGCATGCTGTTTTACCCATTGTATGTTATTTATTTTGATTGTTTCAAATAATTTTACAAACAGTTAAAAAGTTTACTAAAAAGTAGATTCAAAAAAATTCCCTTCTTAGTCATTTCACGAAAAGACAATTTAAATTAATTACTTGACAACATTAAGCAGATAATTTATATGATTTAATGCAAGTAGAAATACGTAGTTACATTGATGTGGAGATGGTAGAAACTTATACTTACTAAATTGAATTGGGTTTTATTGTCTCTGCTAGTATAAGTCGTCGCGACTTCGTTAAAATTTAGGACAAATCAGAAAGTTTATTCTTTACGAATTTAAAAACGGCGCAGTTACTTGTGTCTGGTCCTAAATAAGAGTTTTCAAGAGTTTAGTCGTTATACAGAGATAATTCATTACGTTTATATTATATTTCATAGACATTTTAAATATAATAATAAAATAGTTTGTCATTTTACTTGGTTATTCCTAAATTGACGGTGAGACTATTTGCATATGTAGAGAAAATGAAATGTTGACTAAATATTTAATATATATTTTTGGAATATTTTTGTTGAAATACTAGCATTATTATCATATATAAATGTCGTCCCTTCTTGTAAAATCTTTATTAATGAGTAAATAATCCGTGACTCAATCATTATACTTTCTCTTCCTACTTGGTGATATTACAAATTGCAGAGACCATCAGTCTCTTTGTTCTGGGTTTTTATTTTTAAATATATCAAGCGTCATCATGTATCTTCCAAAAATAATGAAAATTTAATAATTGTTTAAACGAATGTTTTTAAAATAATTGGAAAGTTACGGTGAGAAACAGTATGGCGGAATAACCATAGAATAGCGGCCCCAGACAGGATTGCCAACCTTTTATGATAGGATCAGTAGGTGCCCAAATGATCGCAGAACTGTAGATTGCTACTCATATGTGGCAGCCGTTATTTATTACTTATCATAAGGACGATACTTATTCAGAATTCTTCGACCATCTGAGCAACTCAATAAACTCGTTATAGATGAAAATATTGTCACGATCATTCAAGAAGATAGCGATATTAATTAAAAATAATAATAAATAAAACGTAAAACTAATATTTCTTAAAAAAATTAAAATGTGAATATAATAATCAAAAATATAAAAAAAATCCGAATAAAATATATGTGTTAGGGCATAATTAAGGGTCTTTATAAAAAAAAAATTGTTGGTGTACTGGGGTATAAAAAAAAAAAAAAATTTACAATTGTAATAGTGCATAATAATTTGTGTTTTTTATAAGATGGTGTTTATATTCTATAACATAATAGATCTTTAGCTCGACTATAGTATATACCGCAGCCATTTAAATATATGGATCCAATAAGGAAAATAAAAATTTTTTGAAAGATAATAAATTTTTTTCACTAAAATAGCGCGCGTAATGACTGGCAAATTTACAAAACATCATTATTTGATAGTACCTTCATATAAAAAAAATTGGGAACCCTAAATTCGTCAGGGGCCGCTATGTCATGGCTATCCCGCCATGCTCTTTGTATGAGCGTATTGTATTGACCATACTTCTTTAAAAACTAGGAAATTTTCAAATATCTTAACATAGGATAGGAAAGCTTAAAATAGGACATAATTAAAAATTTAAAGATAAAAATTATCTTTAAATTTTGAACATAGATAATCCTTATTTTCATTATAATTATTCTAAGATAAAAATTATCTTTAAATTTTGAATTAAGTAATGAATCTCATGCATGTAGTAAAATAATTTATTACATTTTACGAGAAAGATATATTTCTGTGGGAATTAATTTGATTGCAATTTTTTTTATTTAAGGGAGTGTAGAATTTATACTGGCGTATTATTTATAATGATACTTAGTGTTTCATTCCAAAATATTAAATTGATAACAAGTGGAGTTGAAAAAATGCATGCACGTAAAACGTCATGTGCAATGATATGCGATTCGAAAAAGATTTTTTTTTAATTAGTACTGTATTTTACAACTTTTATAGAGGATAAATGGAAATGTAATATCTTTTATTTCCTCGCAGAAAGTAATACCAACTAGGCGAAATGAAAGATATTTTATAATATTTTGTATTGTTACACATAAGCACTATAATATTTACAAATAATAATATCTAGCTCGCACAATGTGACGAATAGTTTTAATTAAAACTTATAAACGACCGCAGTTTAAGCAACAAATATTTTACACGGGCATTATTAGGATAAGTGCTGACCACCACAAAGTTAAGCAAATTATAAAGGTGGCATTTCATTAAGTTCATTAAATGGTTTAACAAGCATTTAAGTAACCATTATTATACTGTACGTTAATTTGTATCCAGTTACAAGCAAGATGCAGAGCTGATGTTTGTTTCCGTGTGGTCTAATTGTTTCCAAATGAAAGAAACTAGACAAATACTGAAAGAAAGATTTGCATGTATAAATCTTCATTAAAATTACTCTAATTGAGAAGACTCTTTTTTAACTAGGATCTAGGTATTTTTTTTAAATTGAAGAAGTAAAAAGCGTAAGTAAGTATAAATATACTATTTTGATTATTCTTTTAGAAAAAAAACTTAAACTAAATTGACTTCTTGCAAATTTATCGTGCCCCGCAAGTCAATTGCTTCCTGGTATCAATACCAGCGACCTCTATAGTTTCGTATATGAAGAAATATAAGTACGATTTGGCACACCTACGTGATATTGCACAAAATAGAGTAATAATTGAGAGTCAACTTTTTTATCTTGAACTATGTGATTCGGTGCTTACATGGGAAAAAGGCAATATAAAATAAAATAAAAAAATACGACAAAATGCGCTTTTCCCTCGTCAATTAGTATAATTCCAATGTATAAGCATAAGCTATTAGTCAATTTGCTAATAATAAATATGAATATTGAATATATTTGGCGTTAATTTTGTAGAAATTCATTATTCACTAATAAATGAAACTACGTGATGTAGTATTATTTCTACTTTCTTTAATTTCTTTACCACGACCTAGGTTTCATTGTGTTACAACATCTTCAGATGTTGTAATACAATGAAACCTAGGTCGGATATTAGCAAAGATTCAGGTGGGATATTAGCAATCTTTGCTAATATCCCACCTGAAGATGTTGTAATACAACGAAACCTAGGTCGTGGTAAAGAAATTAAAGAAAGTAGAAATAATACTACATCACGTAGTATCATTTAATTGTGAAATATGAATATGTTGGAATTGGAGATCACAATTTTCATCTTGTTACTCTACCTTTCTTCTTTATAAACAATTCACAATTCAATTCACTAAAAAGGGAAAGTAAAGTTTAAAGATAATATTAAAATTTTCTAACGTATATTTATGGTTTTAAAGCAATAAGCTAAAGATGAAAGTTGATAAATTGATATTAGGCCCTTGAGCGTGCACACTGTTTATAAGGCATCGTGACGTCAAATGTACATATTTCACTTAAAATGATATAAATAAACATATAAAATTATATGTCATAAGTAATAGATCAAACTAACAAATCGAATGGTGATACATTTGTCTATGGCGTACAGTTTTTTTTGCCGCTACGATTTTTGTTCCGCGCGAGATGACTACTTTAAGTAAAATTTACCAAAAACTTAAAAATAACAAATTTTATTAGAATAAGTTTTTTTTTTATTTATTTTTTAGGTTTAATTATAATTTACACTTTCATATGGTAAAAATAAAAATTGCATTTTGTGAAGAATTTTCATTCATAAGCCTTTTTTCTTGCGGAAACGGAGATTTTTTTTAGTCCCGTTCATTATTTTTTACGTAAGGTACCAACACTTTGACCGTGTTGTTATTACGTTCCTTCTCTATCTACATAAAACAATAAATTTTAAAAAATTCAATATTTTTAAAACAAAATTTCTAAGTTATACATAATTTTATCGACATGGCGCTAGCGCTGTCATCATATACCAGTGCGCTCCTTGAGCGGGGTCAGGAAACATTTTCTATAACTCATTTATTACAAAACACGTAATCTTGGAATTATGTATTAAGTATATACTTATAATATATTACTTAACATATTTTATTGCTGTAATTTGTAAATATTATAGATAACCCTTATTTTCATTTTAAAATATTATTGGATGATTGTAACGTAATTGGTTCTCAGAATTTAACTTTCTGTTATTATACTTTAATAAAATGAAACATCCTGCCTTAGTATCTCATAGTACCTGAGTATTTTAGATCACATTTTTATTTTATAGACGTATTTAAGGCTTACACCTAGATTTCGAAAAAGGTATAATTGTTAATGCGGATTATTTCAATCTTTTTGACAACAGGAATACCTAAGATAAGGAAGGGATACCTAATACAACCCGCATTTCTGCTAGAAATTAGCTAGTAGGTAATTTTCAATTAATAACTTTCAAGTAATAATGATTTTACAGCCAAAGAAACAATTGTGCCTAAATTCAATTAATAGATGCACGAGATAAACTAATATACAAAACATGGCGGAACGATTACGTCAAGAAAGACAGCATTATTCCACTTGATGTGAACAAAATAGGAGGTCTGTCAATGGAGTCACAAATTTTCATAGAGTTTGCAATTATATTGCGGTCTAGAATTGATATAAGCGAAGTCTTCATGAATGATGCTATTGGATATGTTGCAGATGATATGTAGCCCTTTATAGTTTTAGTTATTTTTTATCTACATACATGTACGAAAGGGATCAGTAAAATGATTTTTGGTAATGACAGCATTAATGTAGATAAACTGAAGTCCATCCAGTTGAAAAAGCTCTGGTACATAGCTTTCGTTCCTGAATGACTATACGTTACCCTTAGCTAGGTGAGATTGGTAGATGAATCGAAGAATTAATTTACTCAAAACTAAGTGGTAAAAACATTATAATAATGATATTAGAATAAACTGAATTAATTTTTATTCAGAGATCTAACAAAATGAGAAACGAATGAGATAAATTTTTCAAAACAACTTTTTAATTTAATTGAAAAATGATAAATATCATTTGGTTATGCTTAATGTGATACACCAAAGTTATTGTGTTTATTATACCCCAATATTGGGCATTTTGAATCGAAAACTACGACACGCTAACTCGTTGGTAGAATAAAATCTTACTATATTTGAAATTATAAAATTATTCATTCGCAATAAGCTTTTATTTTCTGCCCTAAAGTTTTTTTTAATTGCTCAAATTGTTTAAATAAAAAAACATTCTTTGCAATATAAAAATTGCTTGACTATCATTATCGTTAGTTGCAGTCTTCGTTTTTCTATTTTCATGTGTTGTTATTATTCTACACTTTTTGGATCTCTCACTTTATTTTATTTAAAAAATAAAAATAGCTTTATATCTTTTAAAGAATTTTTCTCTAAATTTCTTTTTAAAAACAAATAAAAGCTTCATAATAAATACTTTCGAAATGTTATGATTTAAAAATAAAATACTAAAAAATGTCACTAACAAATTAATGCAACTCTTGGGCTTTATAGGTTCATTAGCATATCATTAGTTAGTTATTCTTTCTATATTTGATTTATATACATACATACACACACACGCGCACACACACATACACACACACACGTATATATATATATATATATATATATATATATATATATATAAATTTAAATTGTCGTCTGTTCTTCCCCTTTTTTAAATATATGTCTAAATAATTAGAATAATTTTTTCTGTCAGAAAATAAAATAACAAACCATCTGAGTTGTCAAGACTTTTTCGCTTTCATAAATTTCTTGCTATTTTTCTTTTACGTCGTCTCCATCCTGTTCATCTTACTTATTACGGAAAATAATGATTGTGTTCTATTATACACGAGATTAAATAAGTTAATGGTTAGTGAAAAGTAACATTATTTATATCATTTACATTAACTGTTTCGTCTTAATAATTACCGGCGACAATGAGGTATATAATCGATAGTTAAGCTACATTTGTTGTAGTTTTTAGCGGGCAAATAATTTTTTTTCTTTTCTTAACTTTATCGCAATCCATTACAATATATCAATTTATCGCTTAAACTGTAATAAATACGCCCGTAAAAATTTTATGTGAATTTACATAGTAAATTTTAAGTGATGCAAGTACAAACGAATGGACAAAACACCTGTAGATACCGGTTGACGAAATTTTCACCAACGGTTCTAAGAAAAGCAACAGTAGAATCTCCATTTAATCCCGTATAAGGTTTTTTAAGTATCGTGTCATCAAACGGACAAACAGAATTTTTCTAAAAAATACTTAATATGCAGATTTAATTTGCGTTATTTCTTCAATACATGTGTTGTTGTTATGAATGCTAAGTTAAAATTTATTCAATAAAGTAGATGTTTGCTTATCAAAATTTATACAAAAATAAAATTAATAAATATTTACATAGGTAGTCCTTTAAAATCGGCTTTCTAAATACATACACACACACACATATATATATATATATATATATGGGTAAATTGGTGGCATGTTAGTAATTAAGCTTCAATATTTTATACATTTACGGAATGCCTCCTGTCTTTTTTTGTAAGTTTTGTCTTTCTAATTTTGATTTAAACTTTGGAAACAAAAAGTTCGGCCGTGCCGATCAGTACAGAGGAAAGAATTTCTTAAAAACTGGCTATGTATTGCCGGATTGCGGTTCGTCATGTAGCAAGGGCCAATCTTTGCTTCTTGCTTGAAATGCGACCTAATAATAAATATTTGCAAAGTATAAATAATATGTAATGTGCATAACTGGTATAGAATTTTTCATACATTTTCCTCTCGTAATATTAGGTTTCGAACTATAACCTTCAGACGTACCTTATTATTATTATAGTTTAATGCCAGACTTATGGACTTTGCTTTTAGGTATTGATGAAATTGAAGCTCATTTTCACTGCCTTTCCTTTCAAGCTGCAACATTTTAGACAATATTTTTAATTTTGTCTTAAATACACTTTGGATTTTAAATAGTTGTTACTATTTGCAGTACAACCATTAAAATACGAGAATTTTAATAATAACATAATTTTTTTCTTACAAACACAACAGGAAAGGTAAAGCAAGCGTAAAAATTATGCTTAGATAAAACCTGTTAAATATAAGTGGAACTTGAACAATGGAAGTTCCATATACACTTGGAGAGCCTATAAAACTTCATGGATGTTAAATTATTGACAAATATTAAAGTTATTTCCATCACGCAATTTGCCTGACATAAGTTTCATAGAGGCATACGTTTTTTTCGAAAGTTACGAGATTCAGAATCACTATAGTTTTCCGGTCAGCTGAAAGTACACTTGAGTATCGCTGCTTTTTCTTAATTTTGACCGTGTCAGTCTCGCAGATGGGGAAATGAGGACAAGGGGTTTTCAGTAATATCGCTAGAACCATATTATATAATAATTAAAAAAAAAATTATGAAATCATAACTTATTAGACAAGTGAGATTACACTTCATATGAAGTTGAAATAAGTTAATTGTTTAAAAAACTAAAGAAACGGTTTCATAAATACTGCACTAAAAAGCGAAAACATAATTACCGAATCTGTTTTTTCTGTCTACTACATAAGAGCTTTAGTGCTTTAAACAATGTTTGTTATTGAATATAATATATGAATATACAAGGACGGGGGCCTTTGCATTAAAATCTAACTGAAATATTAAACATTTTTATTCACATAAATTAATTTAAGAAACAATTTTTTTTTTTTGAGAAAATGCTTCGCACCCTTTTACACTGGGCAAACAGACGTCTGCGTAAAAGCTCGCAATTCTATTTTTATTTATTTCTTATTTTCTGTAAATGGAAAAAAACAAACACAAACTATTTGAAATATTCTATGAACACTAAATACGGAATAAGTCTGTGTTCTTGCTGCCACCTATACGATGCTGAAGAGCTTTCAAATTTGTTTTTTGTATGTTCTCGATACTATCAGAATAAGTGGCATATAGTGGATTCCAGACAACAGCGTATTTAAGTTGTGACCTTACAAGAGCATTGTATAAGGTTAAGTATGTTTCAGCATTTTTAAATACTTTGGTCGTTCTTAATACGAAGCCAAGCATTCTATAGACAAACATTGCAAACTAAAATGCAGTTTACTATCAAAAATGACACCAAGGAAGCGCATGCTGTCAACTTTTTCGAGTGAATTCCCTCCTATCGCATATTTAAAGTTTATTTGTTTTTTTTTGTGAAAGAGATTTGTTTGCACTTCGAGTAACTTAAATGCAGTTTGTTCTCTCCACAGTAAACATGAAGTCTATCGAGATCAACTTGCATATTAGAACAGTCATGTATGTCTTTTACAAGAGTAAATAGCTTTAGATAGTCTGCATACATTAGGAAATTACTATTTCTAAAACAGGCACTTATATCGTTAATAAATATAATAAATAAGAAAGGGCATAATATAGATCCCTGTGGTACACCAGAAGTCACTTAGATATATGGTAATAAAAACCCATTTACTTTAATTGCTTGCTGCCTATAGTTAAATACGAAATAAACCGATACCGTTAAATGCTAGTTTTCGCATTAATATTAAGTGATCAAACTTGTCAAATGCTTTCTTGAAATCTGTATCTATCACGTCAACTTGCTGTCTGGAATCCAATGACTCGAACAAGTGCTGAGAGTGAAGTAGTAGGTTAGTGGTGGTAGATCTACCACGAACAAAGCCGTGTTGTTCAGGAGTAATGTAATTATGGAATATTGGATATACTCGTCCATGCACTAATCTCTCTAAAACTTTGGGAATTACTGATAAGATTGATATGGGTCTATAATTAACTATGTTTTGTTTAGATCCATTTTTATGCACAGGTGCTATGTGCGCCTTTTTCCAACATATAGGAAAACTCCCATGTTTTACGCAATTATTAAACAAGAGAGTTAAAGGAATGCTTATGGTATCCGCGGTATATTTGAGGAAGGCTGGTTTAATTCTATCTGGTCCTGGGCTTTTGTTCAAGTCTAATGACGTAAGCATTTTTAAAAAATCTGCAACCTCAAACGATATGGAAGATAAGCTGACGTTATTTAAATTACTAGTAGGTATATTTTCAACATTTTCGATGAATTTGTTTATGTCTGGATCAGTGGGCTCGAAAGTTGACTGAAAGAACTCTGAGAACATTTGACAAATTTCGTTCGGGTTATTATTGGCACTTTCGTCGGATGACATAATTGATGGATAGCCATTTATTTCATGAACTGAAGAGAGGTAAGACCAGAACCCTTTGAGGTTTTTCTTTATTATTTTCTCTGTGTTGTCATATGACTGACAACATTGCTTAGACAAACGCTTGAAACGATATCAAAGCTTTGAAAATTCATTATAGGCATAAATGCTGCCATAAGTTTTCCACTTCAACCATGCTCGTGCCTTACATTTAGAAAGCCGTATGAGCTCACAAATAAACCAGACAGGATACTTGATGTTACGGGTAGCCTTTTGTGGTACAAAAGAGTCAATTAGATTGAAGATAAGGTCGTGACCAGGTTGGTCACAGCACATTCCGTTGAGACTTCCCTTAATTCACGATCCCAATCTATTTAACTTATCTCTTTATTTATTACCTCAGAGTCAGCCTTATAAAAGTTATATTTTTTGTTTTGTACAACGGGCAGCATTATTTCAATGATACACACAATGGTAAAAGTGAAATCAGGATGGTTACAATCTTTATTTAACATTGAGTCAGATGCAGTAAGTACGCAGTCCATTTTAGTAAGAACTAGGTCCAAGATTCTGTTTTTATAATTTTGTAAATAATTATATTGTTTAAGATTCATAAAAGATAATACACTAAGAGCAATATGCGTTATTTGAGATGTACATGTGTATGACGGGATGCAGTATCCTTCTTGACGTTGCCAGGTAATTGAAGGTATATTGTAGTCACTTACAATACAAAACTTGCTATCACTGTGTTCTGTATACATTTTCTGTAAATTATTAAAATAGATTTCGTATTTATTAAAAGGTAGATCTGGTGGGAGATATACTGCGTTAAGAATTAGTTTCTGTTTACACAAGGATAAATTTAATATTATTTCCTCTATCTCAATACTTTCACAGTCTGTACGTCGCAGTCCCACATAGCCAGACCGTACCGCTACCACCACTCCACCACCACTCTGTTTGTAATTCGTGTGAGCATCTCTATCTCTGCGATAAACTGTATATCTACTGTTAATAAATTCTGAATTGAAAATACTTGGTAATAGCCACGTTTCTACAAGCACGATTATATCATAGTCGTTTGCCTGTACATTTAGATATAATTCATTAAGTTTAGGTCTAATCCCACTACAATTCTGATAATAAATTGATAATTTGTCATTGCAAGAGATTAATCTTATAAAGACAGAAACATAATTCATAATTTACGTAATATTGCGCATTATTACTACTAAGAAGCAAGTTCGGGGCAGTTGCAGTGGGTAATACCAGCAAAAATACCTTTCATATAAAGAATATACATAACAGTTAATATAACGCCAATAGAAAATAAGGAGGTATGCAGAAAAATTACACGAAATATTCACAATTGTTAATATAAATATAAATATAGACAGAAGTAGTCACATCTGAAAAATGTCATTTTCACATCTTATCTGCAGATACTTTGAGCCCGCCGTTTTACGAACATAAATTGTACCGCTTTTAATCCACACAAATTCATAGTTCTTTTCTAATTTGGCTTTTCTTACTTTTGCATAAAGAATTTTGTTTTGTAGTGTGAGGTGCTCATTAACGTAGACCCGCTGGGCGGCCCCGGCGATCTGCAACGACTCGGTGGTGAGTGCACGACGCACGCGCGTTGCAGCGATGATATCGTCACACAGGCGTCGCGTAGCTAGCTGCACGATGATATTACGTGGGCGGTCGGAGTGCCCGCTAGCGCACCTACCTACCTGGTCCATAGGGATCGGAATGTTTAACGCAGCGCTTAAATTAGAGACGATGTTTAGAACGATTTAGACGAGTTCTAACTAGACCACTGCGTGTACAATAATTAGAAGCCCAAAAATTGTTAGAATATGTTGTTTCGTTATCGAGTTTGGTGTCGAACTTCTGGTTCTATTTTATTGCATCAGTCCGATTGCACTATTATAATTAGATTTGGTATTATAATTAGAACAACACGCAACTAGAAAGTTCATGATGATCCAATAATTAGAAGCCCAAACACGGTTAGGATACTTCGTTCCGTTATCAAGTTCAGTGTCTTATTTCCTGTTCTATTCCACTGAAACAGGCCTATAGTACTACTTTATTATATGTTTATCAAAACTATATGCAACTACCAAGCTTCATGATGATAAAACAGTTAGAAGCCCCAAACACGATTAGGAAAAATTACACCGTTATCGAGTTCAGTGCCTAACTTCCGGTTCTGTTCCATTAAATCAATCCGATGGTGCCATTTTAATGTATTGTAATAGAAATTACACATAATTTCCAAGTTTCATGATGATACAACAATTGTAAACCCAAACACGGTTAGGATTCGTTGTTTCGTTATTGAGTTTAGTGTCTAACTTCCGGTTCTATTTTATTGAATTTTATTGTATAGTCATCAGAGCTACACATGACTGCCAATTTTCATAATGATATAGCAATAATAATATATATAGCGAAAGAAATTTGTAAGGAACAGAAATAATATTAAAATACAGTGCCATCTATTTGACTCCTACTAGAATATTGATTAGATTTTTTAATGAAACTGTAATTGGTCCTTTTTAGTAACTTTATTACACGACTTTATCTCGTATCTAGTTCATCGACGTATCTAGCATTCCTGGTATACTCATCTATGCCATTTCAGAAAAAATAAATATTAATGAATTAATTAACAAAATTTTCTTTAATGACTATTGTAAAATATAAAACATAATGTTTTATTCCTCTACTAAATATTTATCATAATAAATATTTAATAATGACGCTATTTGAACTAACTGAAATAATCAAGGGAAGTACCAGTTTGGAACAATATTTAGGGCGTTTTTATCTTTCCCGACAAATTGTGGATTTTAAAAATTATTTTAATAAATGCATCATTTGTATATGTTATATGTTATTTGTAAGATAACTCTTTAACCTTTTGGACTGGCCATCTCAAAATTTAAATAAACTTAACCTAGACTTGGATTCATGCCATTTTTTGCTATTTATCAAGTTTCATTTCGTCCATAGTGATTTTAGATTTTGTGTCCGGGAGCTATAATCGATGAAAATATACAAATTATATATATATAGATATAAATTCACGTATATATACATATATATATATATATATATATATATATATATATATATATAAATTCAAAAATGTCCCCGCAATAAGTGTATTTCTGCGAAATTCACCTGAAAAAAAATATCGGGTACAGAATTAGTACAACAAAATTTTTCATAGAAATATTTTTGAAAGTTAAATGTTTGTAGATTAATTTGCTTTATTACTACATCAATTTTAAGTGACCTTGTTAAACGCTTATTTGGAAAAACCTCGGTGACACATAGACACACAGAGAGATAGACATGTGAATCTTATAATAAAAATCTAATAACAAACTAATATCTTCATTTCTTGACTTTAGTAACAGGCGATTTTTTTTACTTATGAATCGTAACCACATCCGAGCAAGCCTTTATCTAGCAAACAGAAATAGTATTGAATTTACAATAATTCAAATTACCTCCGTCTCAAGAGTATATATCGTGTAGGGAAAATCCCGTACGTGCTTTTACTGTTCAAAGACGAGTGAGTCTAGACAAGATTGAGGTCCTTTGAAAAAATTAATACCGTAGTGACGGAGCCTGTCTCGCGGGACTGATATTTTCAAGAAATATATATATATATATATATATATATATATATATATATATATAATGTGGGAAATTAAGGAAACTACGTCACTTCAAACACTACTTTAGGAAATAATTAAAGTTTTAATTTTGGATGAAATCATAATTATGTTTAAATTAACACCCTATACCCTTTACACTAAATGTTAGTTTGGCAGCGTGGCACGTCTATTGTAAACTTTGCAAACTGTCAAGGATCAAAATGATATGTCACTTATCCATTTCAAAAAACTTGGAAACAAAAAGTAATTAAAATACTCGTACAAATTATTTTATTTTAGAATGTATTTAGACTTACCTAAGTTTTATGTTTCGTTTCCGCGTTAAGTGTCTTCCTCGTACTCACTGCACTTTGGCAACCGACGACAATAATTTTGACTTTAATATGGTATTCGAATTTTGCTCCCTTCTGAAAATGAGTTAGCACATTTTGTTCCATATGTATCGATATTGTTGGAGAATTATCACCTGATATCACTAAAATGATGGGCTTATTCTTCTGTATTGCATTGATAATAATTAGACTTGATCGTGGAATAACGTCCGGCGTACATTCTTAGGGATATTATAATGGCATTCGGCATATACTAATACCATGTTTCACTAGCACTAAAAACGATATACGAGTATTCATAATTCTACTCACTCAATATCACAAATAACAAATCATTAAACAGAAACCAGCCACGCGTATTAAACCAATCAACTGTTATGTCAAAAGTAAAGTTTCAAAAATATTCTTACCGGAAGAAATATGTGAGGGTTGCAAAACTAAATAATAAATAATTCATAAAGATTGAAACAAGCAATTAAAATTAATATTATGTAATTAACAAGAAGCGAATAATAATTTATCTAAACGACAAATAAAGAAAGGAAAAAATATCCTATTAATGGTTATTCCAACAAGTTTATATTAAAAATCTATAAAAATATTTTTTATAATCTTTTTAAATAGAAATAATTTTGATTTACAAAACGTAAACAAAATTGGCTTTGAAATTAAATTTTGATATTCTTCTCTTTGTTTTATCCTTTTCATGTAAATCTATGCAAATGAAAGGGATAATTAGACAAGTCAAATTCACTATCGATCGTTAAAAAGAGTAATTATGTAATATTGCCACATTTCTCACGTTTATCAAAATATAAGATATAGGTTTTCATGTTAATGACTTATGATAATTTTCAAATACAAAAAAGTGGTATTATTTGAAAAAAAATGGATGTATTACAATCTACGGGTTAAAATCCCGAAGTTTCTTTGTTTTACATACTATATATATATATATATATATATATATATATACATATGTGTGTGTGTATATATATATTTATATATCATTCATAAAATGTCCTAAAAGAAATTGAGTATTTATATGTGCTGGAATGTAGTGGTAAATATAAGAATCTTTTTAGAATTTCTTTGTCAAAGTTACGTGAAGTTCCTTAAATTTAAAATTCAACACCTATAATGAATTCGAAGGGAAAATTAGAAAAATTGAGGAAATATGAATTATAATCTAAATACTTGAAAGGGTGATCAAAAAAATAAAGTATGTCTTTTAGGAAAGAATATATCTTTTAAAAAAAATCAATATTCATTGATTTTTACCATCAATAAAAAACTCAATAAAATAAATTAACATTTATTACCCGAAAACTTGTGTAAAGATACTTTGAAAGTAATTTAAAAGTTCATACATATATTTACATTAATATGGTGCAGGATCACCAACAACACATTTAATTTTATTAAAAAAGCCAAAATGTGCATTATTGATCAGTTTGTCAAGTCTCGTGATATAAGTTATTGCTTAAATTCAATGACTATCTTGTTTTAATAATAAAGTAGAATATGATAATATTTAATTGACTTATGACATTTCAACACAACTGATATCTCACTATTTTATAATTAATGTGATAAGTCGAACTAGTTAGTTAGATACGATATGATTAATCTACTAACATGCACATTTTATTCAAAACCTACCAATATTTCTTTTGCTAAACACAACTGACTTTTGATCGTATTAATCTAAAATTAAATCAGGTTTGGTTTCATCTCTCAAGTCCTGTAGGATAATACAGAATAAAATGTTTTATCGTAATCTACTTTCTATATACAACTAACGATGACGAATGACGTTACCAGCGGCCAATTGGCATAGATCCCAACCGGGCGACATTTGAAATTCATAACTAGAGACAAAATTGCGTGGGTTACGTAGAAATGGTCCATTTCCTAATTTAATTTCAAACTTTCACTAAAGAGCAAGTTGCACTATTTAACTTTTGCGAAATTTAGAATAATTAAATTTACTAGTGATAACGATGCAAAACAAGTTGCACAGTACAAAATAAAGTACGTGCAACTCACTCAATTCCACAAAGTATTATATATAAAATTGAAATCAAAAAATATATCTTTATATAAATAAAATAAATTTTCCAATAAAACGAATATCTGTTACACAATTTTTGAGATATTTAAAGTTTCAAAATATTGTAGCAAATATAAGTAGCATATTGTTTTGTTTAAATTTCGTTATATTATTCATTAATTCTGCCATCATACATTGACATAATTTTTTTTTCAAATCATAGTGTTTCTTCGTTTATTTTCTCAGTTCTTGTTTTATAACTTTTCCTGGCTAATTTAATATTTTGTGGTTTCATTGATTTTTTCCTGTAATTATCCTTTTATAGTTAAACCAATGGCGATTTTGATGCTTAATGTACCTGTCAGTTCACTCATCCATCCAGCAAATCGTCCCTTGCAACGTTATAGTCTCTAGGTAGGTAGTCTTATGTATTATAATAATCATTTTTATTATTTATGTAAAATCGCTGCTCATATGTAGGTGCCGAATTGTTTAATAAAAATATGAAAATTTAAAGGAATTCAGGACACATTGAGAAAATTACATTATATTCGTATAAGTCAGAAAGGACTTTACTATTTCGAAAAAGAAAGAAAAAAAGTTCTAATATTTCGTTAATTAATTAATAAAAAAATTGTGCGTGAAATTTCGCTCTTCTGTTTATGTCATCTATTGTTTTATAACATCGGGTTCAGAATGTTGGTAACATTTATAAAATGACTTATTTACTATGTTCTTAAAGAGGACATTAATCGGAAGTATTAAAAATATTTTAAATAATACACTGAAAAGAAAACGTAAAAGAAAGACATGTTTTTCGGTATACGTTTTCTTAAATATCTGTGTAAATTTTTGTGCCACAATTTCAAAAAAGAGTAAGATGTCCACGGTTTTAAACGGGAGCACATGAAGTGACCAGTTACGACTGAACGTTTAAGTCACCTATATTGTTCCCGAATTTCGGTTCTTTTCATGTAGAAAATTTTCTGTTTTAGCTTATAAAATATACAAAATTTTACATTTGTTAACTTGTGATTAGTCGAAAAATAATTTAGAAAAACCTTACTGTTGAAGTAAAATGTAATTGTAGAGGTAAACAATTTAAAAAGGAATATATGTAATGTCTTTTAAACTTATAATTATGTTTGTTTTTATTTTCATCGTTAATAAAGAATCAGTGGGTACTTTGCAGAGAAACTCTTATATTTTCGGTTAACTACACATTTGGTTTGGAAAACCTTTTACGATTGTCCTTCGTAGACTTCTTTGAGAAGTTTTATATTTATATTTTTTCTATGTATTTTCTAATGCCAGAAATAGTGTGATTTTTTTATGACAAAGGCTATAGTAGTGGAAGATTTTATCAATCTTTGAAGAGTATTTTTTAATAATTTTTCTTAAATCTTTGAATAGTACGTGCGCTTATTCGAATTTACCTTCAAGTTTTACCTATTTTGTCAGTTAATCTATGCATTTGAAAATTTATTGGTAATTATGGTAAAAGGCCCATATTCTTAAGAATTTAAATACTATAAAAATATATTTCTCCAAAAATTAGCCAGCTTCTTTGATTTTCCTCACGAAATTGAGAATTATTTCTTAAACTACTAATTAAAGCGATATTTGGTGAAGATTTCTTTACATGTTACCATTGTGTTATTACGGTATTAAAAACATTATAAAGCAGAAACATTTATAATTCTGAATTGTATATTTTCACCCGTTCAAAAGTCGCGATGTTCACATTCGCAATATAATTTTGTATAGCAACGGATTTTACTAGATTATTTTTCTGTAGTCTAAATTTATTTCCTCATAATATGTACTTCCCATTCCGGGAGACATTTTCAAATGAATGCGGAATAAAGGGTTAAGTTCGGAACTGGTTTCGGGCACAATTTTAAATAGAATTAAAAGCTACTAATATGGTAGCAAAAGTACATATATTATAAACCTAATTACGTTTAAAACTAGCCGATTTTCCTTTTTATAAAATTCCAATTTATTAAAGGCTTATAAGCAATTCAAGGCATCACATTAAGGCCGACACCCTTTTTATATTTTCTAACCTTTTACATAAAAGATCTGACAAAACTAGACATAGAAGCTCCATAGTCACTTTTGCTGATGTTACTATCCTACTATTAAATGACAAAACGTGGCAAAATTTGGCTATCCACAACTAACTGGACAAGTCCCATTCGGCATTGATAGACGACACTAACCCGCCGACCAAATCATAAGATTAGTAATTCATGACTATGTTAATGCAAATCTCTCAAAAAACAATTCTGATAATGCAAACCTCTCGAAAAACATATAATTTTAAATATTTACGTATTTGCATTGACTGTTTTCGGCGGTGGAAAGTTCATATTTACTAATTTGTCACAAAACTTAGGCGGCTCATGTGAAGTTTCTAAAATATATGCAACGTACTTGATTTGCATACAGTAACGATTATCTACTACAGACTAGTACAGTCGATTACGACTTACAGTATCGATCACTTGAGGAGCAGCTGCCAAGTAAATAATTGATCCACTCTTCAAATCCCACAAAATTTTGTTTCAAATTTTAAATAAAACACTATATCCCTATCCCACTGACAAATTAGTAAGCAACTTTCCACACTTATTCACTTTTGTGAAAGTAAAGTTGATTACAAGCAGGTTTATCAGAACTACAGGACCAGTACCAAGAGTACCCACGGATATGGACATCATGCATTTCTTGTTCCAAAAAATTATAAAGTATTCCCTTCTGACCTATCAGAAATTAATTATAGAACAGATGTGTCGTTTAAAATATACGTTTACTCGGTGATTTCCTGACAAACACAAATTGGACATAGAAAGTCTTGCATAACCATCGTTTTTGTATAGGTTATTTCTCAATATCACATTTTACTTGTGTGGGGAATAATTTAAGCATACTCGAAAATATCATAGTGCAGATACGCATACGCATATATATATATATATATATATATATATATATATATATATATATATATATATGTATATGTGTGTGTGTGTGTGTGTGTATGTGTGTGCGTGTGTGTGTATAGATATATGTATTTATTTATATGGCTTGACTAGAACTCATAAATACGTAAGTAAGGCATAAAACCTTCACTATGTTCTAAATGCTTTGCTTCTCTATATGCGCCAAAATGTCATTATGAAAGTAATAAATTTCGCAGTTATGCTTTACTTTATAGGGAAAAGCGAAGCGGTTGGCGTCGCGTTTTGAACCCCTGTGCTTAAAGAGCTAGAATTATATATGGACAGACACAAAATACATTCTACGCCGCAGAATTATGTCGAAAATTATAGTAATGTATTAATCAATTTTAGTCTACATATGTGACAATATATCATAGATCATAGATCACGGTTTATAGAGTATTTGACATAGAGGTACACTCTCCACCAATACGCCTAAACGCCTCAGTGTGTGTATCCTAAAAATATGCCCAAAATGTTGTGTATAATACATATTTTTTGTGCGTTGGTGAAAATGACATACAAAAGATTTTAAAATCTCCTGAAAATGTAACTAATTGATTAAAATATATCCAGATTATCGTCCTGTTAATAGTAGCGACCAGTTTTAAAAAATAATTTTTTTAGGAAATATTAAACCAAGTGTCTACAAAAAATATCTACTTCGTCACATATGTTATTAAATTTATGAAAATATTTATTCTTGTAAAGAAATTCAATTTTTTTTTAAATAATCTATTCTGTCTATAAGCAGTTAAGTTGAGATGTAATTTTGATGTTTTATTGTTTCTATTACCCAACTGTTATAAATACAATTATATTTACATAAGATAAAATACACAAATGTAAAAACATTAATTAAATAGGAGGTTTTGATAATTGTCTCAATAATCTACAAATTTTCTGTGAACATAAATTATTGTAAATATTATTTGTCTTAGAAATAACTAGCATTGAATATTGTCAATACAATTTCAAAATCGTGTTTTAATGGATAGCTGATATGACATTCTAAGAGCCACAAACTAAAAAATTAAAAAAAATATTTTATTTTAATCTTAAAGGATCACGAGATCAAAAAAATAATTAAAGAACAAAAATGAGTGAATACAAATAATGTCATATAAAATTTGCTGGTTAATTGTTTTAGAAAAAAAAATTTTTTATGCACCACTGATACAACGTAAAGGTTTAATATCCAAAAATATCAGAAATGGTAGCAATCCGTATATAGTTTTACAAACGTATTTGATTATTTATTTTTTAAAGTAATTCTACATGACGTCTAATTTTTAGTCGATGCCTCCGTTATATAAGCAAACTTTATACAACTTATCAAGCCTCTAGCTAGAGCCAGCTGTTTGGATTGTGCGTTGACATGTCACTCATTCAGTCAGTCAGTTTCTTCTTTTATATGTATGGATTTCCAAAAAGTGTAAAACGTGTGCTCATTGATTTATTTTTAGTGTTTTTACTATTACTAAGTTTCGAATTAGTACGAACATTTAATATGTTTTTATAACTTTTTACTTTTAATTTCACCCCTTTAGTGGTTATATTTTAATAAAATACCTCCACAGTAGCTTCTTATATTACGTAAAGAATGTTTGTTCCTAAAACAACCTAATAATTTTATTCCATTACAAATTTTCCACCCCTGTTTCATCCCCTCTTCACAGCGTTACCAGAAAGACATACAAATACTCGGCTTATTTTACAGTATGATAAGGCTTTCGAGTAAAATGTACTGGCGAATTTTTTTTCTTTTCAAATGTACTTATCCCCACCAAGCTTTAAAAATCTTGCATTAACTCTTGTTGCAACAGTTAAGCTTTTTAACTTGCGTCTAAAATCTGATTGGTCTTTTTACAGTATCGTTTTAGAGTGATGACGTATAGAATAGTTTATTTAAATATGCGGACCAGAATTCACAGTCGATCGAGTAGTTTTACCGAACACTTAGCTATTCGGACAGCGGCTCCCGCTGATTGCATTCGTTGCTACTCTAGAAAAGACCGAATCAAGATGAAATGGGACGTACCATATATCTTACCGCAACGGCGTTTCATTAAATTACGTATCAAAACTCATTCAAACTATCATTATTTTAAGAGCTTGCCAATATGCAATGTCAAATACTAATAAGATGGATCCACTTTTAAGTTTGTTATACCTAGAGGAATATTTTAATTAAGTTTAATAATATGGTTTTTTAATTAAATTTCTCTTCAATTCGTTACGAAGCTTCGACAGAAGTAATGCATCAAATTATTTATTTTTATTCCACAATACTGCTACTTTCCTCATTCTGTAAACTACCGTCAGTTGAATAAATCTTGATATAATCTTTACGAGAAATCTCACCGTTATCACTGATGGTAAGTCAGTCAAGGATGTCACTGATACTCATGGATCTAGAACTTTAGCGGCTATGTCGAGTTTCTTGGTAGACATATTTACACTGTACTAAATTATTCAACTATTTAGCTGTTTATTTAGTTCAAAAATTCACATCTAACCTATTTCTAATTAATTAAATAATACTTGTAAAACAAGGAAAACGTCAATACACATAAACTAATTTATGTTTAAGGCATTGAAGAGGATGAAATTCAGGTAAGGCCTGGGAAAATAGTCTCAGTCGTTATGTGATAAAACAGAGAGAAAAGTCGCAATATATTAGAAACTGCATGTGATTAAGTGGTTTAGGGCTTAGCATTTTATCTAAAGTTCAGTTGTGCAAAGTCTTCATACCAAGGTACACACATACGTTTGTAAATATACGTTAAATTAAAATGAGATTTACATTGCTCATACCGAACAATAATACAAATAATTTACTTATTATAAGATCTGTTCTCTTCCCATCTACTGGCTAAGGTCTCATCTCTATCACTTTGCAAGTGCGCTACCCGATAGTCCCCGCATTTCTTCCACACCAGAAACAACCTGCCCAATTTCCAATTCGTTCTTCTACTTCCAACTTCATCTAAATATTGTATCTGTAATCGATTTCTAATTAGTTTCAGGTTACTTAATAGCTGGGATTACGCATTTTCACTTTATTACGCGGCCTAGGTGCCATTCTTTTCTACAGAGTGACTCACCCACGCTACAGACATTTGGTAATGCTGATAGTTCATTCATTTCCCAAATTCTCCATTAATAAACGTAACTCAATGATTCTCAGCATTGAGAGCTATTGACCTACGTTTAGCCTTTAGGAGCATTTTAATTTTGTTGAAAGATGCGATATTAGAAAATATTTTTGGCAACGAAATGGACCCTAAATTATAGTTTACATACAGTTTTACGCAAACATAATCTTAGTAACAGTGTGTAAAAACTAAAAAAAATATCGCTGTGATCTAAAAGGTCCTTTTTGCAATAATATATTTACGTAGCATAATATAAAAATTTTTCAATACAAAACAAAAACCAAAGTTTATTTCTATGTGTAAATGTACTTAAAAACGAAAGGCGAAGTTACATGTGATATTAGGATGATAAACGTTATCTCAAATATATTATTTGTGAACAAATGAACATTCACATTTATGAAAATCCACATTTTAAAACTATGGAAACATAGAACTTGATATTCAAAATATGAAATTTAATTTTAACTTAGTTTGATAGTATTATATTACTAATTTTGTTAATTAAAAGTCACTTATTTAGGCACTAACTCTCCAGTATTAGTATAAGTATGCGACTAGTAATGCTTACTTCCGTCAAGCTTTTTTGTTATACATTTCCTTAACAATGCCTAAATCAATTTTAACGGTGAGTGTGTATAGTAGTCGAACACCAAATTATCTTCGCGTAACATGGGTATTTACGACTAAGATTTCTCGCAACAAAATGACTTTTCATTAAAAATGTGTGCATTTCAAATGTACGTCACATCAATGCCAAATAAGTACGAAGATAGGCAAAGAAGGAGGAATAAGATATATATTACATAAATAACAAAACATGTCCCAGAAATGAGGCCGACCCTATACCTCTCTCCTCTGGCACGTCGCTCTCGAGGCCTGTAGCCTAAACGTATATTGCCTACGTGATGCGAAATATGAAAAAAAACTGGTTGAAGTGAACATGTGCATGTAGTCATAATAAATAAATATTCAGAAGTAAAGGTACATCAAGCCTTCAGATACATGTCTCGTGCTAAGTGCGGACGGTTCTAATGTTCAGAATCACGATTCTTTATTTATTTCTATAGTTGTTTGTTATGGAAACAACCCAACTAACACAGAAATCAAAATTATATACAACACTGCATTAACATAAAGCAAAAATATTTATGAGTCACTTACATTTATGAGACATTCGATGTGTCAAATTACCGCTTGTGTTAGAATATTTCTAATATTATTATCACGCTTTATTTCAGTGGGCGCTTGAATTATTGCATTTCTTAGCAATAGTATTTGCTTCGCAAAGTGTAACTATCGTAGGTACAATAAAATACAAAATTAGTGGTAATACATAAAAACAAATTAGTTATTATTTACCCGCACATGAATACGAGTTATATATAATTTGTGTAATTTTAATTTTATTTGATCTTTAAGTATTTCACATGGAAAGGCAGACGAGTGAGGTGCACAAGCTTCGGTGCTATATATGGAATACTAATTTGTTCTTATATACTTTGGCACAAAATATATAAATATTTAATAAAACTTACATATCATTAGAGTATTGTCTAGGAAAATGCACGTATGGGAGTAAACTTTGAATAAGAAGAAAATATTGTCACATTGGAAATTATATCATACGCGATCATAAAAAGTATGTTTTTTTTTAAAGTTAATAAAATATGGTTTCATTGGGATAGAGAACTAAATTACTGTGTGGTCAGCAAGGCGGAGGCTTAACAGACAGCAGTAGGCGTGTGCTTACGTTGTTGTGAGGGATGTACACAACTGCAAACACCGTATCCTACAAATTCAATGCGAAGTCGCGGGTGAGTGCTGGTATAAACTTGTTAAGTGAGAGTAGATAGTGAGAGTAGAGTGAGGTACCGATTAAGAGATTTAGAATCATAGTTTTTAAGTAAACTTCTAGTTACTTTGCTTTTCCCTAATTTTGATGTTAGCAGTTTCGGAGATATAAGAGAACATATTTTTATGGACGTTTTCAAAAATATCTCTTTAATTTCTAAAAATTGTACTACGATTCCTGCAATTTGCTCTTTCCCAGACGATATACGAGATTTAAAAAGAAAACGTCGATTATTTTATGTGCGCCAATCGGAAAACTGAAGTTGATAACATTTTATTACCTTTATTGTTGATAATTGTCGAGGAAATTTTTTTCATGAGAATGTGTATCCGCAACAAATATTTCGCATTTAAATTATCTAAAAATCCATTTTTGTATAGACACAAAAATTTCGACAAAATAAGTTTACTATTTCTACGAAAGAATACAAAATCGTCTAATAATTTCCAAAAGAGTTGTGTTATATTATAACACAATTTCCTGGTAGAATGTTGGTAAAATTTTAATTTTGTTGTATGACATTATTTGCAGATCTAGTTTAAATGGTGTGTTTACCTGCATCATATGAGAATAAGTGAAGAATAATAATTCCGTTTCCAATTTATTTTCGAGAAATATATTAAAAAAAATATTTTTTACTACCAAAAAAATACATACCAAAGTTAAATGATGTTGAGACGTGGGAATATAGGCGAGTTCTCCGTAATAGTTATATTCTTGTGAAATTCATGTCTTCATAGGTGTCCTTGGTTGTAAGGAGACTGTGTTTAATTTTCCAGAACACAATACACCATTTTATGTGCCTTTATCCTTTGATAATCATACGACATAACGAGATTACACTACGTAAATATAAAACTAATACTAGTTGTATATATTTTAGTACGTGAGAGGTGTTTTTTCATGTTTGCTTTTGGATGAAAATAAAACAGAATTTTTGAACATGATAGATTGTTTCATTTATAATACTATGTAACATAGCATAAAAGGACTAGATAAAAGGACAAGGTCATTAGGAACAGGTCAAGGACAAGGACAGGTATTTTCAATAATTTTTTAGATAATTTATTAAAATATATCAAAAAAATTATTAGTCCAGAACGTGTTAAAAGCGAGAAAAAATTTTTGGGAGTCTCAACGCTTACAAAATGAAAACCACTTAGCATTTACTAAATATTTACATTCATTTTTATACTGCAAAAGAACTACGACCCTAATGCCACTGACCACTTATTACCAGTAAATAATTTTATACATTTATTTTTATAACTTTACCTCCGGTAAGAGCGATGGATGGAGAGCATATTACTCAGCAAGAAGTATGATAAATTCCGAAAATGCAACAAGTTCATATTAACGAGTAAATGATCCAAATGGACACAGACGTGAGCGCATGCATTGTTGAAGTAGCGCGCACACCATGTTTTTTTTTGGACTACCATTTTCTTTTGTTTTAATGCTTAGTCTTTAAATTTTTCAAGATATGTCGTAAAGTTTTGATGACAAAAATTTTAATTCCAACTGTCAGAAACATTTTATTATAATAGTTAACTTATATGTTATAATAGTTAACTTATATATTATAATAGTTAAAGGCAAATTTATATTAGTTAACTTTGACGTTTTGTTTTTTTTCATGTTATTAATAATTTTTAGACTTATATGCTAGGACAGACGGGACTTAGATTAATTTAATTATTTTTGTGGAAATAAGCATAATTACAATATTTAGTAAGTTTGTAGTGTTTGTAAGCAAGAGTCCCGATATCAGAAAAAATATATTGCTTTTTAAAGTTTTTTTCACAAATTTTCTATTTCTATATCTTCATGTTTCTATTTTATTTTTATTTTTTGTTTGCTTTTTACTTCTGATGTCTCTTATAAAGAATATTAGTCAAAAAGTGGAATTAGATTAACGCTTAAAAGGATCGTCACGCAAAAGAAAAGAGTATTGCTTTGAGTGTGATCCTCAGAGAGATAAAAGAATACGCGACAAGTATGAATATGCTAGTATAGTTAGTAAAAAAAAATACTAAAAGACCTGAAACTGTTCGCACAACAGAAAATGCAGATGGAAAGGTGTGAGAGTATTTTAGCAATTTCCTATAACGGAGAGTAAAGAACGAAAGTTGCAAACTGAGTAATACAAGCGAGTTAATCATCAATATGAGACAAAGAAATTATTGTGAGTTTGAAGACCTTCCCAATATTTAAGATTCTGTTGTCAATTCAAAACTACACGAATGTTTACGGGGGAAGTTATACAATGGCTTTGAATACGCCAACTTTTCACAACATTTTTTGTATTGTTTAGAATATGTCCACACCATTCATACTATCTCTGTTATACTTGTACATTATAGAAATATATCTATGTATGAGTTAAGACATTAATCATGAAAAAAATTTATACTTCTGGAATGAAATTCTCTCAATTAGTTCAAAAATATCTCATAGACCTGTGTTTTTAAACTATTTGGTATAACTGCTTGAAATCTGGATCAGGTGAAGTTTTTACTATTAATAACAACTTTAAGGGGTCAGTGCGACCGGGAAAATGTCGAATGACGTATGGATTTGAAGCAAATATGTAAAGGGTTTATGTATTTTCTTCCAAAAATAAGTATAAAGCTATGTATGTACATATATATATATATATATATATATATATATATATATATATATATATATATATATATTTATATATATTTATTTATATATATATATATATATATATATATATATATATATATATATACAAAAAATAATTATTGAATATTGTTGATTTTAAAACCACCTAGCTGAATTCTAATGTACGGGTACAATCAGTTGATAAGCGGAACTCTTATCTGTGTCACTTTAAGTGTCGCACACGGGCTTCCAGTGATTTTATGCGTTTACTTGTCTTACTTTCCTACTTCTATCCCTTAGAAAGGTTTATCCTAAGTTTAATGACACGCGGTTAAGTTTTGTCTAATATTTGACTTTTTGTGTTTTCATCATGTGCAGTAGTTAATGTTAACGTTGACGTTTATCTGGGGGAATGAATATATATCACTGTTTAAATCATGTTACTTTAACGTTTATCTTTCGTATATTAGCTAGTTACAAATACTCAGCAAACTTAGTCACCAATATCGGCAAACGCCATTTATCATGAGTTTTTCCTCTTTAACTTTACATCAAGTCTTTCTTTTAAATAAATTACCAATTGAATATTTAGGAAATATTCAGTAGTTTACTAGAGAATATGCAAGCTATGTATGAACAAGTTCTATTGGCAAGTTTTCAACAGAAGTAAGCTAAAATAGAAAGATGATGTGTCTTGCGGCGAGCATTACGTGATCTCATTGTGAGGACGGCATGTGAGCAGTGCGACACGATTTAACTGACCTGAATGGTTGTTATTGGTATTTTTGTACATATATATTATATACTTACTATGAATCTCATACATATGTAGAATCTATACATGTTATTTCTCCGATAATAGTTTTTATTTGTAACCGAAATTAACTTAACCAAATGTTTAAATTCATGTGAACGTAAGAAATGAAATGTCTATTAATCTGTTTCCTAACATTCGAACCGTTTTATGTCCATTTTTTGGGATAAATTGATAACATCTATGGGGCGTAAATTATTTGCTGTTGTGCTAAGAAATTTAGAAATTAAAAAAAGGTGAAGTGTGATAACAACCATTATACTTACAGATTATAAGAATAGGAAAGATGGTTAATGTAACTGACGACAGATCATTATATTTTATGAAACAAAATAAAGGCCATCATGCCAGCAGAGCAGCGAAAATAACTAAACAAAATCAGATTATATCAGGAAGATGCATATCATATGCTTTTCATCTTTGTTTTAAGTATTCTTAAATGTTTTTGAATGAATTTTATATTGAAGAAATTACTTGAAAATAAAAAATAACTGTGATAAATAAAGTATTAAAATAAAGCTATAACAATACCGTATAAGATGGTGATGATAAGAAGAATACAATATAGTTTATTGTTTTTCATTTATTAAGTTATTATTTTCTCACATTGCCAAAAAATATGTATAAAATATTAAATAAACAAAATACACGGTAATTTAATTTAATCGTTTCACTCAACTTTTACAGTGTGGCAATAGATTTTCCAAAATTATATTTATCTATGATATTTCTTTACAGAAACCTAAAATGTAGGATGTAGAAATAGACTAGTAAAATAATATGTTTTCTACCGCCGGCATTGCCTATGCTCATCATAGAAAAGTGTATCAATTTTCATAACCCCGATACACCTTTACAGATTTTACATCACAGAATTCAATTTCCTTATGTTTTTTTCATTATTTTGTCCAAGAGTTAGTAACGAACACCTCCCTAAAATAAAATCTCTGAACACATATTACGGGAAATTGAACACACGAGCTGAATGCGGATGGCGCGTGTCGATTGAGGTTATGTGGGTCTATTGATTTGTGTGGCGTAGATTCATTTACGTATTCACGTTTACGCCTCGTGGCGATGTAGTAATTTCATTTACGCGGCACATATTGTAGTCTATTTTTTTGTAAGAAGGGTATGCTAGGAAGCACTTTCCAATAATGAAGAGTGTATTGGAACTAAACTTGGAAAGATTTGGACAATATTTACGTTTTGTACGAGACTTCCGAAACGATTGTCCTTGTAATTGAAACGATATCCATCGCGTATATCTATATCATCACAAGTTAGCATTTGTGATGGACAACGGTATCGCGATTCTAAGATTATATTTTGTAAGTAACTTCATAAGTAATACAAATGTGTTTTCTATTTGAGTTTCAGTTCTTTTTTCTCGATTTTTAGAGTTCCTTACTTAAACGGCAAAAACAGAACTTACCCTTATTGTATTGTCTTGTCCATCTATTTCTGTCTATCATACCTTTGTATTTTCTACAGTTTGGGACCTATATAAAATAAATTTTACAAGTATGGTTCATGTAAAGGTCTCAATGGATAAGTAGCGAAATTTTTATGAAGCAAAATAATAACTTTAAACTTACGAAGCAAAACTGCCCGACCCTACGTTGTGCATATTGCCAGAGGTACTTGATCACCTTTATTCGTAAGTATAATCATTATATTTGGAAGTATGACATTTATGTACTAGATTCGATATACGATATTTGCACTTGAGAGTTAAGTATTAATTTCATAATTTTTAGGGTTCTAAAAAGATTTCGTTTAAGAATTAACTTTCACAATTTTTATGAATTATTGTTTCAGCAAGTTTAGGGGTTTCTGAAAGTATATGAATTATTTTTAAAATTTTTCAAAAACTGTATCATTAAACAACAAAGATTTAAATACATTATTTTCTATATAACAATATCCATCTGTTTTTGTAGTTATTTAAAAAATTAGAAAATAATTTCTAATCACGATTATGTACTCCATAACCTTTTACATTGTTAGAACAGCCAACTGGGATGCATTGAGTAGCCCTTTTATTCCATTTCAACGGGTTTTTATTCAGTATGTGGAACGTAATCTTACTTCCAAATATACGGAGATGGTTGCTGTCTGTTTTTTTCCGCCCATAACTCAAATAAGCTCTATTGTTTAATACTGACGATACTGATCAGTTTTTAGATACACTTTACTATTACTACTTCTTCTCAATTGTTTTTGTTTCATTTGTATCAAATCCGTCGAATAACAGACATTTTGCTATATCGACCGCTGTTCTACTGAGACTCCTATATAAACCATTTTGCTCAAGGACGGGTTTGTTTTCCGATGAAAAATTCATGCATCACGTAAGTAGTTCTCAATTTCCTTACCATAAAATTCTAATCCATGGTCCGTCATTAATAATTTGATCTTCTTGAAACTTGAACTGTCTTTTATATTTGAAATATAAAAAATATAATGATATTTATATTTGAAACTTTTCTTTCTAACAAGCAAATATAATCAAATAAAAAAACACTGCATTATCAACAAATAACAGACAATGACTTGATCTCCAACGAGTTTGCTTTTCATCGGCCTGAAAATAACTGCATGTACAGTATGTTCCAAGTTATAAATGATATTTTTTTATTATATAATGCAAATGCTGGCGAATATACCCTTTATGTATTTTCTATTTAATCTAAATTACAAAAATAATAAGTATTATTGAAATAGACAATGATAACCCGTGCCGACTTGAGGTTAAACTTTAACTTATGAACTTGAACTTAGGGTTTTCATAGAACTACTTTATATTTTATGTTTCTTTAGACTGATAAAACTTCAACGTATTAAAAAATATATTAATAATATATTAATTAATATTAAGCACTATTTTTGCAAGATTTGGCCTTAAATTTACTGGCAGTATTTCTACTTCCCTTAAAGAATTAAATTTTTAAAAAACGTAAATAATAAATAAAAAAACGACACTGAAATGGAGTAAATAGCTCTAATTTTTAATTAAAATAACTCAAATATTCATACAAAAACGATTACAAGATTTTCTAAACTACTGACAAGTACTTTAATACCTGACTATTCAAAAAACCCTTTTTCTTTTGGAGGAGCTTCCACAGGCTGGTAACGAAGAGATCTGACTAAGTTTATTCAATAAATCGGAATTAGTAAGTTCCCGATTCAGTGTTCAAGTATTAAAATTGTTATTATTACCTTCAGCAGCCTCTTTATATAATTATCTGATAGACATTTCTGAGCTCAACAATTTCTGAGCCATGTATGACGAGTACTTTGTGGATGGAAGCTGGGAGATTGTACCATAGATATTTGTGTACCAAAAGTCGCGCAGTTTCCAAAGTGATTTCGCTAATGACTATACATTGATATTGTATCCTGAAGATAAAGCTTACAAAATTGTAGAACAATAGTCACTTAAATATCTATTTAAGATTGTAATTTTGGCTACAACATCAACATTCAAAAGGAATTTTCTTCCTATATTTCCATCATTCTGTATCCCGCTTCCACCACTAGCGGTTCATCTACAGTTAAGCCTAATCGAGACCTAAACTAATTATGACCTAAACATACAATTTCTTATCGAATTACATTTTTTATCGCCGTCAGACTTAACTTGCTACTTTTTAAAATCTTTCTGATAAAATTCCATTAACCGTCTACGTTTCGATCTTTTGCTAAAGTCACTAAAATATTTTTTTTCTAAGATCACTAAAATAAAATATAAAAAATAGCACGTCTTCCTTTAGCAACCGCAACCGACGAAGAAAAAGAATACGTACCAGGTTAAATTAAATCGCATTCAGATATATATTGCTCATCAGTTGCTAATTCAGTACACTCAATAACACTAAGTAATTTACCGTATTTTTAAACATTTTTGGTGTATTATAATTCACAAGTTTTTCACATTTCAACACAGTTCACAATTTTGTTAATATTTTACACAAGTTAAGCGAACGTTTATGCAAAGGATTAATGGCTATGTTCTCTAAATTATCAAAATTGTCTCTCAGCATTGATAAAATACGTTCATGTTTTTCTTTATCATGCCTTTTTACTGAATCTCATAACTCAAAGAAATACGTCCTATTAAAGGCGCACTTTAGTGAATTACCTCATATTATGTTGGTTTGTATATTTATCACAATTATATCAATATGTAAAAATATATTAGAAATATTGCACTAAAAATTACTAAAAATTGTGGAACCTAAAGAAATTAAAATTATGCATTTTCATTTCAAATTATAATTAATCACTAAAATATAAAAATACCACAAAACACATTAAATATTTTAACGCATACCTTGCCTTTGGATTTCCATATCACAAACATACAAATAAACAAAGAAATATTTGGATATGTTGTTGCAAAAATGAGTCACTGATAAACGCGCGGTAAAGGGTTGAAGACGCCACGCGCGATGCGCACAATTCAGAGGTCAAGATGCAAGTAAAAAAAAGATGATATTTATATGTTTTCAGGTAGTTTATTTATCGTACTAGTTAGTGAGTTAGTTAGAAGTGAAAATTTAAGGTACTGATTTCTCGATTTATGACCTATGAATGGAACCACCGCGCCCAGGCATGAAATTTTTCAAATTGTTTTTTTTACAGTAAATAATCGGTAGCGACAATTTTTTTCCAAATACATCGTTTGCAATATATATTTTAGATCGTACAAAAAAAATTGTCAAATTTTTATTGGTGCTAAACCGTACTCATTCTCACTAATTCTCACGTCATTCGTTTATTAGAATTATTTAAAAATAAAAGAATAAAAAAAACACGCGCAGGCAGATAATGTATATAAATGTTTGAAGGCTTGAATCGGAATAATAGACTTTAATTAAAGCTTACCGCACAGATGGCGCTTCACAATATAATTTGTAGTGATCTTAGCGACCAAGCACAGTACGAACTTATCACAGAAATAGAGCCATTAATATAAAAATATGATAATATTTTGTTACAGGTCTTACTAAAAGTCATG
The DNA here is from genome assembly GCA_039881145.1 of Druceiella hillmani. NCBI lineage: Eukaryota > Metazoa > Arthropoda > Insecta > Lepidoptera > Hepialidae > Druceiella > Druceiella hillmani. Next base: position 49,333,956 of record JAYKKI010000002.1, on the reverse strand, counting down.
ATATTCATTGAACTAAAGTCTTGTTGCCTTAAATCAATATTGTTGCAAATATATAATTTCAAAATTACTATAGAAATTAAAATACCACTAACACATTCGTAATCTTAAAAGAACAACATGCTTCATTACTTTTAAAAATTAAATTAATAACATTGCATTCAGTACACTACGGGTGGCCGCAACTTTTTAGTATTTTTCACGCTTATGTTCCTATATAAAAACATAATTATATATAACCTACATTTTAATGTAGTATGTATATTACATCTATGTAAACTTGCTATTGAAACCCGTTGAGCTGTTAAGTGAAAAAAAACAAAGAATCAAATAGACAGAAAAACATTATATTTATATTAATAGGAATACAACTAAGATGGTCTAATTAAAACAGAATTATTTATTAATTACATAAATTCGAAAGGTGGTATTTCAAAATGTTTAGAATTTTCTAGTAAAAATATAACGATGACGAAACATTTGCTTGCCTATGCAAATATATGGCAGTCGTTATTAAAGAATATGCATTTATGCTTCAGATGAAAATTAACCAATATTAGTTTATTTCTGATTACCTACTAAATAACAAATAACAACAACAAAAAAACAGAAACATTCCAATATACATACATATAACATCAAGATTTTCGCATAAAAGGAAGAACTGTTGGACAAAGCAAAACCAACTTATTTACTTAGCATATAGTTTTGTTAAAAAAATACCTATATTTATAATATTTTAGCTATAATTAAGCATATATAAAAAATTCACTATAAGTTGTCAATTTAATATAAGATTTAAGTGCTTGATCGTTATAGTATAGGTCGTTGAAACATATCATAATTTAGTAGTTTTGAGAAAACCAAAACACCATTCTACAGTAGTTTTCATTGTTAGTGTGTAGTTTGGTAAATTCGTAGAGACTGTAGAAGTCTGTACTGGAACAAGAGTCTTTGGTATTGCTTCATTCGTAAATTTTGTTTTATGTTTTATTATTTACTCTTCACAATCTTGTTAACAGAGTTGTTCAGAACGGACTTATTATTTGAAATCAGAATTTAAGTTCATTACATATTATACTGAAGCAGATTTGAGATGATGAAGCAACAAAATATTGCATGCTTCTGTTATGTAAGCATCAATCGGCATTGATTGCCGTTGATGATCGGTCTACAAGTGTGGAAAGAACAAATAATAATTTTACTACTTTGTAGCGTTTCATTGCGCATTTTAAAATAACGCATTGTACGTTATTTTAGACAAACCTACTTTGTATTTTCTAAGTAAAATAAAGTATTGATATATTTTATTCTCGCCATTAATCAATTTTGTTTTCAAGCAAGTTGATAACACTTGTTACATTATCGAAATATATCGAAATTTTCGAACGTAATATCGTAATCGTACTGGGACAGATTTAATAGACAGAGTTTAAAAGAGTAAAATTACGATGTCTGAATTATATTTTCTTTTTTTACTAACAAATATTGGTATAAGCTACGTTGATTTTTTCTGCGTATCTTTTATATTGTTCAATTTTTTGCCTCAAAGTTTATTCGTACTTTTTTACTCCGAGATCCGGTAACCATAGCACTGCAACAAAAACCAGTTTCTGAAGGTATATACCGTGCAACAATTCAACAACAAATTAAGACTTTAAATATTTCCCAAAAGGAGAGAAAGAGGTTTCTTTCTGGATAAATTGTAATACAATATGATTTCGGATAATCTACATTAGTTCGAGTATCTGTAGTGCTAGTGCTTTAATGCTGTTCATCACATAGTTTGTAATTATGATATATTTTTGCAAATTCAATGGAAACTCTATTTTTATATGTAATTTTATGTTGTAAAACAGGTAAATGTGAGCAGTTATTCCTTTTAGGTTATTTTAAGCCTCTTCATTAAAGGAAATTCAATTACATATTTTATTGTTTATCCCTTTTTATATCGAAATAAGGCTAAACTTACGTAATACTATAAATATTGTAGGCCACGCTATCATTGCACACTCATTCCTTACATCCTTTTCATACTGGTTTTTTTTGTAAGTGTTTCCCATATAATCTTGAGGGTATTTATTTTTCCAGTATTCTTACCTGTGATCCATACTTGTTCCATTTTTGAACATGACGGTTGGTATCAGAATTAATAAATAGTGGAAAACTTACATTAGATGTCTATTGTAAATGTTGCCTAAAGTATAAGTTCATCTAAACAATAGTGAATGCAGAATGTAGTTTCTATCTCCAAAGTGACTGTTATTTTGAATTTAAATGAATTTTAATTTTATACTGACAAGGTGTTTCCAATAACTTACTGAAATATTAATTTTTAAATAACAAAACTATTAAAAAACTTGTAGGTAAATGCTATATTTTTGTGATAACGTTGTTCTTTTATCCGCTTAAATGCATCAATATATATAATTTACTTTACAATTCATGTATGCGTGAAATTTTATTTTTTATTGAAAGGTAAATCGTAGCTTAAACGATCAAAATATTCGAACTCGACCGTACATTATTTATGACGACAGACTTTACCAAATATGACTACATGACGAACTACCGAAATGATGAAATTAAGTAAGACATGAGTCTTACTTAGTCGATTTAACTGTACAGTCGTAGCGCGTCAGAATATGAACGTGGACTGCCCTCAAAACTAATAAAAGTCTCCCTTATTACTTAAGCTTCGAAAATATTCCGAAATTCCTCCTTAAACAGATACAGATAATAAAAGGTTCGTAAACGTGTCAGAGGTTATAAATACAAATTTGACCGCGGTCAGTAAGCGGGGCGGGCGTTTACGGGTGGCTTCGAGTTGGCGGGCGGTGCCGCTAAAAAAAATAACGTTGAGCCAACGAGGATAAAACGCTTAGTTTATTAACTTAACCTGCGCACACGAGGAACCACTTTATTTATGGCACGAGGAATTAGGAATGAGAAGGTAGCAGGTTCATCGCGACAACCGTCTCGTAATTAATCGAAGATGTGCGGCTATTTGAGGTGCGCAGCATTTCCCTAGTCACATAATTTTAGCAGGTTAGCCGTATTTCCATAGTTACAAAAGCGATAACAGAAGAGATGTTTCATGTAACTAGTGGTATAATTTAAATATTAAATGCACTGTGGATATTGACCTTTAAGTTTCTTGCGCCCTACAAACATAATTTTGTGATTCTAAGTCAATCTCCCTATCAACATAACAGAAACAGAATACAGTTTATCTGCTGAAAATATTATTCGTATAGTTCTATTATGTAACAAACGTTTACAGATATCTTAAAAGTTTTGAAAAGTTCTTAATTTTTTCAAATTATGTAAGTAAAAGAGCAAAAAACATCAAATAAAACATGATTTCATGACAAAGAACTTGATTACTTCTACCATTTTTTTAATATTTTCTAATGTAGTCATTCAAATATTTTTAAAAAAGTATATCTATAACAATTTTTCACACGTAGAACCATAGAAACTGTGAGTTCATGACGTACAGAAGAAAGGGCGGACATTAAAAAATATGCTGTTTAAATTTTTCAAAAACTAAGAGAGCTAGTATCTGTATGCATTATTCTAAACCAGCTACATTACTCTACCACAAACGAATAAGCCCACAAACGAATAAAACTTAACATCTCGAAAAATAAGTTTATCCCAAGATAAATTTTTTCTAACTACGTCTTGTTAGTAAACGCGTGTTAAAATGTTCCTCCAAATTAATAAATTATTATTGATAAATTATTTTCAAATAGGTCGTACGCTTCTGTCGAACTATAATTTGCACACTCAAAAGAACTCACTACTCATATTTCTTTTGGTCGCGGTCACTAAGTATAATTTCATAGAAATATGACAATAGCACAGTTATTCAATTTAATATAGATTACTTTTATCCTCATAACACAAACTGATAAAATATAATATAATATTTCCAGAGACTTCGAATTTATTAACACCGCAAAAAATATACTCAAATAGTGAATATGTTTTTTTCATAATACTATTGTCAACAAAATAAGTACGATTTATGCTTGTACAGATTAATTTCAATGTGTACATATATGTGAATATATATATATATATATATATATATATATATATATATATATATATATATATATATATATAAATAATTTCAAGAATTTGATTTAAAATAGCCTGGTTGTTAAAAATACCACGAAGACGCCTATTCTAAATTATAATTTGTCAATATTTAAAGGACTCATAAGATAATCGTGATTGAACCGGGAGCAGCGGGAAAATATAGAGCGAACCGATAGAGTTAGTAGATAAAATATACTTTACTAAAAAAATCCATAAAAATCTATCAAAATTGTACAACGGAGTTATATTTTCACTTCGGATTGTAGATACCATTTATTATAAGTAGTTTTGTTAATAGACGGTCAAATTATTTTGAAACTACAATATTTAACATGTTGTACCATTGAAGACAGAATGGCACCTGACAGTTTAATGAGACTCGTACAATTTATGGCAGCATAAAAGTGGCCAAATTAGCAAAGGAGTTTCCAGCTATTGACAACCTAAACGTAAGTTTTCATCGTTTGTTAAGTAAACGAGTATAAAACAAGCCAGTATTTAAGCCGAAAACGTGACGGCTTTGTCAACGAACAGCGTAATTTCGTTCACACTACTTTGGAATTTTAATTATGTAAATTTTTTTCAAAATCGAACTAAAGTTGATTTCTTCCGGCTGTTATAACGAAAACATGTCAATAATATCTGCGTAAGCTTGTTTTGCATTACGAAAATTAATGTTTTATGATTGGAATTCTAATTTCATATCAAGTCAGTTTTACTGAGAGTTGTGATTATCATAAATTCAAGGTAAACGAACCATGGAAATTATGTCCCGTATTGAAAACCTACCCACAGTGTATGGAAGAATATTATTAATAAAAATATTATTTTTCCAATTCCGGGCAGTGATAAGTGGTTTAGTAAATCATTGTACAACTAATTATATATTACTTGAATAAATCTCTACTGAAATTTGAAGCTGTCATATATGATCATCATATTTATTTTAATATTACATTAATATTATAAATATACGTTCCAGTTAAACGATAATAATTGTTTCTGAAACTGTTATGAAATTGTTATGTAAATAGTTTAGAATTTTAGAAAATTAATCACAAAACATACCTTTATAACGCAGGGAACAAACATAATTATTCCAAGTGTGCGCAAAATTCCACAATGCACGGGAAAAAATAATACTTTTTACTGGCAACACTGAATGTAAAACAATAATATATAATTTTCGTTTTGTTTTTTAGAATGTTTACGAGAATATAAATTTAAAAACAATAAACTTAAGCCTAGTTCACATAACACTTGTTTTGCTACTGGATTGCTTTCTTGATGTCGCTGCTGCTGCACTGAACGTTGTAATGGCTTATGATAAAGGGTGCATAGGATGTGCAGCTGAGTTGGGTTTGTAAATGGCTATGGCTTTTTTATTGCTAATATGTTAATGGCTATGATTATCTGAATTATGTAATTTGATTAATAATGATTATGAAACTCACGTTATTTAAATTATTTATTAATTTCATTACATTATACATGTTAATAAACTAATTTGGTACAAAGGTTATCTACATGACTCTTTTATTGAAATTTCAATACTAATTTTGGATCCAATTTTTAAAATATCTTTTATAACAAAATTCGTTATAAATTCAATAGTTGTATTATGATAATTTGAATTAGAAAAATCAGTACAGACATAAAATAATAATATTACAAATAACGCTTCTTTTTGTTGACATATTCCAGCCTGCTGTAAATAAGTCGATCGAACATCAGCACTTGTAGTAAATACATTCCCACGTGACAAAATATGAATTTCACATTGATTAACGTTTAAATTCATCTATTACAGAATTCCAAAACTCGTTCTCGTAACGGAGCGTATAGTCATCGTATAGTCATCGTCATTTCCATTATGACAGCCCGCACAATAGCCATCACAAGGCCTTGTAAGCAATTGAGTAGCGAAACAAGTGTCGTGTAAGTCGTGCTTTACTTCTGAAATGAAGTCTCGCTTGCTTTGTTATGAGCATGAGTTTGAGAATTGCACTTTTTCACCATGCATTTAGCCATTTTATTGGTATATTCTTGAGCTGTTACCAATTGGACACCAAGCTGGCGAATGATGGCGAATCCGAAATTACATGTAAAAAAAATGACGTCAAGATTTTAGTTAATGGAAATTGATTTTAAAGCACTGAGGGGAAACTAAAAAACAAGTAAATTTAAAAATATCTGTTTAGCCATTATACTGTCTAGCACTTAAAACGATAAACCAATTTTAATTCATTTTTATATTATGTTTTATTTTTCATCATTTAAACATTTTTGGTTAAAAATAGTAAATAATTATTTTTTTCAACTTTTCACATTTTTTATACTTTATGATGCAAAATATATGAATATTAACTGAAAAAAAATCTGCGTGTTCGTTGGCAGAGCGTAGATAAGAAGTAGCGAGAGAAGCTGCGAGGAACGAATACTTCATGTATAATGATTTGGCGCAACGCAACGCTTAGCACCTTGTGAAGTGAATAGTATAAATACTGGAGAAGTCAATATAACTTTTACAATGACATCACATCATGTGTAATATACGTTCTGGCGTGTCGTGAGAAAGTAAGTGCATCGTTATTGTACTGGTCCTTTCTATACGAAAATAGGAAAGAATAAGAAAATATAGGATATATTATGTACAAATATCAGCAAATTAACAGCACCTGTCAAAATATGACATAGTTTGATAATTCTTTAGACGAAATTGGTAATTCTTTATAGCCTAATGATATTAATATCCAAATCGGAATTCGAGTTGAGGATCTGGTACAGCCGCAATCAAGTGGAATTTCCCAATATAATTCATTTCTAGATTCTGACATAGCAAAAATAATAATTATATAATCATGTAAACCCCACCCAAAGAGGTTTAAAAATGGGATACCAAGAAGCAAGGTATTTTTCTTAAAAAGGATTTGAATAATATTTCCGAATAAGAAATACTTTGTAGGTCCCTCCTGAGCATAAATTGAAATTAGTGAAGATTTCGGAAACGGCTGAATTTATAACAAACATAGTAATTATTATATTAATTTTTTTATTTGTAGCTCTTGAGAATTATCTTGTTGAGTATAATTTTTTCTTTCACAAAGGCCGTAAATAAAAAAATTTGGGGGCTTTAATTTAGCAAATATTTACTTTACAGAAACATGTTCTCTATAAAACTTATAAGAAATTTCATACTACACAAACAATTTTTTTTAACGTAAGTATTGCCATTTCCGAGATTTTTAATAACTTTTTTTAATGGCAGCTACGTACCAAATTAAATTTAAACTTAGGGGAGAACCATAAACTATTTAAATTTCAACAATTTTATTCGGAATACATAGTATTATGAACGTCTATAAACATTACTTTACTGCTGATCTAAATTGAAATATTAACGATAAAACCATTTAATAGTTGCATAAAATCAATAGCGTTTCTTGCAAATGAAAATGAAGTTTAACTTTTTTATTGCTAATATGTTACTTTACATTATTATTCCCAGTGGAAATTTAATTTGGCTACTTTGTTATTGCACTTTGGACGGTTTTTGGTATTATTGTTATTGCTATTTAAATTCCTACGGTGTGTTGATACTGAAAGTAACCTGTAATACAATTAAGGTAATTTTCAGTAAAACATTAATGTTTATAATTTTTTTAAATTTTCCATTAAAAAATAAAATGTCTGTGGTATACGAGTAATAAAACTTTAACACATTAAACATTTAAAAACTCACGTTTAACAGATATCAAATTAGGATATTTCATCACGACAAAGTTGTCACGCAGAGGAAATTATTATGCACGTGATGTAGGGTTATAACAGGCACGTTATTACTTCCCCCATTTTACTATTGATTGAACCGATAGAATATTCTAATAGTACTTCAATTGCCTTATGCAACGACCGAATTTTTAACGGGATACTTCCCTATTTATGTGACTAAAATAAGCATTAGACAAGTCAGGGGGCATAGTAATTAGCGACTGTGTAAAAAAAAATTTTCTCGCCCAGAAACCTTTTAATTCAAGATGGGGTACAATGCTTGCTCCTTAAGAATGGATACAAGTGATGAAAATATCAGCACTATCGTAAAATGTTTATGGACTTGGACAACGTTATCTAAAGAAATTACTTTCGACCAATTCGACCAAAAGGCAGAGAAAATCAATTTCGACCAAAAGGCAGAGAAAATTTTAACTGCAAGCTTTTTAAAAAATAACTTGAGTTTAGCTGTGTAAAAAATAATTTGAGTTTCTGTAAGTGTTGACAGCACGAATATACTGTTAAAGTGTGAATACGTCCTAGGATTTACTGTAAATTGAATTAAAATATGTATTTACTCTGTTAATAATTAGCGTTTGCTAAAGCGAAAGGAACGTCATCTTAAGGCCACCATTGTGTATGTCTAGTTGAAGAAGCTTTTCGTAAAATAAAGCTTAAATTTATGATAGTCTAGTGACATAAAACTTTTATCAGCACCATAAGGGAATCAAAACTCTGTGTTAATATAAAAAATAGTCATTAAAATTGATTGAATATTACGATAACATTACTCCATGGTAACCCTGTCTTTAATTTTTCTAGAATTATTTAAAAGTCTGTTTTATTCTATATTTGACGATATCTAGTTGGTTCACTTTCGTTTGTTACTGAAGTCTGTTAGTGAAATTAGTCGTGCGTGATAATTTGTTTCAATTTAAGAAACTAATTTGATCAATATACCAATATTTCACTTATTCTACCAGCAGTACAATAAGTAAAATATTTGTATATTATTTCCAGCTAAACGAAAGAAATGTATTAATAGTAATAATTTTTTGAGACGTTATTTTAATTATTCATTATTATTGAAACGAACTGACTTCTATATTTACGTCTCCAATATATATTCTACTATAGATATCCACATACTTTTTGAAATACTTCCTAGTAACCTATAGGTTTTAAATGTATCCCTAACTTTGCCTTGTTTTTCACAATGTTTACTTAATATTTATGCCTATATGGATTAAAAAAAAGAAATAAAATATTTATCTAAATGGTAATTGGTATAATATCTGAAGGTTAGAAGTTAATTACAATGCACACGTTTAGTCTTAAGTAACGTTACCTGTATCATTGTATTACTGAACTGCTAATATGTTGAATATTTTATTTAATCTTCCTTGAACTCGAAACGCATTTATTAGAATTTTATGTAGTTTGACTGCTTAATGTGTTCAAGTGTCTCCCAAAAACTACTAAATTTACTTAAATGGATCTTTCACTGAATTGATCCTTGAAGTTCGAATTAATATTTAAGCCACCCTTTGTTTAATTCGAATATTCTTTTAGGTATATTTTGTCGATCTGTTTTTTGAAAAACTACTCACGAATTTGTAATTAACTTTCAATAAGATATTGCTTGAAGTAGAGATTAAAATTTAAAGTAATTATGTAAGCAAATTTCCGATTTAAAGAATAAGGAGATGGAAATTTGACTAATAACATTCATGTAGTAAGACCGAGCACGAGGTCAAAACCGATGGGGGTGCAAACCGTAGGGCGGTGCAACTTAAAGCAAGATATAAGATACGTTTATTATGTGCAAAGTTATTTTTGAGACGCAAACAATAATACTGGAGAAACACTCTGTATGAAAATCTAAGCTGTGCCCAGAAATACAATCAAATTAGTTTACTAATCTGATTTGCAACATATTACATTCAGCAAAAAAATAGAAAAGTTGCATAAAGAGAATGAGCACTGTCTATGTATGAGGTGTTACATTGTGGTCTCCAAGCTATAATAAGTGAAAAGTGTATAGGTTGTAGGAGTCAGTTTGGAAAAGGTTCAATAAAAAACTTAAATAGCACAAATATCAAGACTAAAAAAAATAAAAGCAAGCTAAGGAAAACAGTTAAACCATAAATAATATAGTAAAATAAATGAAAACAAAAATATAGTCTGTCCAAGTACGAGGTAACATATTAAAGTTTGAGGCGAAGGTCGAGCACGTACTTTATGCATATTTGATCAGTACAAAACGATAGCGCTGTTTAAAAGTGGGATAACGCCATCTGTCGGCTTACAAAGACAATAGAAATAAAACCATAATTTTTAATTTTTTTAAAGAGTTACATTGAAAAACCAAACATGGAACTATTTAGATTTCTGTGCCGTCGTCTGTCCATCCGTCCATCCATTCATTTATTATGACCATTTATTACGGAGACCATTTAAAAATACGTATGTTATAAAATATAATTTATTCCAGAATTTTGTTTCAGAATATTAGAATTTTATAATAAAAAATCTTAAAATAATTTGTTCCTATATTATATGATAAAAGTATGAAAATTTTAACGGAGATCAGTTGAGTTGTTGAGCCGTGAAAGTGGGACGAACAAACCAACAAACACACTTACCGATTCATTAAATCAGTAAGGCAGGGGACCAGTAGTAACATTAAGTACCTTTAAAGATTTTATTTTTTTGGTGTACCTACGTAAATGCAAGATTTATTCATACTTTATAAGTTTTATTTTGTAACAACGGTTACTACGTTAAGTGAGAATGAGTATTGAATTTTTAATAATACAATTAAAAAAAAAGTGAAGAAAGTCTCTTGAAATAAAACCATTTTTATGATCAATCATGAGTGCTACGATCGGATGATGTCAGACTGAACTTATACCTATTTCAACATGTTACTAAGTAACTATTATTGTGCGCACTCAACAGAGAAATATCAATAATAATATAGTACAAATTTCAAATTAATTCCAGAAAATTAATTAGTCACAATACCGAAAATAACCTAGCAGCGTGTGAAGTCTCACTTCATTTAACAAGTAAAGGTACGAGTATTCGATATTGGTGCTTATTTACAACAAATATTCAGCAAATTATGTAACTGTGAAACTTGTGCGTTTTCAACAATAAGTATTGTTATTGTTACCAGGAACAATGGATGGGTTTAAATTAGAATAATAGCCAAATTTCTTAACATTAAAAAGTCGTTAAAAGACTCTTTTGAAACATTTCTTTGCAGAAGAATTCATGGGAATTTTTAAATATTACATTTGGATAAAAATAATTGTTCGTAAAAACGAATGTGATTGACGTACAGTTTGTGTTTTTCATCAGGTCACTGATATATTATGGACTCTGAGAAGAAATAGTAAAAGACCGAGATTTGGTCCCTGCTTGAATCCTGAAGTCATAAAGTTTTGGGAAAAGTCCCACAACACTACGTTATTTAATTAGGTTATAAAATGTTATAAACGATCCACCAAAAGTTGTAAGAACACTTATTAATTTTGAGGTAAGTTTCATCTCTCTAATCTAGTCGATGGATATGGTAATCACGGTTTTTGATAGTTAATTCGTGGAGAAATCACTTTAAGCTTTAGATAAGCGGCTCACCACTAGATACGTACAATACTCGTATATGGTGATATAGAATTACTAAGAACAGCTTCGGTGCAGAAAACATACAAAAGCAGAGCGGTATGTTTGTCAACAATGACCTGAAATCTACAGTCACCACACCTCGTGTAATTTTAAAAATCTTTTACTGAATCTTAGTACTTAGTAATCTTTTAAATCTACATCTATATTGTTTATTTGTATTAGTGGTTTATATCGCTAAAAAATATTACGATTGCATTGCCAAATGTAAATCATATTTTATTTAAAACGTATTGCATATAAACGTCAGCCCATGCGTGCTGTTGTCAAGTCTGGTGTATTTCGTGTTGTTAATATTGACAGTGTTAAATTTTGAAAGTATAACTATAGTTCTATTTAGATTGTCTAGGTCAATCATAATATAATAGACGTTGAAACAAATTTGTATTTGGGCGGTTTACTTAGTTTCCTATTTACCCTCTTATTTTAACCGCCATTCATGTAATGAACTATTCTTTAAAAAATATCTACATTACCAAGCCCATTTTAATTTCAACAAATAAACTTCTTTCATGTCAATCGTACATACAATCTTAAGGTATTTCAATCGACAATCTTCTACAACCATGAATGCTTTATAGTTACCGTTACACGCTGCAACTCAGTTAAATATAAATGTCTATTTATAGCTTATTATTATAGACATGCAAGACTAATACAATTCCAAAGGGGACCCGCTGAATTATTGTGGTACAAGTCTTGACACGATAGGCATAGATTAAGCAATGCCCATCTTAGTGCTAAGCTGGCTGCCATTATTACGTTGTTCATATAGTAAACGTATTGTTGGTATATAAAAACATAATATACTCTTCGAATAAATACATTATATTATTCAATCTTTTACGTGGTATACTCTTTTTTATTTTTACAGGGAATGGCTTTTTGACATATATATATATACGCCCATGTTAGTCTCGAAAGGGACAATTTATTTAAGCAGTAAATTATTTTATTTACTAACATACGGAATAAAAATAAATATATATATATGCCTTTCGTTAAACTCAGCTTCGCACTAACCGGCGTTGAGCGGTTTAATTAGTCACCAACTCAGCGCTGCAGCCTGTTTTTAATCGATAATAATGCGCCGCCAATGTTTTTTTAACAAATTAATGTATTTTTAACATTTCGGACCCGACCAGGATCACGTACGAAATGTTAAAAAAAACCCCGGACACAAAATCGTAAAAAAGTTATTTTTCGATGTATTTTTGAAGATTTTTTTCTGTTTAAAAAAAAACTTATTTTTGAAAGACATTTCACTTTAACATAAGCTCATAGGAGACTCGGTGGAATTGCGCAGCGCACTATGCAATATAATATTTTTAACTACTAGTGACCAATATTTGTCTGGGGTGTTGAGCATTACTTACTGAATACTATTTAGTTTTAGAGTGTTTTTGTAAAACCGAACTATTCGAAGGCACATAACAATCAATCGTATTAAATCGTGAACTATATTCTGCTTATTGATAAACTAGCAGTGTTCGGTATCACAAAGCATAAAATATAACTAGATATGGTAAATAGGCGTGGCACACGCGTCACGATATGATCTGCCATTCAAAGGAACAGACCCACGAACGACACAGATAAAGAAGAGGTTAACTCCAGAATCACTCTGATGACGACACCACGCATCGGAACTGCATAAGATAATTCAAGAAATAAAAACAAATATAAAAGGCCTTCGAACCAATACAAGTTGTTCAGTTATAGTCATTTAAGTAGAACATAAGTACTTGCTATTGTAATATCTCTTTAAAATAAAAATTATATTTTTTTGAATTACGGAGAGCATTTAATTTTAACTGGCGCCCAACGTGGGGCTGGCATCAAGAAAACCTCTCCAGAAACGTTTTCTTCGTCTGAACCTCACCTACAAATCAACTAAAGTGAAGAATTCTCCTTGCAAGGCGAGTATCGGTTAAGCACACGACACTACGCAGCAACAAGAAGTCATCAGGAGTCAATAGGTATACCACAGTCTCAAAGTCATCCCTATGAAGTGCATTCTCCTCGTGCTTATAATTCAACTGTAAGTACTTGATCATTTATATCAAATATTGCCCATAGACTATCAACTGTTCCATTCTTAAAATGGCTACCCTAGTATCTGTACTATTATCCGATACTCTAGACACACGGCATATTCCCATTCCCGTCTATAGTGGACAAGGAGGTGAACGAGTGCTAGCAGGATTTATAAGGGCTGTAAAAATATTTTTACCAGTAACCCCTGGGAATGGACAAACAAAAAATAATATAATACTCTTGAAACTGACCGGCGAAGCGGCATGGACAGTATTCGTGGAAAGTGCAAATCTCTGATAAAAGAAGTCCTCACTGAGAGATTTGGAAGATACAAAATCCAAATAGAAGATTTAATAGGGGAAATACAAAATTTAAAACCTGAGGACGAAGACTCATATCATTTATGCATGAGCTAAATAGTATCATCATACAAAGCGGGACTACCCTAAAAGGAATGAAATTAGTATTAGAGCCGTTAGCCAGACAGACGTTTCTAAAATATTTACCACCTGATTTCTATAATATATTTAGAATGGAAAGTTACGAAGTAGTATGTGAAAGGGCTAGGAGACTTGATCGTGGTGGTTATAGAATTATAAAAAGGCACGATAAACCGCATAATCCGATAAACCAACCAAAAAGCATTCCGTGTTAAAACCAACAAACACCGTGATATCAATTTTTGCAAAAACCCGTGCAAACACTTTGTCGACCACCGCACTACCCACAACAAAATAAACCATTTACCCCACCAATTCCACTACAAGAGCATACATACCCACCATCCCCATTTTCACAAAAATTAAGACGAATAAATCAAAACACGAACGTAACTACGAGGACCGCACCTCATAGAGTATTTAACATAGATACTAACACGCCGGAAGAACAACATTTTCTCGAATTCTGTAATCAAATATTACATTATTATAATCAGAATGACAATGACGACAATCACTATGAGAAAATAAAATTAAACCCTGATGTCTCTAAAGAAGACGAAAATTTTCAATTAGAAGAGAAAGAGGACCAGTCAAAATAACCTTAAACCAAATTAACCACTATCAACTCCCATATATTGTTTTACCAGATAACAAACACATGTTCATAGACACAGCGTGTCTATATACATGTGTATGTCGTGTGTGAGTGCCCGTTCATTTATCCAACCGCAACTAGCGGAATATTATATGAAAAAAGTGATAGCAAAATATACCGATGAACAATTTACAGTACAAACGGCCCACAAAGCCATTAAACACCAAGGAAAGATAACTTTACCGCCATCCAATAACGTGTTTGAACATAAGACTACGTCATTCGATTTTTTTATATTCGAATTCTCTAATAAATACGATTAAATATAACGATTACCCACAATAGAATATAATTACAACGGACGACTGTATCATTTCCTTATTCCATATAACAAACAACGCTTTATCACTAAACGAAATACTACATCAACATAGTAACACGTTCGCCAACACAGTTCACCAAACGAGCTTTGATAAAATACCACATCGCATAACGTTACTACAAAATGAACCGATATATCAGCGACTGTATCGACTATCGGAGTCTCAACGTAGAGAGATCACGCGACAAATACAAGAAATGTTAAGTAATAAAATAAGAAGACCATCAGACTCGCCTTGGTCTAGTCCAGCACATATAGTTTCTAAACATGTAGAGAAAGGACTCGCCCTTAAATGGAGATTAGTAATAGATTATAGTAACCTCAACGAACAGACTAGGGACGATAAATTTCCTTTACCAAATATAGAAGATATTTTTTCCAAACTAAACGGAGCCAAATATTTCACAACTCTCTACTTAACAGCGGGATACCATCAAATTAAAATGCTTCCAGAAAGTATAACATTTTTTCTGTACCCGACGGATATTATGAATATACAAGAATTCGGTCTATCGACGGATATTATGAATATACTAACCGCCTAAAAACAGCCCCGGCTACCTTTCAGAGAATGATGAACAATATTCTCAGAACGCACTTAGAAGTTGGTCATTGTCACGAAAACGAACATCATAAACGCTTAAAAGCAATGTTAGAAACTTTAGATCAGTACAGTTTAAAAATAAATCAAGTCAGTGTAAATTTTTCACAAACTTCCGTGAAATTTTTAGGGCATATA
Organism: Druceiella hillmani; assembly: GCA_039881145.1. Lineage (NCBI taxonomy): Eukaryota > Metazoa > Arthropoda > Insecta > Lepidoptera > Hepialidae > Druceiella > Druceiella hillmani. Next base: position 49,318,192 of record JAYKKI010000002.1, on the reverse strand, counting down.
TTAACTGGAGAAGGATTAAAACCCTATCTCAAACAAATAAAAACAATACAAAACTTCCCCAAACCAAAAACCATAGAGGAGATAAAGTTCTTCTCAGAATTAGTACCGTATTATTGTTTATTCATGCCCGACCGCTCGAAGATAGTAAAACCAATTACAGAATTAACAAAAAAGGGAAGTAAGATAAAACACGACGCGCGATTCGTCGAAGCGTTCGCAAGAAATAAACGAATGATAACCAACCCACCAGTTTTAGCTTACCCGGACTTTGATAAACTATTTACGATAACGTCAGATGCAAGCGATATGGTATTAGGCGCGGTATTATGTCAGGAAGACAGACCCATAGCTTTCGCATCACGGACACTAAACGAAACAGAGCAAAAATATAATGTCACGGAAAGAGAACTATTAGGAATATTATATGCTCTAGCACAGTTTAGACTATAGATATACGGTAAACGCTTCATCTTCGAAATAGATCAGCAACCTTTAGTATGAATTTGAAAACTTAAAGAACCGAATTCTAAACTAACGCGATGGCGATTAAAACTACAGGAATACGACTATGAAATTAAACATAAAAAAGGAAAAAATAATTACGTAGCAGACGCGCTGTCATGTATAGAGTTAAATCATAATTCAGACCAAGCCATGATAGATAGTAATGCTGACGACTCAGGCCATGGTTTCTTAATGAAACACGAACACCCATCGCGAAGAATGAATCGCATTTATTCAGAAAAGGGCAGGTAATAATATGGTTTAAATCAAGACGGACAGAAATATGGGACCAAGAAGAAGCACTAAAAATCATACGAGAAACACACTAAAAATATAATCAACATATTGGCAATCCTGCACTCATAACAGAAATATCAAAAAATATTATATTAAGCAATATTAAGCAGCACACCTCAATAATATTAAGCAGCACACCTCAAGTTTTGTCAAAAAATGCGATGTTTGTAATAGGACTAAATATAACAGACACCCAAAATTTTCTTCGATAATAAAAAATTATTAACCAGGATAGATTTGTTTTCTAAATGGGCATTCATAATCAATCTACAAGATAGCACTATCATCACCATTACGGGAGAACTAATAAAACTATTTTCCTTGGTAGGAAAACCTGAAATCATATCGACCGATGATGAAACAGGACTAAGCAGCGAACTCATAAACAAATTCCTCTCTTCCCTTGATATAAAATGTTATGTACCAACACCGCAGCATCATACATCACATGGCGACATAGAAAGGCTATACTCCTCATTAATAGAAAGATTAAGAATCCAACAGGAAATGATAAAAATAATTGACATACCTCTAGCTATGTTTGCATATAACAACACAATTCATTCAACCATACAAAAAACACCTAACGAATTACACTTTCTTCGTGAAATTAACTTTTTTGTAATAATTCGAGTATCCTCCGTAATAAATCGATACACTTAAAAGACTCTAAAGGTAGAGGATGAATTTTACATAATAAGCGACAGCAGAAATAAAAAGAAAAATGTTTATATATAGGGTCCATCCCTATAAAATAAAAAAATTGTTACCTTACAACAAAATATTATATTATTCCAAAGGAAAAGATAGAAAAAAACACATAAACGAAATACGTGTTCCAGGGTCTCCGCCAGAATCCAACACCTCAATGGGGACTTAGCAATAATAGACATCGTCGAAGCGTGGATAAGAGAAGGAGAGTGGAACATAATTCACCCCATAAAAACAAATGCCCTATACCTTGAATATCATAAACTCCAAACGATAATAAATAGTCTAAACGAAACGACACCTCACATACAATACTTAGACAAACAATTACTCGATTGTCTCAACCGATTGAAAACCAAGACTCGCGCCAAACGAGGACTAGTTAATGGACTAGGCACAATAATAAAGGCTCTAATAGGTAATCTAGATAATAATGATTTAGTAGACGTAGAAAACAAATTCAGTATAACCTCTGATATGTTGAATGAAGTACACCGACAAAATTATAATGTATCACAAGAAATTAATACAATTTTGAACGTAATACACAAAAGGGAAAATAAAATAAATAAAATTACTTTCACATACGAGAGATTAAATGAAGTATGCCTCAGCATAAACGAAGCATACGTATTTGCTCAACATGGTATACTACACCCCTCTATTATATCGCAATTGCATTTAGAACGAAGCATTTCTAAAATACCGGAAATCATAAACTTGTCTAGAGACTTGTTAGCACTCGAGTCCCAAATATCTCTAAATGTAGAAATATCTTCTAATATAATAATATTCCAATTACCTATCCCAATAATATATTTTACCTATCATCTCTAAACAAAATAATTTTTGCACAATTTCAAACACAGTCAAAGGACAATATTTGATACGATACGACCAGGTATATAAATTAAAATAATTTATTCAAAACATTTGTACTTCAGAGACAGTCAAAACTTGTATACAGGAAAGTGTTATAAAAAGGAAGAACATGTGCAAGAAACTATCGGTCATCTGCCCACATCATCTCAAGGAGAAAATAACCAACCACTTGTGGTATCAATATGAAGACGAAGAAACGAAGATACAAGATATATGCGACCACACAGAATCTGCAGTCAAAGGATCACTCCTACACAACACGAAAGATTGTACATACAGTGAAAGCAACACTAATATAGAAGTGTTCCAGTATGAAGAAAAACCACCAGAAAACAATTATCGTATAATAATAAATACTCAAGATAACTCAATGGATAGTCAACTAGCACTATTAAAAATCCGCAATGAGCAAGCTTCTAAGCAAGGAATATTAAACTGGATATTAGAAATAATCCTCAACAATAATAATAGCTATCTATAAGCTATAAATAACTTAAGATGAACTTCAGACTGGGTAGGGGGAGTCAAAGGAACAGACCCACGAACGACACAGATAAAGAAGAGGATAACGACAACACGCATCGGAACTGCATAAGATAATTCAAGAGATAAAAACAAATATAAAACGCCTGCGAGCCAATACAAGTTGTTCAGTTATAGTCATTTAAGTGGAACATAAGTACTTGCTATTGTAACATCTCTTTGAAATAAGAATTATATTTTTTTGAATTACGGATAGCATTTAACTTTAACCCGCGTATCACGTATTGTTCTTTGTACGATAATATATACTTTAGTCGAAGATCGAATGCAATAAGTGGTAAAGTTCCGTCGCTTATTGTTCATTAGGATCAAAAAATACAAGTCTGTGTCGTAATTAAATCCAAAAATCAAAACCATCGAAAAAACTCAACCAATTGCGGAATTATCTATTTTCGATTAGTGAATTTGATACTTTTTGTTGGATTTTAAATAGATATATTATTGGCAACCTCGTTGTACTGCTACGCGTCACTAGTACAATTGATATTATTATCACATTAGTGTCGATAACTTGAATATATTTTTAGACTGTCATCTTAATCAGATAAAAGTTTCACACTTTAAAGCAATTGAATTTACATGAAAATTCTATAGTATCATAACGGTATGAAACTAAACGACTCATATGTTTTTCATTCATTTCAGAAAATAGATGAAAAAAATTAAAATATTTGTTAATAAAAAAAGTATAAATCATACATTGTTTGAATAACATAGAGGACAAACTCTTTAAAAAAAATAAATGTGCACTTGCGTACATCGAGATGAACAAGTTTTGTTTTACGACTCATGTCAATTCGAGAAGGAGTAAGCTTTTAAATTGTAAAAATTTCAGCCCTTACATCAATTTTTAAGACTAAACTAAACGGATTATCTCACTGAAATACATACTGTTAGATTACCTAAAACCCGTATTTAATGGAGAAATGGATTAAAACCGCTCGATGGAACAACCGCCACTATTTCCTGCAAACATAGGCACAATTTGTCCAGCAGATTTTAACACGATTTTGATGTAAATCATCACGTCGACTACTTAAGAAATGTATATGATTTTGTTGGCACTAAGTTAAAACATTTTCTGAAACGTTTGTCAATATGTCTCATTGTGAACAATTGAAACTAAAATTATTTTGGTCGATACGAACCTTAGTCGGTTGAAAACATGGTTAAATGCTGTTTTTTGCATAAACTCAATTTCTTCAGCTTGTATTATTTATTTCTATTATAGGATTTATATATGCACATTATCTTTTTGTTGCGTAAAATGCAGATGATAAATATTTTAACAACCATGAATATTCTAATTTAATAACTAATCTATATTATTATCTCGCGTTAGTTTGATTTTGTGGTGGGTGATAAATGTGTAAATAACATTAAAATTTTAGGACATCTGTTGTGAGCTATATATATATATATATATATATATATATATATATATATATATATATATATATATATATGTGTGACTCAAGCGTGCGGAAACGAGAACGAATTTATAACGTCCATGTTGATTTTGAACATGGGTGGGAAGCGTACGCCGCAATGCTATTGGCTGGTTAAAAATTAATTTCTTTCAAATTAACAACACGTGTTTTGACAGCGTTCGCTGAAAATACTGCTTCTATCCTGTTTTGTATTCTGCACTCTATATAGTCACCATTTGTTTCGTATATGAAAAAGAATACCCTAAATGACTCACTGAGTGATCTGTCAACGCACAGTCTCAACTTTAGTTCAAACTTGAAATTTTGCATGAAGGTTTTTCAAATCCACTAAGGAGGGATTTTCAAAAATGTAATCCCAAAAAGGTTTCAATTTAATAAGGAAAAAAATATTTGATCGTTCTGTTAACTCAAGCAAACGTGAAAGTATTAATAAATGAACTAATAAATTAATAAAAAATTAATAACTGAACTCCTGTTTTAAATTTTTCTGGAAATCAGTCCCTACGGATTAAAAAGTTTGTTCAAAAATTAAAATAGAGTATAATTATTAAAATTTTATTAACATATAGAGAACATTCTTTATAACATGTAGAGAGCCACTAAGTAGGAATTTTGTTTGGAGAAAAATATTAGATGGTCCTATTAACTTGCAACCGTCCTTTGTTAGGAACAAACTCTAAAATTAACAGAAATTGACTAGAGACGGAATTGTTTCTCACCACGTAGTTTGATTATTTCGGTGCTACTCTCTGATGATAAGAAACATTCGTTGAAAGAAGTATTGCAAAAAGCGAAACTTATATGTCATATACATCAACTTATGATTAGACGATACCGTCGTCGCTATTTACACACGCGCCTAACGAATATATATATATATATATATATATATATATATATATATATATATATAATATATATATGTATACATAAATACATATATATATATATATATATATATATATATATATATATATATATATCATATTCAAAATTTTATCATTTTGTCTGGTATAATAGCGGGAAAAAGATTTGTTTGTATTTCTAAACTAGTAACGTTCCATATCATTTATATACACACTCGGTTCTTCAAATCCACTAAGGACATGTAACTGTACTAATGTATCCCTTGTACGTTAATTCTGTTCACACAGTACCATTCTGGAATGTTAATATTACTGGAAACTAATTAAATAGGCTGAAAAATTCATATATATCCATGTGCGGCATTATAATGAAAGTATTGTCTGAAATTTGTACACCAAATATACAATAGTTTAGTTACAATATACGCACTAATTCTCCGGAGGCATGCTCTGTTTCGACAACAATAACGATTGCGTAAGCAGTGAATATTAAGAAGCCAATGTAGTAAGAAGAGTTGAACTTATATCACATATCAGCAGTGAGCCCGCCCACACTCTTCTCTTTATTTACAGCGTATTGAAATTATTAGCACATAGAAAGAATGCAATATAGATCGTGCAGTTTTATTTATGTTTTTACTAATTTACAAAAATCCCAAGTCTTGTATAATATTTAACTTGCAGAAAATTTTTCTTGAAAATTTTTACTTTTCTTTGGGTGTTATAGTTTTGGATCTATGTAAGAATAATCACGAATTTGTTTATTACTGTTTCAAAATAAAGTTAAATGAACATGCCTAATTCTAAACAAGATATGGAAATGTATTTTTCGTTTGTAAAATTAATGTAAATTTTATCTCGTAAGTTCAGTTAATTAATATATATATATATATATATATATATATATATATATATATATATATATATAATATATGTAAAAAATGCAACACACATCTTAAATTCAAATTTGATTATCTATATCGATTTAATTCGATTGTGTGTTGTATTAATTTCGTTTAAACATCACTAAAGTTTTATTAACAGATGAAGGCGGAAGTTGGCATTCATGGCATTTATGGGAATTTATTGAGGTTGATTAGATCTTACCTAAATAATAGGAGCCAACTTGATACTCACATTAAAAAAGGTCATCTTTCCGCACCCATAACAATCACCTCGGGGGTTCCACAAGACTCACATTTGGGGACACCCCTTCTCTTTGTAATATTCACTAACGATCTAATACAAGTACTTACGTGTCCCTGTTTACTCTATGCAGATAACCTTAAGATCTACACACCACTGTCAATGACGTTAAAGACTGTCTAAATTTTTACAACAAAACCTATTTACAATTTCCGAGTGGTGCACCTCTAATAGGATATTTCTGAATATCGACAAGTGCTTTATTATCTCCTTCGCTACTTTAAAATATAAATTTTTATTTGAGTATGTGTTGGGCAGCTCGACCCTACAACGTAGGGCCGGTATTTAGAGGTCTATAGAGGTAACGGTATATAGAGAAAAACGGACATTCGTCAGAACATTACGATCACATTATTGATAAATGTACCCAACTTATAGGACTCATCTCTCATTACACTAAAGCATTTAAAAGCCATCACACTTTACAAATTTATAGTGTTCACTAATCAAAAGTATCCTCGAATATGGGTCAGTTATTTGTTCTCCATACTACAAAGCGCACAGTAATATAATTGAAAAATTACAAAAGAAGTTCTTGAAAATTATTTTCTACAGACAGCACCTTGGATGAGAGTACAAATCCTATGAAATCCAACTACAGCGATTTAATTTGTCATCACTAGTTGCACGGAGAAAAAACGCTGATCTATTATATTTATATAAAATCATATTGATTGCCTCTATCTCCTCTCTTTCCTCAACTTCAAAACTCGAATCAAATTCCGTACACCATTACAAAGATTATTCGTACTACAAGTTTATAAAAATAATACCTCTTTTCATAACCCTATAATTGGAATGTGCTGATTGCGTAACAATATTGTTACCCAACATCCGTCTTTGATCATTTTTGAGCCGAAATTATTATCATTTAAAAAGGAAATACAAAATATATTATTTATAAGTTAAAACCAGCTACGATAGAAATAATATTTTGTTCAGTATGTCGAAAATAATATAATTCTAAGTTAATACTAACTTTAATAATTGATCAATATCTTTTGTAATATATATAATAAACCAAGTAACCCCTGAAAATGTATACATAAATATTCTAACCATTTTGTGCACACATAATTAGAGTTGTAGTCTAGTTTTATATTCTGTTATTTTTATTATACATTTACGGGACTGTAACTTGTTTCATGAGCCTTTAAATAAATAAATAAATAAGTTAGTTGCCCGCTAAGCTTTTTTCTGCCCATAATTATGGGCAGGAAAAAGCTTAATTATATTCAACCCTCTCGTCGCTCTCGACCCTTTCAGGTCTTAGAAACCCAATACGGCTTGGTGTTGTGTCCTTGAAAATGGCGGGGTCCGGCAGTGGGATAGGTATTATATGTCATAGAATAAGATATATCATGTTTGTGTTAACATGAAACGTGCGAAGCAAAGTTAACTCATGTTGGAAATAAAAAAATTTAAAAAAAAACATTCCAATATACAACTTTGTGACAAATAGAGAGACGGATAGAAAATCATGCGAGGACGATTAATAAGACTGATAAGGAATATGAGTATCGATGCTCCTTTCAAACAGCTTTGTCTAACTTGAAATGGTTTGATAAGTTTTTCTTTGTTTGGCAATCAATGTTGACACGATGCCCAATTTTCTCTATCGTTGTACAATATTCACGGAATCATTTGTTTACCGCGCAATATTCCGTAAAGTAACACTGTCACAGAGTTGTTCTTTGACATATATAACTCCTTTCCTCACTACTTCATAGATCTTTTTTGGACTTCCTCTCTTATTAAATTCAAATCTATATTGGAACAGAATAATAACGTAAGAGAAACGGAAAAGATGGTTGGACTAAATTAGTGTAACGAAATAAAATAGAAACGTCTCATATAATATTTTTTTACATTCCTTGATACCAAATTTATTAAAAATGTTATTCACTTTTTGGGAAGGCAAGTTAAACTGTGAAAAACTTCCTAAGAGAATGTTATTTAATATAATAGAATGTAACCAGAGAATCCTAAAAAAAATAAATATATGCTTTTAAATACGCAATTACATTTTTTGACTGCCCAAATAGTATTATGATCTAATTATAAAATAGACGAGTATTTTTAATATATGTTAATTGAACACAATTAAAGCAAACAATTGATTTGTTTCGACTGTAAAACCATTGTATGAATTACGCCCTGTATAAACTTTTATATAATCAATGCATTATGTAATGTTTGAAAATTGATTTTATCTTTTGTATTATTATACAGCGCAATAAATATTATATGTCAGTACTACCAAGCTTAGGGGACTACAACTTGGTTTATATGTGTGTGCACCACATTGCAGTCACAGAAAGAACCGAAAGATAGAGAATTACAAAGCATGCAGACGCTGAACAATTTATAGAAGACCTTTTTCTTTATAAAACCATTTCTATCTCAACGCATGGAAATGGTTAAATCGAAGGATAATAAACAGTTTTAACAACAGTAGAAATTACAAATAGAAACAATTAAACTGCAACACACAATTTGATTAATTTATATTTTTAAATTATTAGAAAAGCGAACAATTGCAAATTACGCATAGTAATATTACACATAGTATATATAAATTACACATAGCATATATGAATTAGTAAGGTCAGTTAACTAAACATTTTAAAGCAAATGCACGAGTAAATAAATAAACCTGTCAATCACGATCAAAACTATGAGAGTTCCATATACATTTTGGCACTATAAACATTCAAGCGTACTTCTATTTAAATATTAATTTTTCACAACGTAAATATATTACAAAGTATTATATATACTATAGCTTTCAGAGGCGTAAAAACATGATGCATTTTTAATAAATTATAAGATCTAGGACATGGATATAATCTTCCAGTCAGACTTTCTAATTCTATAGTTTTGGAGGATGGTGTCAAATATGTTAATAAGACATATTACCATGCCAACTTATAAGTCTCTACGTAGTATGATTTCTGTGAAAATCGATTATGAAAATATAAAAAAATAATATATTGCTAATTACATCATTTGTGGGCGTAAAAATATAGAGAATGTTTAAAAAATTATGTCATCAAGAATCGTCCCTACAGTTTTTGTATACATTCTTTAAGTAGCCATTTAAAAATCCATTTTTTTCATAATTTTAGGTTGCGTAGTTTCGGAAATAATGGAGGGAAGAAATATTTTTTCACGTTTTTATCAGTAAATCTCTGAAAATATAATACCTACAATTATGGAAAACAATTTTTAAAGACCCTTAATAACTAAACCCTTTCAAATGACACTCATATTATGTATGAAACTGAATAATATTTTTTGCGAGCACCGAATTTGCAAACCATAAAATTTCCAAATAAATATTTTCATGTTTTTAATATTGCGATATATACAAGTTAATATGTTTCATTACTGTGCCAAATTTAAATTTTATATGTCAGGTGGTTTCTGAGGAAAATGTATGTGACAGATATACGGACATACATGTGAGTGCTCTTAGAAGGATTCCGTTTTTCCTTTAGAGTTATAGGCCTTGAAAATGGCAAAGAAAAAAAAACAATTAAGTAGATAAAATAAATGCAAAAACACATTCTTGCTAAAAGGTTACGAAAATTGAGAGAGATATCAAACCAAATACATTCAGAAAAAAATTCGCAAGAGAATAGGTTTAGTTGAAAACAAAAATTATACACAGATTCCTACAAAAAGATTACTAAGATTCAAAGAAAATTAAACCAAATATATTCAAAGAAAAGTTCACAAGAGAATAGGTTTAGATGAAAAAAAAATATTTACAAGAGGCCTCATGGAAAAACATAACTCTAGAAGTTACACAACCACCGAATATATATCTGATAGTTTTGTAGAATTAGGTTAAATATTTTCCCAAAAGTTTAAGCTATTGTGAAAACATTGATTTTATACTATTACCTCTAAGCATTTGACGTATTTTGGAGAATTCGGCGTGCGTAAAAGTTTGACTGACGTCGTCATCTTAGATACCGTGTACAGTTTTAAAGCAAAAATTTTGGCCACGTATATATGTGATATAATTTATTCAAAAGCTTCCTGTAAAAATTATTTTAGTTTATTAATACCTATTGCTGAAAATATAGCTTTAATCATAATAATAATAAAAAAAGGCATACTACCAGACAAATAATGATTATTATCAATTATTAACCAACATAAACCGTTAAAGAAGTTGCGCTTCATCCGTAAACCTATGTGGACAAGGCTCATATATTTTTATAGAAAGAATTTGGTTAACTTTTTTTATTACAAAATTAGTATTTAAAAAAATACCTATCTATATTAGGAACATTTTATTGACGAAAACAGCGACTTTTCAGACTTTGTTTATAGTCGGCTTTGTGTTCATGAGATAATTCACATGCCAGGTAATGGGTCATGTTTATTCCATGATTTTTTTATTATATTTACGGAAATACTGAGTATTGTTCTATAGTCAAATAAAACACTGTGCAGCATTTAGTACACTATTACGAAGATCTTAATGTTTACTTCTGTAACAGACTCCGTCAAAATTATCTCAACACTGAATTTTGTAATCGCGTCATGCTCCAGATGTCTAATCTTGGATCAGTGTGTGAATTGGTCATCCTGACTTATATGAGGCATTTTGAGCGGGTCCAAATTTATTTGCACAAACATTTCAAATGAGGCATTGAGGGCAATAGCAAAGCTAGAAAAGTTGTTATTAAATTCTATCGCAGATTGGAATCTGTCAAGAATAAGTTCAAGATTATCAACAGAACCTATATGAAGTTCCCTTTTAACACCAAAGACCACGTAGCACCGGATACAAACAATAGCCGCACAAATATAGGTGCATACGAATCGCTGTTCTGATGGGGCGGGGGGGTGGAGAAAACAATTATCTTGCATGCAATGACTTGTTCCCATCTTATATATAATTAAATGAGAGTGTTTGTTTATCCTTTAGCTGTTGATCACATTGCATTGCATTATATTAAAAGCCGTTTATATATAATCATTTTTCTTTCGGTGGTCGTCAAACGACTTTTCTGCATTTTCGCTGAGATATGTTCGATTATATAAACACTAAAAATTCATTTTATATACTTTACTTTTTGGTTTAAGTAATAGTCATCCCCCGGTTATTAACAAAACCGCTTCACAAATCGTTAAACAAACCAAATCAGTCCAACCAAACTCAAGCAGGTTACCTTAAATTACTGCAAAATTCGCATCGCCACCTTCTGGCACCATAATCAAATACAAAATATAACCATTATAATCAAAATATAACTAGCACAAAAGTGTCATAGTATTATATTTGTTATCGAATTTACTTTTAGACGCAAAATTTGAGTTCAATCAGAAATCAAAAAGTGGACTAAAATAAACTTTTAAGATTTAGTTACAGAAGTACAGACAGATAAAATAAAAAACAAGCTTTTATAAACAATTATTTTTCCCTGTCTAGTTTTAGTAAGCTTAATCGTGATGGTATGAATAAGTGTTTTTACAGACCGCAGATACTGGAACTTTTTTTGCTTTTTCATCATTTTTTATTTTATTTCTTTTTTTAATTATGTTTTGAACATAAGTAAAAAATATTTTAATTATGTTCAACGTCACAAAGAAATCGAACTATGTATATACCTTTATCTATGACTTTATTACATTTAGTTGACAGTGACGATTACCTTCAGTGTAATTACCACCGATTAGATTAAATAAAAAAAATAGTTTTGAAAACCTTTCATACTGTCCAATTTTTTGTTCTATAAATAATAGTTTAAAGCTCTGAACAATTGAAATGAAGATGGAACATTCTCGAACGAGTAACGTGGTTGTGTTAATAGAATTCAAATAAAGTTTTTTTTTAATTTACCAAGTATATTTTTATTATCATAGCAAAAATAAACGTGATTCTGTTAACTACTTAGTTTGTTAGCTAGTCAGTCTAATTGCTGGCAGCAAATCTTTACATTCGTCGTAGATCTCTCCGAAAGCGATTTCGAATGAATAACACCTTTGATATCCAACAACAGCTCACCATTAACTTTCTGCTATTCAGTTCAAGTTTGTGCATTGAAATACATATTTCTACTGCACTAAGTCATGCTAGCGTGCTTGACGTTTGTAATCCATTTTTTATCAACAATTACTAATTGCTTCGGTCAATTGAAATTACGTTTGAATGTCAAAGTATTGCTAATAAATAATTACCACAGATTTAAAGTTGCTATTAGATATTTACTGATAATGAAGAAGAGACCGTACTTGATATGGATTTAAATTCACATTCTTTAATGAAATTGCCTTGGATTTAACTGATTTTAACCGAGCACATATCGACTTATTCATTCCTCATGATAAAATATTTTGAAACTTTCAACTACCTTTACAGAAAAGTCCCTAACTCGTGGCTAATAAATTATCAGCTAACCCAATAGTACATCAAACAGTATTAGTGTAATTAAAACTTTCAAAATAAATTGTTGTTTCAAAGGTAATAATTGGCTTATAATAAATATGTGGCTTTCTGATAGTAATTGAATAAAGCAAACAATTAAACAAACAAAACTGTTGAAATATCTATTGCAATCGTTATGAACATTAAACCACAAGTTTACACTACACTATATTCTCGTTTGAGGAAAAATGCGATTTTAGAAAACGCTTGAGTAGAATATTTGTAAGTGAAAGATACTTGGCTCACGATCTTTAACATATGTCACCTTTTTTCGTGTAAATGTATTAAAATATAAAAGATTTCCGTATTACATAATGATTTGATCTGCATTCACGCTATTTTACTAACCATAATACTTTATAGTTTCCGGACCGTGCCGCGGTAATCTGAGTCATTAAGGTTAAAATCCTATAGCCGACAATTTACTCTTTCCGCTTGGGGGCGGTTGACATAAAACTGTACTTTAAATACCCATAATGAATTTATTATCCCGTAGTTTTCAGTGGAAAAATATTTAGGATGAGAATAAAGTGTAATATACGGCTGGTAATGACGGGAGACATTAAAGAATATTAAAAGGAAGAACATAAAGGAAGTAAATTCTGGTGTCTAATGTATTACGTAGGCTGTTAAAAGTTTCTACGCTTATTACAGTTTAGACCTCCCTTTTGAATTTAAATGAAATCTGTTTTCTTCAATTAAATATCTTTTGCTTAATATTTAATTTTATGTGGTAAGCTTTGCTTTCAGCTCTAAAATTTATTATTAGTGAAATGTACATATGTATGATTAATTTTTTAGTCAAGGGATTAGCATATATTTGAATTACACTAGAATGTGATCATATTTATGTACCTAAACTATTATTAAATATTATTATCGAACAGCATTCAACTTACGTACTGTTGAATTTTAACAGCTATCATTTTAGTCAATATAGTGTAGTTACTAGCTAGTACCGTACAGTAGCTACTGTCACGGTTTTGTGAAGATTCGCGAAATTTTGCTTTTAAGAATAATCTGTATAAATTAAAAGTAAAAATATTGAATTTAAATTAAACGAAATACCTTCTATTAATAACCAAGCTTTAAGTTAGTTAATAAAAAATATTAGGTTTTTGTTTCATTACGTACAATATTCCCCGTTCGAATTTCTTCTTGTCTTCTACAACATATATGAGATTTTAACATATATGATTTTTCAATTTTGAAATATATGACATAATCAATTCTATTTAACGCTAATCGCTGTCGCTAAAAGAGTAATGCATCATCAAGAAGTGGATCTAGGTAGTTAGGTAGGTTTCTTTTTGTTAAGTAACTAAATTAGGTTAAATACCATCATATTAATTGACTGGAAAACCCAATATATGTTTTCTACAATATCTAAAACAGTTTTATCTAATATTAAATGTTGAGAATTATGACTACGGATTGCGAACACTAGTTGTAATACAAATTGTTCCCTCGAACAAGTATTGTTTCCACTTTTTCAAAATTTAGATCTAGGTCCTGTTGGAAAAAAAATAGTTTTTATTTTTTATTTTTAAAACGAACAATTATCACTCGTGGCACTTGGGGGCCATAATTTTCTTCATAAATTATGTCTCAAAGTAATTATAAACTTAATAGACTAATATTTTTAAAATTAGTACTTAATATAAAATAAAATTGTAAATAGTTCAAGTTCACCTTATATTTCTGCGCTTGTTGATTTTTCTTTAGAACAACTATAAATTGCTAGGATATAAGCAACAGTTTGACGCAATTCTTTTCACTTTTGAGGATTAAACTTTTATTCATCTTTATTTTCTTTGAAATTATTCTAATTAAATTGTTGAAAAAATTACGTTCATCTGGTAAAAATGTTCATCCGTATCATCAATTTTTCATAATCTTCACCTATACATTCGTCGTTATTAATACGATCAAGTGTATCTCGAAATACTTGTTGGAATTAATTTTATGGAAATGACGGTAATAAAAAATATTTTTGGATACTTAATGTGAATAACAATTTTCCTTATAAAACCGAATTCAGTTCTTTCAAATGTATTGCTGTAAAGTGGCCAATCATGAACAAATGATTACTGACTAATATTTTCAAGAAAATATTTAAATGATCCACAACATATTTCATCTTGTCTCAAAGGAATAGTTTTCCGTAATCAAAGATAAATTTCCCTTAAAAACTACATCCAATCATAATCATTTTATTAATAAATATATATTTTTTTATTTATATTAAATAGCATTAGTATTAATAGCAGCACCAGTTATCGGAAGCCATTGATAAAATAATGAGTCCAATATTTGATTCCAAAGAGACTTGAAATAATTAATTAAAATACTCTTCACACAACCGACTTTCCCTTGAATTAAAATTGTTTAATATAATTTTCGTAACATATAATTAATTTATTTTTAAAATATATTAATCAGTTCCTTCTTTTCATCGGAAAGAACAATATTTGACAGAATATTCTGAATATAGATAATACAATTTTTTTATTTTCTGCAACTTTTTCATTTTCAACAAGTTTTCTAACAAATCTAATATTTGAAATCAAATGCCAGTTATACTTAATGTCGATTTTTCTTTTACAGTAAATGGTATTCATCCAGTTCTTGATGAATTTACTAAATTACATGGTTCATTTATTTCTACTTGATTTATTTCTGCATAATTTTCTTTGTCTTCCAAAGTTTGTAACGCATGATCCAAATCATAACTCAGAATATCATTATACTTATTCTTAAAATGATATTCATATACAACCTGAAAAGTACTTTGGGTTGATTTAAATTACTCACATAAAATAAAATGTATGGCCAATTAAATTTTACGTTGTCTGTACTATCAGAATCGTATTAAAATTTTAGTATGACTCTAAATATAAAAAGCCTTTTTCCAAAATATTTTCGGAATAGAATAATCACGAATCACGTTTAGCACATTATGTTTATTTTTGAACCTTATGTTTATTTTTACTTAACTTTTGTACCATTTTTCTGATTAAACTATCATACCGTGAACTTTGTCCAGTTTTGCTAACATATTTAGCAACATATTTTAGAATAGCATGGATACAAACAATGGGTTATTCAAAATTTGTGGACATTGACTGTAATGCTAAATATAAATTATTCCTTTTTGAAATATATCATAATTAATTATTATGAATAAACTGAATCTTACTTTCATTCATTCTTAAAATGGTAAATAGTTTCAGAAAAATTTCTTTCTTTTCTTTTACAATACCCGTTCGTACATATTTGTACTGCAGTTATTAAATGATTATTATTAACATGTTTATCAATGATCTCAGAATAATGCATTTTTGATAAAGTATCATAAAAATAGTTGATTTTAAATTATTTTTTATAAAAATGTAACCGCTTATGAAAAAAATTAAAAACAATCATAGAGTTATATATATATATATATATATATATATATATATATATATATATGTATATATATATATACAAATATACATATATATACATATATATATATATATATATATATATATATATGTATATATATGTGTATATATATATACAAATATACATATATATATATATATATATAAACTGTAGGGGTTCCTACTTCTTTGAACATATCCTGGTCACATATATTAATAAGGGCTTGATGACCTAAAATTTGCATCATGTAGTAAAATTGATTTATAGAATCTTGGTTTACGCCGTAGTAGTTCTCAAATCTGTCCGATTGTTTCAATATTATAAAAACATTAATTAATACTGTCAGTATTTGTATCAGAAAAAAATTTACAAAGTTGTCCCTCTCATTAGACCTTAAAAGGAAAAAAAAATCCAAATCTTGAAAAAAAATCCGAATCTACTATCTTCATACATACTCATTATTAGAAATTTTTCAAGTCCGTTCATCTCTATTATCACCTTTACCAATAGAAAATAAAGTTGGAAATGCTCCATGTATGTCAAGGAGCATGATCCATCGCACGTAGCTTCATTAATTAGTACAAAATCCTATTAAGGTTAAGGTAAATCAAGAGATCTTTCATTTTCTTCCAGAATTTTCAATACAATACTAACTACCTCAAATTACAATAAAAGATTGCTATTCTATTGCTATCCTCCCCACTCCAGAATTTAAAAAATCATTTAACAATAGATTTTGACCGTAATTTTTAGAATCTAAATTAAATAAAAGATATTTTAACCATAGTCTCCACTAATACAATTAAATGAAAAATGCGGTTTTTTTTGACTAAATATCAATTGTTGAAAAACACTTTCATATGTAAATTTATTAAATTATTTTCATAAATAAAAAAAACACAATACCAAGGATTATTAACTTTAAGATCTTTCAAAGTAGCTCTACCATTCTTACGATGTACAAAACAATGATTGTACCCTTCAACATCGTACCTTTTAATAAAAATATATTTTGAAATAGTATCCGTACAATGAAGGGAGGGAGTAGTAAAATCTGTAATGTCGAAAATTTTTGATCTATCACTGTATCTAAAGTGACCACTTTCAAGTCCATAAATTCTAATGATCAGATATTTGAACGAAAAATTGTTCTTCGATACATATAAACGCTTCGAATACATCAATTTGTAGACGATTTGACATATGATTTAGTGATATTTGGCTGCAACAATACAAATTATAAACATTTTAAACAATGCTAATAAATACATTATCTAAGTAATTTCTTGAATCGTCAAAAGAAAAAAAATTACCTATTAATTATTATCAATATTACCCTAATAGGATTAACTTTAGAGCCAGTAAAACATATAACTAAATAAAGGAACTTGCATTACTTCAATCGCTAACACCTTTAGAAATTGTAGGAATTCATACAAACAGGCTTATATACTGTGTCATATGTATTAGAAACTCCCCAAAAAGTAACGAAACTTACAACCAAGAAACGTCAAGAACTCAATAACAGTTCTGCTGTATAACAATATACATTCTTATTAATTTATTTAATATCTAACAGACGACGTTTGTAATACCATTTTGATAATATTAAAGAATTAAACATTCATTTCTTATAACTTTTTTGGTAAAATTGATTTTTTTATTAAAGCAATGATAGATGATATATTTAGGTATGTTGTGGTTTACCGTGTTTAATTTGAAATCTAGACGTATCATAGTATCATAGCTTTTTCATACCTACTGGTAAATGTACCGATTGTTGCGTTATATAAGGGCTTGCCTCGCTTGCCTTCAAAAGTAATGAATCTCATTAAAATGTTTTCAGAACATTCAATTTCACGAACTATGGATCAATTCCTTTTATGTGTGGAATGTTCTGGTTAAATATGCCATGATGATACTACCCAGTAAGACCACGCAAAACTTATTTGTAATGTATTCGTCATAGGAAAAACGGCACGAGCTGTGACGCTGGGCGCCTATTTTTCCCATCATTGTTATTCCACATGCTCTCATATAAACTGTAGAAAATCAACAGTACTGCCCCTGAAGTGTTGTTGCCGATTGCTTAATCTCGACCCGAATCTAAATGACTCGTACAATTTTAATTCTAAAAGCGTGTAACATAAGTCCTTTTAACAAATTAATTCCTTTCTTGCAACATTTTTTTGACAATTATTGTAAATAATAAACTTTTGGAACGAATATCCGGATACATTTGGTAGAATAAATACAAAAGAACTAACACAAAACGACCAATATGAATTAAAGCCCAACAGAACCTTCATTGTGACACTAAGCAACGTTTTGAATATAAATTTGAATTAAATCCTGTCATAAATAAAGAAAGATAAAAAAAGCATGCTAATTTTTTCTTGAAAACAGCTCGTTTAAACTTCTCAAAGCTCTTATAAAATAACTGTGATTCAGTAGAAAGTGGCAATTAAAAAAATAAGTCTTCTGCTCTTACCTCCAGAAATACTTTTCCAATTATAACTAAAAATAAATGCGAATAGTCTGAAATTTCAATCGAATTAGTTGGTGTTGTTCCTCATTTTTGTAGAATCTAAATTTAAAATTTTCGTTGAAAAAAAACAAAACAGTTCGTTGAAAAAAAACAAAACAGATTAACTATGATCAGTAGAATTTATCGGCAAGTTCATCTTAAAACCGAATTACTTTCTTGTTATCGAAACAGGATTAACGATTTGTACACTTTTGAGTTAAAGTCAGGGAACCCAAAATTTTAAACTTATAGGTGTGAAATTTTGCAAGTACAACATCAAATAAAAGTATGACTTAATAAGTAGGAAAATCATTAAAAAGATTAAGTAACCTTAATTAAATTATATCTTTATTTCTAAATTGTACATAAATGAAATGGAGGCGATATTATTTCGAGCGCCAAGTAGTACTTTACGTTAATTCTAAATTATTTCTTGGTCTCTAATCGAAGTAACGTTTGTAAAATTTCCTAATTACATAACAATAGGCAATTACTATTATGTGAATGTAGCTGTATTCGATGTATTGTGATAAACAATAGGAGTATATTGATAAAATAAATTTTTATCATAATTAATTTGACAATTTTCATGCATGCCCATTTGATAGTGTAACTTCAGAACGAGAAATACTTAATTTTCAGTGTGGTAAGGGGGAAGAAACGTATTAATTTCGTCGTTCAAAGAAATTTTAATGGTTAACTAATGTTTCTTGAAGAAAAGGAGCAAAGACGACGAACGAAAACATAAAAGCGATGTCCATTGATATTACTCAAAGATTTAATATGTTTAGGTCTGTATTCCTCGATGTATTTGTAAATAAAATATACAGCGCTTAATATTGCATTATATCAATGTCTTCTCGTTCATTTTGACAACTACAGTTATCAATTCTATTATGAATTTTTTAACGAATGCACTTTTTCAATAACTGTTTTACTTACTGGTTTAAAACTAATATTTTTATAACGATATAAATCTCATACCACTTTTTGAAGACCAATTGTTTGCCATACATGAGCACAATCACAAAAATATTTTACGCCAATGGTGCTAAAGATATGTTGAGAAAATATCGAATTGCAATAATTAACGTTAACATTTCAATGAGAATTGATAGATAAATGTGTGATATAAAATATTACCAATATCATCAATAATATATTAATTCTCCTTAATAATCTTCTAAAGAAAGTAGAAATAATACTACATCACGTAGTTTCATTTAATTGTGAATAATGTATTTCTACAAAATTAACGCCAAATATATTCAATATTAAAATATATTCAATATTATCAATATTAATTTTTAAGTGCTTGTAAATGGTTTTTAATTTAAGCCTAAAATTTTCTAATTTCAATAATGTTCGGAACATTAAAAGTAAAATGTTCCTACTTACTGTATTATGGTTCTACTTTCCCCAAGCCAAATTTATGAAAAATGTATCATCTCCATGTTTATCAAATATGATATTTAAACATATTCTTTAAAATTCTTTGGAGAACTAAAAAATAAAATATTAAGAGGGATTATTTATAGCAATTGAAGTTGAAACTAAAACCAGCAGTTATGCTATAGTGGTTAGCTAGTCCAGTTAGCCTAATGATTAGTTTTTACTTTTAGATAAGTAATATTTAAATTATAATTTTAAATTATTTAAATAATGCAAAAATGTCGTTAAAATCTTTCGTATTTTTTGTACAAAAGCAACATAAATATTTACAGAAAAATAATTTGGTTTTCATAATTATGCCAACATGTTGTTTCAAATCAGGATTAGCAGGATTTCATATCTTTCAAACATTTCTATAAGTCCCTACATGTTACATTAAAATGATGTGACTTGGAAATTACAATGCATTAACATGTGAGGTTATTTGTATTAATAGATATATGAATGTATGAACATGAATGAAAGTTTAGAGTTAATAACAATATCATAGACTTGATTTCAAATGAGATTTTAATATTTTTTATAACGAAAGGATTATGAGACTTGAATCTTTTCTAAAGTGATAGGCTTTTGAGATAATTTTATTTTATTTTGTGGGTAGTTTATTTTTTAGGGTTCCGTATCCAAAGAACGCTAACGGGATTCTATTACTAAGCCTCCGCGCTCCGTTTGGTAGTCCATCTGTCTATTTGTCACAAGCCTGTATCTTATGTAACTTAGAGTGAATAACTGTGGACGGTAATTGCATCTATGTCGATTGTGCTCAAGTATGGCAAACATATTGAAGTTTAACACACTTATAGTCAATATAAATTCTTGAAGGCATTATATAGATTTAATCACACGAGAACATTGAATGGCCTATGTTTATTCGATATGGAGTGGAATAGTTACGGCTTATCTCCAGGTATAGGCGCTACTGAATGGCGGTATAACTCATTATTAATTAAAGATAATATTTCGAATTCCATATTTTTACCCATTTTTTCAGTGTAATTTAAGATAAGTGAAATAAAAATATTTATATAAGATTGAATTTTATGTTTTTATTAACTCGTGTATAAAAATCTGTGTATTCGTTTTCCAACTCCGAGAGAAAGATGTAGAGATCTTGCGGAGTAAATTCACGGTGATTACGTAAGTATTGTACGTTGTAGAAATGTAGTCCGCGTAGCGTCAACATAAAGAAATTCTCATCAGCAGACATTTTATACCAAGTTTACGAATTTCGACTTCTTTAGTGAGTTATTCAATACATTTTTTTTGTTGACTTCGAGGTTACCGGTGTTGTGTACGTAACCATTATTTGTAAATGAAATTTGAATTTTGCATCAGAATAATTTTTGGATATAATTAAAATATAATATAATGAAACTTTTTCACATTTTTCAGAATGTTAAAGAAGAAATAAAATAATGTGTATGATACACATTATTTTTTTAGATAAAAGAACTATCAATCCTGCTGCTTTAAGTATTTAATTCAGTGGCAATTAATATTTGAAGTATAAATGAAATACGCAAATTATGGATTTTTTCTATTTTGATTTATTTCATCTTCCTTTATGTTAAAGCGAAACATTCAGCCATATATTGTATAATTTACTCAACGTATCCTTTAGCCAGTGCGGTGATTTTAACGTTGGATTTAAAAATTGGTATGTTGTATTGCCGTGGTGTTAATATCCTTGCCTTTATAGTTCAATAATGTACCATATGCTAACGATATTTTTCATTGGCTTGAGAGAAAATTATAGAATCATTTAATTTTACGAGCAGAACGAAAAGGACAGAGCTATTTCGTTGACGATGACGGTTCTGTACTTTATTTATGTATGCCAGAATGCCTGATATTTTATCCTTGCAAGAGATGCGTTTTTATAGGTTATTTTGTTTTTTGTGCGTCAGGTGAAGTTTGTTATTCGTAACACTTTCAACGTCGATGATTGATCTGGTTTATTTATGAAAATATAATGATAATACCCTCTAACAATATTTTTATTATGTATTTTATATTTGTCTTCTAAAACAAGTATAACGAAGTGGCCAAAAGTATCATTGAATAATCGCCTTTATCTAGTGAGTGTATTTGTCACCATTGTGTTGCTAGAATATTTATATTAAATCAGTCAATCATGAAAATTTACATAGACAGAAATATAAAGACTTTAGAAGCATACGTGACGTACGAAATGTCAGGAATTACTCCCGTTATGGCCTACTGCAGACTAATAAATTCATTAGTCATATTAAAAAAAATACATTTTTATATTAACCAGTCAACCAGCAGTACGTGTGAATTAATGGCTCGCAGGATTATAACCATTAGGAGATGGATTATCGTTTATCTTTGTATGTATTATGTCGTCGTGAGATTATAAAGACGAGCAGGAAAAGCAACGACAATAATACTACATTGACTTACTCGTTCTTGATATGTACAATGGTATAATTTACTGTGCTAGCCCTCAAACGTATTCATATTACACGAAGGCTATTTTTTATTTTTCTTTAATTTTATAAGTGATGCTATAAAATTATTCAATTTACAATTTCGGGTATATTAATTTTAAATGATACCTAAGTTAGTTAACTAAATCATCTCTGATTCCTCTGAGCAAAAATCTGCAATGAGATATTTGTATTAAAAAATAAATAATTTGTGAAAATATAATTGACAATTGAAATTAAGTTATTCAAACATAATTCGTATACCTTAAGTTTTTCTTAATTCTTTAAATAGACCGAAATACGTTCGGTTAATAAATGTAAACGGTAAGTCTTCGATCACGATTATCGATGATCAAATATAAAATCGGTTGGGTAAAGTAATTAGTAACTCGATATTGAGTCATACGCGTTAATCATACACGCAAGGGACAATAGTTTAGTGATAAACGGGAGTTTCCCCATTCAAACTTGAATAGCCGAAAATCAATGATGAGATTCTGGTGGAATATCAGGGGCACCATTCATTGGGAGTTGCTTCTAGCTATCTATAGTGAATTCAGAGATTTATTGTCAGCATATATAATGAATACTTAACAAACCAAATACTCGAAAAGATCAATTTTTTTTAAAGAATTAAAATT
The DNA here is from genome assembly GCA_039881145.1 of Druceiella hillmani. Classification (NCBI taxonomy): domain Eukaryota; kingdom Metazoa; phylum Arthropoda; class Insecta; order Lepidoptera; family Hepialidae; genus Druceiella; species Druceiella hillmani. Next base: position 49,294,788 of record JAYKKI010000002.1, on the reverse strand, counting down.
TTTTTAAACTCATGCCACCAGATTTTTGCGCTGAAGATATGTTGGAGATAAAGATGGCGTTTATACAGTTTGACTTCTTTGTGACATTTAATTTTTCAAACCTTATTATAACTTATAATATTTAACGTGATGAACACATCCATATGTTCAAGTGACATAACTCGCTTTGCATGACATATGCGATTTTCTGTACTGAACTGAGGAACTTTCGGCTATCGTAACCATGTAAGCAGAACACATTGAAACCTGGTTTCAATCATTGGTTAAACTTCGTTTACACAGGATGAGTACTAAGCTCAAATATTTAGGCAGTTCTAACACGATTATTTTTAAAATTAGTCTTGTCTTTCTCAATTTTGTCAGAGAATAAATGGAAATGTAGCATACTTTAATTTACCGCCAAAAGTAAAACCAACTAGGTGAAATTAAACATATCTTCTAACCTTTTGTAATGTTACATATAATTACAATAATATATGTGAATGCTAATATCTAGCTCGCACGATCTAATGAATAGTTTTAATTAAAACTTGTAAACGACCGTAGTTTAAATGGCAAATATACGAGCGTTAATAGAGTAAGTGCTTACACAGTTAAACAAATTATAAAAGGGGCATTTCAGTAAGTCTGTTAAATGGTTTAACATGCATTTAAGTGAACATTATTATACCGTACATTAATTTCAATCCAGTTTCAAGCGTTATGCGGAGCTATTGCGTGCTTCCATGTGATCTAGTCATTTCCAAATTAGAGAAACTTGATAAATACTGAGGATTCGCATGCATAAGTCTTCATTGAAACTTACAAAAAGACTTTCTTTTAACAAGGACGTGGTATTTTTTTAATTTAAAAAGTAAAAAGCGTAAGTACAAATAAATATAGTATTTAACTTTTCAGTTGGAAAAAATTTAAACTAAATTGACTTCTTTCAACTTTATCGAGCCCGCTAATCAATGCCTTCCTGGTATCGATACAGCGTCATCTATAGTTTCATATATTAAGAAATATAAGTATAATTTGGCACACCTATGTGAATAATCTACACTGATAAATAATAATCTAATCTGATAATCTACACAAATAGTGGAAAAAATGAGGGTCAACTGTTTATCTTAAATTATGTGATTAGGGGCTTATATGGGAAAAACACAATGTAAAATAAAATAGAAAAAACGAAATCAACAACAGGCGCTTTTCTCTAATGACTTAGTATCATTTCAGTGTATAAGCATAGGCCATTAGTCAAATTACTAATAACGATTATGAATTTGTTGGAATGGTAGATTCTCATGTTCATTATGCTACTCTGTTTTTCTTCTACATATTTGATTTACAGTTTTCTACAGTATTCTTTTTTAAATAGGGAAAGTGAATTCCAAAGGGAAAATAAATGTGATATAACGTATATTTGTGGTTTTAAAGTATGGTCAATAAAGTTTAAAGTATGGTCGATAAATTGATATTAGTCTCTTGAGTGCGCGTTGCTCATAAGCAAGGCTCGTATTCGTGTCGTTAAAATACCCATATTTCAATTTAAATGATATAAATAAAAATGGGAATAACAAATCAAATGGTGATACATTTGTCTATGGCGTAGTTTTTTTTTTGCCGCTACGAGTTCTGTTCCGCGCGAGATGACTGTCGTTGTTTTAAGTAAAATTTACCAAAAACTTAAAAATAACATAATTTTTTATTAGAATAAGTGATTTTTTACGGTAAATTATTATCTATACTTTTATATAGTAAAAAAATTTCATTTTGTGAAGAATTTTCCTTCATAAACCTTTTTTCTCACGGAAACGGAGATTTTTGTGGGTCCTGTTCATTATGTTTTACGGCCATGTATTATATACGTAAGACACCAACGCTTCGACCGTGTTTTATTACGTTCCTTCTATATCTGCATGGAAAAATAAATTAAAATAAATTCAATATTTTTAGAACCAAATTTCTGAGTTATACATCATTTTATCGACATCTCGCAAGCACTGGTGTTATTTTAAAGTTACCAGTGCAGTCGAGGGGGTTAGGAAATTTTTTCTATAACCCTATGAATTATGTAGTTATAATATAATTCATAAAATGTTTTATTCTTATAATTTATAAATGTTATAAACCATATTAGGTAATCGTTATTAAGATTGTAATATATTATTGGATTACTGTAACGCAATTGATTCTCAGATGTTGATTTCTCTGTAATTATAAGTTAATAAAATAAAATACCTTAGCAACTCCTAGTACCCTAGTATTTTAGATTATGTTTTCATTTTCATTCCATAGACGCGTTTGGTGAGGCTTGCACAGAGACTTCGGAAAGGTACAATTGTTAATGTGGAATTTTTCTATCATTTTTGACAACAAGAAATCGGTAAGAAACATCTTATATATCCCATATTAATTACTGCTAGAAAGTAGCCAGTAGCTAATTTCCCATTAATAATTACGCGGTCAGAATTAAGTTGTGGTTGAGAATTTTATAGCCAAAGAAACAATTATGCCTAAATTCAATTAATAGATGCATGAGATAAACTAATATACGAAACATGGCAGAACGATAATGTCAAGATTGATAGCATTATTCCACTTGACGTTAAGAAAAGAGGATGTCTGTTCACGGGGCAGAAATTTTCATAGGGTTTGCAATTATATTGCGGTCAAGAATTGATGTAAGCGAAGTCTTCATGAATGGTGCTATTGGTAATGTTACAGATAAAATATAGCCCAATTTTCGATTCACGTTCGTGTACGATAAGGATCAGTAAAAATTAATTTTGCTAATAACAGCATTAACGTAGTTAAACTGAAGTTCGTCCGGTTGAAAATTCTCTGGTATATATCTAGGACTAAAACTTTTTGTTCCTGAATGAGTACATACCCTTAGTAAGGTGTAATTGGTAAATGGTCTTCTATCCAAGAATTGAATTACTCGAAACTATGTAGTATTACAATAAACTCAGCAGTATAAACTAAATAGCATTATAATAACGACATTATAATTCAATACATGTTTATTAAGATATTTAAGGAAATGAGATACGAACAAGGTAAGCTTTCCAAAATAAGTTTTTAATTTAATTTATAAAGGTTAAATTAGCATTTTACTTAATATGATAATTATGTATACTTAATACGATACACCAAAGTTATTATATTTATTATATCGGCAAGATTGAACATCTTGAAACAAAAACCACGACACGCTCAATTACTTGGAGAATAAAATTTCACTATATTTAAAATTGTAAAATATTATAAACAAGCGTTTATCAGATAAAAGCCTATTAATTTATTCTCTAATGAATTTGTCCGCAATAAGTTTTTATTTTGTGTCCTAAATTTTTTTTAAAACTAAAAGTTTGGTTTTTATACCAATATATTTATTGGTATTTTATAAATAAACTTACATCTCTCTATGATCTTTTTCGAAAGGTGAAACTGAAATATAAGGGGATGAAATTAATCGATATCGACCTATCTCTGTTCGATATCATATAACAAAGTTAATGTTTGTGTTATATTGGCAATGCTCCATTGTATATCGATTAATTTATGATCGCTTTACGATGTTATAACGCTGCAATGATGTGATATAAATGATCAAACTGATCAATATGTTGAATTATGACATGTGATTTACACTGGATCCGGATTGTTATTTTGACAAAAGTGCAGATGTAATTTGAACTTGCAAATAATTGTGGTAAAGGTCCTTATATTCCAATAATAATTTGTTATCTTATACATTGCTTTCAGAACATAATTATGGTTTCACGTTTGCATGGTTTTATTTTTCATAATGTAATAAAAAAAAACGATGTTTCAACTTATTTTAGATACTAATCTTTTTCGTAAATGGATTTGTTCGACTTAATGAAAAAATAAATATTACCCAAGTTAAATTTTTGATCAAATTTTCGGAGTAATAATTTTCGCTGTATTCTAGTCTATATGAATGAAAAAGAAATGTCACTAAATGATTAATGCAACTCTTGTGCTTTATAGATTTGTTACAGATTGAAGCATTGTTCTTTTTTAAAAAGATTCATTGGTTTTCCATTAGTTATTTTTTTATATTTGATACATATATATATATATATATATATATATATATATATATATATATATATATATATATGTATATATATATATATATATATATATATATATATATATATGTATATATATTGTATAGCAAATATATATTTTTTGATACAAGTTAATATATTAGTTTTTCTAACAGAAAATAAAATCACTTTTGATCTGAGTTTACAAAATATTTATTCGCTTGTGCAAATTTCTTGTTGTTTTTCTCCCACATTCCTTCCACCCCTCTTCATTTTGCTTACTAAAAGAATCGTGACTGTGCTCTATTAAAAAATTAAAAAACACGCTTTCATAAATACAGCAACTAAAAAGCAAAAAATAATTAACAAACCTGTTTTTGTCTATTATGTAAGGGCTCTAGTGCTTTAAGCAATGTTTGTTACTGAGTATAATATATGAGTGTAAAAGCACGAGGCCCTTTGCATCGAAATCTAAGTGAAATATTAAGCATTTTTATTCACATTAATTATTCCAAAAGCAACTTTTTTTAGAAAATGCTCCGGTAGCTTTTACACTGGGCAAGCAGACGTCTGAGCAAAGGTTCCCGATCCTAAATAGACCACTGCTTGGACAAGAAATAGGAACCCAAAAATAGTTTGAATATGTTGTTCCGTTGTCGAGTTTAATGTCTAACTTCCGATTTTATTTCATCGAATCAGTTCAATGGCTCCATTATGTCACCTTATCATCAGAACTACACGCAACTGGCAAGTTTCATGATGATATATCATAATTAGAAACCCAAACACGGTAGGATAAGTTGTTTAGTTATCGAAGTCAGTGTCTAACTTCCGGTTCTATTCCATTGAATCAGTTCCATTTTATTGTATTATCATCAGAACTACACATAACTGCTAAGTTTCATGACAATAATACAATTAGAAGTGCATTTAAATTTGGTTTCATAGATTCCATCAAATAGTAAGTTATAGGTCGACCTAATAATAGCGTGTTAATAAAATCGAGTACTAGTCAGTAATATCATATTCGTATAATTTTTTATTACATCATCATTTATACTGTTAAGAAAATATGACAAGGAGAAGGAGTGCAAAAGATAAAATATTTTACATTTTATTAAATATAAAATCTATTTTTGATTTGCACTTTGATTTGCGATAGAAATTCGTAAAAGTACAGAAGTAATATTAAAATACAGCGCCATATACTTGACTTCTATTAGAAACTTGATTATATTTTTTATGAAACTATAATCAGTAATTTTTTACTATCTTTGTTATACGACGTGGTCTCGTATCTCGTTCATCAACGCCGTTTGAGAAAAAATAAATATTAATCAATTAGTTTGCAAAATTTTACTTAATGAATATTGTAAATTATAGAATAAAATATTCTATTTGTCTAATAAATATTTATCAAAATAAAATGACGTTATATGAAGACACTGGAAGAATCAAGGGCAGTGCTAGTTTGAAATAGTATTTAGGGTGATTTTATTTTTCCCGAAAAGTTGTGGATTTTAAAAATTCGTCTGATTAATGCGTCATTTGTGTATGTTGTTGGTAAGATAACTGTTTTGCCCTTTGTACAGTCGCCATTTTGAAAGTATTTGTTCAATTTTTCCCATCTACGAATTTAACCTAGATTTTGGATTCATGCTATTTTTCAAGTTTCATCTCTACGAAATAAAAAATACATTCACAATGACCTTAGATTTCGTGTCTGGTATGAAATCCGAAATCTATGAAAATACAGTGGAATCACCCCGAAATTAAAAGTCGATATCCCCGCAATAAGTATTTTTTGCGAAATTCACCTGAGGCAAATTATCGAATATAGCATTTGCATCCTAAAATCTTCCTTAGAAAAATTTCTGAATTTTAAGTGTTTTTGATATATGCGGATTAATATACTTTATCACTTTGCAAATATTAAGTTACCATGTTAAACGCTTATTTGGAAAAACCTTGGTGACACATAGATAGAGAGATGGACACATGAGTCTTGTAAATAATTCGTTTTTTTTATAAAAGTATATTCATAAAAGACTGAAATTTTTTTTTTAATTTTCTTCACTCTCAATCCCTTAACTTTGTTCATTTCACTAGAAAACATACCAGGATTTTTTATTACCCACTTTTGAAATTCGAAAAAACAGCATTTATTTTTAAGACTTGATTAATACCAGAAATGAGTGTTAGGCATAGGTTTTACGGAAAATATTATACTAAATAACAATAACTATCGTTCCTCTAAACTATAAAGTAAAAAGAAAAAAAAAATTGCCTTATTACAATTTGGGTTATTCTGTCCATAATTCTTAACTAACAACATTAAGTATTGCTTCTGCTCTTCGTCATTAGTATGTAATTTATTGTACTCTTCCATCAATGCAACACCCCTCTCAACTGCATCGTCAACGACTCTCATATATTGTACAATTTCTTTAGCCGATTTGAAGCTTTCCTCCTCTTCCCATAGCTCAGGATCTTTCTGAATGAACTCGCAAAAAATTCCAGTGATTTTGAAAAAATCGTAGTGTTTGTTGATATAAAATCTTCGATGTTTCTGTTTACGATTGCATCATATTCCAAGGATGCCTTTTTCGGATTGTTTTTCGATCCTTCAATTTTCAGAACCACAATCATATTACATTTTGTTTCGATTTCGAAACTCGTTTGTCAAAAAAAGCTAAAACAATTAGCTCTTTGGAAAGATACATAGGTGACGACTCTGACTAAAACTGTGTTATTTTTTCGAAATCTACCAAATCTTTTAATATCTGTAAGTCATTCCCTGAGACCATATGAGCCATTGGCGCTATGAATCAGTATTTTGCGTAAACAACTACAAAAATATAGAAATATCTGTAACGCCCTTAGCTTGCTTAATTGTGATTTTAATCTGATGGTTAAACAAAAACATTTTCAGTCCACGTACAGATTTGGCATTCATCGCGCACAGTGCATTCCAGAATGAGATACCGCTTTCAGGAATTCCTCCCAAAAAGATAATTATCAAATGAAGGGGCTCTTTATAATCGTCACGAGGCTAAAATTGTTCCAGTTGTTTCTCAGCAAAAGCGATAATATATTTCGTGACAGTTTGAACGCAATTCCATGTAGATAGTTCGGACATTGCGGTTTTGAAGACTTTTTGGTTTATTTTTGGTCAGTAGCTTTTAAATCTTTTAAAAATCATAATTTCAGGACACTGGAAAGACCTACAGTTGTTACAACAACATTTTCTAGTAAAATTTCTGATATACGATGCCGGCATGCAAACCAAATCAGTTCCTTTTGCATTTTCTGTTCTAGAAGAACACATGCTCCGTTTATTCGCCATGTATTAGATGATGTTATATCAAAACACATACATTTTATTTTATCATATAAATTCCATGATAAAATAGTCTCTAAAATAGCAGAAATCATTGTTTCTCCCTTTCTATCTGGAAGCTTGGGGACAGCCAAGAGCTGATCGACTCCTTTTGCAGATACCAAGATTGGTAGACGATCTACTATTTCATGTCCGGTTATATCCCCCAGCACTCTTCCATCCCAGTGCACAGTAAGTATATTTAATGGTTGGAAATCATCTTTAATAGACTCAGCAATCTGTTTCCTTAAAGCCATTCTTTGGCGACGTATAGAAGAATAGGTAATATTATATTGTGATACGTCACAGCCCAGACGTTTGAGTGCAGAATCAAAAACAACAGTTGCTTTTCGGTCAGTCAACTTATCGACATCAAGAGTAGTAGCTAAACTCAAATCTAAAATTCTTTTTCGGCCTCGTTTCTGTGGTGTAATAAACCCATAGCTAGAAGAGGGTCCTGGCTGAGGAGATATAGGATGACTTTGACTTATCTCGCTATCACTTTCAGTCCCTGCAGAAGAAGCTGAAGGAGATAGTAAATCACATTTCTCTGTTAATTTCTTCATTGCTTCTTTTTCCTTTTCTATCATCTTTTGCAACTTAGTTTCTTTTTGTAAATGTTTTTTAAGTTTTTTCGCATGGCTTCTATCGATATTATTTTTTCTGGACGACTCATTTCTCTTTGTTTTAAAAGAATTTGCTTATCTTCTTCAATAGTTATCATATTAATGGCATTCGAGTGAGCAATATCAAACAAAACATTTAAATTTGATTGCGATTTGTTTTCTTTTTCTTTTATTGCTGCTGAGCGTTTTGATTTATTTTTTTTTTAATTCTGCCATTCTTTGAAATATTTAAGTATTTTTGTGATAACATTTGTGTTGTTTTTCTTTGGTAGAAATAGTTGCTTTTTCCCATAGTGTCATCACATCGCTTGCTGTTAATGATTCGTGTGATTGCCGATGATTCGTGTGAGTGCCGATTCTCTATTTGTGTTGTTCGTTACGTTTTTATAATGAAAAAATAAACACATCACTTCTTTCACTGACGGTAATTTTGTTTGCACCAATTTGGAACGAGGTTGTCCAATTAATCATGTTTCAGTCCTTTTTCGCGTTTTTATAATATTCGATGTCATTTTAGATAATAAGTCTGCATTAAGATATTTTTTATTAAAATCCTAGCTAAATATTATTCCAAAAAATTTACCTATTTTAGTGAAACTATTTTAAGCAATCAATGGATTGCTTAAAATTGTAAGGCCTCTCTATCTTAAGTGTTCGAGTGTCGAGTTCGAGTTTTAAGTGTAAGAGATGAAAAATTTATACGAATAAAAATTATTTTCAGATACTCGAAAGGTCACTATGGATCTTTTCATGTTTACTACCAGCGGCAGAATTTACTCGTCTGTTTTTACTCTACGCTCATGAAGTGTATCAGAGTTCGGTACAAGATATTAGTACAGCGCCAATAGCGAAGCATCGGTCGTTATTTCAGTGCCAACATTTTTTTTCTCTTGCTGAAAATATCTACCACATAAAAACTCGTTTAACGAAATTCCTATTAAGAAAAACTCAATATGCCCGATAAATTTTATATATATTTTGATGCACGAGTACACTTTGTACTCTTCCTCAGCAACACAGTAGACATACTACATATCTGCTGTTTAATTTGAATTTCTGTTACATCTTGGTTTCGTAAAATTTGTTTACAGAATACTTTGTAAGATCTTATTTAATTTATAGTTCTGAAAGGCTTGGCATGAAAAAAAAAGATTTTTTTAGAAAAACTGTAATGCGATTTATTAGTTAGCGTCAAGTATCTTATATTTTAATACTCGTGATATATATTATTGCTTAAATTCAATGATATATATGTTTTTAATACTGAAGTAGAATATAAAAATATTTTATTATTTCATGGTATGACAAAACAATTCATATCTTACTATTTTCAAATTACTATTGTAAGTAAAATCAAATAAATAATATAGTCAACCTACTCGCATCTTCCACACAAAACACACCAATATTTCTTTTGTCGGACTTTGCTACTGAACACAACTAAATTTTGATCCGATTAGTCTAAAATTAAGTCAGGTTTTGTTTCATTTTATAAGTCCTATTGGATAATACAGAATAACGTGCCCTATTCTCATCGACTTTTTATGCGAGTAACGTTGACGATTGACGGTAACGTCGGCCAAATGGCAAAGACCTTCCTTTTCGAATGGTAATTCTTTCGAATGTGTAAACGTCACGCTGAGCGGTGACGTTTACCATTCGAAAAGGAAGTCAAGGTTGCATGGGATGCTTTAAAAATGACCATTTCCTAAACGAATTTCAAAAAGTTCACTTTCACTAAGCAACGAGTTGCGGAATTCAGAATACTGAAACTGACTAGTGATACAGATACAACAAGTTGCAAATTACAAAATGAAGTACGTGCAGCTCAATTCATTTAACAAAATAAAATATACAAAATTTAAACACAACAAAATTATGTCTTTATTTAAATAAAATTAATTTTCCAGTAAAACAAATATCAGTTACTCTTAGTAATTGTTTTCATATAGAACAAAAATTTTATTTATTTATATACTTTAAAGTGTTTTATTGATACATATGGCGGATTTATTGCTACGAAAGTAATCTCTTACCTCCAACCATAATACCAGTACAGCACCGCCCGACAAACTGCCTGGAATCGATCCCGGGTCCCCGCGGTGCGCCACAACGTCAAAGACCGTACGGCCTTGACGATGCGGCGATTTATGAGATTGCTTTCGTAGGAATAAATCCGCCATATGTATCAATTAAATACTTTAAAGTATATAAATAAAATTTTTGTTTTATATGAAAACAAAAAATAAAGTTTATCTCTACGTGTAAATGCACTTAAAGGCAAAAGGCGAAGCTACATATAATGTTAGGGTAATAACTTATTTTTTTCAGCATTCCATCGGGTGGAGTATAATTAGAAAGTTTTTTTAAAAGAACATTAAAGTTTTATTTATAATTTTTAATATTTCAGTCCCATTTGTGAAAAAAGTAACCTTTAAAGTGACGTGGGATGCTCACCTCTAGATTTCCAACTACAGGATTGAAAAATAATTCTAGATATTAGATTCTGATAGAACTTCTAAATGAAATTTATTTTCGCTAACTTGCACATTCCAAGAGATGTAGATAACTATAATACGCTATTTAGTATTCCGACATGTACTCGGTCCGTTTTCCATACCCAAAGGATGCAAACAGTACCCTATTGTTGTGGTAACGTTCGTCTGTTAGAGGTTTCTAATTAGTGGTTGATTTCTAATTCGATCCTGTTAGAAAAATAAAAAAGAGTTAATTTTTTTTTAAAGATTTATTGTTTAAATCTAATTAAAATATGTTACTTAAACTTTGTTTCAAACATGTGATTTTCGAACTAATGAAGTATTAATATCACATTTTTAAACTATGGAAACATAGAACTTGATATCAAAAATATGAAATTTTATTTTAACTTAGTTTGATACTATTAGATTAGTAATTTTGTTAATTAAAAGTCACTTGTTTAGGCACTAACTCTATAGGATTATTATGAGTATTCGACTAGTAATACTTATTTCCGCCAATCTTTTTTGTTACACATTTCCTTAACAATGCCTAAATCAATTATTGTTACATATCATACGATAAGTAAGAGTAAAATATATATAAGCAAAAATGGCATAAAGATATGCCTGGAAAAAAGATCTGCTGTGACTGTTTGTAAAGTTGTCTCTTTAGGAAAATTAAATAAACGGGAACGATAGGTGTGTCTATGAGCCGAACATCAATTTATCTACGTATAATGTTATTACTTTGCGACTAAGATTTCTCGCAACCAAATTGTTTTTCAATAAAAACACGTTTATCTAAAATGTAACTCATATCGACGCCAAATAAAAAGTACGCAGCCAAGCAAAGAAGGAGGGATAAGATATGACATCTAACAAAACGTGTCTCAGAAATGAGAACGACTCTGGGGTTCTCTCCTCTGCCACGTCGCTCTCGAGATCTGTAATGTATATTGCCTACGTGATGGGAAATATGAAAAAAAAACTTTTGTACATACATCGGTTGGAGCGAACATGCGTGTGTAGTCACAGTAAATAATTATTCAGTAGAACAGGACATCAAGCCTTGAGATACGAGACTCGTGCCGAGTGCGGGCGGTTCTGATTTTTTATTTAGTTATATTGGTGTTTGTTATGGAATCAACCCAACTAACACAGAAATCAAAACTATATAAAACACTTAATTAAAAACATTAATATAGAGCAGTAAGATGTAGGAGTTATTTACATTTATGAGATATTCCATATTTCACATTAACGCTTGTAGTTATTAGTATTACGAAATATGATCTAATATTATTTAAGTTGCAGCTTAAATTCTTGCATTTCTTAGTAATAGTATCTGCGTTGAACTATACATCTGTCATAGGTTTAATAAAATATAAAATGAGTATTAATAGTTAAGAATAAAGTAGTCATTATTTAGCGGCACGTGAATGCGAGTTATATATCATTTATGAAATGTTGGTTTCAATTGATCCTTAGTAATTCACAAGATATCTCCACCTGGATAGAGACAGGGGGGGGGCAGACGAGCGAAGTGAACAGGGTCCTGCAGCTATATACGTAGGAATAGTAATGTGTTCTTATATACTTTGGGTCAAAAATATATAAATATTTAAAAAAACTTTTATTTTGTGAGACAATTATTTTTGAGAATATTGTCAATCTACCGGACATATTTCTAAAGAGTTAATTTTGATTTTATCTTCGAAGGCTTTTGAAGGAGTGGTTGTCTAAATAGCTATAGTATACGTCAATTTTATTACATTGAGTAATATGTAATCTATACTCATATATATATATATATATATATATATATATATATATATATATATATATATATATATATATATATATATATATTAGCGCCGCGTAATAAACTATAATCGCTTTAATCGAAATGGATTACATATTAATCAATTGATCTAACAAAATTGACATATTATGTGTATCTTTGATTGTACTAAGTTGATTAAATAAAACGAAAACATTTACCTTATGTTTCCAACCTGCTCACTTTTTGTACTTTGAGCTTTCCTAATCATTTGAGCTTTCCTAACCTAATAGTAAGATTTATTTGCTCGAAGTGTATAATAGCCCACCTGAAGATATTGTAATACAAACCTAGGTCGTGGTAAAGAACTTAATAAAAAAGAAGTAGAAATAATACTACATCACGTAGTTTCATTTAATTGTGAATAATGAATTTCTACAAAATTAACGCCAAATATATTCAATGTATAAACTAACTCAAAACAAGTCTTGAATGAAAATTTTCGAACTAATGAAGTATTAATGAAGTAAAAAATAAAAACATTTTAAAATATAATTGTGGGTTATTATTTTGTATAAAATGTGAACGAATTTGACAGTTGACAAACAAAAAGAATGTATCCATTCATAAACCCTGAATGCTATATATAAAGAAAACCCTCTCACAATGGAAATTACATCATAATTACATACATATAATATGCGATCATGAAAGGTATATTTTTTAAAAAGGTTGATAAAATATTTGGATCGGTTTAATTTTGGATATAAGGGCAACAACGAAAATTACAATTTGGATAAAATCAAATATATTATAAAATATATTGATAATATAAAGACAGGCTATGAATTATTCTTGCTTTGATTAAACGTAACAAATAAAATCTAAAACTACTGGATGGATTCTAAAAAATCTTTCATAGTTAGAAAACTAGATTATTCCAAATGAGCATAGGTTATAGACTCGATGAACCTTTGTGTTATTTTCAAAAGTTTAGGTTCAGGTTAGAAAAATAAGCAACTTATTTTTTGATTTACCCTGGTTAAATCGTCATAGATTTAACGAAATAATGTAGAAATAAACTGAATTTCTAAGTAGTATAAACAATTTCGAATACTGTATGTCTTTCTTTCATGGAATGTCTACAATGTTTGTGAATTTAATTAAAAAATATAACAAAATGACGAAATAAAGTCGTAAAGTTCAGAGTTAACTCTGAAATTAACTTTAGATTTAACTCTGAAATTTACGGCTCTATTCCATCATTTCGTAATTAGTCTGTATCAAAAGAAATTGAATACACGGCGTCAGTGAATACACGGCAAAGAAATTGAATACACTGTTCATAAATAACTGTCTCAACTGCATGACATTCGAATAGTTAGTTCAAAATATACAATAGAGTTTTGATTATGCGGAAATAAATTACTGTGTGGTCATCAAGGCGGAGGCGCAACAGACCGCAATAGGCTTGTGCGTGCAGGGCGTTGTGGTGAGGGATGTGCACATCTGTAGACACCGTGTTCTACAAATTCAATGCGAAGTCGCAAGTGAGTGCTGGAATAAACTTGTTAAGTGATAGTAGAACTCGCACTACGAGGGTCCCGTACACACTTAGTTACATTAAAGCGTACATAGTATTTTTAACAAAATATTTTCAAATAGTAATATTATTTTTAACCATGCAAGTAAATTGCCTAGTATATTTTCCGCAGATGTAAAATTATCGTAAATTTTTCTGAGAAAATATTTCAGAGAAAAACGATTGTGAACGATGAACTGACGGACATGGCGTCATCTTTTCTTTGAGGTGAGGAACCTTGTAACATAAAAAATTTAGTAATTTGGTTGCAAAATTAAAATTAGTTTCAGATAACACGGAAGAGAAAATGCTATGGTAATGAATAATGACGATGGGTAGAACTTAAATATAGTGTTAAGTTACTGAACCATGCAATACATTACTTTTTTTTATTTGTTATATAACTCGTATATCACTTTTCACAGTTGTTGAACGGAGTGCTTGTATTTGGTTTAAAGTATATCTTTGTAAACGCCGTACATGAACGAAAATAGTGGATATTTTTCAAAAGATATAAAAAAATCAAGCAAGAAATTTTAGGCGTGTAGGTGAGGGAATCGTTTTTGTTTTTATGAATATATATATATATATATATATATATATGAATATGAATATATATATATATATATACATCATATATATATATATATATATATATATATATATATATATATATATATATATATATATATATATATATATATATATATATATATATATATATATATTGTTACTTCATAGTCAAATGATACGAATTCACTTTCGGGTCTTTGCATGATGATATGGCCGATACGTAATTTCATCAAATTTATTAAATTTTATTAAATTTTTTGCTATGTGTGAAAACCTGCGACCGGCAATAACATTTCTTTTAATTTAGTGGAAACAAACTATAAATACCCCTATTATAACGCGATAAATACAACATATTTTTTAAATTAATTTTCGCATGCGGGTTGAAAACAGTAAGGATTTTCAACTAAATATTCTGTACAATAAGGGTTAAAAAGGATCCCATTATTGTGATAATCTGTTCCCATACGTACTAGGAGTTTTTTGCATCGCAAAACAATTTTTTACTTCTACGTATAGGGTATCACAAACAAGATCTCTCAATAGAGAAAACACATTTTCAATTTCTTAAATGGAAATCACAATCTTAGAGTCGATTTTAGACCCTCAATGAAAACCATTTCAGATATTTTATTTACAAGCCTTCATTTCAAAGACGGCAATATGTGGAAAGCTATAGCTTGACTCCAAAATTGTACATATCGTGTACTTGAACAATTATAAAACAGTTTACGTAAACTAGTTCAAAAGGAAAGCAAAATAAAAGCAACACACACATATATTTATATATATATATATATATATATATATATATATATATATATATATATATAATATTATCATTTGTATTTGAGTACAACCGATAAAGCTTGGTCTTTAAAATAATTCATTAAAGTCTTTCGCTGTGAGTAAATAACTTTCCCTCAGATCGATAAATACGTTAAAAATAAAACACGTGCTCCGTTGCAAATAGACGATACGGAATCGTGAAAAATACGCCTTAGACTATATTATTTTGCCTCAATTTTTACAATAATATTTTAATACAACAACTGGAGCCTCGTCAAATGAAAAAAAAACGATTGCCGAAGAGGGTACGCAAAATATGTGCCGACATAAAAAAAAATAACGCTGATGGTAAGCGTCAGGCGGAAAGGTGAATTTTACAAAATTTTAGATTACCTTTTTTGTTCATAATTTTTAGGGAAAATATTATCATGAGAAACAGTGCATGTGGAACAAATATTTAGCATTTAAATTGTCTAAAAATCCACTTTTCTATAGACACAAAAAATTCGACGAAATAAGTTCACTATTTCTGCGAAAGAATACAATATCGTTTAACTAACTTCCAGAAGAGTTTTCTTATATTACAACACAATTTCCTGGTAGAATGTTGGTAAAATTGTAATGTTTTTGTATGACCTTATTTACAGATCTAGTTTAAATGATGTGTTTACCTGCATCATATGAGAATAAGGAATTAATAATAATTTCATGCGCAATTTATTTTCGAGGAATATACTAAAATATATCCTATATTGTAAACGTACCATTTCACAAAAAATATTTACCAAAATGAAATGATGTTGTGACGTAGGAATATGGGCGAGTTCTCTGCAATAGTTGTATTCTTGCGAAATTCATCGCTACATAAGTGTCCTTGGTTGTAAGAAGTGTGTGTTTAATTGCCCGGAATATAATACACCGATTTATGTACCTTTATCTTTTAAGAAATATACTTCATAACAAGATTACACTACGTAAATATAAAACATACTAGTTGTACATAATTTAGCACGTAAGAAGGGTTTTTGCAAATTTGCTTCTGGATGAAAATAAAACAGAATTTTTCGAAGTGTAGGTTGTTTCATTTATAATAGTTACTGTGCAATTAAACATAAAAGGATCACACGAGAGTATACAGTCTCTTTTATAAAAGAATTGCTTATATATTTTACAAATTTTTTAAATAATTAATTAAATATGTTAAAAAATTATTAACGCGGAACGTGTAAAAAAGCAAGGCATTTTTCGGAAGTCGTAGTGCGTACAAAAAGACAACTACTTGTCACATACTAAATATTGTATTACGCTAATTTTTGTATTGAAAAAGAAATTAAAGGCATAATGCCACTAACCACTTATTACCAATAAATAATTGTATATATTTATTTTTAATACTTTACCTCCGGTACGAGAGATGGGCGGAGAGCATGTTTCTCAGCAATAAGTTTGGTAAATGATCTAAATGGACGGAAACGTGAACACACGCGTTTTTGAAATTGGACACATTAAACATTAGTTTTTGGATTACTATTTTCTTTTCTTTTAATACTTAGCCTTTAGGACTCTTAAGATTTATTTTAAAATTTTGGTGATAAACATTTTAATTCCAACCACCTGAATTAGATTGTCTGAAATAGTTGCGTAGTAGTAATTGTATTACGCAAATTTACATTAGTTAACTTTAGCGCTTCTTTTTTTCCAATTTTAGAAAAATTACTTTGAATATTTTTTGGACTTTTATTACAAAGTATCCACGTACGCAACTTAAGATATTCTATTAAGTATGTTGGTGGCATTAATTAGATTTTTAAAATAATAATTAACGTAAGTGCAATATTTAGTAAGCATTGAATGTTTCTAAGCAGCGTCCCGATGTTAGCAAAAATATACTTCGCTTTTTAAATTTGTTTCTTAATTTTTCTTAGTATATTTCTATTTTTTATTTTTTTTGCTTTTTACTTCTGATGTCTTTTGTAGGGATTATTAGTAAACAAGAGGAATTAGTTTGACGCTTAAAAATAGCGTAATGCAAAACAAAAGAGCATTGCTTGCAGTGCGATCCTCAGGAAGATAAAAAAAATAATTGACAAATACGAACATGCTAGCACAGTTCATGAAAAATAAATTATTAAAAGAATAAGCAATATGTTTTAACGGGATAATATACAACATATGTCCATCCTGAAGGTCCTTTCTAAATATTGGTGAAAGAATTTTTGAAATCGTTAGGAACTTCTTTCAGAAATTTCCTAAATATTTTTGAATGAACTTTATATTGAAGAAAGTATTTAAAAAAATAACTATTTTTATATTTTTTAATAAAATTGTGTGCTGCAAAATACGTGGTAATTTAATTGTTACCTTTATTATCATAATAATAAACATTCATTTGTAATAAATTCACCCAACTTCTACAGTGTACCAATTGGCTTTCCAAAATGATATTTATCTATATTCGTTTATAAAAAGAAAAAACGTGGGATGTAGATGTCGGCCAGTAAAATGAAATGTCTTCTACCGCCGGCACTGCCTGCGCTCTCAACAGAAAATATATAAATTTGTATAACCCCGATACACCCTTTACTGATTTTACTTCACAGAATTCAATTTGCTTAGGTTTTTCATTATTTCGCCCAAGAGTAAGTAACGAACATCGTCTTAAAATAAAATCTCTGAACACATATTACGGGAAATTGAACACACGAGCCGAATGCGGATGGCGCGTTTCGATTGAGGTTATGTGGGTTTATTGATTTGTGTGGCGTAGATTCATTTACGTATTTACATTTACGGTTAGAGGCATGTAACAATTTCGTTTACGCCGGACATATTGTAGTCTAATATTTCGTAAGAAACCTGAAAGCACTTTCCAATAATAAAGAGTGTGTAAAAAATAAACTTGAAAAGGTTCACACAATATTTATCTTTTATACGAGAATTCTGAAACGATTGTTCTTTTAATGGAAATGATATCCATCACGTATACTTATATCATCACAAGTTACCATTTGTAATAAACAGCTGTATCGCGGTTCTAAGATTATACTTTATAAATAACTTCATAAGTAATATAAACGTGCTTTCTGTTTGAGTTTCAGCGCTTTTAAATATGTATAATTTTTTTAAAATAATTATTGTATTGTCTTGTCCGTCCGGCCCCGTCTGTAATAGGTACCTTTGTATTTTCTATAGTTTGGGATCTATGTCTGTCAAAGAAATTTTACATGTATGGCTTTATATAAAGATCTCAATGGATAAGTAGCAAAATTTTTTGAAGCAAAATAAATTATTGTCTTTAATTTTATTAACAATTTAAGAAATTTCGTACAGCTACGGAACTGTACGTTGTACACATTCCGGCAAGAACTAACTTCCATTATTAATAAGTCTAGTCATTATAGTTGGAAAAATTACATTTTTGTACTGGATTAGATATACGATATTTGCACTCGAGAGTTAAGTATTGATTTTTTTATTATTTCTTAGGGTTCGGAAAAGATTTCGTTTAAGAACTCACTTCCAAACTTTGCAAGAATTACGTTTCAGCTAGTTCAGGGGTTTCCCAAAGTATATGAATTATTCTTTTCATTTTTCATGGACTTCATGCACCGAAAATTTAAATACGGTTTTTGCCATATTAGAATTTCTACCTGTTTTTAAATCGGTTTAAAAATTACAATTTATTTAACGACGATTATATACTTCATAACCTTTTACATTGTTGGTATAGTCACATAGAATACATTGGATAGCCTTTTGATTCCATTTAAACCAACTTTTATTCGGTGTGTGGACCGTAATCTTATTTCCTCCCATAACTCAAATGAAACCCTGTTGTTCAATCCTGAGGCTACTGATCGGTTTTTTATTATTATATATTTATTACTTCTACCTGATTTGTTTGCTTCATTTGTATCGAATCCATCGAATAACAGACATTTTGATTTATCGACTACTGTTCGACTGAGCCCCTCATATGAGCTATTTTTCTCAAGGATGTACGGATTTGTATTTCGATGAATAATCCATGCATCCTGTAAGTAGTTCTCAAATTCCTTACCATGAAATTCTAATCCATGGTCCGTTCTTAATAATTTGATTCTTGATTCTTGAAACTTTAACTTCGACTAATAACTTTTATATTTTGAAACATACAAATTCTTCAACTTTTGTTTTTAACAACAAAAATATAATCATTCTACTGCTCTCATCAACAAACAGGAAACAATGACCAATGACTTGATCTTAATCTTTATTATGGGTTTTCTTTTCATTGACCGGAGAAAATATGTATGTACAGTAGAGTGTTCCAAGACATAAGAGATAATTTTTTCTTGCAAAATCTGACACACATACCCGTAGAGGCTTTCTTCTGTTTTTTTCTGTTTGATCTAAATTACATAAATAAAAATTATTATTACAATAAGACAACGATAACCCGTGCCGACTTGAGGCTAAAATTTAACTTGAGAACTTGTACTGGGATTTTTATAGATTTGTTTTATATTTTTTTAGCCTGATAAGACCACAATATATAAAAAAAATGTAATTTTACTTTTTTGCATTAAAACATATTATTCTGGATACTTTCTCTTCAGCATTGGTTTTTACAACCAGGATGTATCTGCCTGTATTCCTGTGTACAACGTAATCAAAGTTTTTTTTTCCTCTTCAACTGTAATTAGACCATTAAAGTCTTGCATTAATTTGCATTAACAGTTTATTTTATATGACATAAAATAATATACATTGAAAAGCGTGCATTTAAAAAAAATTGTCGCACGCGATTATTTATTACAAGGAGAATGTCTTCAAATTTATTTCTTCCTAACTTTTTTCCACTAGTTTCACAGTGAATTCACTGTTAGACATTATACACTTAAATACGCAAAACAACAAACGTGAATTAATGAAATTAAATAAGTTAAAAATAAACATTTACAATGCATTAAACAAATTATATTCATTAATTAAAATAAATATCATTTAATCAAAAATAAAAATTTATAATGCATTAAAAAACGTTTAATAATATCAAAATAAAACATTATCAATCGTACCAATTTAAGATATATTTCGCTATCTGTAAGTCTTTAATTTAAGGTATTTTTTCCTTTTTGAAAATTAATAACTGTCACCTTTCGCATTTATTATAATATTTCAAGTAACATAGTTATTATAATTTATTTTTAACATTTTCATTACATACGTATATTTTGGTTTAAATTAAAAAGTATGCATTTAAAATAGGTGTTTTAGCAAAATATTTTCCATATCTAGTGTATTTTTAAAAAAATATTGTTTTTATAAATATTTCGAATTAATTCCTATTTTTAGTAATACTCAACAGAACTTGGTCGTTTGTAAACCCAAAAAATTTTAAAACTGTGGAAGCAAAAAGAATTACGTAAAGAGCGGCTATAAATACAAACATAAAATTATATATAAAAAAAAGAAAAGGTCTAAAATTGAGAAAGAAAGAATAATATACATATATATATATATATATATATATATATATATATATATATATATATATATATGTATATATATATATATAGTTTGTTTGTCCCTTTGTTTTTTCCCATCTAAACAGCCCAATGGATTTCAATAGCAAGTTTGCATAGATATAATATACATGCTACATTAAAATATAGGATATATATAATTATGCTGCTTATATTCACTGATACATATATACACATGTAGGAGCATAGCAGTGAATATAAACGCTAAAAAGTTATGAACTCTTACGCCACATCGGTCGGAATAAGTGATATTCGTCGAAAATCACTTAATCGTGTGCCATTGCATAACTTTGGCTGATTGATGTTTCGCAGTAATGTAATTAGCGCTCCTATTTTCAAATTTAGAATGTGTGACAGTAATCCGGGCGTATTAATAGAATTAAGAAATTCCGTTGGTAAATGTCCTACTTCACTGTGGTACATCGCGGAGTCAGTGGATTTGTATGTCATTGTTTCACCTGCTATTCTGTTTAAAATGATGTTGTTCATATTGTATACGACGACACTTTTAGCCCCTAGAATAGCTCTTTCGCTTAATCATGCTTGATTTTCACTATTTATTTTAATACTTTGGAAAAGTTTGTCTACTATTTCTTCTTTTGAATTCATGATGTTGTGGAAATTAGATGGGAAACTGAATAAAACAATAATAGTAAAAATTAAAAAAAATATGTTCGATAAAAACACTAGTGTTTTCAAATGCAACGTTGTGTCAAAATATAAAGTCGATGGAGTAATTACTTTTAGAGTTTTGCGAGTACAAACATACGCAGGTTAATTTTTTTATATATAAAGACAATTCATATAAGCGATAGGCAATGAGTGCAGTTTAGTACCGATGAAAATTTGACATTTTTTTTTCATAAGACATAAAAGTATTTGCATTGAAAACGACGTATTTGAAAAAAATGTAGCCCGCGATTATTTACTTTAAAGAAAATAACAATTTAAAAAACTTCATACCTGGATGATTTTGTTTACACGGGAATACATTTTAACCTATTTTCTTTTACATAACTCACTTTTTTCATGATTAAGCACTTATTACATAATTCTAAGCACAAGTTCTTAAAATACATTAAGTATTTGTAATATATATAATTATATGTATATATATATATATATATATATATATATATATATATGTATATATATATATATATATATATATATATATATATATATATATATATATATATATATACATATGTATATACATATAAATTCAACTTTCAAACAATTGTTCTTAGGGTTCCGTAACCAAATGGCAAAAATCAACCCTTGTAATTTCATTAAATCTATCTATATATCACAGCCATACAGACAGAAAGACAGCTAGATACACCTCGTCACCTTCGGAGGCTATTGGCACTGTATAGATGAAATTTGAATGGTGGAGGTCTTCTATGAACAGTGATACATAAAAATAGTAGATTTAATAAAACAAATTATATTACGGGTGGTACTCCCATATAACTGAAGAATGAAAAATACGGTGCTCATAGGAGTGTGGTTGTATCGTTAATAATATCTTGTAAAATCATATAGAGGTTCCAAAGTAACTTTCTTGTTTAAGTTAATACTTGTTTAGACGTGCTCCTCTAAAATATTAAAAATTGTTCCTCCATTCCCCTAACTGTTCAACTAACGTGGACAAAATTCTGAAAAAATAAAGTTAGTAAAACTTAAAATAAACTCACAATGAAAATGGAATGAATATTTTCCGTACTGACTGCAAGCATCATCTCAGTTTTTTACAGTGTTTGAAAAAAACAAACATTTAACTTCAGTATTGTTTGATGCTACGGAACCCTTCGTGTGTCCGTCCGACTCGTACTTGGCTAGTTTTTTAAACATTCTTTTTTAACAATGGTCGATCATTTATTAACAAGACACTCAAAAAGTTTAATTCTGCTCTGACATGTGCAAAAAATTCCTTATGCGTTTTCGATTTAACATAAGATCTGAGTGCTTGATTGTTATAGTACAGGTCGTTAAAACTAATCATAATTTCATAGTTTTTAAAAGTATAATAAAATCCAAGACACCGTTCTGTTATAATTTTCATACTAGTGTGTTTAGTTTGGTAAATTCGCAACAGAGGTAAATTCGTTGAAGCGTCATACGAACTTTCACTGCTCATAGCTAAAAACCAAAAACCTCATACGGTTGGCGAGACCCTAGTGAATCCTTATTCATTAATAGCAGCAGAAATACTACTAGAACCACAAGAGAAAAAAAACTTGTCAAATATTACACTTTCAGACAACACAGTGAAAAGGAGTATCGATGATATGGGGGCAGATTTACAAAACCAGGTCATAGAGAGGATCAAGTCTTTTCCTTGGCTTGCAGTCCAGTGTGACGAAAGTACTGATGTGGCAAATTGCTGCCAACTTTTAGTATTTGCGCGTCACATTTGTGAAGACAATATAAAAGAAGAACTACTTTCGTCTAAGCTTTGAAAACGACATCAAGAGCTTCTGATGTTTTGGCGGCATTCACTGATTTTTTTCGATACTCATGAGATTTTATGGTAAAAACTTATCGGAGTTTGTACAGACGGCGCCCCTAGTATGATTGGCTGTCGTTCGGGACTTGTGATATTACTGACAGAGAAAAATCTGTCAATAATTTCAACATACTGTATGATACACAGACAACTATTAGCTGCTAAAACACTTTCCAAAGAAATGAACAATGCTCTTAAATTGGCTACTAAAATTATGAACTCCATAAAACACAGTGCTTTCGATACGAGATTATTTGTTGCTCTTTGTGATGATTTATCTTCAGCTCATAAGACGTAATTATGTCATACAGAGGTGAGACGGTTGTTACAGGGAAATATGCTCGCATGATTATTTGAGCCCAAGGATGAGGTAAAGCTTTTTCTTGAACAGCGACGTAAAACGGACCTATACAATTATTTCTCAAATGATACATTTCAATTATCTCTTGCATAACTTGCAAATATTTTTCGTCGTTCGTCGAATAACTTAAATTTGAAGCTACAATGATACATAAAATCAAATATCATGGCTCATCAAGATGTCATCAAAGCTTTTGTTTAAAAATTGTAACTGTGGAAACTTCGAAAGCAAGATTATAATTACTCACCGTTTTACAAGTTCTCTTCAATGCTGGATAGTATTCAAGAAACTGTAAATTTGTCTGTACGTATAATAAATTACTTGGAAGGTCTGGCCGCTGAATTTTCTAGATATTTTCTGGAAAACTTTTCAGTAAAGCAAATTCATAAATGAATACGTAAAAAAATATTCGTAATCCGTATAATAATTTTAATAATAATAATAATTAATCCGATAACTACAGCCAATGGATTTGACTGAATTTTGGATAAAATCTTATGCCATTTATTTTATTGTTGGCAAGGAAGCACTGCGTATTCTTTTACCATTCTCAACTACATATCTTTGTGAGCAATGTTTCACAACGCTGTTGGAAATAAAAAGGAAACAAAAAAACAGACTAAATGTCGAAAATGTTCTCCGTTCAGCCAAGTATTCACCAATCGGGAAAAAAAGTGCAGCCACAGTGCTCTCACTAATTGTATGTTTTACTTTCGTTGATTGTTTACCTATTTATCATTTGAACAAAAAATAAACACTCCCATTTACATTTTCACGTTTATTTAATTTCCTTATTTCGACTTCACATTTCGGCCCCTCTTGCAAAGAAAATAAATATATTTTTTAACTTAACAGACAAGGGGAGCGTAGTATTTTAGCAGAAAGTTGGGTGAGGTGCATAGGGTAAAAGGTTGGAAACCTATGGTTTAGACAATAGTGAATACAGAATGTAGTTTTCTATCTTCAAACTGACTATTATTTTAAATAAAATTTAATTTTATACCGACATGCTGTTTCCAATAACTTATGGAAATATTAACTATTAAAAATATTAAAAAATCTCTAAATAAATATCGTTTTTTTGTGATTCCGTGCTTTTTTTATCTGCTTAAATCCATCAAGAAATATATTAAAATAATCGAAATTTTCGAACTCGACCATATACTATTTGTGACGACAGAGTTTATCAATTATAATTACGTGACAAACTACCGAAATGACGAAATTAACTGAAATTCATGACGTCCATCTAAGAACACAGTAGTAGCGTCGCGGTATGCGAACTTGGCTTTGCTCAAAAATGAACAAAAGTCTTTCTTATTACCTTAGATTCGGAAATATTCCGAACTTTCTCTTTTAACAGATAAAGATAATAAAAGTCTCGTAATCGTGTCAGCGGTTATAAATACAAATTTGACCGCGGTCAGTAAGCGGGGCGGGCATTTACGGGTGGCTACGAGCTGGCGAGCGGCGCCGCTAAAAAAATAATTTTGGGCCAACAGGAATAAAACGCTTAGTTTATTAAGTTAACCTGGGCATACGAAGAACCGCTTTATTTATGGCGAGAGAAATTGGGAATGAGGAGAGAGCAGGTTCGCCGCGACAACAACTCTTATAATTAATCAAAGATGTGCTGCCCTTATTTGGGGTACGGCGGCATCTGCCAAGTCACTTTTTAACTCTAGCAGTTTAGCAGTGTATGATATGTGGTAAAGGCGGTAACAGGAGAGATATTTCATGTAACTAGTGAAATACTGGTAATATTAAATGCACTGTGGATATGGACCTTGTAAATTTCGTGCTTCCTGCAGACAGAATTCTGCGGTTCTAATTCGATTTATCTGTCAATGTACTAGAAAAACAATATATCTTCTGGAACATCATTCCCTTGGCTTTATCATATAACAGAAGTTTATAAGTTATTAAACATTTTGAAAGTTCTTAATTTTTTTTTAATTACATAAGTAAAAGAGCAGGAAAACATCATATAAAAACATGATTTCATTGCAAAGAGTTTGATGACTTCTATCATTGACTGGAAAAGGGATGGGAAAGTGATAGATACGCAGGATAATGATAGCCTAATAAACAAGTGGGTAAAAAAAACGTGATTTTTAGATGTCTTTCAGGTAACCTTAAAAACTATTTTTTTAAATGTTTTCTTATGTTGTCATTCCAACCTTTTAAAAAAAAAGTATATTTACCCAATTTGTTCATACGAAGAACCGTAGAAGCTGGGAGGTCTATGATAAACGAATGAAAGGGCGGTCATAAAAAATTACGTAGGTTCAATGTTTCAATAGCCAAGAGAATCCAGTACCTATATACATTATTCTAAACCAGCTACATTACTCTATCATAAACAAACAAGCTCTCTGCAAATTAACGTCTCGAAAAATAAGTTTATCCCAAGCAAGATTTATACTAACTACGTCTTGTAAATAAACGAGTGTTAAATTTTTCCTGCCAATTAATAAATTAATATCGATAAATATTTTTAAATAGCTTCCATTGAACTATAATTTGCACACTCATAAACTTCACCACTCTGTTTTCTTAACATGGCGGTCACTAAGTGTAATTCATAAAAATATAGCAAAAACATAGTTATTCAGTTTATGATAGATTACTTATATCTACATAACACAAACTGTTAAAATATTTACAATTAAGTTAATACGATAGTCAATAAAATAATAGCCATTAAGCATAAATCGTGAAGATTAATTTCAATATCTACATATTTTTGGCAAAACACCTAACGTAAGCGAAGAAGAAAAGTTCAATTTACAATTTGGTTAATTAACGCCTCTCTGTGCTTATAAATATCTACAGTGTAACTCGTTGCACATTTCAATGGGAAAGATTAATTTAATGAAGGTGATTAAAAAAAATCACACTAAACTCAAAGGCCTTATAAACATTCCAACTTGCATATAAACATTCAAAAACGTGTTATATTATGGAACGGTAAATTCTTTCGAAATAATTATTCATTTCTATTTGTCGATCATCAACAGTTTGGTTAAAAACAATTTTTCTTCGCAGACGATACCATTTTTTTCAAGTCTAGAAAGGAAAAGAGTCCTTGAAGAATTCATTTTTAATTTCAAGTTCAAAAGGCACCCTTACTTGAAATAACAAAAAGGATTAAGTCAACGTTATTATCTTAAATAAACAGCGTTTGTCGGCTGAGAAACGACATTTTGTTTTTCAACGCCTTATAATTTAAACGTTCGTTCTAATGAATTTTGTTTTTGATGAATTTTTTCCCTTTTTTGTCGAGATTCTTGGCAGTTTAATTAATTCATTATTTCGCGGAAGGTTTGTTAAAATGGCCTTAGATAAGCAAAGTTTAATGCCTTTTATAACGGAATACATTGACGACGAGGGGAATATATTTTGAAACTCAAGTATTTGTGCATTAAATTTCAATTATTAAGTAAATGTGTAAATAGATTTTAGTCATGTCAGAGGATGCACGAATCAAGTTTTTACTCTCATGTCCTTCATTAACAAACAAGGTAAATACGAAAAAGTTTACCATACCTTTTTAACGTAACAAAGGCCTAAAACCGATAAATGAGAAAACAATTACCCAAAGTATTATCGATGTGAACTAGATGAATAACTATTTCAAGAATTAAAACCCTAAAAATGTTATTACTAATACAGTGAAGAATGTCCTTGAATTGACTGAAATTTGCCGATTCGTTTAACATTAATAAAGGCATCACATAAGTACGGGTGTGTTACTTGCATGTCCTCGCCGTTGTTTATCTCGTACCAACGAACATACCTGTATATCGACAGTTGCAAAAAGATATTTTTCTACGTCGGAGATCACATGAGAATTATTAGTGCGAGTATTTTAATACTCACGCCAGATGTATCCAAATGATACTGCTCTACTAGTATCTTTAAATTATACGTAAAAATACATGGTTCAAAATCTTTGTTTCAATGCGTTTACTTTGATGTCTCAGTTTATAAAGTATTTGTCATATACTGAAAATTTGTTTTGAGTGCCCCAGTGTCGCTTAAAAACGAGTTTAATAATATTGGTAATTGCATTCATTTTGTTAAGAATAAACATAACACACTAAGTTATATAATTTTCTTGAATTAAAGTTAATTTAGTTTACAATAATCTTTTACATCTTTCATCTTGATCTTATAGCGTAATAACAATTTAATCCCCCAAGTGACATATTATGGTAGATGTTTTTTTTGTTTTTCAGCTCACTGTTTTTAAGGGTTTCCCTCGATAAACAGTTTAAATATAAATATAAATATAGATATATATATATATATATATATATATACATATATGTATGTACACACACGTACACACATACATATGCATGTATGTACATATTGTACTCCGTCAACTCAATATTGGTTTATTAAAACTACGGGGTTCAAAAATATGATTACTTCTTTCTAAAGATAATATACAAAATAAATAAAAGTACAACGAAAAAAGTTAGAGGAGTAGTTTTAAAAAAAATAAAAACCTATGTATTTACTGCATCGATTTTACGTTTGACGTAAGAGTGCAACAATGGAAAAATTTATTAACAAAAATGTATCCATTAGTGAGGCAAATTTTATTCGCTCAAATAAAACACAATTTTTTTCAAAAGTTTCATTTATAATAACATGGATTTTTAAAATAACATGAAAGCGCGTGGTGTAAATTATAATTCGTCATTATTTAAAGGACAGTTTAATGAGACTCGTACAATTTATGGCAGCATAAAAGTGGCCAAATTAGCAAAGGCGCTTCCAGCTCTTGACAGCCTAAACGTAAGTTTTCATCGTTTGTTAAGTAAATTAGTATAAAATACTGTTTAAGCCGAAAACGTGACAGCTTTGTCAACGAACAGCGTAATTCCGTTTACACAATTTCAGAATTTAAATTAAGTAATTTTTTTTTCCAAAATCGAACTAAAGTTGCTTCCTTCCGGCTGTCATTACGAAAACATGTCAATAAAATCTGCGTAAGCTTGTACTGCAACACGAAAATAAATTTCTTACGATTGAAATTCTAATTTAATATTAAGTCAGTTTTACTGAGAGATGTAATTATCATAAATTCAAGGTAAAAAAACCATGGAAATTATGTGCGGTATTGAAAACCTACCCACAGTGTATAGAAGAATAATATTAATAAAATAATCGATTCTGACTAATTCCGGACAGCAGTAAGCGGTTTAGTAAATCGTTATACAACTAACTGTATGTTGCTTGAATGAAGCAGTACTGAAATTTTAAACTGCCTATAAAATAATCGTATATGTTTTAATTAATTTCATAGAATATAAGATTAGAAATATACGTTCCAGTTACATAATAATAATAGTTTTCTGACAATATTGAATCTTTTATAGAATTTTTACGTAAATGGTTTGGAATTTTAGAAAATTAATCACAAGACGTAACTTTATAAATCAGGAAATATATGTGATCATTCCATTCATTCACAAAATTCCACAATATACGGGAAAAAATTTACTTTTCACAGGCAACACTGAATGCAAAAAAACAATATATAATTTTGGTTTTGTTTTTTACGAGAATATAAATTTCAAAACAACAAACCAAATTGTGAAACGTAATTTCGCTTGCTTTGTTACGAGTGTGAGTTTGAGAATTATACTCTTTTACCACACATTTAGCCATTTTGCTGGTTTATTCTTAAGCTAAAGGTTGGAGGTCAATCTGGCGCATAAATAAAAAATTCCGGACATCGAGTTTTTATGCTTTTGCACGACAACTACTAATCTAGTTATTTTATATCAATGCAAATAGCCTATACTTTATTTATACCGCATAAGTACTGTCGCCCAATATTTACTTATTATATAACGTTGATGTTATAAAATATACATTAGTGTTATTGAGAAATGGTTAAAGTTTTTAAAGTAATATTTAGCTGGTATATAAATTTTATTAAATATTTACATATTATTGCTTATTACCGAAATTAGTTATGTAAATATTATCATTACTTTACTGATTTGTAATTGTTTATTATATTACAAATTAGTAAGGTATTGTATTAAAAATGTAAAAAAAATTATTTTTAATTTAATCTTTCTTTCTCTTGAATGAGTAAAAATAAAGGATTATTTAACACCGCTGATTGTATTTCACTTGTAAGCGAGAATAGTAGAGTAGAAAAAAATATTGTAAATATAAAAAAAATCGACGACAAGATTTTAGTTAATGGAAATTGATTTTAAAGTACTCAGGGAAAACTCAAAACCAATAAAACTTAAAAACTTCTGCTTGTCCTTTATAGTGTCTAGCGCTTAAATCGATAAACCGATTTTAATGAAATTTATATTACAGATTTTTTGTAAACATTCTGTTTAATTTTCCCTCATTTAAACATTTTTGGCAGGTATTATTTATACTTTATGATGCAAAATATATGAATATTAACTCAATAACATTCTGCGTGTTCGTTGGCAGAGAGTAGAAACCAGAGAAGTAGCGAGGAAGCGGCGATGAAGGGATAATCCATATATTGTGATTTGGCGCCACGCTGTCATGCTCAGCATCTTGTGAGGTGAATATTATAAATACTAGAAAAGTCGATATAGCAATAAAACCATAAAATTTACAATGACATCACACTACGTATAATATACGTTCTAGAGTTTCATGACAAAGTAAGTGCATCGTGATTGTACTGTTCATTTCCATACGAAAATACGAAATAATAGCAAAGTTTAGGAGACATTTCATTCTAATATCAGCAAGTTAACAGCACCTGGCAAAATATGGCATAGTTTGATAATTATTTAGACCAAATGGGTAATTCTGTATCCCAATATCATACATTTCAAGGTGTAACAAAAATAAAATGATTACGGACGCCAAAAAGTTACATATATATATATATATATATATATATATATATATATATATATATATATATGGACATGCATATGACATGGAAAATATACATACGTAGATTTGTGTATATGTGTTTATATAATTATATAAACCCCAGAAAAAGGTTAAAAAAGGTATTTTTTCTACAAAAAAATACGAATAATATTTCCAAATGAGAAATAGTTTGTATATCCCTCCTGAGTATAAATAAAATTTGGCGTATTGTCTGATTTCGGAAATGACCGGATTTATGTCAAAAATAGTAATTAATTTAATTTTTTTTTTAATTTATATCTTTTGAGAATTATCCTGTTAAGAATAATTTAATCATTCACAAAAAAATTTAGTTGTTTTAATTTCAGAATATTGACTTTTAAGAAATACGTTTTCTATAAATCTAATAAAGAATTGCATGCTCCCCAAAAACGTAACTTTCTTTAATGGCAGCAATAGTACAGTGACGTACCAGCTTTAATTTATACGAGTACTTAGGAGAGAGCCATAAACTATTTACATTCCAAAAAATTTATTCGGAATACATAGCATTATGAACACACTCCTTGACTGCTGGACTAAATTGAAATATTAACGATGTAAATATTAACGATTTAAAAACTCACGTTTAACTCACGTAAAGATATTCAAATAGTCATTCAATCGCCTTATGCAATGAGCTAATTATTAACGGGACATCCCCTACTTATGTTACCAGTTAAACAAGCATAATGAACTATGAAGAACATTTTTGAAACCTGGGAAAACAGAAACAACTCGAAGCGCATGGTACTCGTAATAAGCGGCCGTGTGAATGAATTTATTTCTCGCTCAAAACATTATAATTTAAGATGGGATAGAACGCTTGCTACAAGAGAATGGATACAAGTTACGAAAATATCAGCACAAGCGTAAAATATCTACTTAAGTTAGACTTAAACAAAATTCTCTATGGAAATTATTTAAGAAATCAATTTTGGCCAAAAGGCGGGGAAATGTTTCACATGCAAGGAAGCTGTGTAGGAACAACTTGGGTTTATTTAAGTGTTGATAGCGCGAAGTTACTGTTTTAGTATTTTATTATTCATCAAAGAACTTGATGTATTTATTTTGTCAACAATAAGCATTTAATAAAGCTGGAACGTCATCTGAAGACCACCATTGTGTATATTTAGTTGAATAAGCTTTCCATGAAATAAAGCTTAAAGTTATAGTCTAGTCCACAATTAAATGAAACTACGTGATGTAGTATTATTTCTACTTTCTTTAAGTTCTTTACCACGATCTAGGTTTTGTTGTATAACAACATCTTCAAGTGGGCTATTAGCAAAGATTAAAGAAAGTAGAAATAATATTACATCACGTAGTTTCATTTAATTGTGAATAATGAATTTCTACAAAATGAACACCAAGTATATTCAATATTCAATGATAATATAGCTTAGTGTTAAATTTAACGGTGTCACGAGGAAATTTTATGTTAATAAAAAATAAGTTAAAAAAACCTAATTAAAATTTGTAGAATATTACGGTAACATTATTCCATGGTAACAGTGTTTTTCGTTTTTCTAGAATTATTGATAAGTCTGTTGTCTGCATAATATCATGTGTGACAATATCTAATTGATTTATTTTCATTTATTATTTAAAATGTAGTGAATTTTGTCGTGCATTATTAATTGTTTCAATCTGATAAGCGAATCTGTGCCATTAGTACAATAAGTTAAATATTTGTATATTATTTCTTATGTCTCTATGATATAGAAAACAGGGAATGAAATTATGTTTCTTGGTATAATATGTGGATAATATATAATAAATAATTAAGTCAAACGTACAGTCTACTGTTATCTGTATCATTGTATTACAAAACTACTAATATTGTGAATATTCTATTAAGGCTTCCCTGAACTCGAAACGCACTGAACCTGAACCCCGAACTTGAACTCGAAATTATTTGTGATTTGTCTTACTGAATGTATTCGAGTGTCTCCAAAAAACTGCTATTTGAATAAATATTTCATTGAATTAGTCCTTGAAGGTCAAAATGAAATTAAAGTTACCCTTTGTTTCTCTCGAATATTCTTTCAAGAAAATTGTGTCTATCAGTTTTTTGAAAAACTACCTACCAAATTTTAATTAGCTTTCAATAATATAATTCTTGAGGTAGAGATTAAAATTTAAAGAGACATTTTATTCAGGTACCCGGTTTAAGGAATAAGGAGCTAGAAATTTAATTAATAGCACTCATGTCGAAAGACCGGGCGCGCGGGCTCATAACTGATTAATGGAAATTCTCGAGATATCTAAAATATAGCTATAAAATACTTTCATTCCGGGCAAAGCCGTTTTTGTGATGCAATTATTAGTTCTGGAGAAATACTCCATACAAAAATCTAATCGTGCGTAGGAATAAAATCACATTCATTTACTAATATGATTTGCAATATATTATCTTCAGAAAAATTGGAAAAGTTGTATAAAGTGAATGAGCTCTTCGTTCATAAAGTGCCACGATATGGGCAGAGATTAGTTATTGGAGTGAGATTAGTATTGAAAAACATGCTCCAAAAATTAAATAGAGTTCTGCATTCAATAAAAGCCGTAAATATACTAAAAAATTAAATTTTAATATCGGCTTTAAAAGAAAAGGTGAAATCCTAACAAAAATATTCATGTTAAAAAAATATGCCAAGTTCTCAGCGAAATATTCAAAAGATTCGAAATCGAAAATTTTCCCAAGTTCATTTTCTGTATGAGGCTCTCCATTAATTGATTTGATAGAATAAGCATTGAGGTTTGGACATGACATCTTTTTTATAATTTGAATTTTGTGTTAAGTGTAAAAAAGGTGTTAAGTTCAAATCTCAGCATTAAATCAAAAATATGTTTTACATTGTTATTATAAAATTTTTTAATACAAATTCAATAAAGAAATGTTTTTTGGAATGATGAGATAAAATTGAATCGTGTAATACGCGTATACTTACGTGGCAATTGGTGTGTAAAAAATGTGGGAAATATCAGAATTATTAAATTGAAAATTTATCAGCCACCAATTGTTTTTTCCTATAAGTGTGAAAGATATGCTAGCTATATATTCACACCAACTTTTATCCCCGGCTCGCCTCATATTCATTTCCTTTTTTCTTTCCAAAATTTTGATATATTTTAATCTGCAAGAGATACTAAGTGAAAATTATATAGTTTGAAGGAGTCAATTTGAAGTTCAAAGAAAAAAGCTTAAATAACACAAATATCGAGACCGAAATAATAAAAAAAACAAGTTGCTAAGTTTAA
This sequence comes from Druceiella hillmani, assembly GCA_039881145.1. Classification (NCBI taxonomy): domain Eukaryota; kingdom Metazoa; phylum Arthropoda; class Insecta; order Lepidoptera; family Hepialidae; genus Druceiella; species Druceiella hillmani. The sequence goes on along the minus strand of JAYKKI010000002.1, from coordinate 49,260,911 downwards.
CAGTTAAACCGTAAATAATACAGTTAAAATAGACGAAAACGCAAATAGTGGTTATCGAATATATGAAGTAAAATGTATGCTAAAGTTTGAAACGCGGACAGATCGTGTACTTTATGCATATTTGATCAGTACGAAACGATAGTGCCTTTTAAAAGTAAAACAACTCCATCTGTCGGTTTACAACGGAAAGTAGAAATATGTCATTATTTCTAATTGTTTAAATTGTTACATGGAAAAACCAAAAATAGAATTACTTACTTGTCGATCGTGACATCTGTCCATAGATCCGTGCATTTATTAAAGAAGAAAAAAAATTAATTTGTCAGTTTAAAGAGCGAAAGTGTATAGAAAATTATTTTCATTTTATTAATAAGCTGAACGAAAATATATTATTACCCGGGTCTGTACATCAGTGAAGGGAAAATTTAGTAGTGGCGATATCTGCCTGAAAAATACGTATTTTTAAGAAAATATAATTTATTCAACTACTTGAATTTCAAATACAGAATATTTTTAAAAAATCCCATTTTACATGCTAAAAGTATGAAAATTCTGAAGAGATAATTATAGTTATGGAGCCATGCAAATAAAACAAACAAACCAACAAACTAACCTTCCGGTTTTCGTAACCCGGAATCAGTAATGTAGAGATCAGTAGTAATCTTAACTACCCTCAAAGTTTTTAATTTTTTGTGTACATACATAAACGTATAAGGTACCCTCGTAATGCGAGATTTACCCATATTTAATAGGTTTTATTTTGTAACAACGCTTACTCCGTTTAGTGAGAATGAATATTATATAATTAGTAATAAAATAAATAAAAAAATGTGAAGAAAATTTGTTCAAAATTTTTGAAATACATTATTTCTGAAACTAAACCATTTTTATTATTGTTTTTTATTATAGTTGTTGATGTTGATTTCAAAAGTGAAATTTAAATTAAAATTTCCTTAATGTTGTATGTATTTAATACAAATTATTGTGCGTATTATTAGACAAAACCCATTTTTTTAACAAAACAGATTTTATACATAATATATTTTTATATCATATATATTTTCACATATATCACTATTATTAATTGCATAAAAAGAATGCATAAGACGGGCAGTGGAGAATATGATGTAATAATGTATTTCTTTCCTTTAGAGGCTAATTAATTGTCTTGATAATGAATCGTAACACGATCAAATGATGTCCGACGTAGCTTAAATATATTTTAACATGCAGCTAAATTAGTATTGTAGACACTCAACGGAGGAATGTCAATAATACTATAATTTAAATTTCCAGAAAATGAACTAGTCACAACACTGAAAGTAATTTAGCAGCGTATGAGGTCTCACTCCAATAAACAAATAAAGGTAATCGATAATGGTACTCATTTATAGCAAATATTCGGCAAATAATATAATTATGAAACTCGTGGGTTTTAAACGATAACAATCTAAGTAACGATTAGTATGGGTATAAATTGGCACAATAGTTTAAATTAATAAACATTTAATTAAAAAACATTAAAAATCGTTCGCTAAAAACATTTCTTTTTTATGGGATTTCATGGGAATTTTAAATTATAACATTTGGACAGAAATAATTAATGGTAAAAAAGTGTATAATTTGCGTTTTTAATTATGTCATTGATACATTATGAACTCTGAAAAGAAATAAGGTAATAACATGTTATAAAATATTCAGCAAAAGTTGTAAAAACTATTATTTATTTTGAGGCAAATTTTCATCCCTGTGATGTAGCCGATGAATATGATATCATGGTTTGTAATAGTGGATTCGTGCAGCAATCGGATAAGCGGCTCACTACTAGATATTTACATAGAATTACTGCGAATAGCTTTGTTGCAGTAAACGTACGACAGTAGACTGTGTGTGTATATATATATATATATATATATATATATATATATATATATATATATATATATATATATATATATATATATATATATATATATATATATATATATATATATATATAACACTACATTTTTCCTTGCTTATAACTTGAAGAGTATCAAACCAATTCTTTCGTCTATATAGGTCGATCTATATCTGTATTATAGAGATCAAAGATAATAAAAGTACAGAAATAAAAGCTGTATGAAAAAGATACGCCTGTGTACCTATCAAAGGACGAAATATTTTCTGAAGAGTGTGAAACATATTGATGTTGAGTAGAAAAAGGTGATTCGTTTCGAGTCCTTAAACAGTGACAAAAGGGCACAGAATTGAATAAGAAATAAATATTAATAAAAAGAGATAAAAATGTAAGAAATAAGTTCGTCTGTAATTTTATAGTTCCTGAGATCCCTTTCATTCCGAAGCCTTTAAGACGGGCTCAGGAAGAGTTGCTTCGCGGGAGAATATTACAATTATATTGCTAGATGTAAATCATATTTCATTTAGAAAGTATTTCATATAAATACCGGTCTATGCATGCTGTCTTTAAGTCGGTATATTACTATTTAGTGTTAATATGAGCGGTGTTACATATTGAAAATATACTCATAGTTATATTTGGATGGTTTAGTGCACCCATAGTGCAATGTACGTTAGATCAGATTTGCATTTTGGGTGTGCCTTCAGTTTCCCATCTACCCTTTTATTTTAACCGCTATGTATGCAAGGAAATACTAAAAATTATAAACTATGCTATAAAAAAATCTATATTGTCAAGGTACCTCCAGTAATCTCCATTATGTCAATAGTATGCCATTTCTATTTCAACAGATAAACATCATTCATGTCAGTTGTACATACAATCTTAAGATATTTCAATCGGCAATCTTCTATATCCATGAATACTTTAAATTAACCGTTTCCTATTTTTAGGACTGCACACTTAAATATTAAAAATCTTCTTTATCATCTAAATGCTTGCCAGTCTATTTGGTCCAAGGGTGTATTTTTGAACGATATAAGGCAAAACCTCAAAATTAACCAACTACATACTGAAACTCAGTCAAATATAAATTTCTATTTATAGCAGACAAGCGAGACTAATTGAATTATAAACGGGACCGACTCGATTATTGTGGTACGAGTCCTAATCATAGGCACAGATTGAGCGATGACCATCTTATTTTTAAGCCGGTAGCCATTGTTAAGTTGTTTATATCGTAAATGTATTGTTGCAGTATACAAATAAGATATACTCTTCAGGTAAATAGATTTTTTAAATCTTTTAAGGAGTCGTTTAGTCGCCCCCACGTTTTTTTTTTAAAAGAGCACTATTTATTACGAATTTTTAATGAAATTATTATTAGGAAGTTTATTTGAGTGTCAATTAAAGTATTTCTTAACATAGCACTAAATTAACATGATGAACGCATTTCAAAAAATAATATGTATAGAATCAATGTAAATAATTTTGATTTTATTTATTTAGAATTTATTTTAGATGTTAATAATCGGAATGGAAATAAACAATATGCCTTTCGTTAATCTCAACATAGTACAAGCCAGCATAGAGCCGTTTAATACTTTACCATCTTAGGGCTATTGCCTATTATATAATTATGATAGCCCTGCAAAAGTTCGGTACGAAATCTAAAAAAAAACCGCCGGTTTATTTTTGAAGATATTATTCTGGTTCCAGCAAAAGCTATTTCTGAAAGACATTTCACTTTAATATAAGCTCATAGGAGACTCGATGGAATTGCGCAGCGCACTATGAAATACAATATTTTTAACAACTCGTTAGCGGGACGGGCCAATATCTGTCTGGGGAGAGCGTCCCAACGACGGACGGCACATGGGAAATACATTGGTAGGTGCGAAAATATTTTCTTCCTAGTCTCTCTTTATTGCTGCGTATAAATCCGTAGTTCGTCGTGAATAAGTTATACCGTATAATCACTTAGTAACAAAGACACGCAGAATGAACGTAATATATGAAGCAAATTTACTATGGACTTTCCGTCGTTGAATTGTGTCGTGTTTTAGAGAATACTTCACTTCGGGAGCAGAAAAGATATTAATAATTGTTGGCAAGAAATATCCTGGAGCGGTAAGTTACCTTTTCATCCAGAATAATATTATATCGGTATATCAGTTTTCGTTTATCCATAAATGATGAAATCTGGTTTGGAATAAAGAACTTTTTGTGCTAGGTCTTGAAAAAATACCTCTGTACTGTGTTTTGACCTTTTATACACGAGAAATATTGCGCTTTTACTTGTTCTATAGCAATTTTAATACATCTGTGTTGAGTATTGTAACCAGACTTATTTACAGTACATTAACATACATTTTTGGAAACGTTATATGCCACAGGGATTGGCATTTGATAATAGCCATGCATTTTGATCTAAGTCTGATATTTCGTTATACAAATAACATACGTAACTTACGTAACGTATGAACACATACTAATCAATCGCGTAAAATCGTAAACTATTCTCCACTTTTTCACAAATTAACAGTACTCGCTATCACAGAGCATAGAATATAATTAGACATAGCAAGAAGACGTGGCACGCGCGCCATGGACATGATCCGCGTATCACATAATGATCTTTGCACAATGGCGTATACTTTAGACGCAGATCGAAAGCTATAATTAGTAAATAATTGTTTACTAAGATCTAAAAATAAACTTTTATATCACAATTACATGCAAAAATAAAAGCCAGCAAAAAAACGAAACCAATTCCGGAACTTTCTGTATTCAATAACTTGAATATTTTTGTTGAATTTTAAATAAAAATGCTATTGGCAACGTCGTTGTACTGCTCTGCATCACTAGCGTAAGACAATTGATGTCATTGTCGCATGACTATAGATAACGTGAATATATTTCGAGACTGCCATCTCAATGAGATAAAATTTCACACTTTAAAGCAACTGAATTTACACAATAATTCTACAGTATAATAATGCTATGAAAGTAAACAACTCATATATTTTAATTCATTTCATAAAATAGATTATAGAAATAAATAAATTTATTATAAATAAACATATAAAGCGTACGTTGTTTCTTTAATATATGGGACAAATGATAAATTGTCTTAAAAAAAAATTAATCCGCACATGCGTACATCGAGATAAACAACTTTTGTTTCACGCCTTATGGCAATTCGAGGCGTAAACTTTTAAATTGAGAAACTAAACCCATTATCTCATTGAATTACATGCTGTTAGATAACTCAAAACTCGTCTGTTGGATGAAACCGCTGGATAGAACTAGTTTCCTACAAATATAGTCACAGTTTACCCAACACACTTTTGAACATGATTTTGATGTAAATTAATCGTCATATTGACTACTTAATAAATATATAATATGATTTTCTGGGAACACAATCAAACATTGTTTGAAATATTTGTCAATATATCTCATTGTGAGCAAGTGGAACTAAAATTATTTTGGTCAATGCGAACCTTAACTTGTTTGAAAACATGGTACGCCCAGGAAACTTAAGTGTTTAATTAAATGCTGTTTTTTTATATAAATTTCTGTTATAGAATTTATAATTATACGTAAATATTACCTCTTTGTTATGTAAAATGGAAATGTTAAATATTTTAGTAACCGTAAATATTACCATTTTGAATTTATTTTCCTTAATTGAAGATAAAAAGAAAAATATCAACTAAACTATATTATTATCCCGCTTTATTTTCATATCATGGTGGGTGGTCGACAGATGTGTAAATAAGACTAAAATTTTAAAACATTTGTTGTGAGCGAAATAATATATGTGACTCAAGCGTGCGGATATGAGAATGAATTTAACATGTCTATGACGATTTTAAACATGGATGGGGATGCGACGTACGCCGCAATATTATCGGTGCGTTTCAATTTATTTGTTTTAAATTAGGGACATGTATTTTCATAACATTCCCCGAACATAGCTGTAGGTCTATCTTGTTTTAGATTTGGTACTTGATATTATCAGCATTTGTTTCGTATATGTAAAAGAATACACTTACTGACTGACCGAATGATATATCAACGTACAGCCCAAACTGCTGTGTCTGGAAACTCGAAATTTTGCATGAAGGTTTTTCAAATAGCATAGAGGTTCAAATTTAATAAGGAAAAAAAATATTTGATGGTTCCATTAACCCAAACATAAGTGTTAGAGTTTTCTGATAATCAGTCCCTAAGGGGTAAAAAGGGTATTCAAAAATTATAACGGAGTATTATTATTAAATAAATATGTTAATATGTAGAGGACACTACTTATATAACATAGGGAGCTACTAAGTAGGGATTTCGCTTGGAGAAAAATATAAGATGGTCTTATTAACTTGTTACCGTCCTTTGTCAGAAATAAACTAATAATAACAGAAATTGGCAAGAGGCAGTATTGTTTCTCACCACGTAGTCTGGTTATTTTGATGCTACCCCCTGATAATAAGAAAGATTCTTTTCAAAGAAGTATTGCAAAAAGCGAAACTTATGTTTCATATCCATCAACCTATAGGCGATATCGTCATCGCTACTAACACATGCGACTTAACCAAATTCGAAACTATATTTACTTGTAACGGCTTACCATTTTTTCGCCGCCGCGATATCGCTGGTCGCATCTAATGGATTTATACGTATAAAGGTCGTATAAAGAACTATATTCTAATTATTAGATGGGTAGATATGTAGTCCTACTTGTATGATATGGAAGTCATGTTAATATTTCAAGATGTAGGTAACTTGGTCAAGTTCAATTCATAAGATTTCCATAAGTGTTCTTTGTTCTGTTAGGATGTATATTTTGTAAATCAATGTTTTTATATAAATCCTTTCTAAATAATTTTATATAATATCATAAAACGAAAGTTTGTTCCTTTTTACGATTCAACTATTTATCTGAACTTGATGAAATTTATTTTTTTTTCCTAACGTAAAATATGAGTTTCCTCGTATTCTGATAAAATTAATTCCACGATAGCGAAGTTGTAGGCAACAGCTAACATCTTGTAATATACCGCTGAAAAGAAGATTTTGTAAAAGACACTTTATTGTTATGATAAATAAGTGAGTTATTTCTTTAATGTAGAGTCGCAAATTCTTTTTGTGAACCTTTTCAGGTTTGTGGTTCACCTATGTATATTTTAACTTTTGAATAAATATAATTAATAGCTTTACTTAAAAATATAATATGCACCTTATCGACGGTAAAATAAACATTCAAAATATATTTTCTATATAATGTCAACATAAATGAGTATTATTCAGTAATTTTTTTTGATCCTTTAAGAATACTGATCCTAGAAGTAGTTTACATATTGGGAAATAATACATATTATTCATGTTCAAAATTTAATACTTTTATCATAACAGTGGAGAAAAAAGATTTTTTTTGTATTTCTAAACTGGTAACGTTCAATTCTGGAACGTGTAACTGTACTAATGTATACTTTGTACATTAGCTCTATTCACACAGTACCATTCTGGAATGTTAACATTACTGGAAACTAATTAAATAGGCTCAAAAATTCATATATATCCATGTGCGGCATTATAATGAAAACATTGTCTGAAACTTGTACACCGAATATACAATAGTTTAGTTACAATATACGTACTACTTGTCCGCAGGCACGTTCCGTTTCGACAACAATAGCAATTGCGTAAGCTATGAATATTCAGAAGGTCAATGTAGTAAAGCTCGTTGCAATAATTCTGTGCAGTGTGGGAAGTTGGAGGATATTTTACTGGAAAGAAGAGTTGAACTTATATCACATATCAGGGGTGGGCCTGCTGGCACTCTTCTCTTAGTTAGCAGCGAATATAAATTATTAGCACGTAGAAAGAATGCAACATATCAAGTAATTTTAGATGTGTTTATACTAATTTACAAAAATTCTATGTCTTGCATAATATTTAACATGCAGGAAAATTTTCTTAAAAATTTTTCTTTTTCTTTGGGTGTTATGATTTTGGATCTATGTATATGGACATAATGTTAATTCACCAAAAGGCTTGAAGAAGTCTCATTAAGAATAATCACGAATGTGTTTACTACAATTTCAAAAGAAAGTTAATAGTTGAATTTTTGCATAAACATTAAAAATAATCTGTAACGCGATATTTAGATTCAAATAGCGCGAGTTACATCCAAATAGCAGATATGAAGAATGATGCAATTTTTGTAGAAAACTGCCTTTATGTTGTTAATGCAGTCTTCTTTATATAGGTTATTCAGGCTGATTCAGTGAGATAAGTTAACTGTTCTAATTATTTCCTAGCTGGCCTAATTACTTCAGATATTTATTATGGTGCAACACGGTTAGGCTGACATATCTATATCCTCGTGTAACTACTCTAAAAACTGAGATGTAATCAACTAAGTATATCAATAGATTAATTTGATTAATTTTAAGAGAAATGGTAACAATTGCATGCAGTGCACATTGCACAGATACATACTTTAATATTCGATATATACGAAATGCGCCAAATGAAATTAGCAATTCAGATTTAAATACCGAAATATTACATAAAATTGAGATGACGCGAATACCGCATCAGAGAGAAATTAATTAATTAGCTAATAATTAACCAGAAGATATTTAAAAGACATTATTAATAAAATATAAAGATATTAATCTAATACCACATTATTCGATAGAAACTAAAAGCATGTCTTTTAAAACAAGAAGGACAACAAAATTTTCAACAACAGTAGATGTTAATTTACCTTATAATTTTACCCGAATATTAAAATAATTGTATGAGATCATATATAACGTAGAAAGGGTTTGATTACGATACACAATCGTATTCAAAATTTATGAAATAGTAAGGTCAGTTAACTAAACATTTGAAAGGAAATGCACAAATAAATAAATAAACCTGTCAAGCACGAGTAAAACTACGAGAGTCTCGTAATATTTTGGCAATTATAAACATTTGAGAGTACTATATAATAGCTTTCACAGGCATAAAAATACGGTGCGTATTTTAAAATTATAAGATCTAGGATAACCATTTTAGTTTTTCTGATCTTCGACTCAGACTTTATCGATCCAGTTTTTTCATTATTTCTAGTTCAGTAGTTTTGAAAATAAAGGGGCGGAATTTTATGTTTTTGCATATTTTTATAATCTCTTTTTAAATGAGCAATTTAAAATTGTGAAAAAAAATATTTTTGTATTCTTCATAATATACTTTTTCATATGACATCCGACTTGATATATGTAAAATAAGAAAAAAATTAGACTTATAGTAAGTAACTTCCTCTTTAAACGAACATTTAAAAATAAGTTGAGTTGGTGTAAAATATGTGGATGAATATACATACATATTACTATGCCAACTTATAAGTTTCTAAATCTTATGGTTTCTGTGAATATCGACTTTAAAAATACAAAAAAATAATATATTGCCTATTATAACATTCGTAGGCTAAAAAATATGGAGAATGTTTAAAAAATTATGTCATATAGAATTATCGCTATAGTTTTTCTATAACCTTTCAGTAGGATTCTAAAAGTTCATATATTTTCATAATTTTGGGTTGCGTAGTTTCGGAAATAGTGGAGGGTGGAAATATTTTTTCGCGTATTCATCATTATATGTTTGAGGATACAATAGCTAAAATTATGAAAAAAAATGTTTAATCCCTTGATAACTAAGCCCTGTCAAATAACACCTATATTATGTTCGGATCTGAATAAAACTTTTTTCGATTACTGAATTTGCCAACCCTAAAATTTCCAAATAAATATTTTTGAGTTTTAAATATTGCGAAATATACAGGTTAATATGTTCCATTACTGTGCCGAAATTAAATTGTATATGTCAGGCGATTTCTAAAAAGGAACTGTGATGAACACACGGACATACATGTGAGTGCCCTTATAAGGGTTCCATTTTTCCTTTTCAGGTATGGACCCCGAAAATGGCAATTTATGAACAAAACAATTAAACAGTGGAAATAAATGTAAAAATTCATCCCTGCTAAAATGTTAAGGAAAATTCAGAGAAACGATAAAAAAGTATTCAAAAAAAAGTTAGAAGGTGCCCAAATACCGGATATAAATCTAATACTTTTGTAGAACATTACTACATTGAACTATTGTGAAAACATTGATTATATCCTATTACCTGTAAGCTTTCGGCGTATTTCGGAGCATTCGTCGTGCGTAAAGATTAGACTGACGTCGTCATGTTAGATTCTGTGTATGGTTTTAAAGCAAAAATTTTGGTCACGTGTGTGGAAGTTTCCTCTTAACGCCTAAAGCCACTTAGCACCAGACACAAACAGTGTCACCAGAAAAGTAGGTGCATACGAATCGCTGTCCTTGCGCGCGCGTGTACGGCTCCCCCCCATAGGAAAGGAATAACTTGCATACAATGACTTATTCCCGCCTTATATATAAATAAATTACAGTGTTGATCTACTGCGTTGTGGAAAAAGTCTTACAAGACAATTTAAAAGAAAAAGAAATTATTATAAATAGTATTGTATTTTGTTGAATTTACTTTTAGATGTAATTTCGGCTCAATCAAAGATCAGAAGCAGGCTAAAATCGACTTGCAAGGTTTAGTTATAGAAGGACAGACAGGTGAATTAAATGCATGCATATTTATATACAAATATATTTCTATTATCATAGCAAAAATAAACTCGATCCTGTTGACTACTTAATTTGTTAACTAGCCAATCAAACTACTGGTAGCAAATTTTTACATTCGCCGTAGATTTCTCAGGAAGCGATTTCCAATAAATAACCCTCTTGATATCTACCAGCTGCTCACCATTAACTTTCTGCTATTCAGTTCAAGTTTATGCATTGAAATACCTATTTCAACTGGACTGAAACATTGGAATTTTACCAGCGTAATTGACATTTGTAACCCGGTTTAAGTGCTCATTGCTTCGGCTTTAACATGTAACATTTACATGTGTCCTTCTTATTGTAATGGAATAAAACAGTCAATCAATATAAAGAAAGAAATTTCTTGAAATATCCATCATTATGGTTACAAATTTACGTTAACCTTTTTACTCTTATTCGAGCAAAAATGAATTTTTGAGAAAGCGCTTGAACCGAATATTTGATAATGAAAGGTATTATATACACAAAAAATGTATAATCCTACGCTACTTTACTGATTTACTCTTTTCGTGTAAATGTATTACAATATAAAAGACTTCCTCATGGCATAATTATTTGATCTGCATTCAGGTTATTTTAGCAACTAAAATACTTTATAGAGTCCGGACAATGCCGTGGTAATCTGTGCCCTTAAGGTTAAAATCCTATAGCCTAGAATTTACTCTTTTTGCTTGCGGGTGGTTGTAATAAAACTGTGCTTTAAATAAAAATCGAAATCTTGTATATCTATCGAATCTACTAACTTCATACATCGTAACAAATTTAAATTACAGTATTAGAAATTTTACAAATCCGTGCATCTCTAAGATCACTTTTACCAATAGAAAATAAAGCTAAAAATGCTCTTGCTATGATGGATATCATACGAAAATGCATTAATTAGTACCAAATTCTATCTACGTTAAGATAAAACACGAGATCTATCATTTTCTTCCAGAATGTTCAATACAATATTAACTGCCTCTCGATTACATTGAATGATCGCTGTTGGAACCCCAGATTGAAAAAAAATGTTTAACAATGGATTTTGACCGTCATCTTTACTACTTAAATTAAATAAAACATATTATTTTAACCATAATCTTCACTACTCAAATTAAATGAAAGATGTTGTTTTTCATGACTAAATATCATTCATTGACAAAACTTTCATTACAAAGTAAACTTTGCAAAATTATTTTCATAAATTACAAAACCGCAATACCAAGGAGTATTACCTTTAACATCTTTCAAAGCAGATCCAATATGTTTACAATTTACAACACAATGATTATACTCTTCAACATCACATCTTCTTACAAAAATATTTTTGAAATAGTTTTTTTGATATAGTTTTTGAGTAATTTTTTAATAGTGGAATATCTTGATGAAAATTAATGATTGTCACTGTATCCAAACTAACCATTTTTAAATCGATAAACTCTAATGGTCAGATAAATTAGATCGATTAATTGTTCTTCAATACATATAAACTTTTCCACACATCAGTTTGTGGATCATTTGTTATACGATTTTGTGACATTTCTCTGCAGCAATACGAATTATAAACATTTTGAACAATATTAATAATGCATTAGCTAATAACGTTCTTGAATCCTCAAAAGACAAAAAATTACCTATTAATTATTAGCAATGGTACGCTTCACAAATACTTTAATAGAATTTATTTAGAGCCAAGAAAATAAATAACTAAATAAAGGCACTTACATTACTTTAATCACTAACAACTTTTAAAATTGCAGAAATTCATACAAACAGTTCTAATTCAATTCTCTTGTTCGGCTTATATACTGTATCATATGAACTAGAAACTCACCAAAAATATAAACAACCTTACAACTTAATCAAACCTAACAACTAGAGACCTCTGGAAACATCAAGAGACAACCCAATGACAATTTTTTCTGTAGCACAATATAATGTATGCTGTATTAATTCTTGTTATATCTAACAGACGACGTTAGTAATACCATTACAAAAATATTAAAGGATTAAACATAGATTTTTCATTAATTTTTTGGTAAAAATAATGTGTTTAATTCAAATCTAGACATGTCATAGCTTTTTCATAAAGTGTACTACCTACTCAGTACAGATTATTGCGTTATATAAGGGCTCGTTTTACTAACCCTTAAAAAATAACGACTTTCATTAAAATGTTTTTAGAGATTTCTATTTCACGAAATAAGAATTAATTACTTTTATGTGTCGAATATTCTGGTTGAATACCCCGCTATGGCATAACTAACCCAGTAAGGGCACGCAGTACTTATTGATAATGTTCATCATAGGAAAAAACGGCACGAGCAGTGATGCTGGGCGGCTATATTTCCTATCATTGTTATTCCACGTATTCTTACATAAACTCTCACACAATACAGAAAATCAAGTGTCCTGCACTTAAAGCTCTATTGTCGATTGATTAATGGACGTATATTCAAGAATTGACTCAGATCTAAATGTGTTAATCATAAAATTTTAATTCTGAAAGTGTTACATAAGTTCTTTTGACTAGTTAATTCCCTTTTTTGAAACAAAATAACAAACGATTGGAATTTATATCAGGATACATTTGACAGAACAAATACAAAAGAACTAAAGACAAAACGAGCAATACGAAGTAAAGCCGGACAGAACGTTCATCGTGGCATTAAGCAAGGTTTTGAATCTAAATTTGAAGTAAATCTAGTCTTCGGTCAAAAAAAGAAAAAGCATGCTATTTTTTTCTGAAAACGGCTCACTCAAACTATTCATGACTTATGAAACAACAGTGATTCAATAAAAAGTGGCTATTAGAAAATGAAGTCTTCTGTTCTCACCTCCGGAAATATTTTTCCAATTATAGCTAAAAATAAATAACAATAGTCTGAAATTTCACCGGTTGCGGTCCAATTAGTTGTTTCTCAACTTTTGTAGGACATAGATTTAAATTTTTCAGTAGAGTAACTCAAGAATGAAACGGATTTGCCACCTCAAAAATGTATTCCGTTCGCTCCGAGCATAATCAAATCAAAATATCTGTAGGCCATCAGCGTATACATAAGGACACACGTGACGTGATTTGCCTTTTCCACTAACATTTCCTTTCAAAGTAGCCTTCTTCATTTAGTTTCGCAAACCTCCTCTTGGATGCTAACGCAGTTCTAATAATTTGATGAAAAAGAATAATTGGTAATCAATCTACAAGATGACATACGTAAACTATTTCAGAGGCTATTTTAAATGATATTTATGTTATCGTCCTTTAAAACCAAAATGAATATATAAAAACATTTAGTGAAATTCGTTGAAAATGACTAATTCTCATCTTTTTTAAAACGTTTATTTAACGGTGATTAGTAGCATTATATATTTTTATTAATGAATTCATCAGCAATTTTATTTTAAACGTTGAATTACCTTCTTGTTATAAAGCAAAACAAAATTAATGACTTGTACATTTTTCAGTCAGTCGTAGTTTCACGAAATCTATAATTTTAAATTTATAGATATGAAGATTTGCAAATACAGTATCAAACTTAATATGTAGAAATCATTAAAAAAATTAAGTAGTCTTATTTAAATTTTATCTTTATTTATAAATTATAAATTATATGTAAATGAAATGGGGGCGATATTATTTCGAGTGTCAAGCAGTACATAAGAGTTACGTTCGTTCTAAATTATTTCTTGGTCTCCAATCGAAGTAACGTTTGCAAAATTTCGCAACTACATAACAATAGGCAATTAGTATTATGTGCGTGTCCTGCCTTCAGCATACTGCAATAAACAATAGAAATAGCTTGCTGAAAATAAACGTTTATCATAATTCATCTGAAAATTTTTTCATGTGAAAAGTATGGCCTTTGGCAGTGTATCTTCTCAATAAGAAGAGCCAATGCCTAATTTTATTGCATACATGATAAGGGAATATAAATGCATTAATTTCAGTGGTCAAATAAATTTTCACGTTTAGCCAATATTTCTTAAAGAAAAGGAGTGAAGACGGCGGACAAAAAGAGAAAAGCAATGTCGTGTGTATAACCATTGTCTATTAAAGAAATTTGAATTTTGCATCAGATTTTTTATGATATAATTAGAATATATCCTTTTAAAGAAAACTGTTCTTCCCTATTGTTAAAAAATAGTTTTCCTAAAAAAACTAGTCAGTCTAGTGCTTAAAAAAACTAGTTTTCTAAAAAAACTTTTCTTAAAAAAATTGTTTTCTAAAAAAATGCATATCATGTTTTATTTCTTCTTTAATATTTTAAAGAGGAAATAAAACGTGATATGCATTTTTTTACTTAAAGCGACTGTCAATCCTCCTGCTTTATGTATTTAATTCAACGAAAATTATGTTTTTCTTCCATAAATTAAATAAGCAAAGGAGAGGATTTTTCTGGTCTTTGTTATGTTAATGCTAAACATTCAGCCCTACCTTGCATACTTTACTTAACGTTATACGTTAGCCAACGTTGTAGCCCTAACGTTCGCTTTAAGAATTGGCATGTTGTATCGCGCTGGCGTTAATGTCCTTTTCATTATTGTTCGATAACGTACTGTATGTTATTTTGCACTAGCTTGAGGGAAAAGAATATGATCATATAATTTTACGAGCAGAACAAAAAGGACGGAGCTATTTCAGTACCATATCTATAGATGACAGGATTTCTGATATTTTGTCTTTGCCAGAGATGCATTTTTGCATGTTATTTTGTTTTTATCCGTATCAAATAAGGTGTTCATTCATGGTGATACTTTAAACGTTGGCGTCAAATTATTGATTTAAAAATTGTGTTATTTTTTGGATAGTCAAAAGAAACTTGGTAACTTAAATGGGTCCGAGACAATCCTAATTTCTCGAATATGGATTTTGTTGACGTTTTTCCAAATGATAAATGCTTTTTATTAAATGAAGTATATAACGATATTTGTTGGTATATAATTTAATCACAATTAAATGAAACTACGTGATGTAGTATTATTTCTACTTTCTTTGAGTTCTTTATCACGACCTAGATTTCATTGTACTTCAGGTGGCCACCTGAAATATTAGTAAAGATGTAACCTGAAGATGTTGTAATACAACGAAACCTAGGTCGTGGTAAAGAACTGAAAGAAAGTAGAAACAATACTACATTACGTAGTTTCATTTAATTGTAAATAATAAATATTCACAAAATTAACGCCAAATATTTTCAATATTTGAAAACAGCCGATTTGGCTACATTGGTGATATCGTCGACTCCTAATTAAATTTCAGAAGACAATACAAAGCATTTGATCTAATTTAATATAAAATACTATTTTCATACTGTACTTTTAAAAATTATTCATTTTACATTTCAGTTAGCTTAATTAATTCCAAAAGTAAATTTACTAAATTATCTAAAGAAATATTTAAATAACCTACAAACGTAACGTCCTAACGTCCACTATTTTAATTACCTTCACGTGATGTGAAATAAGGCACCATTTTAACATACCTGTAAAAATAATGGTTTCAATATGGTACAACATGCGGACGCCTACTTCAAGGCTAATAATTCCTTAACGTTAACTTTATTTATAAAGTAACATCATATGAAATAGGGCTGATTAGCCATATGTGAAACTTGAAGTATGAGAAACAATATATATATATATATATATATATATATATATATATATATATATATATATATATTAATTCAGTTGTGAGGTTCGTCGCCGAACGTTTTCAACATTGCACTCGTAATTAATTTTTCATTCTGTCACCTTCTATTTTACAAGCTGCGATAAAGAGTTACTAAGTGTCAATACATAATTGGTCCTACCAATTTGGTTTTATTGACTGCAATATGAAGAGCGGCAAGCAGGTGTGAACCGGTAATTTGATGTTGCTGTTTCGTAGTAATGACAATCTGACCAGAATATATCATACAGTCGTTGTTACAATGTCCATCACTTCCATGATGAATTTTATCGAATGTTAGGTCCAGGTCCATATTCGCTCGCCAAAGATTCATAAAAGATAAATATGTTGAAAGAGGTATTTATTATTATGATTTTTAAAAACTAGTATAAAATAGAATAGTATATTTTTGTAAAATAGATAGAAGTTGGGCAGCATGACTTCAAACGAGGAACAGTTTTTTGAGAAATTATTCATCTGGTATATTATGAAAATAAAAGAATAATACCCTCTAGCAGTATTCTTATAATGTATTGTCGTCTTTAAAAAGAAGTATAGCAAATTGGTCAAAATTAACATTGAATAATCGTCTATACCTAGTGAGCGTATTTGTTACCGTTGTGTTGCTAGAAAATTTAAGTTAACTCAGCCAATCATGAAAATTTACATTGGTCGAAATATAAAAACTTCACAAGCTCACGTGACGTACTAAACGTCAGGAATTACTCCCATTACGGCCATTTGTTCCACTTATATTAATACCGTCCTTTAACGCCTGCCTTGTACTCGACTCATTTTCCCAGTTGTGCTACTGAATTTACTGCGGACTAATAAATTCATTAGACGTATTAAAAAAATACAATTTTACATTAACCAGCCAACCAGCAACGCAAGCGAATTAATGGCTCGCAGAATTATAACAATTTGGGGATGGATTATCATTTATCTTTGTATCCGTGTTTTCGTGCTACTATAAAGACGAACAGGAAAGACGACGACAATAATACTACATTGACTTACTGGTTCTTGATATGAACAATGGTTTTATTTACTACGCAAGTCTTCAAACGTATTTTCCTGGTACTGAAGTTCTTCGCTTCCTTTGTATAATATAAAGGGTAATGTTTATTTTTCTTTAGGTTTACAAGTTATGCCTTATATTTTTTTCATGGAATATAATGTATTATTTATTATTTTATTTACTACTGAAAGTAACAATTATGATCATTTTAAACGATATTTGTGGCTCGTTTGATTAAAATATATCCTAATTCATCTAAGTCTAAAGTAAGACGTTTATATTGGAAAAATAGATAGTTTGGAAAAATATATTTTAAAATTAAAATAAAATTTTTTACTTCAAATTTGTTAATTATAAATATTTCTTATTTCTTTACATAGACCGAAGTACGTTCGATGGATATGAACAAGCGGTAAGTCTTCAAGTCTATTCTGTTAAAGGAAATACATTTATTATATGAGTGTCACCTGGATCACGATTAACGACAATCAAATATAAATTTGGTTGATTAAAGCAATTAGTAATTGGTGGTTACGTTGCATTCGTTTATCACACATGCAAAGTACAATGGCTTAGTGAAGAATAAACAGGAGTTATTTAATATTTAATATAATGACCACATCCATACGTCCAATTGCAGATATTCAACAATGTTAAGGTGAGCGGGGTATTGGTGTTGTGTTAATGTGTAAATCATCCACTAGAGTTTGATGAAATTTAAGAATTAAATAATATACGATCCTTAGCATCACGATATTCTTGACATGCTCTGCAATATCAAATAATAACAATAACATAAATTATAAAAGTATATTTATTTACTTGTTCGTTTTTTTATAATTTACCCAGATACTAAGATTTTACTTTATATTAATTTCTGTAAGAATAAAAAAGGTGTGATTAGTGCCAAAAACCAAACGCTTTTTTATAATTTATCCAAACTCGCTTTGCATGGCATATACCATTTTCTATATTGAACTTTGGGCTATAGTAACCGTATAAACCGAACACCTTAAAATCTGGTTTCAATCATAAGTAAACTCGAACTACTTTGTAGATGATTAGTGATAGCGACATTGAATAATCGCTGTGTTATTACGAAAAAACATTTTTATTTATTTTTTAATATGCCTACTGTGTTAGTGCTATTGTGGAGGAACTTGAAGTTATTATAAAATTTGGAAGAAAATTATGGGTTGTTCAGAAGAGACATTCATGGAGGTTCAGTAGACTTCTGAGAAAAATTGAGGTTAAATATTATGCTGACTATCAAATGAAATTAATGAGAATGACACCCAACAGATTCGAAAAGTTTTTACAAATAATTAAGTTATTCAGTAATCAGACACTTATGGGAAAAGCAAACACTTCCACTGTGAGGTTACAGTTGGTGCTACCATATTTAACTATTGGCAATATTTATTACAATTTATC
Source organism: Druceiella hillmani (assembly GCA_039881145.1). NCBI lineage: Eukaryota > Metazoa > Arthropoda > Insecta > Lepidoptera > Hepialidae > Druceiella > Druceiella hillmani. The sequence goes on along the minus strand of JAYKKI010000002.1, from coordinate 49,242,204 downwards.
TCATTTCTTCAGAATTGCCAAACCAGCTATCTCTTTTTCCTGATATTCTTGACGTTTCATACGTTTCTGCAAAGGAATGTACGAAGGTAAGATTAATAAAATAATTATTTGTAAACACTATCTTTCAAAATACTACTTTATTTTTTTTCTGCAAAAGAGCATAAAATACGAAAAAAATTACCTATAAATATAATAAAACTAAAGAACTGGTCTGACATTCTGGATCTCCCATTTTTTCATAAATATCTACAATGTAGGAAGATATTTACGAAAAAAATGGGGTTTTGAGGATATATAATAGTTATAGAATGCCAAAATATTGTTTTTGAAACTGTATGTTGGTTTGGTTGTGTATAGATGCATCGCGTAAAAATTTTTAATTCAACTCAGTTTCTATTTTAGAAAAATATAAGAATTAATCACTAATACCGTTTAGTTTTTAAATCATCTCTAATCTAATCGGTTCACTTTATCAGAAGCTATGTAACTTAAGTATTTTCAAGAAATAGTTTGCATGGCATTAGTATATAATCTGATGGGTTATAATTAAAATTAATAATAGACTTACGTAAATATAGATAGCGCTAGGCATATTTTAAATCACGCAATGGAGTATTCTACTCGAATATATATCGGCGAATTGGGCGTGGCTAAATGTAAAGTGTGAAATGATGAAATTTCTCAATGCAATTTCAAAACAAAGCGTAATCATATACAAAAACATCATTTTCTGATTATTTTAATAGATAGGTTTATATGTATTAGTTGAACTGTTAACAATGTTTTCTAAAAATTGACGTAAAAGAAATTACGCGCACAACTAGTCTTTTAATATTTTCACAAGTAATAAGGATTTTTATTTATTGTTTGATATATCAAATATGCGGGAAATTTCTAGATCTAACAGTTACTTTAGAACGATTATGAAGATGGCTAAAAAATATTATCAACCTCACTTGACTCGATAGTATTTTGCAAAACTTCAATCGTAATATCGGTCAGGGTAATTTGAATTTTTAATTGAACTATGAAAGTCAATCGTACAGCAAACTTCAAATACATCAAATTGGTTTGAAGGTACGTCACTACTTATCAGCTACTATAATTGCTTTAACTTACTAATTATACGTGTAATGTCTTTACATTGATTATTTTTTAGTATTTTAATTGGTTGTGTCATTCTTTGGCGCGACTAATGAAAATACCGTTGACATTGAAATTGTATGTTGTGAACATGAGGCAGAAATAGTTGAAGTCTCACGAGTATTATAAATGGATGGAACGTTGAATTTTTAAAACCAGGAAATTTATTAAAACGATATCATCGTGGTTCTGAAAGAATCAATATTATGCTTCAGTTGGTCGTTAACCAAGAAACATTTTACAGAAATGCTGTTTAATAAAAGATGTGGTGCTATAAAATATAACCATACCTTAATTCTTATGAAAGTGATTTCTTCAATTTTGAAGGTCGCAATAGCTTCATCTTTTTGGCAGGCAGTATACACACACACACACACACACATATATATATATATATATATATATATATATATATATATATATATATATATACGTACATACATAGCTTGCATTTTACCTATCTGATTAAATAGATTTTCTATCTATCTGATTAAGAAGATATATTTATTGTAGGAATAAAAACCTAAAATCCCTTCGAAAAGTGGATACAATTGATTGACTGAGCAAAGAGTTTTTATGGTTAAATACAAGTAGAGATACGTAGTTACATTGGTGTGGAGCGGATAACAACTACATTTAGTAAATTGAATAGAATTCTATTATCTTTACACATACACGTTCTCATCCATCAGAAAATTTATAATTTACAAACTTAAAAAGTGGTGGAATTACTTTACTATAACGGCGTTTCCAAATCATTAGTCTCGATGTATGGCTTATAAAATAACAATTCGTCATGTTTATATTATACTGTACACAGATATAATAATACAATATTTTCTAGACAAAGTGCATAGATAATAAAAACGAATTATTACGTAAAATAAATATAAATATCTTTGGAACATTTTTATTATTGAAATACATCGTACTTGGTATTTATAAATGTCGTCCACCTTGTGGTACCCTTATCGTCTCTAAGAGACGATAATGCTTCCCATTTCTACTTATGACGTTACGAGTTGCAGATGTGATCTGTCTATCGGTTTTAGGTCTTCATTTTTAAATAAATCATGGATCTTCCACAAACTATTAACAATTCAACATATTTTTCAAATTATACCCATAAAGTTAATCAAAAGTTACGGTGAGAAATTTGTATGAGCCTTTTTTACAGATGATATATAAAAGTAATGCACTTTTCCAATATTATGATATTTACAAATTTATTCGTTTTGGAAGATATATCATCTTTAAATTATGAGTTAAGTAGGATTTGAGAATTTATATACTTTATACGTTTTATGAAAAAGAATATTCCTGGAGCATTTATTTTATTTGCAACATTTTATATTTAAAATAGTGTAAAATTTATGCGGATTTATTTTTGCAATTATATGTAGTATTTCATTCCAAAATATTAAACTAATTTCAATTAAAGTTTAAAAATATTCTTTATCATTTAAAATAACTTGGACGATAATATGCGGTTCTAATGAGATTTTTTTAAATTAGTCTTGTCTTTCTCAATTTTGTTAAACGATAAATGGAAACGTAGTATTCTTTAATTTTCCGCCAAAAGTAAAACAAACTAGACAAAATTAAACATATTTTATATTCTTTGTAATGTTACATATAATTACAATAATATGTACAAACAATAATATCTACCTCGCACGACATAGGGAATAGTTTTAATTAAAACTTCTAAACGACCGTAGTTTAAATGACAGATATTTTACACGGGCATTAACAGGATAAGTGCTGACCATTACACAGTCAAACAAATTATAAAAGGGACATTTCAGTAAGTTTGTTAAATGGTTTAATAAGCATTTAAATAAACATTATTATACTGTGCATTAATTTGTAGCGGAGCTACTGCATGCTTCCATGTGGTTTAGTTGTTTTAGAATTAGAGAAACTTGATAAATACTGAAGATTTGCAAACTTAGATCTCCATTGCAAATGAATTTAATTAAAAAGGATCTTTTAACTAGGAACTAGTATTTTTTGAATTGAAGAAGTAAAAAAGCATATGTACATGTAATATGCTATTCTGAATATTCGGTTAGAAAAAATTTAAACTAAATTTACTCCTTTCAAATTTATCGAGACCCGCTAATAAATTCCTTCCTGGTATCAATACGATTACCATCTATAGTTTCGTGTGTTAAGAAATATAAATATAATTTGACACACCTGCGTTATGTTCTACACAAATAGAGGAAAACATTGAGAATCGTTTTATTTTACCTTGACCTATGTGAATAGGAATTTATGTGGACAAAACTCAGTGTAAAATAAAACGAAAAAACGTAAACAATAACTGGTGATTTTTCTTCGTGCCTTACTGTAATTACAATGTATAAAGCACATGCCATCAGAAAAAATTGCTAATGATGATTATAAATACGTTGGAACGGGAGATTTTCATCGTGCTACTCTGCTTTTTTTCTTCATATGTGGTCCACAATTCAATTCATTATTAAAGAAGGAAATATGAAAAATTGTAAACATGTATTTATGGTTTAAAAGCATTAAATTAACGAAGAAGTCGTTCAAAGGAAATATGAAAATTTGTTAACATGTATTTATGGTTTTAAAGCATTAAACTAACTATGAAAATCGTTAAATTAATACAAGTCTCTTGAAGCGCGCGCTGTTTATAAGCAACGCTCGCGTTCTTGTCGTTCAAATATCCATATTTCGGTTAAAATGACATAAATTACATAGAAATTAAAATCATAATTACATATAAATTGAAAATCATAAATAAAAGACCGAAATAACAAATCAGATGGTGATACATTTGTCTATGGCGTACAGTTTTTTTTTGCTGTTATGATTTTTGTTCCGCGCAAAACGACTAGAACTTTTTTAAGTAAAATTTACCAAATCACATAAATTTTTATTAGAATAAGTAATTTTTAATTTTTTGTTTGTACCTATAATTATTATTTACACTTTTATATCTTAAAAATAAAAAATTGCATTTTGTGAAGTATTTTCCTTCATAAGCTTTTTTCTTATGGAAGGGAAGATTTTTTTAGTTCTAGTCATTATTTTTTACGCTCATAATTACATATGTAAAGTACAAACGCTTCAAAAACGGAATGTTGTTACTATATTCCGTCTCTATCTATGTAAAAAAAATTATTAAAATAAAATCAGTATTTTTAAAAATCAAATTTCTAAGTTTTACATCATTTTATAGGCATGACGCGAGCGTTGACATTACGTTAAAGTGGCTTGTGCGCTCATGTAGGTTAGGAAAAATGTTCTACAACTCACTTATTCGGTTTACTAAATCGATATACTAAATGTATACTTAAGATATATTTCTTAAAATATTTTATTGTTGTTATTTATAAATGTCATAGAGTATATTAGGTAATGGTTATTGCGATTATAATATATAGTTGGGTTATTGTAACGCAATTGATTCTTAGATGTTGACATTCTGTATTTATAAGTTAATAAAAAATCCTGTCGTGGTAACTAATGGTACTCGCTTATTTTAGACTAAATGTCCATTTTCATTCTATAGGCATATTTGGTCAGGCTTGCACTGAGACTTCGAGAAAATATAATTGTTAATGCGGATTTTTCTATCTCTTTGACGACAAGAAATCGGTAAGAGATATCTTACATATCCCATATTCATTACTGCTAGAAAATAGCTGTTAGATAATTTCTAATTAATAATTATGCGGTCAAAATTTAGTTGTTCTTGAGAATTTTATAGTCAAAGAAACAATTATGCCTAAATTCAATCAATAGATGCGCGAGATAAACTAATATATAAACATGGCGGAACGATTGCGTCAAGAATGACAGCATTATTCTATTTGACGTGAACAAAAGACGAGATCTGTCCATGGGATCAGATATTATCATAGGGGTTACAATTATATTGCGGTCTAATACTGATGAAAAGTGAAGGCTTCCTGAATGGTGCTATAACATATGTTACAGATAATATATAACCCTATTTTCGATCCACATAAGTTCACGATAGGGATCAGTAAAATGGATTATGGTGATGACAGCATAATTAACACATATTAATTATTTTATGTAGTTACTAATATTTCTAGTAAATGGAATTATTTGGTTTAATAAAAAAAATGTTATACCAGTTTAATTTTTAGTAAAATTTCTATAGTAGCAATTTTGTTGTATTCTATTCTACACGATAACGAAAAAGAATGTACACGACGTATATTTCATCAGCAGAGTTATATAATTTTCTTGCTGTTATAAAAATTGCCTGACTATTTAATCGTTAGTTACACCTTTTGTTTTTTTTATTTTCATGTATTGTTATTATTCTACACGTTTGAATCACTCACTTTATTTTATTTAAACAATAAAAAATACCTTTTTATCTTTTTAAATAATGTTCCTTTTTAAATTTGTTTATAACAAATAAGATCTTCATAATAAACCTTTCTTAAACGTCACAATTTAAAAACAAAATTTTTAAAAATTCATCAACAGATTAACACAATTATTTTGGATTTTATAGAAGCAATATGGACTTAAGGATTATTTTTAGAAAGATTCGTTGGTTTTTCATTAGTTAGTTATCTTTAATTTATATATATATATATATATATATATATATGTATATATATATATATATATATATATATATATATATGTATATATATACATATATATATATATATATATATATATATATACACATACTCGTTTTCAAAATTTCTGTCTGAAAATCAGAATTATTTTTCTATCAGAAAAGAAAATCACAAACCATCTGAGTTTAGAGAAGACGTCTTCACTTTTATAAATTCCTCGTTGTTTTTCTCCCACATTATCTCCACCCTGTTCATCCTATTTAATATCGAAAATAGTGAATGTGTTACATTATGCACGAGATTAATTGAGTAAGCTTATAAATGGTTCCATTCTAATAAATGGTTATTGTGAAGTAACGTTATTTATATCATTTACATTAACTGCTTCGTCTTCATAGTTACCAGCGACAATCAGATTTGTAGTCGATAGTTAATCTACATATGTTGTAATTTTTAGTGGACAAATACTTTTTCTTCATTTGTTAACTTTATCACATCCCATCAAAATATATTAATTCATCGCTTAAACTACAATGAATACGACCGTGTAGGTTTTATGATAATAATAAATAAAAATAGATAATAATTACATAGTGAATTTTAAATGATAAAGTAAAAACGAATTAAAAAAATATACTGTAGATATCGACTTACAAAATTTCTGATAACGATCCTAAGAAATTCAATACTAAAATCTCCATGTAATTCTGTTTCATGCTTTTTTAAGTGTCGTGCAATCAAACCGACAGACAGAATATGAAAACCCAATTTGTCTAAAAAATATTTAATATGTAGATTTAATTTGCATTAGTTTTTTAATATATGTGCTGTTGTTATTAATACTAAGATAACATTTATTCAAGAAAAGTTGTGATTGCTTTTCAACATTTGTACAAAAGTAAAATCATTGAAATATAATAAATATAATATTTTTAATTGTCGAAATAACTGTTGATTTGTTTATTGCGTTTTAATAAATATATATAAACAGGTACCTCATAAGTCATAGACCATCCGAAAAGGAGAGATGGGCCAAGCTATGACTGGGTTACTGACAATATTTGACCTTTATAAAAATGTCTCAATTTTCGAGATATGAACACTTTTTTCATTTGTGAAAATCACTACCCTGGGTCGATATTTTGGGTGCCACGACTACAAATTAAGTCTGATTTAATTTTTTTGTAGTTAAATATAGTTGAGTAATAACCCTTTTAAATCAATTGAAACATTTTTCCACAACTAATACGATCAAAAACGTACTTTTTAGGATTTTGTAATTTTTGTCACCAAAATTTGACTATTTGCGCTGAAAAAAAATGTATTGTTCAGAACTGCTATACAATTTTAAATATTGGCACATGTAATGAGAAAATTATAGTAATAACAATCTTACCGTCTTCAACTATAACAAAAGATATTCACACTTCCATCCACAGAAGGCACCCATTATGAGGTCAACCCATATTACCTGTGTTTTTAAATTTCAAGTAAATGTAGTTTTCTTTAAAGTTTTTCATGGAAACTAATATATACTCCTGAAACATAATAAAAGTAATTTAAGATTAAACAAATTTTAAAAAACAAAGTTTTTATTTATTGTTCTAACAAATATTGAAACTGACTGCAATTGGCTCTAATGCCCGTACGACATCAAAGCAATAAAACTAATTTAAGGTTAGAAACAATTCTAATTACGGTTAAAAATATTTAAAGACTTAGCAAAAGTTGTTGCTCTTTTTTATCACATTTTTTTTAAATGGCGCCACGTCAGGAGCAAATGTACGAGTACATACGTGTTATTCGTTTGTGTGTAGTTTAAAAAATATTTTGAATATAAATAGAACTCGAACTACGAGAGTTCCATACACACTCAGGCAGCCCATAAACATTCATGGATACATTATATTTCTGTTAAATTATTGACAAATATTAATATTATTTTTCATCACATAAATGTATTGCTGACATATCTCTGAGGCGTAAAAATTTTTTTTTTAAATTACGAGATTAAAGTCATCGCTATAGTTTTCCGGTCGACTGAAAGTACACTTGTGTAATGCTACTTTTTCTTAATCATGACTTGTAGATGGGAACGTGAGGAGAAGGGGGAGAGTGAGCTGTTTTATTGACATTTTCAAACAAAAAAAATTATGAAATCATTATAATTTAATTTATCAAGTGAGTTTTCACTTCATATAAAATTAAAATAAATTAATAGTTTAAATAACTAAAAAAAACCGCTTTCATAAATACTGCACTAAATAGCAAAAAATAATTACCGAATCTGGTTTTTCTGTCCACTCTAAAACGACTTAGGTGTAAGCAATATTTATTATCGTATATAATATTTGACTGTAAAAACATGAGGCGCTTTGCATTGAAATCTGACGGAAATATTAAACATTTTCATTCATATAATATTAGTTTGAGAAGTAATTTTTTTACGCGTCGCACCCTTTTACACTGATCAAGCAGACGTCTGAGCAAAAGTTCGAGATCCTAAATAGATCGTTGCGCGTACAACATTTAGAAGCCCGAAAAAAGTTAGAATATGTTGTTCCGTTATAAAGTTTGGTGTCTAACTTCCGATTCTGTTTCATCTAATCAGTCCAATGGCACCATTATATGTGTTATTATCAGAATTACATGTAACTGATAATAATTAGAAGCCCAAACACGGTTAGGATACCTCGTTCTGTTGTCGAATTCAGTGCCTAACTTGCGGTTTTATTTCAATGAATCAGTCTAGCACTAGTCAGTGATATGGTATTCGTATAAAGTTTTACTACTTCATTGTTTATGCTATTAAGAAAAAAAAATGGTAACGAGAAACAGTGTACAGCAAAAAATATTTTACATTTGATTTATTAAAATATCCACTTTTGAACTGGCATTTCGATTTGCGAAAAAAATTCATAAAATACAGAAATAATATTAAAATACAGCGCCATCTAATAGACTCCTACTAGAAACTTGATTAGATTTTTTAATGAAACTGTAGTCGGTAATTTTCTAGTAACTTTGTGGTACCACGTCGTTCGTCGACGTATCTAGCGTTGCTGGTGCACTCACCTATGCCATTTGAGATTTTCTTTAACGAGTGTTATAAAATATAGAATAAAATGTTCTATTTCTCAAATAAATAAGTATCAAAATAAAATGACGTTATATTAAGATACTGGAAGAATCAAAGCCAGTACCAGTTTGAAATAGTATTTGGGGATTATAAAAATTCTTTTAATTAATGCGTCATTTGTGTATTTTGGTTATAGGATAAATATTTATTACTCTTTGAACTGTCGTCATTTCAAAAGTATTGGGATAATACTGTACATCTACGAACTTAACCTACATTTTGGATTCATGCTTCTCAGTTTTATCTCAATCAAATAAGGAATGCATTCATGGTTTTGTGTTTGTGACACATAATCGATGAAAATATAGTAAAATCATCCCGAGATTTAAAAATCAATATATCCGCAATAAGTATTTTTCTGCGGAATTCACCTGAAACAAATCATCGGGTACAGCATTTGCACCCTAAAATCTTCTTTAAAAATATTTCTGAATTTTAAGTGTTATTGATATATATAGGTTAATATATTTTATCACTATGCAAATTTCAACGTTAAACACTTATTTGGAAAAACCTTGGTGACACATAGACAGACAGACAGATAGACACGTGAGTCTTGTAAAGGTTTCGTTTTTTTATAAAAGTACATACTTTTATTTATTGACTTTGGGTTTTTTTCTTATAAATCGTAATATTGGAGCCAGCCTTTATCCGGCAAAGGGAAAAGGTATTGAATTTACAATAATTCAAATTATCTTCCGTCTCAAGAGTGTACCATATATGGTGTAGGGAAAATCCCGCGAGTGCCTTTGCCGTTCAAAGATGAGTGAGTCTAGACAAGATTGAGGTCCTTTGAAAAGATTGATATCGTAGTGGCGGCGCCTGTCTCGTGGGAATGACATTGTCGAGAAATTATTTTTACGCTTCGTGCAAAATTTTGATTTATTTATGAATATATAATTGATAAAATATTATAAGAAAAAAATTAATATTGGTATGTTCTGGAATGTTGTGGTAAATGTAACATCTTTTAAAAATTTTTAAAATCAACTTATAAATTGAGTTAATATTAAAATATTTGAATTTTTTTGTCAAAGTTACTTGAAGTTTCTTGAATTTAAATTTCAAGGTATATAATACATTTTAAAGGGAAAATTAGACAAAAGGTAAAGAAAATAGGTTGATAGGTTTTATCGTCATTATCCATAAATAAAAATAGGTATCATCAAAAATTTGTTTCACGAGTTTAGGTTTGCGTGTTAATAAGTCTGTATGAAGATATTATCTATTGAATTCCTAGCTGAATATTATTCAAATAAATCTAGCTAGAATTAAATCTAGCTATCGTAGTCACACTCTATTTTAAGCAGAATGTTCACGAAATCAACCTAGAAATTATTGTTGGATACTTGGGAGGCCATGATGGACCTTTTCATATTTGCTGCAAGCAGCAGAATTCGCTTGTCTATTTTTACTCAACGCTGATGATGGATACCAGAATATTGATATTGGTACCGAGTCAATAGCGATGCATCGATCGCTATTTCGATACTGACGGAACATTATCTATCACTGAATATCCACTACCTCAACGTGAATTTGGTGAATAGTACGTACGATTAAGGAAAACAGCATACTCGAGATATTTTTTTTGATACGCATAAATGATAATAATCTTTTACCCTTTTTCAGCTACACGCTTTCTAAAACATTCTTAATAATTCAAATATACATGAAAATTGTTGTATATCGTCTTACTAGGTTTATTGACTATGTAGCAAGAGACTATAATAATTTGAATTTCTGTCACGCCTAGTTTTCATAAAATTTATTTGAGTTACTTCGTAATCTCTTATCTGATTTCCCAGTTAACCGTTTTGTCTGAAAGGGTCTGTATGGAAAAATATATATGTATTAATAAATTCCATGTCTTTAACAGACAAGTTAAAAAAAATCAAGATTCATTGATTCTTAATGTCAATAAAATGCAACATATAGTAATAAATTAACATTTATTACGCCAATAATCTACTACATTTATTTACAGATCTTTCACAAATACATTAAATTTTTTTTAGAAAAATTGTAGTGTGCTTTATTAGTTAGCATCGAGTATCTTATATTTTCATGCATGTGATATACATTATTGCTTAATTTCAATGATATATCTTGTTTCAATAATAATGTAGAATATGGAAATATTTAATTTAATTTATGATACATCAAAACAATTTATATCACTATTTTTTTAATTACTATTATAAGTCAAACTAGTTAGAAAAATAACATAGTCAATCTGCTCGCATGTTCTATTCAAAACATACCAAAGTTTCATTTGTCAAACATAGCCACTAAACACAACTGACTTTTGATTCTATTAGACTAAAATTAAGTCAGGTTCTGTTTCTTAAGTCAGGTTCTGTTTTTTAAGTCTTGTCGGATAATTTAGAATAAAACCTTAGATTGTTATCTACTTTTTATGCAAGTAACGTTGACGGATGACTTTAGCGGAAGCCAATCACAGAGATACCGTCAGATAAGGTAGCATGGTTTATGTCAAAAGCGCCCATTTCCTAATCGAATTTCAAAAAGTTAACTTTCACAAAGGGATGAGTTGCGTCATTTATGTTTTTCGAAATTCAGACTAATTAAATTCACTAGTAATAAAGATGGAAAACAAGCTACGAATTACAAAATAAAGTACGTGCAACTCACTCAATTCAACAATATATAACTTAAAAATAATTTTAATTAAAAATATATTTTTTAATTTTCCAGTACAACGAATATCAGTTACACAATTTTTTACAATTCCGTGAAGTAAAAAATTTGAAAAATAATTTCGTCAAAGAGTAGAAAATAGTTATATATTAAATATAATGTAGCTTGCAAATATAACTAGCCTAGCTGTTTGTGCAAAATTGGTTATGATATTTATTACTTCTGTCATCATTCATCATTCATTAACATCAATAATGAATGATGAATTATGACAGAATTCTCACTCATAATCAAACATTTTATCAAATCATCAATTATTTATTCGGTTCTTGTTTTACTTCTTTCCTCGCAAACTTAATAACTTATGCAGTTTAATATTTTTTTCCTACAATAATTTTTTTACAGTTAAACCAACAGGAACCTTGTGACACAATGTAGCTCGCAGTTTGCTCATCCATCTAGCGAATCTTCTCTTACTGCGTTGTAGGTCTTAATTAGTGTAATGTTGTTGCCGAATTATTTAATAAAAAACTTGAAAATTTCAAGAAAATTAGGAAACATTGAAAAAATTATATTGTATTCACGTAAGAATAGAAAGAGCTTAAGTAAAAAAGGTTTTAATATTTCGTTCATAAGTTAATAAAAAAGTTATGCTTTAAAGTTCACTCTTCTCTATATCTTTTCTATTTTTTTATAATATTGAGTTCAACATTTCAATAAAATTTATAAGATGACTTATTTACTATTTCCTTAAGGAAAACACCACTCTGACGCATTAAAAATATTTTAAATAATATAATGAAAATTAAAAAACATGGAAGAAATATTTTTTTATTTTCATATATACTTTCATACAGATCTGCAATTTAAAAAAATATTCATACAAATCTGCAATTTGAAAAAGGAGTAAAATATACACGGTTTTAAATGAGAGCACCTAGAGTGACCGACTTCGACTGAATGTTTAAGCAACCGGTATTGTTTCCGGTATTACTGTTCATTTTCCTTTGAAATATTTTCTATTTTGACTCACAATACAACATGTGTATGTAACATTTTCAGAATTTAAAAAACTTCTAGCAAATTTTATATGTACCACGAGAAAAACTTACAACGTAACTTGGCGTAAACTATAACTATAAAGGTAAAAATATTAAAAAAGGGATATTGCAATGATTTTTTAAACTTATAATTCTATTTGTCTTCCTTATCATCATAAATAAAGCACATTTGGGTACCTTGTGGAGAAACTCTTATCTTTTGGAAAAAGGAATTCGCTCCAAAAAAATAGGTTCCGAAAACGTTTTTCAATAGTTCTTTGAGAACTTTTAAATTTATAATATTTCTATGTATTTTCTAATGCATAAAAATAGAGTGAATTTATTAAGAATTGTAGACAGAGGTTTTCGAGGTATACGATTTTGTCAAAACTTTGAATAGTACGTGCGCTTATTCGGATTTAGCTCGAATTTATACCCATTTTTTGCAGTTAAAAAGTTAAAAAATTTATTCAAACTGATGTTCGCCCAATAATTCATTAAATTTTTAAGTTTGAATGTTATAACTTTACGTAAAACTCATTCATTCAATCTTGCATTTTAAAACTCTTTGGCTGCATTCTTTACCCTGTGCAACCGTTTGACCCCAGATTATTATGTGTTTGACATTAACAATATGAACATAAACAATGAATCTTTTAACATATTTGTAATATGTAATCTAATATATTTGTAACACATATTATATGTAAATTTTCGCTTTCTGCACTCCGTCTCCATATAAACTTTAACTATGCCAAATGCCACACTTCTCCGTGCGCGCAATATAAAAGGGGCATAAAGTGTTCTATTCACGTATTAATTATATAAATACCTGTTAAAGGTAGAATATATTGTTAAACTCTACAACTATAAAATAATCAATTTTCTTAAGCATCCAAAGGCAATAAAAACATTTTTTCAGTTTCAAGTCTGGTTTATATAGTTCCTCAAAATATGAGGAATACTTCCAATTAAGGCCGATAATCATTTTAATTTACATAAAAGACCTGACAAACCCAGACATAGAAGTTATTAGAATCACCTTTGTTGATTACACAGCCCTACTATTATAACGAATCATGACTTTATGAACGATATAACGTGTGAATGCAAACCGCTCTAAACCAAATTGCACATTGCCTGTTTTTGGCAGTGAAATGCTCATATTTACTAACTTGCCATGAAACTTAGATGGCCCATATGTAGTTTCTTAAACATAAACAACGTACTTGATTTGCATACAGTAACGATTATCTACTACGGACTAGCACAGTCTATTACGACTTACGGTATGGGTCACTCACGGAGCAGCTGCCAAGTCAATAATTAATCCACTCTTCAAAGCCCATAAAACTTTGTTAAGAATGTTAAATAAAACACCATATTGCTATCTCACTAACAAACTACTAACTGACTTTACATAGTTACTCACTTTCACAAAAATAAAGGCTATTGCAAGCCGTTTTATCACACATACAGGATCAGTACCTGGACTACCCACAGACTTAAACATTATACATTTCTTGCTCCAAAAATGTATAACTTAGTCACTTCTAATCTTCCAGAAATAAAATTATATAGGAGATGTGTCATTTAAAATATTAAAATATTGGTTACTCGGTGGTTCCTTCACAAACACAGATCGGATATGAAAAGGTTAATATCATCCCCGTTTGCAGTAAAGGCTGTTTCTCAATATCACGTTGTGCTTGTTGTGATGTGTGTATTTTAATTTTTTTTTTCGAAATATCGTAGACATATATATGTATATACATATATACGTATATACATATATATGTATAGACATATATATGTATATACATATATACATATATATGTCTACGATATTTCGAAAAAAAAAATTAAAATACACACATCACAACAAGCACAACGTGATATTGAGAAACAGCCTTTACTGCAAACGGGGATGATATTAACCTTTTCATATCCGATCTGTGTTTGTGAAGGAACCACCGAGTAACCAATATTTTAATATTTTAAATGACACATCTCCTATATAATTTTATTATTACATACATACATATATATATATATATATACATATATATATATATATATATATATATATATATATATATATATATATATATATTAGGAGTATTTGAAGGTGTACAACTTTGGACTGAAAAAATATATTAGAATCTTTATAATGACCATGGTAAAGGCTTTTACCATGGTCATTATAAAGATTCATTGTCAATTATATAAGCATCGCTGGTGTCTAACATTTGTCCACAAGGTGTAGGTAGTCTTGCTTTGCAGCTTTGACTTCTTTTCACGAAAATTTTTATATCTTTGACTGAAAAACTGCTGAAGTTCGATTTAAATGTGACTTACGCTAAAAGCACTGGTGTTTATGCCAAAAATTAACACAAGCTACTCACTTTTTATCCCCTGTAACCAGATACTTTAGCCTCTCGTTGGTACGATGGAAATGCAGTAGCGCCAAGCAGCGGTTAGCTCTCCTCTGAAGTTGAAAGGATGTTAGCTCATGTGGTAGCCAAACGGAATATTTTGACTTCTTTCTTAAAGTATGAAGTTGTTTTTCCTTTGCAGCATGAGAGCATGAAAGTAGCTCTGCCAAAAAATTTAATCTGGAATTTGTTTCAATAAGGCTTTTAAGTTTTTCTAAATCAAATGTAGGAGGCCGCTTTGGATGAGGTTTATCGGACAGATCAAAATTCCTTCTTTTGAATCTTTGGAACTAGTGCTTGGCTGTGTCGTAAGAGGGCACACCTTCACGCAACCTTTTGCTTGATGTTTGTAGGTTATCCCCCTAAATAACATTTATGAAGCAAGAGCCCTTTAAGCCACTTCCAGATAATACCATTTTACTGCAAACTGAACAGAAGTGCCAATGCCGCACTCTTTATATACAAGAAATATTCTAAAAGCTTCTATAACGGTCCAGAAATCGATGAAAAAAGTGACGAGTTTATAAGTTGCCAATCTAATATATATATATATATATATATATATATATATATATATATATATATATGATATAATATGATGTATTACTTTAAGAATAATATTAATACATGTACTTATATACACATGTATACATATGTGTATTAACATTAATGTTTTATTCAAATACGTGTAATTTAATAATATAGATATCTTTCGTAAGTAAAAAGTCTTCTTATAGGCACTAGTACTAGTGCTCTCTGTGCAATTTCTAAAGGTTTCAATACACATTTTATTAGTCCAAAGCCATTTGTCCGTTGTTGATAGTACATTGTCTTAGTACATAGTAAATTTATTTTAACATAGTCCGATTTAAAATATTTAGTGCATTTTTAAAAGTCGGTTTTATAATATTATGGTTGTTTTTTTCAATATATACGTTACAGCGTTAGTATTTTTCAAGCTGTATATCTACATATTTAAAATTACTTATTTTTTGTATTGCAATGTCGTGCATTCAAGGATTATTAAATTATATTCACCTGGTTGTAGGCGTTCATCAATGGTAAAATCTATGTATTTTGTTTTATGTGTCTTAAGAGATTATAGTCAAGCTATATATATATATGTATATATATATATATATATTATATATATATATATATATATATATATATATATATATATATATATACACTTATATATAACAACAGGTAATATATAATATGTATAACGGGTATTTTTTTCTTGGTATGCAACCTTAAAATGAAAAAAAAAATAATAATCATGATAATGGCCATGGTATTAGCTTTTTTGAAATGGTAACTACATGCAATTTGTGTGTAAATGCATATGGACGCCGCAGTTGGCTCGAATGAAGCGCAATCGTGAAGTCCAATTCTCACTTTTTCGAGTTCCAATTTGTTGGCTCATTTTTGATTGAATGTCTACGTTAATAATTATAATAATTATTAGGATGTGCCATTATTAGGATGTCGTTATATCCACAAAAAGTCACTGTTTAATGAGCTTTATGAACTGGTGGAATAATTGACCTGAAACCCTTGTGAATTGGCCTACACGATTGTATGATATCACACGTAGGGACTATTTTCTGTGGGGATATGTGAAGTCACTAGTATATGTTGATCAGACATTGTACACGGACGTCGGGCAACTTGGAAGACAACATTTATTGCCTTATTGTTAATATGCGACCCTAACTGCTCGAAAAGGTCGATAAAGTTTCGAGAATTTGACCCCCATATTGCACTTCATTCGAGCCAGCCACAGTGCCCATATGCTTGAAGTTTTTTTAAGTAGCACAAAATTATCTTTATAATAAAGCCTTTACCATGGTCATTATAAAGATTCTAATATATTTTTTCAGTCCAAAGTTGTACACCTTCAAATACTCCTAATATATATATATATATATATATATATATATATATATATATATATATATATATATATATGTATATATATATATATATGTATGTATGTAATAATAAAATTATATAGGAGATGTGTCATTTAAAATATTAAAATATTGGTTACTCGGTGGTTCCTTCACAAACACAGATCGGATATGAAAAGGTTAATATCATCCCCGTTTGCAGTAAAGGCTGTTTCTCAATATCACGTTGTGCTTGTTGTGATGTGTGTATTTTAATTTTTTTTTTCGAAATATCGTAGACATATATATGTATATACATATATACGTATATACATATATATGTATAGACATATATATGTATATACATATATACATATATATGTCTACGATATTTCGAAAAAAAAAATTAAAATACACACATCACAACAAGCACAACGTGATATTGAGAAACAGCCTTTACTGCAAACGGGGATGATATTAACCTTTTCATATCCGATCTGTGTTTGTGAAGGAACCACCGAGTAACCAATATTTTAATATTTTAAATGACACATCTCCTATATAATTTTATTATTACATACATACATATATATATATATATACATATATATATATATATATATATATATATATATATATATATATATATATATATATATATATATATATTAGGAGTATTTGAAGGTGTACAACTTTGGACTGAAAAAATATATTAGAATCTTTATAATGACCATGGTAAAGGCTTTATTATAAAGATAATTTTGTGCTACTTAAAAAAACTTCAAGCATATGGGCACTGTGGCTGGCTCGAATGAAGTGCAATATGGGGGTCAAATTCTCGAAACTTTATCGACCTTTTCGAGCAGTTAGGGTCGCATATTAACAATAAGGCAATAAATGTTGTCTTCCAAGTTGCCCGACGTCCGTGTACAATGTCTGATCAACATATACTAGTGACTTCACATATCCCCACAGAAAATAGTCCCTACGTGTGATATCATACAATCGTGTAGGCCAATTCACAAGGGTTTCAGGTCAATTATTCCACCAGTTCATAAAGCTCATTAAACAGTGACTTTTTGTGGATATAACGACATCCTAATAATGGCACATCCTAATAATTATTATAATTATTAACGTAGACATTCAATCAAAAATGAGCCAACAAATTGGAACTCGAAAAAGTGAGAATTGGACTTCACGATTGCGCTTCATTCGAGCCAACTGCGGCGTCCATATGCATTTACACACAAATTGCATGTAGTTACCATTTCAAAAAAGCTAATACCATGGCCATTATCATGATTATTATTTTTTTTTTCATTTTAAGGTTGCATACCAAGAAAAAAATACCCGTTATACATATTATATATTACCTGTTGTTATATATAAGTGTATATATATATATATATATATATATATATATATATATATATATATATATATATATATATACATATATATATATAGCTTGACTATAATCTCTTAAGACACATAAAACAAAATACATAGATTTTACCATTGATGAACGCCTACAACCAGGTGAATATAATTTAATAATCCTTGAATGCACGACATTGCAATACAAAAAATAAGTAATTTTAAATATGTAGATATACAGCTTGAAAAATACTAACGCTGTAACGTATATATTGAAAAAAACAACCATAATATTATAAAACCGACTTTTAAAAATGCACTAAATATTTTAAATCGGACTATGTTAAAATAAATTTACTATGTACTAAGACAATGTACTATCAACAACGGACAAATGGCTTTGGACTAATAAAATGTGTATTGAAACCTTTAGAAATTGCACAGAGAGCACTAGTACTAGTGCCTATAAGAAGACTTTTTACTTACGAAAGATATCTATATTATTAAATTACACGTATTTGAATAAAACATTAATGTTAATACACATATGTATACATGTGTATATAAGTACATGTATTAATATTATTCTTAAAGTAATACATCATATTATATCATATATATATATATATATATATATATATATATATATATTAGATTGGCAACTTATAAACTCGTCACTTTTTTCATCGATTTCTGGACCGTTATAGAAGCTTTTAGAATATTTCTTGTATATAAAGAGTGCGGCATTGGCACTTCTGTTCAGTTTGCAGTAAAATGGTATTATCTGGAAGTGGCTTAAAGGGCTCTTGCTTCATAAATGTTATTTAGGGGGATAACCTACAAACATCAAGCAAAAGGTTGCGTGAAGGTGTGCCCTCTTACGACACAGCCAAGCACTAGTTCCAAAGATTCAAAAGAAGGAATTTTGATCTGTCCGATAAACCTCATCCAAAGCGGCCTCCTACATTTGATTTAGAAAAACTTAAAAGCCTTATTGAAACAAATTCCAGATTAAATTTTTTGGCAGAGCTACTTTCATGCTCTCATGCTGCAAAGGAAAAACAACTTCATACTTTAAGAAAGAAGTCAAAATATTCCGTTTGGCTACCACATGAGCTAACATCCTTTCAACTTCAGAGGAGAGCTAACCGCTGCTTGGCGCTACTGCATTTCCATCGTACCAACGAGAGGCTAAAGTATCTGGTTACAGGGGATAAAAAGTGAGTAGCTTGTGTTAATTTTTGGCATAAACACCAGTGCTTTTAGCGTAAGTCACATTTAAATCGAACTTCAGCAGTTTTTCAGTCAAAGATATAAAAATTTTCGTGAAAAGAAGTCAAAGCTGCAAAGCAAGACTACCTACACCTTGTGGACAAATGTTAGACACCAGCGATGCTTATATAATTGACGATTTTACAGACTACATATAAAAAGTTGAAAATGTTGTGTACAAAGATGGCGGGATTATAAATTGCCAACCCAATATATACGTATGCATATATATATGTATATATATATATATATATATATATATATATATATATGTATATATATATATGTATATATATATATATATATATATATATATATGTATATATATATATGTATATATATATATATATATATAATATATATATATATATATATATTTATTGTGAATATATAGGTTCACTTACAACTTACACTTATGATCAAATAAATACAAATTATTTTAAAAATTCCTAAAAATATGACTAATTGACTTTAATCATAGCCAGCTTATATCTTATTGGTAGTAGCAGTTTTAAAAAGTATTTTTTATGAAATGTTAAATTAGGGTTGTCTACAAAAAATATTCACTTCGTGTTTGTTTTATCACAACTTTTAAACAATTTGCTGAAGGATGTATTCTTATAAATAAATTTCATTAGACGCACATTAAATACGATAAAATACACAAAATGCAAAACAATTAACTAATTACGAGGTTTTCATAACTGCTCTAAAAGTATACAAACCTTCTGCAAGAAGACTTTGGAAATATTTTTTTTTTTTAAATAACTATAACTGAATGTTTAAGGACATCATTTTAAAATAATGGCTTAGTGAAAACTGATATGATACTCAAAAGGCAACATAGTAAAAAAATAAAATTCCATTTTCTTCAATCTTCAAGGATCATTAACACGTACACAAAATGAGAGCAAAAGAATAATTTAAGTACAAAAAAGACTGAATACAAATAATATCATATAAAAGTTATTGGTTAATTGCTATGGCAAGGATTTTCATTGGAAACTGCTGATTCAACGTAGAGGTTGATTTCCAAGAATATCGGAGATGATTGTACTCTGTATGTATACGAGTACTCTGTATCTACTCTGTATCTACACGTATACTCTGTATCTACACGTATACTCTGTATCTACACGTATACTCTGTATCTACACGTACACTCTGTATCTACACATATTCTCTGTATCTAGACGTATATTCTGTATCTACACGTATACTCTGTATCTACACGTATGTATATTTAATTATTTATTTTTTTAAAGTACTTGTACAAACCATCTAAATTTTAATGGATTATTAGGTTATATAAGGAACCTTTGTACAAAATATCAATCCAGCGATTTGGACTCCGTATTGATACGAATATGTTACCCGGTGAGTCAGTTATTGTCTTCTTTTATATGATTTTCAAAAAATTGTTAAAAAAATTATTTTACAGTATGTTTCGAATTAATACGAACATCTAATACTTTCTTCCTTTATAAATGTTTATTCCCCACACATACATCATTAGTATAGATGCGTTAAATCGTGATGAGATTTACATTTTATATATCTAACAAAAATATACATAATTTACTTTTTATAAAGTCTTTTACTTTTCCATCTACCACCTAAGTTCTCACCTCAATCGTTCCGCGAGTGCGTCATCCGGTAGTCCCCGTATTTCCCCCAAACCAAAAACGACCTTCCCATCTTTCAATCCGTTCCTCTGCACCGAATTTCATCTAAATATTGTAGCCGCTATCGATTTTTAATTAGTCAGAGGTTACCTAATGGCCGGGCCCGCTCTTCTACGCTTTATTACGCGGTGTAGGTGCAGTTTTTCTTCGTGGACTGGCTCACCTTCATTACCTGAGAGTTATTAAGTTACGTTTAGCGTTTGGGAGCATTTATATTTTGTTGAAAAAAGACATAATTGAAGATATTTTTTTGGCAAGAAAATAAACCCTTTTAATACGTGGGTGCATATGCAGTCATAGTCTTCCATGAGATGTACATAGTAGTTCCGCGCTAAAATAAAAAAAAACTATCGCTGTAATCTAAAAGGTCATTTTCTAATAATGTATTTCTTTGGAATCTCAATATTTGTTTTACTTGAAAAGAAAAAACGAAGTTTTTCGTACGCACTTTAGTAACCTAAAATATGTTATGGTTGCAAGACGAGTTCTGATATGCACTTGATTCTTTTTTCTAGGATTCAATAGAATTGTATCGTTGTGGTAACGCTGTCTGTCTGTTTAACGATCTATTCATTCGTCTGTTAGAGGTCTAATTTCTAACGAAATAAGATAAGACTTGAAATTTACACGCAACCAGTAGTTCTTGGGCAATAATATTTTAAAATTAGGAATGGTATTTAAAATGACATAAAAGTATACTTCAGGAGTCTCCCTGCATGTATGTGTAATTTTTTCCCTGTCTACACGTAACTTTTTTTCCATCCATGGATATAAGGGCCGAAAAAAAATCTCTGTTTAGGCACCGTTAAAAAATAGTTTTGAGTGAAAATAAAATGATGCAAAATAATATATTTTGGTTAAAATTGCTATTTTAAATCCATTTTATTGCCAGATCTAACTCAAAAACGCACTTACTTAAGAACCAGTAAATCCGCTCTATTATTTCTCATATCCTTATTTAAAAAAATATGTAAAAAATAGCTGAATACATAATAGTAAAAATTTATTTCGATTTAAAAAACATTTAAAAATTATTGGTATTCTACGCCTATGAAAGACATATCAAGCGATGTATTTTTGTATAATAAAAATTATATTAAAATGTTAAATACTTTAATAGAAATATTATGTTACTCTTAAATGTTTAAATGTACCTACTTTAACACTATTAGCATCTCATAGTAATTTATATTTATATATACATATATATATATATATATATATATGTATATATATTTATATATGTAACAGTCAAATCAATTAATTAAACATGGGGGAAACTAGAAGGATGACTGCCTACCTGATAAGTGTAGGCACTAATTCTCGATAGTTAACTTGTCGAGTTAGTGACGTGTTGGTTTTTTTAGAGGTACACAACTTTAAAATGAAAAAAAAAACAGATAAAAGAAACTATGTAAAACCTTTAGAAATAACAGTAAGATTTAAGAGTTATTTACACGTGTCAGATATTCTATAGTTCAAATTATTATAAGAGATATTTCACATGTCAAATATCAACAGTAATTTTTAATGTTTTGAATGTCATCTAGTCTTATTTAACGAGTAAATGGCTGCTTGAATAATCACATTTCTTAGTGATAGTACCTGCGTCGTGCCGTGTAACTCTCAAGCGCGTAAAAAAATAAATAATGAGTGTTAACAGCTAAGAATAAGGTGGTTACTATTTAGCTGCATATGGGTATGAGTTATTTATAATTTTGTGACATGTTTATTTTGATTGACCTTTAGTACGCCAAAAGATATCACTTCATGACAGATGAATAGAGAGACGGAAGAACAAACGAGCGAGGTTAATAAGGTTCTGGACCTAGAGGTAAGTGATAATGGTGTTCTTATATACTTTGAAGGATAAATAAATGTTCAATAAAACATACACACTTTATCAGTGTCTTACTTCTAAGGATATTGTCATTCTCTAGTATGACACTCATATAGAGTTGGTTTCAAAGACTTAAAGCTTTTTAGAGAGTAAAAGTTTCAAAAAATTGTACTAACTAGAAGCGCTTTGGTAAGATAAATATGTAATTTATCAACTGATCTAATATAAATTGATACGGATGGCATAAAACTCGAGAACTACTTGTCAGATTCTAAACAATTCTTTCACTGTTAGAAAAGCTACCCATTCTAAATGAATGCAGACGAAGCACTAACGAAGCAGCTAGTATGAAAATAAACAATATAAAATAGTTAAGTAAGACTAGACAAGAAAATAGTTAAGTAAGAGTAGAACTTGCACTACGAGAATCCCGTACACACTCAAACAATTTTTAATAACTATTTTCACATAGTAATATTATTTTTCACTATGCAAATCTATTGCCTGGTATATTTTTCTCAGATCTAAAACTATTGTAATTTAAAAAAAATAATAAGACGTTCTGAAGATTGCTACAGTTTCCCGATAAATTTCTAGCGACATTTTCTCCCCATAATTTTGATTTTAGTGATTTCGGTAATAGAGAAAAAGAGCATATCTCTTGAATTTTTTTAAGTAACATTTTTAAAAAATATTTTGAAATCCTTATACAAGTTATACTTTTTCAATTTATATTCCAAACGATTTATGAAATTTGTAATAATATTTCCACATCAATATTTTTGAACGTTATTTGAAATAAGTCGCGCAACGAGCTTTATCACTGTGCCATAAACTGCCAGTTTCTACATCGTACTATGAGTGCGATCTTAAAATTTATCCGTTTCTTTCTTTTGAGGTACGAAGAACCTTAAAAACATCAAAGATTTAGTGGTTTGGTTGTTAAATTGAAAATAGTTTCAAATAACACTAAATAGCAGATGCGATGACAATGGATTAATACGATGGACAGATGTTGAATAAAATGTTAAGTTATACGTCCATGCAATACATAACTTTTCATTTGTTATATAACTCGTATATCACTGTTCGAAGTTATTAAACAGAGCGCTTGGCACAGATTTGTAAGCGCTGTTCGTGAACAAAAATATACACTACTTTTGGAAAATTATTAAGAAGCATGGCCATAAATTATTAGACGTGTAGGTGAGGGAGTTGTTTCTGTCTATGCAGGTTTCTTTTAATAAAATGTCCTAACTTTATAAGCACTTACCGAACAAGAGAATTCATGTTATCAGCCTAAATAATTCCTACATTTATATTAAATATATTGAGACCTGGTTTACTATTCATTATATATAAAGTTATTTCAGAGTCAATTGTTTCGAAATTACTATCGGGTTCATGCACGATTATACATTTCACGAGATTAGAAATTATCAACTTTACGATTATCTGGAAAAAGGTTTTGATCAGTTATGGACTGTAGAAAATTTTTTTATATTTTTTCCTAGTTGTAAAAACCCGCGACCGATAGCAGAATTTCTTTTAATATTGTCAAACTTTTTTTTCCTTACAGCTGTGAAAAATACACAATTATTTAGCAATATATTTCTGTATTGAAAAATAATAGCAATATTCTTCATTTGAGTGCAACATGTAAGCCTCAGTTTTTAAAACTAATGGTTAAAGTGACTGTGGATAAATATGTTTTTTTTAATTAATATTTAATTTTGTATGCTCTTTAAATAAATATGATTTGCATCGCAAATAAGCCATCCGGAATACTAACAAATATGCCTAATTTACATTATTTTATCTAAATTTTTGCAAAATATTTTTACACCAAATGAAAGTAAAAAGTTGCCAACAAGAGTATTCAAAGTTATATTTACATAAATTAAATAATAACGCCGATGGCAAGTGCCAGTTGAAAAGGTGAATTTTGCAGATTTTTAATATTGTTATAATCGATTATATTGCTTATAAACGTTAAGGAAAATGTAATGCCTAGAAATAGTCGGCGCAGAAAAAATATTTACATTTAAGTTATCCAAAAATTCACTTTAGAATATGCACAAAAAATTTCGTCAAAATTAATTCACTATTTTTACTAAATAATACAGAACCATCTAAACTTCCGACAGATATTGTATCAGTTTCTTTAATAAAATTTAAATATGGTTTTATTATGTAAATAATGTAGCGCTACCTACTAAGAGAAGTGTAAAAAATAATTAGTAAGTATTAAATTACATTTTTGTTGAGGAATGTAACAAAACATATGATCAAACGTACCATTTCTCAAAAATGAAACTACTTTTATGGAGAAGCCACAAATATAGCAAATATATGGGTATTGGCGAGATTTCGGCAATAGGTGTACTTCACCTAATAGAATCTGCTGTTCTAAGGAGACGGTTTTTTGCCTCGATAACAATATACCGTTTTACGTGACCTTGTGCTTTAAGAAACTTTAAACACGTAAGACATTTTTTGGAGATTTCGTTTCACAAATAAAACAAATTATTTCTTTACTGTAATAGTTCATGGAACCTGTGAAAAAAGCAAGACAATTTTTTAAAAGTTTACCAGCAATCACTGAGTAGTTACTAAATATTGCAGTTACACTAAAGTTTTTACTGCAAAATTGACTACATCCACAATTCCAATGACCACATAAAAACTTCTTCTTTTTCTTCTTAAGCACTACAGCCTATTACAAGTCAAGGCTCTCTTTCCAAGCCTTTCTCCATTTGACCCCATCCGGTGCAATAGCCCTCCATCGGTTTACTCCCAAAAGCTTTAAGTCTCTCTCAACCCTGTTCAGCTCTCTGGTGGATTCTCCGTCGTTTTCCTTCAATTTTTGGAAAAATATTTTCTTTGTTGAGGGTGTATCATTATATCTATATAGATGACCCGACCATCTAATACGAGGTGTCCTGTCGATTTTGATGATGTGGAGTTCACCATATTTCTTAAAGATTTCATGCAATTCTCCATACATTATTTTGTTTCGTTGCACCATAGATTTTTCTTCAAATTTTTCTTTCAAAGATTAGTAGAAGGTCTTTTTTTTATTTAATGAAATTTACACTTCTATTAGTAGATAGCGCTACATTACACTCCCATACAGGGCAATAGCTCCTATCAATGTTTTGTATAGACTAGTTTTTGTTACAGTGCTGATAATTTTGGATTTAAATTGGTTTCTGATACCACAGAAGCACCTATTGTCCATAGATAATTAATTTTTTATTTCTGTTTTTATATCATTGCAGCTTGAAATCCTTGTGCCAAGATATTTGAATTGTTTCACAGTCTCGAAAGTATAGTTATGGATCCTCATGGGGGGGAGGGGACAAATCCACAGTTTTATTGCTTGCAATTATGAATTTTGTTTTAACTTCATTAATACTTAGTCCCATCTTCCTAGCTGTGTATTCAACTGAGACAAAAACCTTAACAATAGCCTGTTTGGTTCGCCTAACGTTGTCGATATCATCATTAGAAGCCAGTAGTAGACCCACTTGTGTTAAGTTCAGAATCGCTCACTGCCTTTTCCAGAGTCAAGTTAAACAATAAGTATGAGAGTGAGTCTTGTCAAAATCCTTTTTCCGCAAATGCAGCGTAATTTTGATTCTACATTTCCCATTTTTTAGAATCATCTTTGTATCAATTTCTTTGGGATGTTAAATTCCAACATTGCTTCGAGTAGTTTTTTTCTATTTATGGTGTCCTATGCAGCTTTAAAATCATTGAAGAGATGGTAGGCGTGTATATCATATTCCCTTAATCTTTCCAAAATTTGTCCAATAGAGCATATTTGATTGGATGTTGTTTTTCTTCTTTGAAAACCACATTGATAGTTCCCGATAATTTTGGTGCTGTATGTACTCAATCGTTTATAGAGAATTGTGGAGAAGAGTTTATATGTTGAATTCAAAAGTATGATTCCTCTGCAATTGCAACATTCCATCTTATCTCCCTTTTTGTATATGGGACAGACGGATCCTATTTCTCACTCAATGGGCATTTGTTCCTACCTCCATATACAATAGATGATGTTATATATTGCTTTATTTCATTTAATCTCTTTGATGAGTTTATGAGCTCAGCTTTTATGGAATCCAGTCGAGCAAATTTACCATGGTTTAACCCTCTAATTACCTGTTCTACTTAAAAGAGGGTTGGTGGGTGATTCTCTACTCCTTGATCTACACTGTCTATGGAAGATAGTGCGTTAAGCATAATCAACTTTCTGCTCTATATATACAATCAAGGAGCTCTTTAAAATTTTCACGCCATCTAGCCAACACTTCTTCCATATCTCTAGTAAGTTCTCCATTATCTTTTTGGGAAGCTATTATTATATTTTTAAAGTCGGCTCTGACGCTGTTCACTAGTTGACTTTACTGGCTTTCTTTTGTGTTTTATGTACATAATAATACTAATAAATAAACAATTATTTTTGTTATAATTTTGCCTTCGGTACAAGGGGTGTGCGGACAGCAATTATTACAAATGCAAAAAATGCAGGAAGTCAATATTGGCAAATAAATAATTCAAATAAGTACAAACATGCAATGAGATGAGAAATTTTTTGGATTATCATTTTCGGTCGTTCTAATGCTTTATTTTAGAACTTCTGAGAGTTGTCTTAAAATTTTGACAATAAGAATTTTAATTCCGACTATCAGAAATAGAATTCGTTTGCACAGCAGAAATTGTAGGAACGAAAATATTAATCAAATTTACATGTTGACTTCAACATTTTAGGATGCCGTGACCAAGCTAGTGATCCTAAAAGTTTCGTTGTGTCCATCTTTATGTCACAGCTGTGTTACTCGTAGACTGTTTAGTGATATAACTCAGAAATTAGGTGTGATTAAACATATTTATAACGTCTGTAAAACTGTGAATAATACATGAAACTTTAAAAATTTTTTTTACTTCCCGTCTTCCTGTACAAATGAAATGGAGGTGAATTTTTTCGCGTACTTCCAGTGTGAATGTTTTTAAGTAATTTAATATATACAGTACGCTCGTAGTGCGACTTCTGCTCGTACTTGATAGGCTTTTTTTGTATTTTTGGGTAGTATTTTAAAATATTTCTTAGACTGTATGGAAATAGGTATCCATGTGCGCAGCTTAGGAGATTCTTTTAAGTTATTAGTAGTAATAGTTAATTTTATTATATAACACTTGGCAAATATGCAATATTTAATAAATAGTAAGTGGTTGTGGGCAATGTTGTTGTTGTAAGTATCGACTTTACAAATATTTCTTGCTTTTGAATTTTTTTCTTAACTTTTTTAATTGATTCTATCTTTGTTTTTAATTTTGTAACAATTTCATTACTTTTTACTTCTAAAGTTCTTTATAAGAATCGTTAGTTGCAAAAATATAATTAGAGCGACTTTTAAAAGGACCGCTAATAAAGAGAAACGAGCGTAGCTTAGAGTATCGTCTCCTCAGAGATAATAGACCACGTAATAAATGCGTACATACTAGAATACATCATGCAACAGACAACAATGAAGAAATCAATAAAAGCTTAAACTGCATACGTGCACATACTGAAACCGTTCACGCAGCATAAGGAGCTGACGGAAAGATTGGCTAAGATGCACGAATACGCAAGTATCGCTCGTGCACTAGAGACCGTGAAAGTAAAGATTAGCAGATTGAGTAATATGTGTGAACTTACAAGAATTTCTCGGGTTTCAAAAAAAAAAAGAGTGACAAAGTCGACTTCAGGCCATGCGACAAATTGCATAGAAAAGGCCATAATCATGAAACTCTAAGTAATCGAGATATATTTATACTTTCCCAATATTTGACGTTTTATTACCAATTCAAAATCACATAACTTGTCTTCTTACACGGTCAAAAACACATACCGTTACATAGAAATCTTGCTGATTTTTCAAAGTACTTTTCAATATGACTTAGAAATTTTTCGGATGATCTGCCCAGTTTCGTTTATATCCATACTTTGCAGACGTAAATACGTACGTAATAATTAAGGTGTAAATAATAAGGGAAATTTTAATTTCTAGGCTTAATTAAAGAAAGGTAAGAATGCTAAGTTACGACATGTATCGTTTATTTTAATAAATGTTTACTTCTAGAATAAAAATCTATCATATAGTTCAAAGATATACCACTGATCAGTATTCATTAAACATTTGTTATAATTGCATGAAATCTGGAACAGGCGCGATTTTTATTAATCCCTCTGCCTAGATTTTAGAAACAATAAAATTTGAATAACAACTTTGAGGGAGCTGAACAGTCATGACAGAGCATGACAGTCGATAAAAGCAGGGAAGCGACGAATGACGCATAGAGTTGAAGTAAACCTACGAAGTGTTTTTGATGTATTTGTTTTAAATAATAAATCTGATAAAACTATATCCACGCGTGTGTGGTATTTCATT
This sequence comes from Druceiella hillmani, assembly GCA_039881145.1. Taxonomy (NCBI): domain Eukaryota; kingdom Metazoa; phylum Arthropoda; class Insecta; order Lepidoptera; family Hepialidae; genus Druceiella; species Druceiella hillmani. The sequence goes on along the minus strand of JAYKKI010000002.1, from coordinate 49,212,667 downwards.
ATGACCTATTTCGTAAAAACGAGGAAGTACGACCTTCCCCCCATATAGCCATTACAGATATAATTGAATCGAAAAATCTGAAGATTTTCTTATAGGTATGTATGTATAATTTTAAAAAACATAACATGATTATGATTCAAAGGTCGATTCAATCTATATATGTAACAAAGTAAATTCTGTACATGAAAAATATTTTAAAAAGGCTGATTGATTTAGTGTAAAGAACGATAATAAAAGTCAGTAAATCTATTTTTTAAATTTTTGTCTATCTGTCTGTATGTTAATTTGTTCGTCAATTACACGAAATCTACTGGACGAATTATGATGAAATTTAATATGATAATAGTTTAATAAAGAGCAATATATAAAAGAGAAAAAAATTCTAATAACTTTCTTATTCCTAATTTCGCACGAAAGAATTTGTAGGCACAGCTAATACCGAATATTATTAACTTCAAATCAATATTACTTTACTACCCGAAATAATATTATAAATGCGAAAGTGTGTTTATCTGTCCTTCTTTTACGTCGCAACAAAGAAACAAATCGAAATTATTTTTTATCCAGATCTAGCAGGCGGGCTGGAAAATGATAAATGTTACTTTTGATTCCTGGCATGTTACTTTCCCTGGAAATGTCATTTGAAACTGAAAAAGTACGCGAACATAATAACGAAGCAAAATTGCAAAACAACATTACTATAGGTTTTGAAATGTTACATACGCAATATAAAGGAGCAAGGGTCATTCCCTTTAATCCCTAATTTAGAGGGAAACTTTTTTCTTTTCATAGACATTTTATTACAAAGTTACAAAAATACGAGTAAAAACTTAGTTTTTAATTTCCTTTAATCATTCTAGCTGTATTTTAATTTCATCTTACAAATTCATAACTATAGCGAGCGCGAGCGAACTCGCGGTTAAAACTGGTTTACTATATTCAAACTACGAGTGGAAGTGTTGAACTATTTATATTTATTTTAAGTGTAGCATACGGACTTAAAGTCATTTCATGCATTTAATTTCCATAGTCTCCCTTACAACCGTTCATTATCATTTTAATAATCTATGCTTTTTACACGATATTAATTTTTTCTCTATTTTTATATCGAACAGCAGTTCGTTTTAACATTGATATACATCATAAGGAATTATTTTATCGTTAATATTTCATGTATTATCTGGTTACGAAGGGTCAACAAACTTAATTATAAATGTCGACCGAACAATATTTACTATGTGTTTTTTCACTTTAATTTCCATTAATTCACATTTTGTGTTCCTTATCTGACAAATTAACATAACCACACTTTATTTCATTTTACTCGTATATGAACATATGAAACATGATGTCTGCCTGTTCGTTTACATTTGAACTGATTTGTGTCCAGTTTTTTGAGCAAAATTATTTGACGTTGTGTTGAACAATTTCGAAAGAGAGAAAGAAATTAACGGGATAACAACCATTATGCTTACAAATTATAACAGCAATAAAGATAGATATTTTTTAAGAAATAAAAAAATAATATGTCACTATCACTCCTGTCAATCTGAACGATCAAATGACTAAACAAAATAAAATTATACCAAAAAGATATATGTCCTAAATATGTTTGAATGATAATACTGCAGAAATTACTTAAAAAATAAAAAATAACTAAAATAAAATACATTTAAGACAATAACGTATACATGGTGGTGACGAAATGAATAAAAAATTGAATTGTTATTAATATTATAACTGTTTTTAATAATTTATATCTTAATTGCTTTTAATATGTAATACCTTATTATTTTACATCTTATTTCACATAAAATATAGGATTTTCGAATATGAAACCTTATCAAGATTAATTTATTCAGTGCACACTAATCTTAAACGACATTCCGTACAGCAAAATATGTTTATTTCACAATTAATTTCATTTTCACCTTCAATGCCATTCTATTAAACTTCGTTTCTCATCGATTTCAATCAACTTCTACAGTGCACCTAATTGACTTCATAGAAACAAAAAATGTAGGATGTAGGAATCGACTAGTAAAGTAACATGTCTTCTACCGCCGGCACTGCCTGCGTTCTCGACGTCAAAATGTATCAATTTTTATAACCCCGATACACCCTTTACTGATTTTACTTCACAGAATTCAATTTGCTTAGGTTTTTTTTTACTGTTTCGCCTTAGAGTAAGAAATGAACACCGTCTTAAAATAAAATCTCTGAACACATATTACGGGAAATTGAACACACGAGTCGGATGCGGATGGCGCGTATCGATTGTGGTTATATGGGTTTATTGATTTGTGTGGCGTAGATTCATTTACGTATTCACGTTTACGGCTCGAAGCAGATAGTAATTTCATTTAGGCGGCACATATTGTAGTCTATTTTTGTGTAAGAATGGTGTGCTTGGAAGCACTTTCTAATAATGAAGAGTGTGTTACAACTAAACCTAGTAACGTTTGAATAATATTTACCTTCTGTACGAGACTTCACAAATGATTGTACTTTTAATTGAAACGATATCCAACTAACCATCTATGTACATACTCTGTGATAAATCACTGCGATAAATAAAATTACAACTAACATACACATATTTTCCATTCGAGCTTCAGTGCTTTTAAATATATTTAATTTTTATTTAAATATTTATTGTTTCACGAAAAAATAATGATTTTTTCGTCATATCTGCCCGTTCCTGTCTGTCATATCCTTGTAAGTTGTACAGCTTGAAACCTATATAAAATGAATTTTACATGATCTTATAAAGATCTCAATGGATAAGTAGCAAAATTGTTATGAAGTAAAATAAATTACTTCATTTAAATTTCATTAACAATTTAAGAAGTTATATACAACTACGAAACCCTGCGTTTTGCATTTTCCGACAGGTAAATAAGCTAAGTCCAATCATTATAGGTGGAAAAATTACATTTTTGTACAATATTTGCATACGAAAGTTATGGTAGCCATACACGTAATGATATACCTGCGCAAGTTTACGGAAATGTTATGTCATAACATTTCCGTAGGGAAATAAGGAATCCTAATATATTTGTTATGTCCGTCCGTCCTTCTGGTCCGTGCTTCTTTCCCAGCCTCATAGTTATAAAAGTATTGAATATATTTGGCGTTAATTTTGTAGAAATTCTTTATTCACAATTAAATGAAACTACGTGATGTAGTATTATTTCTACTTTTTTTAATTTCTTTACCACGACGTAGGTTTCGTTGTATTACAACATCGTCAGGTGGGATATTAGCAAAGATTTATTGAACTCTTGAGGACACTATTCTCTTAGTGTCGTCTTTGGGCTTCGTTTAAAATGTGGAGTGTATATCAGTGGTTATGGCAATTAAACTTCTCTATGGCATAGAAATTTATCTACAACTCTCTATTCTCGGTTATCACCAATGCTGAAAGTAGACGGTATCTGTTCAAAGGTAGTTTGTTTATTTTATTTAAAATGAATCGCATGTTACTTATATTATCATTGTCCACAGCAGGCACACTACATCATTATGGAATATTGTCCTGAAGCGAGTGTGACCATCTTTGATATTTAATAAACTAGTTTTTAAAAAAAAAGCTCAATATGAGTCTTCATGAGAGAATATTACTGGAAGTACACCGAAATCCTTTGGGTGACTGAGTTCATGACGAAAGTAACTAAGTGATTAAGAAACTACCGCAAAGACAGCAATGCACAATATAGCATATTACAGATAGTGATCTTAGTGACCAGGTAATCTTCGACACACTTGATGCACGCGACATTGCTCCACTAACATGAAGACATAATCTCATTTTATTACAGATCTTAACACCCCAACTTAACATAAATAAATATTACCATAATTTAATGACATCGAACTTTTTAATAAATTACAATACTTATTCGAATCAAACCTTCACTTAGTAATCCTTTTGGTACATCGGCAATTTGCACGTGCGCTATCTTCAATATATTATCTGCTTCTTTTTTGGCAAAAATGGTAGCGTACATGAATATGCTTCGACTTTCTATCAAAATCCAGAAATAGTAGCTATGTTTCGCGCCGAATGATTATTAGTTACCCAGATGAAAAAAAATATGTAATAATTAATTAATATATTTTTCTTGATCTAGAGTTATTACATCATTAATTTTATCAATGTTATCTCTCATAACTAAACGTTGTTTTACAGCCCAGCTTTTTAAATTTAAACATTGATGAAATAGTATCTGTCAACTTGTTAATTTTATATCTACTCTACAATTGAAGCACCTCATTACATTTCAAGCATGTGACTTACATCTAAATTCAACTTAACTGCTAAAGTGAACAATAATCTTAGCGTGGAATTTCTGAGAACTGGTCAAAATATCTCATCAAAGTGACACGATCGGCATTTGAGAAAAACCCTTTTGAACTCGCCTGGCCCTCTAATAAATACGGAGCTTACTATAAATTTTCCTTTTTAAACGCCCATCTACTTTGTAATAGGGTTCCGTGACTAGACACGTCAACCTTTGCATTATTTTATTCGAAATACCTAATTTGATCGTGTATAGCAAGTTTCCACTACAAACTCTCTGAACTACATTGAATGAAGCATCATTACGCATTACTTCATTACAGTCAATATTGTGTTCACTCATCACGCGCAAACTAGTGAATCCGTACGGATCTGTTTTGTTGTGTATACGCCGTGATGATTCTCAATTTGCTGACGCTTTCATTTTACCTTCTTTATATTTTTTTTTATAATTTCTTTATGATAAATATATTGTTAATCTTCTTTCAGATCATTACTACTATGATAATAAATTTTATCTAAATGTATCATGATTTCTCCCGCCGAATTTCTTCCTATTACCTGTGCCCCCACCGCTTACGTAGTTCATTGCGATAGTGTCTCTTCGTTCTATATAAAATCATTAGTTGTCTCACTGACATTTATTATGTAATCTTACTTCCAAATATACGGAAATGGCTTATACCTACTTTTAAGTTTATAAATTAATTTGGGTCCTGTTGTTAACTCCTGATACTACTGGGCAATTTCTCAAATGTACTTAGTATTCAATACTTTTGTCTAATTTTTTTCTTTGATTTTCATTGAATAACAGGCATTTTGCTTTAACTGTTAGTGTTTGAATGAATCTCTCGTATAACCCATTTTGCTCTGGAATATATGAGTTTGTTTTCATATAAGCAATCCCTGCATCCTACGAGCGATCCAAGGTCTATATTTAATGCTTTGGTACTTTTATCTTTTTTATCATCAACTGGTGGCTTACATGTTTTGAAGTCACTAAATGCAGATTTATCTTTTCTTTTTAAGAAGCACACATAAGTGATTCTAATGCGATTACCAATAAACGGCAGATAATATCGGGTTCCTCCTATGGATTTGGATTCCATTGATCCACGAATATCTGCATGTACAGTCTCGAGCAACTCATGGCTTCTATTACCAATGTGTGAGAACAAACTACGTAATGCAATTTATGTTACTAGCCTTGGGTTCTTTTGTATTGTGACCCTCTACTAATAATTCCATTCTCCATTTTTTAAGGGTGCTGCTATTTAAATATGCAAACATCTTCTGCCACATATTCTCTGGAACTGATGTAAAGATAAAATAAATTTCCTTGATATTCAGTTTGCATAGATCTCACGGTAGATTTGCACTTACAATTATAATCTTTGTTTCAAATAACACAGCGTCTATTTTCAAAATTAACTTTCATGATGTTAATTTCTAAAGATGTTGTAATAGTTATATCACTGCGAGTTTTAATCTAGGCTATTACTATACCCTAAGGTGAATTGTATAGTTATAAGCAAATTTCTAGTTGTACAAATTTGACTGCAGGGATTTTTATGATCTTTTTCTTTTAAAAACAAAGAAAAATTACGTAAAGTTCCAAAAATAACAGAAGCTAAAAATAAACACAAACGTGGTTTATTGCATGCTTTTGCATGACTACTCCACTTCTATAAATTTTATAGGATTTTGTGGTATAATCTTCGTACAAAAGTGATTTTTGTGACGTTAATAAAGATTTTTCAAAATAGCACAAACAAATCATAACGTCTAAACTATAGATTTTCGCGTTACCCATGGTTTTTTAAATCACTTCTCACAATGGTCTTTATCTAAAAAAAATTGTTGGATCACTGTAAATAGGCCAGCCTGTATGTTGTAGCATATTATATATAGCCTACATTTTAATCTAGAATGTATCTCATATTTTTGGGAACTTGTTACTGAAATCCGTTGTACTCTTTATGTGTGAAATAAAAATAAAAAACCAGACGACCTTTTACTTTTTTTATATCAGTAGGAATACTAGTTATTACCCGTGGCTTGGTCTGAGTAAAATTGATTATATTCTTCGAAGTAGATTTTATTATTTATTAATTAGGTATATCGTAAGTGGTATTTCGAAATAATTAGAATCGTCTAATGAAAATATAAAGATTACGAAGAAGTTGCTTACCAAGGCAAAGAAATAGCAATCATTGTTAATGAAGAGTGAACATATCAATTTATTTCTTAAACGTCTGCTAAATAACAAGCAGTAAAAAAAATAAAAATACCTTTCCACATACATAAATAAAATATCAAGATTGTCATCAAAAAGTAAGAAGTACTAGACAAAGGCAAAAACAAATTATTTTACTTTCAGTGTTATTTTAAAAATATACACATGTGTGTAATATTTTAGTTTTATTAACAAAATACTACCAACAGATTAATTCTACTCAGACGAGTACCGCGTACACAAAGTTTCTTAAACGTTTTCAATTTAATATAAGATTTAAGTGTTTGATTTTTGGAGGTTATTGAAACTTATTATAATTTCGTAGTTACGAGAAGTATCATAAATTTCAAAACACCGTTCTGTGGTAGTTTCCGCGGTTGAATGTGTAGTAGTTGATAAATTCACAAATATAGGCTGTAAAAGCGCATGCTGGAGGACGAGTATTCAACATTACTTCTCTTGAATTTTATTAATAGAACTGTTCCGCGCAAACTTGTTATTTGAAAATAGAATTTGAGTTTATTACCTAAAAGTAAATGGGATGATAAAATAACGAATACGGTAGGTACATTCTAAATTTTGATATTTTTCGTACAATATTGTGAAACATAAGTTAATTAAAAACCAGTTTTGAAAAAAATTCAAAAATTGATCGAAAAATAAGCCAGTTGTAGGCTTCTAAATTTGAAGATACGTATAGAGTTGTTCCTATCTCTTTTCCTCTAGTAGAATATAATGTGCAATATTAAAAATGACCCACAACACAATATTGCCGTCCTTCTTTAAAGGTTAAATTTAAACTTTTATAACTCGGTCAATTTTTAAAATTATTGAAAAAAAATTTCACTCTTCATCAACTTGTACCTTAATTATGATTAATGAAATAAAAAAAAATTTAGTCAAATACCCAATTATGCGTGTTTTCGTTATGTAAGAATCAATCGACATTGATTGACAAGAATTAGAAAAAATGTGCTTTATATTTTGTAAGTACAATATAATATTTGATTTATTTAACCATTATCCAAAGTTGATCACGCTTTTTGCACTATCGAAATGCATCAACAACTGATAAGGCAAAATTTCCTAATGTAATCTTTACTTAGACATTTAGTGGACTGACTACTAATGAATAAAATTACAATGTCCGAATTGTATTTTGATTTTGAATAATAAATATTAGTATAATAAACCCATATCGTTTTTTTCTTACATATTATTTATACTGTATACTTTTTTGCCTAAAATTGCATTCGTACCTTTTAAATCCAAAAATCTAGTAACCTACAACAAAAACAGTTTTGAAAGTGTGTAGCATACTGCAATTGAATAACAAATTAAGACTTGAGGTATTGCCAATTTCTTGTAGAATCTTAGCACAGTAAGTACTACCTAATCTAAATTTAAAATTGATTAACATCATGGAAAAGAAAGGAACCGGTTTTTTTTCTGGCTCAGTTATAAGATATGACATTTTTCTGGCTCAGTTATAAGATATGATAAGATAGACAATATGATCTCGGGTAATTTACGTTAGTTTGAGTAACTGTAGTAATACGAATCTATCATAGAGTTTGACACGTTATTTTGCAATTATGATATATTTTTGCAAGTTTAATGTAAACGCTTACCTATTTTTATGTAATTTTACATTGTAAAACAGGTAAATTTGAACAGCTTAAGCCATTTCATTTAAATCTTTTCTTGCCTCTTAAAAGGAAATTCATTTACATATTTCATTATTTATTCCTCTTATATATTCAAATATATCTCTGCTTAATTAATACGTTCTAAATGTTTAGACTACGCTCTCTTTACTAACGCCTCTCCTTAACTAACGCCTCTCTGTGATCATAAATATCTACTACGTATCTAAATACCAATCTCAAATTTACGAAAATCAAAATAAACTCGATGGTCTCATAAAAGTTGCATAGAAACCTTCAAAATTGTATTGAATTAGAAAACCTTCAATTCGTCCCAAATATTTATTCGTTTATATTTATCGATTATTAATAATTAAATAAGAACAATATTTCCTCGCAAACGATTCCATTATTATTTAAGCTTGAAAAGGAAAAGAGTCTAAGAGAAAAAGTGTCTTAAGTACTTATTTTTAATTTTAAGTTCAAACGCGACCCTTACTTGAAGTAACAAAAAGGGTTAAAATAATGTTATTACCTTATATAAACGGCGTTTACCGACCGCGGGACGACATTTTGTTTTTCAACACCTTAGTAATTTAAAACATTTGTTCTAATGAAATTTAGTTATGATTATTTTTTTTCTTTTGCATTGTCTGTATTCTTTGCGGTTTAATTACTTCATTTTAAGCTAAAATGATCTTCAAAAAGCGAAGTTCGAAACACTTTATAATGGGATATATTGATAACAAGAGGAAATTAGACTTGAAACTAGTGCACTTAAATTAAAATTGTTACGTAAACGTGTAAATAGGTGTTAGTTAAGATTCAGCCTTAACTAAAATGACCCATACTCTCGCATTTTTCGTTAGCAAATATTTAGATAGAAACAAGAAAGTTTTTAATATCTTTTTAACATAATGAAGGACCAAAATTGAAAAGCGAGGAAATAATTATTATTATCGACGTGAACTGGATGTACAACTAATTCAGGAAATTAAATCTTTATATGACTAATACAGTGAAGACTGTCCTTGAATTGACTGAGATTTGCCGATTAGTTTGACATTACTAAAAGCGTCAAGCAGGGTTGCTAAAAGAAATTGGTCTACGACGGAGATCACATAAGAATGTTCAGCGTGAATACTTTAATACTCACGTCAGATATGTCCAAGTGATACTGCCATAATAGTATTTTTAAATTATGCGCAAAAAGTTGTGGTTTAAAGTGGTTATTATTAGTGGTATTTGTGATGTTAAATTGATTGTTTGTGATAAGGCAAATCTTATCATTGACTGTATTATATTCTGGGGGAAAGCTAGAATACTTATTAGAACTATACTTAACTGTGTAAAGAAACTTGTGGTTCTTCGTCACGCTTGGAGAGAGTTCCGAAAAAAATTTAAAAACACAAGATTTGATAAACACCGTGAGGGGGACTTTCAAAATAATTTAGATAATTCATTCGATATAGTACGCTAATACTTTAAAATGAATGCAAATTGAGAAAGATAAAATATTTTTACAAAAACAAAAACAACAGGGCATCCAAGGTGTTCAGCAGGTGTAGACAAAAAGTTAGCTGAGAAAGAAGAAAGGGCAAAACAGAAACAACTAAATGAAGAAAAGAAAAGACTTGGTGAAATGTATTCCAGAGTTTATCGTCATTTCTTACTACACAATACTCTGTACAACCTCAATAACAACACGATCAACATACCAGTTTTGATGAAAGCCTAGAGAAATCTTTGCCATCGACATCTCAATCTGTAAGTTCCAGACCTATTACAAAAAGAGAAAGGAAAGACTTTATTACGCCTAAGTTAGTTGCAGATTTAGATAAACGTCAATTATGCATAAAGGTTTCTGTTTGTATACTTCAGGCTATAGTAGAAGTGTTAGGTCTTAACTACGATGATTTCCCAATCAACAAATCTTTTATTCAACGCATTTGTATACAGAGCAGAAAAGATAGTACGGAATAAATAAAACCGAATTTTCAGAATATGTGCCTAAAGTAATTATTATTTGTTGGGATTTAAAGTTATTACCTGGACCGGATGTGAGAAGTTCTAAACAATAATGCTTGCCAATTCTTATTTCATTTGGAGAGAAGGACAAATTTCTTGCTGTAACAAAACTAAAGAGCTCTTCCGGCCAAGTTAAAGCTGTGTCAAGGCTGCTTGTGACTACAAGCAGCCTTGAAAACATGCTTGCTGCAATACCAGTAATTGCGGCTATATACGTGAAACCCCGGTTTGGATGTAATCTGGTGTTAAATCAAGATTTGTGACTTTTAAAGATGTGAAAGGAATATGAAACTGTTTACAAATTGATTACCAAAGCAACCCAGAGCAAGTTTAATCAACACGTTTGGTACTAAACAGGAAAAATTGCCATCTTATCGCTATTTGATGATGAAGTTGATGAACAAACCAAGGGAAATATTGCAATGAACTTACAAAGAGAGAATTTGTATGATTTTGGAAGAGACACATTTTATCGAGACAAAAGATATCTGATTATTTGTATGGTGAGTGGAAATGCATAGTTTTGTTTCTTATATTGTTTTTACAAGATTGATTCTAAATTGATCAAAATATTGTCTAATTTTATTGTTTCTCTTTTAATCATTAAAAGATTAGTGTCCGCCAAGAGCACAAATTTGTTTTCTTGATCATAAATTGATGAAAATTTCCTGCAGAAACACGTTTCTACGTGGGAAGAAGATGATGAATTTTGAAAGCAAAAAGAGGTTTTTTCTCTTTAAGAAACTGAAATGAAATGAGCTGTAAAACTTATGCAAGATTTTCATGGTAGTAAAAAGAGACCCTTAAAAAAATACCCTGAATTATGTGTAAATTTATCTTTTTTTTAATAATAAGTACCTACTACTTAAACTTGCTTTTTGATAAATATTTTCATAAAATATAAATATTTCAGTTAATCTAGCTACTGAAAAGAAAGCGCTAAAAACAGCTATTTTCAAAAATTTACGGCACGGGTTAATTTTAACATAGGGAGATAAAAGTTTGTATTTTAGTTAGCCTGAGTAGTTTAAAATTAATATTTTCGAAATCACAAAAAAATGTTTTTCGCTCATACAAGGGACGTCTAATTATATATATATATATATATATATATATATATATATATATATATATATATATATATATATATATATATGTATATAAATATGCCCATATGCATATTTGTATGTAATGTATGTTTATATTTATATACATGTTTGTATTTTATACGTATATATATATATATATATATATATATTTCTTTTCGTTTGAGTTGTTACACATTTTACTTTGATTTAATGGTAAAAAATAAATAAACTCTTAAAGATTTCACTGCTTAAACACATTGAAAATAAATAAAAGTGTAGGGAAAAAAGTTGGAGAAGAGCGGGCGCGCGCACGCGCGCACGCACGCACGCACACACACACTAAACGTAATAAGTTTTCACCGTTTGTTAAGTAAACGAGTTTAAAATAAGTCAGTATTTAAGCCGCAAACGTGAAAGCTTTGTTTTTTTTCTAACGAACAGCGTAATTCCATTCACACAACTTTGGAATTTCAATTAAATAAGTAATTTGTTTTTATGATATCGAACTAAAGTTGATTCCTTTCGGCTGTCATTACAAAAACATCTCAATAATGTCTGCGTAAGCTTGTAGTGCCTTAATCAAATTAGTTTTTACTATGGAAATTCTAATGTTATAGCTTCCGCTAGCGTATTGCCAATTATGTACATTGGCTTGTGTCAAAATGAAAGAAGAAAACTGCGATTGTAGGCATCCATAGAGGTCAACATAAAATAGTATACTCGTACATATATATAGTTCAACATTTTGGTCGAAAATTCTGTGAACCGATTGAAGTTCTAAATATGTAAAATAATTCTGGGCTACATATTAAGTAAATTTTATTGAGAGATATGATTATCATAAATTGAAAGTAAATAAACCGTGTAATTTATTCCACCGTATTTGAAAACCTGCCCCTAATGTATGGATGAATAATATTAACAAAAATTTGTATTTTGACCAATTCCGAACATTTGCAAGGGGCTTATTAAATCGCTGTACAACTAATTATGTACTGCTTGAATGAAGTTATTCTTAAATTTGAAGCTGCTGAATAAAACCACCGGTCGTATTTTAATTAATTCCGTAGAATAGATTAGAGATATATATTCCAATTATATAATAATTGCCGTTTCCTATAAGTTTGAAAATGTTAAAGAATTTTTACATAAATAATCTATATTTTATATCTTCCGTATAACGACTGTCGCTCCAGTTATTACCTATGATATAACAAAATTCACATTCTTTTTTTATTAATGTATAAATCCTAAGAGACAATATTAAAGTTTATAAAATAATATTGTGCTAGAATATAAATTTTATAAAAGTATATATTTCTGAAATGAGATTTCTAAATGTGGCCATCACTTTACTTATTTGTAATTGTTTATTTCGGGTATTGTATAAAAAAATGTAAAAAAATAAACATTTTTAATATTTTCTTCTTTTCCTTTCAGTGGATTAACATGAAGAATTATTGAGCATTGCTGACTGTATTTGTTGTTTACTTGCCAGCAAGAATAACAAAGAAGAGTATTGTAAATCAAAAAATCGTAGTTAACATTTTAGTTAATAGAAATGTATTTTACCGCACCAAGGGAAAACTCAAAAACGATTCATTATAGTGTCTAGAGCTTAAATCGCTAAACTAAATTTAAGGGAATGATTGGTAGTGATTTTTTTTGTAAACATTTCCTTTCTTTTAATTTTTCTTCGTTCAAAAATTTCTAGTTAAATGGTGGATATGCAAAAAATAATTACTAATTATTTAACAAAAAATGATTGAAGCAATTTTCTTCAAACAGTTCATGTTATTTATAATTTATAATGCAAAATATATGAATATAATATGAAGTAAACGTTCTCGTTTCCTAGACAGGACATAGCAGCCGAAAAGATAGCGAGAGAAGGGTGGTTGAAGGAGTTGCGGATTTATTATGATTTGGCGCAAGACTACAATGCTTTGCAAAGTGAACAACATAAATACTAAAGAAGTCGAATAATAATAAAAAAGGGAAGGTTTAAAGTAACATCAGGTCACGTGCAATATGCAGGATGGCGCTTCGTGAGAAAGTAAGTGTTGTACAGTTTTACAATTCAATTCTGTATTTATTGTATAGTTCACTTCTGTACAAAAATATAAAACAATAACAAAATTTAGGAAATTTTTTATCCAAATATCAGCAAGTGAAGTGCACGTGGCAAAATATGGCATAGTTTGATAATTCTTTAAACGAAATTGATAATTCCGATTGATAGTTGCTCTGGTGCAGCCACAATTAGGATTGATAGTTGGAAATTTCCGATATAATTCATTCCTAGATTCTGGTGTAGCAAAAAGATAACTACATATGCACAAAAAGTCATAAATATGTGTGTCCATACATATTACATATACACGGATAAACGTATGCATATATATGCATACGTTTATCCGTGTATATGTAAATATATAATCATGTAAACCAAGCAAAAAGTTTAAAAAAATATAATCCACAGAAGCGAGGTTTTTTTTTAAAAAAAATTCCAAATTATATTTATTAATACCAAATTTAAATAATTTATTAATTCAAAATTAATTTAATTTAAAATTATATTTTCGAAATAAAAATAGTTCGTAAGTCCTGCGTATTCTGAGTATAAATTAGAACTAAAGCATATATTCCTTAAACTGCTGGACTTATGATAAAAAGTAGTTAATGTTTAATTTTTTTTTTCATTTATAGTTTTGAGAATTATCTTGTTATCGGTATTTTGTTTTGAGACGCTTTAATCTCGTAAAAATTTACTTTACAGAGAAAAATTTTTGAAAAACTTATGAAGAAATTTATACTCACCAAAAAACATGACTATTTTTATTGTAAATCTTGCCATTTCCAAGAAACTTGATAAAAATTATTTTTCAAAATGGCGACTGTAGCGCAGTGCTAAACTTAAATTTATGCTTAGGAGGGCTCGCAAATTATTTCCTATTTGAAAGTGTTATTCCGAATACATTTGAATTTACTCTCTGACTAAATTGAAATATTAGCGATAAAGTTATTTCATGGTTCGCAAAATACCATTGTGACATCACATATATATGAAAATGAAACTCAACAAATATCGATATCTTGACGTGAATAAGTCTTTAAATTTGCTTCCATAGTGGGATAGAATTTGGCCTTGCAGCTACGTAATTGTAATCTACATCTTAAATTTAATCACACTACTCGATAGTTAAATGATCAAAGAATTCGTTACATCGAGTGAAGACTGCGACGCATCACGCGCGACGAAGGGGGATGCGCCATCGATTCTCCGTGTTACGTAATTTTCGTTTAGTTTCAATTTGTGAAATAATATGTGGAATGATCATGGTAATATTAAAGTCAAAAATTAAGATAACTTAATATAATGTCAGCCTATACTCGCAAAAAACCCAAATTACATCGTATGCGGTTACAAAGACCTTCTCAAGAGGATTCCAGTAATATCCTTAGAACACCATACGATAAAGTGAAACCGTGCCAGAAACGTAAGAAATATTAAGCGTGTTCACATAAAACACACGACCGTGCCCCCGACACAGCCACACAACGATATTTTTTTCGATGTTAAACATCGTCAAGACTTTTCATGTTTCAAAAACCAATTATATTTTTCTATGTACCACTTATTAAGCAAAACTGTTCCTTGATAAAATGTATAGTATATATTAAAGGTGGTAATGACTTTTATAATGAGAATAATTTCCTTTACGTATTATTCATAGTGGAACGTAGTTTTCCATAGCTCTTGTTGTAGATACTGCTATTGCGATTCTGACGAGTTTTGCTATTACGTTCGTTATTGATGCTTAAATTTCTATCGTGTCTTGGTACTAAATGTAAACCTTTTAATAAAGTTAGGGTAATCGATAGTAAAAACACAAATGTTTATACTTTTTTGATTTTTCATTAAACAATGAAATGACTGTGGTATAATAAAACCTTTAAGTAAAATAAAATATTTCAAACTCATGTTTAACTGACGGCAAATAAAAATATTTCGTCGCGACGAAATACGATTAGTAGTCACGCAGAGGAAATCATTATGCACGTGATATAGGGTTGTAATAGGCACATAGTTACTTCCCCAATTTCACTATTGATTGAATCGATATAATATTTTAATAGTCAATTGCCTTATGTAACGAGCTGCTCATTAACGAGACATTCCCTATTTATGTTACAAAAACAAGAAGAATGAACCGCATAGTATTGAGCATGAAAGGTATTATCTTTCACATAGAAAACTTTTAATTTAAGATGTTTAATGATTTTTAATGAATCTTTTGATGTACATACATTTTGTTATATAAGATTGACAAGAGGCGAAAATACCAACACGGTTGACGATAACCTACCTAAAAAATTGCAATTACAACCAGGAGGCAGTGAAATGTTTCACATGCATGGAAGTTGGGTAGAAAGTAACCCGAATTTCTGTAAGTGTTTACAGCGCGAAATCACTATAGTAATATTAATATACATATTAATCACACTGCTTCATATACATATAAACTGATTTCGAAGATGTATTATTTTGTACGCGTTTGAAAAAAACCTGAACGCCATTTGAATTGTGTATGTCTAGTTGAATAAGCTTTTCACGAAATGAAACTTAAAATTATAGTCTAGTTACATGAAACTGAGTGTACTATTTAATGTCGCCACAAAGAAATGTTAACTACGCTTTATTTTAAAAAACGTCCAATAAAAGATAATTAAAATTGACAAACTGTTAGGGTAACAGGTGGTTCTGTATTTATGAATATTACGATAACGTTGTTCCACGGTACAATGTTTTTCGTTTTTCTACAGTTCTTGATAATTCTGTTATCCTCATAATTCGAGGCGTGTTTTTAAAATAAGTACCGTTTTGAAATAAATACATTTACTCTACTAAAGACCACATTTTACTCTACTTTTGGACATAATTCAAACTAATATTGAAGCACTTGTCGTATCGTGAAACCAGCTTTTGTATTCCATCCTCAAAGAATGTTGCCGCCTGATTCGACACCCAAGCCGTGAACACAACTTTCGACAATTTAATCGTTCAGTCACATTTTATAGATAACACTTCTTGAGACTGCAGGAAACTCTTTAGATAAAGATGAAATCGTGAATCGTCTGTTCACTTTACGGTTCACTTTTTTAATCAATCGTGGGCGAACTTCAATCATTACCAAATTACTAAAGTTCGCCCACTACGTTCCCCATCATGAATGTTTATGTGGCCATCTCTAAAGAGCCTAACCTATTTCCGTACCATTCCATCACTCATAATGCTTTCACCATAAACGTCACTGATTTGGCGATGAATTTTAGCCGCTTTCAAACCTTTAGCACTAAGAAAACGAATAACAGGGCGCACTTCGCAGTCCGCGCGATTCTCAATCGGTGGCGCAATTTTAATAACACAAACAAGAATAAACACAATCGAATGGCTCCGTAATGGTGTCTATGGCTTCCCAATAAATGTAAGTACACAGTGCACATGCACTAAACTCCAACTGCAGCGCTGCGACGGCCTTATTTAAAAACGGTACTTATTTTAAAAACACGCCTCGTATCATGTGTTACAACAGTAAGTTTACTTTCGTTTGTCATTGAAATCGTAGTGAATTTTGTTGTGTTTTTTAATTTATTTCAATATAAAAAGCAAATTAATAAAATAAATGAAATATTTCTGTTATATATCCAGCTTAATGAGATAAATATATTAATAGTAAAAATTATTTGGGACCTTGATTTCTCATAATTATTATTAAAACAAATGGACTTCTGCATTTGCATCTTAGATGTGTTTTTTTATTAGAACCTATAATTTTTACAAATATCACTAATTTATAAGTTATTTCTCAGTTTGTACTTCAATTCTTGTGACCTTATGATATAAACAAAAATAAAATATTGATCTAAATGGTACTTGCTGTGATACGTGATGGACAGAAAATAATTCCAATGCTAACGTATAGTCTCAACTCTCAAGCAACATTATCTATACGCTACTGTTATAAAACTGAATAGAGTTTTGCATATTTTTTGGAAAAGTCATCAGAATATGCTATTTAGGCTTCTCTTAACGCAAAACATATTTATTACAATTTTTATAGTTTAACTGGCTACGTATGTGCGACCCTCACGCTAATCTTAATAGACGAATTCGAATGAAATTTTCACTGAATTAATACTTGGTCCCTTTCAAATGTTCTTCCTGGAATTTTTTATCTATCCGTTTTTTGCTTATTTATTTCTTTGAGTATGACGTAAGAACTACTAACCGATTTATATTGAACTTTAACTGTGATACTGCTTAAGGTAGAGATTAATATTTAAATAATTTTGTTCAAATGCCTACTTTAAGGAATAAGGAAATAGAAATTCAACTGTGTTTCCATAAGTGAAAGATATGTTGGCAATATATATACGTTAATTTTTACTCGCGAATTCGCCCACCTCCTTTTCATAGAAAGGCCCTTCCTTTCCATTTTTAGCAAGGAAAGACCTAACCTTCTTGACAATATTTCTTTTCCTTTCCAAAACACTTGCTATTTATATTTTGTATGATGTGATCTGCAAGCTATAATAAATAAAAGGCAGGTACACATATATTAGACGGGAGGAGACAATTTAAAGTTTTAATAAGAAAGTTCAACAGTAAGACTGAAACAACAAAGCGAAGTCGATAAACAGAACATTTAAACCAAAAATAATAGTTAATATAAACGAAAACAAAAATATCCAACTGTCAAAAGATCAGGTAACACATACTTCAGAGCTTGAGACGCGGGCCGACCACGCACTTTATGCATATTTGATCGAAACGAGAGTGCTGTTTAAAAGTGGACGTCTATCGATTTATCATGGAAATTAGAAAAATATCACCCTTTTTTAATTTTTAAAATATTGAATATATTTGTCTATAGGTTTGTAGAAATGCATTATCGCTTAATTTTTTTCAACGAGTGAATGAAAACTACGGGAATGATTTCTACTTTATTTAAATGTTTAACCACAACCTAGGTTTCGTTGTATTATATCTTCGGACAATTTGAAGAGATTAATTGCGTAACTAAAGATGTTACCATACAACCTAAAATAAAATGGAAATAATACTGCACCACAAAGTTTAATTTACTAGCTAATGAAAATTAAGGGAAATTTTAAATAGTTACATGAAAAACCAAATATGGAATTGCTTAATCGTCTGTCCTCTTGCCTCTTCGTCCGTCCGTGCATTAATTTGTTCTGGTCATTTTTCTTGGAGACCATTTGAATTAAAAAGTTTTAATTTGGGATAGTTGTAAAAGTAATAGAACATTTATAGAGCAAAAATTCAAAGAAAAATATTTTCATTTAATAAGCAGAAGAATGATAAACGATCACCGGGCTCAATATAATAGTAAAAGTAATACACTAGTTGCGATACCTGTTTAAAAAAAAATATATATATATGTGTGTGTGTATATATATATATATATATATATATATATATATATATATACATATATATGTGTGTATATATATTTTAATATGATTCATTCCAAAATTGTGTTTTAGGATACTATAATTCCAAGTATTTAATATTGAAACAATTTATTCCCGTATTATAAACTGCCAGTGTGCAAATTTTAACTGAGATCAGTTGAATTGTTGAGTTATGAATGTGAAACTAATAAACTAACACACTTATCTTCCGATTTTTGAGATGAGTAATAAAGAACAATCAAATTAAAAACTTTGTTAGGTAATAATAATATTAAGGATCCTTAAATGCCGATATAAATGTGTAGGATACCCTCGTGGTGCGAGATTTACCCTTACCAGGTAAGGGTAAATCTTTTGGTTTTTTGTTGTTTACGGTTTGTAACAATAGTTGCTTTTAGTGAAAATGGACATTGTATAATTAATAAAAAACTAATTTAAACATTTAAACGAAATTTCTTTTCAATTTTTCACATACGTTATTATTTACATAGTTACAATACTGAAAGTAATCTAGCAGCAAGTAAAGTTTCACTCCATTTAACAAGTAAAATCAATCGATGTTGGTAATTATTTATAGCAAATATTCAGCAAATAACGGGACCGCAAAACTCGTGGGTTTAAAGCCATAACAACCTCATTAAATAAGCACAGTAGTGAAATATATAAAAATCGGAAAGTCCCATTCTCTTGAATTAAAAAAGGAAGTAATTTAGATCAATGGAATAAGCGGCACAAATATTGTTTATGCCGGAGCAGACAGTGACTCGACTGTACTGTTATGTTGAACTTCGACTTATGTCCATACGCAGTATGAAAACTGACCATCAATTAACTCCTTTTTTTCTCCTTTCGAAATTGTTTCCAACCTAATATTCCGATATCTCAGAATATAGCACGGTTTTTGCCGTGTGGCATGATCTGATAAATGACAAAAGCGTGGTTTTCCGTAACCTTAATAATTCATTAGGAAGGTTTCCTAATTAAAATATTCCCTCTGCCCGTTTTCTAGATAAACTGCGACGATGATATGAGACACCGTGAAGAACAACTCATAAATCGAAAATCCAAGAAACCTTCATACCGCCTTAGATCAACTTATATACCAAAATAAAAGTGGACACTTTTGTGTATTCTCATCTAAGTTTACGGCCGGTAAAAGAAAACTGGTCAAAACATGAATTCACCTTTTTATCGACTCTCTTAATTTATAGTATTCAAAATTGACATGAGGGTTGATAGTTCTTAAAAGGGGAGGATTAAAAGACATCACGGTTGCCAACATCTAGTCCAATTATGTCTACAATAAAGTTACCTAAAGTTACTATCTACTAAGGTAATCGTCGGCGATCTCCGGTCTTCGGCAGTTGATACTCATCCCAAATGTATCAATATTATTAATAATTATAACTCGTGTATAAAAGCTCAAAACACGGTACTGTGGTATATTTTCTAAGAAAACATCAAAAACTTCTTAAACCTAAACCAGATTTCATAATTTATACATTAACGAAAACTGATATATTGGTATAATGCTATTCAGGATGAAGACATAACTTACCCCTCTAAACTATTTCCTGCCAACAATTATTAATGTATTTTCTGCTCTTGAACTGAAAGATTCTATAGAACACAACACACCTCAACAACAGCAAGTCCTTAGTAAACTTGTTCTATATATTACGGGTACTTTCATACAGCACGTCTTCGTTGCTAAGTTATTACACGATATAACTTATTCAGACGAAATACGGATTAATATAGGCCCGTCGTACTAAAGAGTAACTTGAAGGAAAGTAAATCTTTTTCTATGAGCCTATATTAGAGCGAAACGAGTGACTCTTAAAATATAACTTAAGTTGGAAATGCAAATAATTTTAATAAATATTTTTTTAAGATTTTGTACCTAGATAATATTGGCTAAATTGTTAAACTGTGCGTTGGCTAGTGCGATGTTGAGTTTATTAAACAACAATTTTCTTTAGTTGTATTCCGATTATTAACTATTAAAATAAATGGAAATTAACATAAATAAAACCGAGATTCTGTGCATTGATTCTTTACATGTTATTTTTGCATTGCGTTTTTGTGATAATTCAGTGATATTCTAAGAAATATTCAGATTGCAGATTCAGATTCAGACGCACATATAACTTACCTGAAAATAATGTTTTATATTTAAATCTGCAATATTTATTAAAACTTCATTTAAGTAATAAATAATTTGTATGTGATCACTTTCAGGGAAAAGGGATGACTGTGACATTTTTGGTGATTTTCACATTTTTACTATATTATTTCACCTAACAATCTTAGTAAAATGACCTGTTTATTAGAAGTATTATTGTATTTTTTTAGTCGAACAATGTGATTACGATATAAACAAAACAAAAATACAAAAACGATGCGATATTAACAACGTAACAAAGT
This sequence comes from Druceiella hillmani, assembly GCA_039881145.1. Lineage (NCBI taxonomy): Eukaryota > Metazoa > Arthropoda > Insecta > Lepidoptera > Hepialidae > Druceiella > Druceiella hillmani. The sequence goes on along the minus strand of JAYKKI010000002.1, from coordinate 49,191,439 downwards.
AACTAGCTTAACACAAAAATGGCCATCGCTCAGTCAATGCCTAACACCAAGATCCGTACTGCAGTAATTAAGTCGTCACGTTTGAAATTGTATTAATATTACTTTTCTATAATAATAAGTTATATATAAAGACTTCGATTCAATTTGGTTTCAATATGTAAAAGTTATTTTATTTTTAAAGTTCTATCTCAAATGGTTCAAAAATATTGCTTTGTAAAAACCGAGCGGGCAGACAATCAGGCTAAGAAAAAAGTTACCTCAAATTTAAAGCATGATAATGATTGTAAGTACAACTGTCACAAAAGAAGTTTATTAGCTGAAATAGGAAGTAATCATCGTCATAATGGGATATCAATAAGAATACTTTAATAATACGAATATTTTTTAATTGAAACTTCTGCGGTCATGATGGGAGTAAAATATGAAGGTCGCAACGTCCTTCATGCAGTGTTATTGCCACATCGTTGCAACGTTTTTGACGTCAGAATGTCAAGAATCTTTCCAAAGAAGGACGGAAAATAAGTACTTAGCTAACAAACGAGAGAAAGATGTGAACAAAATGGAATAAGAAGAGAAGTGTACGCATGCGCGAAAACCATCAAAAATGGCGTTCACTATACGGATAGCAGTATCAGGTATTTCGTATCTTATATATATCAAAAGTAAGCGGTTAACATTTTGCGCAAAAACAAACTTCTTTGGTCAAAAACAAACAAAAATGGCTTTCACTATACTGAAGTAGTATCAGGTGTTTTGTATATTATATATGTCAAAAGTAAACGGTCAACGGAACAAGGCATGTCCTACAATTATGTACTTTCTAGAATTAATTATTTCTATTCAAATGTAATAGTTAAATATTCCCATGAAATCTCTTGCACAGGAAGGTGAAAAAAAGTTTTATCGATTTTTACTTTTTCACATTTTGCGCAAAAACTAACTTTTTTGGTCAAAAACAAACAAAAATGGCGCTCACTACTACTATCCGTTATTTCGTATGTTATGTCCGTCAAAAGTAAACAGTCAATAACTTGTCTATTTATGATCGGCTATTTTATTCTTTCTTTTAATGCCTTACTTAACGTGGTTAATAAAGAGTCTTCATTTATCTCACGGGCTAATTTAATTGGCAATGATTTATGTAAATTTACATGAAGATCTAATTTTTATATTATATATTTACACACACGCACACACACACATACACACGCACACACGCAGGTGCACGCGAACACTAGGGCGCTTTATAATATTTTCCTCTTTTTCTTTCTCTCTGCCGTTTTACCCCTTACAACCTACTTACAAATTGCCAAGAACTTTCACTTATACACGTGTACCGAGTTATACGCGACCAATTTTTTTTAAGTAATTTAACTGAATAATAATATGTATTGAAAAATAAAATGTCTAACTTTTTCACTATTCCATAACATTAATAGCGGTAAAAGATGGATAGGAAACTAAATAAACTTTCCTAAATACAAGCTTGTTCGAACATTGAGCCTTGAGATTGAAATAGACAACTCAAATAGAATTTCAATTGTATTTTCAAAATTTTACACTACCAATTTTAACACTAAATATACCCAATTCACAGGCAATATACATGGTTTGGTATTTAAATGCCGTACATTCTAAATGAAATATGACTTACATATCGCATTGTACGAGTAATCGTTCCATTTTTCTTGCCCAGTAATTTTTTCTGAGCCCGTCTTTGTCTCGCCTCATTAAGAGGGATACCAGGAACATTTTTCAAACATATTTTAGCAAATAAATATAAAATTACAGACAAACTTACTTCTTGTATTTTAATATTTTTTGTTACTGTTTCTGTTTAAGGATTTTTTTCACTTATCTTCAATATGTTTTACACTCGTCAAGGAATTTTCCTACAAATCCTTTAACAGGTATATATATATAACAGGCATACCTTTTTTTATACAGTTTCTTTTTTGTTCATTTAATATGCTCTCCATAATAAAGACTATGATGGACCTGTAAATACGAAAGAAATGGTTCAATATTCCTCAGGTTATAAACAAGCATAAAATACTGTAATACAAATATAATACCAAAGCATTTTTGATATGAATATTTTAGTAAAGCCACGAACATAAATACTCATTATACATGTAAATTTAAGCAAATCAATAGAAAATTTCTAAAATTGCACCAGGTATGCTGACTATAGATTTGAGGTGTCAACGTGCCGCTCCGCTTTCGTACGCATTCTGTATCTCCCTGGAGTAATTCTTAATCGCCATATATTGTCCATATCTAATGATGAGCCGCTTATCTGAAGCTCAAGGTAGTTTTTTCACGGATCAACTAATAGAAACCAAGCTGACTATATTCATCAGAAAGATGAAGTTTTGCCTCCAAATGAACAAAGCTTATTATAACTTTTACGGAATCTTTTATAACATGATTTTATCGAAATAAAAAATTTAATAAAATTGAACTTTCCTCAGATTTATATGATTACAGGATTCAATCAGAAATCAAACCTTTATCTTTTGGTATTATTTCGCCGAGTTGAAGATTGTCAATGGCACGATGAACAAGGCATGTCCTACAATTATATACTTTCTAGAATTAATTATTTCTATTCAAATGTAATAGTTAAATATTCCCATGAAATCTCTTTAAATTTTCGTAAAATTGGCTATTTTGCCAAGTTACACCCGTCATTGTTACTATTATGATTTTTATCCTTTAAACCCCATGAATTTCACAATTTTGTTATTTGCGTACTATTTGCTATAAATGCATACCAAGATTGAATACTTTATTTCATAAATAGAGTAAGACTTCACTCGCTACTAGATTAATTTCTGTGCTGCAACACTTAGTTCATTTTTTGGACAAAGACTTCAAATTTAAATTACGACTGACCGGTTAGTTAGTTGAACGTGAAAATAGGTATACATTTAGTCTAACAGCATTCACAGCGGTTAATTTGAGAATTACCATTAAGAAAAATTCATCGCATTGTCCTCAATCATTATTATACAATCCTCGTTACGACCTTAATATTTAGCTAAATATGATATAAAATAAAGTTTGTTATGATATAGTTTCATAACAATTTGTTTTAAATAAATACAATATCAAGGAAATTTTGACCTAAATTTATTCTATTCAGTGAAAATAATTATATAATCAAATCCAAGAAAACATAGACAGCTTATCGATTAAATTGTAGATAACAAAGCAATAATAGATTGATATATGGAAGTTTTATTTGTCAACAGATATGACTTACGTATAACAAAAAAAAGTTGTTAGCTCTTTAAAAAGAAATATGTAGTCTTTTGGATTATCCAATATCTATTATTGTGAGCGAAGATTGGCATCAAAAAATGTCTATAATTTACATTATATAAATATTTACGTATAACATAACTCCTCATTTCGTATAAGGAAAATGGTATCAGAACTTTCGTCAAAGACAGAACGGAAACAAAATTCCCATGTTAAAAACATACACGAGTGAGAGGATAAATCAGAGGTTAGGGACAGGCATAGACTAAAGAAACATAAATCTGAAAAAAAGGTAACCAAAAAAGACTATGGAACCGTAAAAGAACTGAAAATTCAGAAATAGCAGTAGAAGATAAGGTGTAAGTGAAAAAAATAGAGAAAGCAAATAAGCTTACATGTGGCTTCAACCCTACACCAATTCTAGTAGATAAGTCTATAGGTGAGAAAGTTACTGTAGGAATAAAGAAACAGGGCAAAGATTAAGACGGTATGTGATGTGTCCAAAGAAAGTGGAAGGATATTGAAAGGCTGTTCTAGATGAGACTATTAAAGATTGAAGTCATGAATACTCAAGCGAGCGACTGAAATGGCGGCCAGCTATAAATTAACTAATTGATATTTCTTATATTGCCCTATTGATTCAATTAAGTTCCTCAATTAAATAGGCATTAATAAGGAAGGAATGTAGTGTTAGTACATTTTAGTAATAGATACGTACACTGTCTCACTCACGCAAATGTAAGATGATGGTCCGTCAGTAGCCCGATGGAGCTCGGTGTGAGTGGAGGTACTCATTTTATTATATAATAATATAAATTGTAATTAGCTAGCGCATATTATCGTTAAAATATACTCTTAAGTAAACAGTACCCTTATTCAACAATAAAACATTGGTTTTGTTTAAATTATTTGTTATATCAGCAAGGCAAGTATAATAATATTTGTCGCTGCCGGGATTTGTTGCTGCCGGGGTATGTTGAGTTAATCACAGGCTTGCGGCTGTTAATGAGACGGCGCACAGCGGGGTCTCGGGTTCGAAGCCAGGCTGCTCATCGAGTGGGGCTAGAGTGGTGTTTGTAATAGCATAACTACTGTGCAATGCAATTCCAAACCACTTGCCCGACGTGGCCACTAGATGCATACGCTCATTGGGCGAGGTATATGTCCAGCAGAGGACTTATACTGGCTGTTGATTTGATTTGAACACCAAATAAATTTATGTAAACATTATTTCATTTATGTATATATGGACATCAGGAAAACCACGTCTGTAAAAATATCGAGACAAGCAAAGATCGAGTGAAAAAGTCCTGCATCTCCTGAAACCTTTTCCTTTGTGTCCTTGCCCTTTCCTGCCTTTCCTATCCCAAAAAATGTCAATATTTTGTTTTCTTTTTTAATTTACTTTTGTATTTTTTTTTGTCTAATGGGCTTTGTAGAATTTTCATTGTAAAATCTCTTATAATTAAATTTCAATACAAATTGTTTTGGTTGGCTAGAAGAGATTGCTCATGTAGCAATAAGTCCGCCATATGTACTATACATAAAAGTTAATAAATTAATAAATAAATATAGATATAAATATATATATATATATATATATATATATATATATATATATATCTATATATATATATATATATATATATATATATATATATATACATATATACGTAATTATATTTGCAAATACTGGTCAAATATAAATGATGATATATTATAACAGTAAACCGATTTACATAAACTTAGCATTTAGCATACAAGTTAATCCAATTTTCACTCACCGAAAGTCTAACCGTTTGGAAATATTTATTAGAACCATTTTGAAGCATAGATACCCATCCCTCTGCACCAATTTCAATTTATATTCTAGAGGGAACCACAAAATATTTCTTTATTTTAAAAATCTTATCCGGCTTTTGTTAAAGAAAAGCCCTGACTGCTCTACTAACCATTTGCGAATAAGTTTTCTATTCTTATTCAGAATCTATTTCGCTGAGATTCTACCATTATATTATTATATACACACATGAATAATATACAAATTTATTCCATATCATTAATGTACGCCCGTATAAATGTTTATGACTCGGGTAGTCATATTTTTTGTTATACCAGAATCTAGAAATTAATTATATCCGAAAATTCCACGGTTGCACGAAAGCTCCAATTTGAACCCTATTTTGAATTCTAATACTCATAAAGAACTAACAATTTCATTAGACCAAAAATAAAGGCGACCATGTGCATGTGTAACGTAACATTCGAGTAAAAGCGTGTTATTATTGGACCTACCTCATGAAATACTCAGCATCGCAACAATGTGTCTCACTCCCCCCTCCCCTCCACCCTTGTTGCTGTTCGGATATCACGAGTGGACACCCGTCTCTGTACGAACACGTAGAATTGCTTCAGATTTGTATGATATAACCAAAGTACATATCATACAAAAGTCATTATAATGCAGGGTATAGTGTAAAATGCATATTCTGAACTTCATAAACGGGTGTAATTATTTATTTATAGATATATGTATAAACAATAAAGATATTTATTCATAATAATTGGAAGTTAAATCGTGACATACGAACACAGACTTTAACAGTCCTACTTCAAAAAAAAAAATAACCAAATTTTCCCCTGGGAAAGTTATTTCATTGTATTTTGCTTGTCTTGAAAAAAATTATATTCATTATTTTTCTGTGGTGAATTACAGAAATTTTGGGATGAAAAAACGAAAATCTAAATATTTATGAAAAATCCCCAATATTTAATTTCTGTATTCCCCATATAATGGACACGCACGGACATTATTTTCCTTTTTTAGCTTTATTAATGATGTTATTAAATTTTTTTTTTAATTTACAATATTCTTTCTTCCTACCTATTGTCATTTCATATGTAAACTTTCATTATCATTTGTCTATAAATATTAATTAAGAAAATTAAATATTATATTATTACGTTAACGTTATATCATAAGTAATTACTGGACCGACTATTGTTCTACTATAGACATAAAGTGTAGACTGTTTACGGAAACATTTTAATATTTTGAACTACCAAAAAAACTATTATGTTATAACAGGAACAAATACTTCAAATAGTATATTCTACATACTAACTTCAAATTAAATGATGGTTTTATACAACAACTTCAAATTTCAGTACTTTCAGTACAGTTTCGTTGAAGCGATATGCAACTATTTGCACAACGATTTAATAAGCCGAAATTGGCCGAAATCCATTTTTTTGTTAATGCTGTTCGTCCATACTTTATGGGTAGGTTTCAAAACATAAGAGAATAAATTACATGGTTACGTTATTTTCAATTTATCATAATAGTACCTTTCAATGAAACTAACTTTATATAAAGCCCAGAATTATTTTACATGTTTATAAATATCAGTCGGTACATCGAATTTAATTTCTTGGGACAATGTTCAACTCTGCATATACTATTTCAATCTGATTTCTACGGATGCCGCTGACGAGGGCAAGTTCCTTCTTTATTTTGACGCAAATCCCGCGCATTTGAGACTTGTATTCGAGGTAATATTATAGTAGAAACTATAAAATTAGAGTCCATAGCAAGAAATTAATCTAAATAATGCACAACAAATTTGCGCAAATATTATTGAAACGTTTTCCTAATGACAACCGGGAGGAACCAAATTTAGTTCGACATCCCTAAAAATATTTACTTATTTAAGTAAAATTCCAAAGTTGTGTGAACGGAATTCGCTATTCGTTAAACGAAACTGCCACGTTTTCTACTTAAATTCTGACTAATACTCGTTTACTTAAAAAACGATGAAAATTTATTACGTTGGGGTTATCATGAGCTGGAAACGCCTCTGCTAATTTGGCCACTTTTATGCTGCCATAAAATATATGAGTCTCATTAAACTGTCAGGTGCCATTCTGTGCTAATGGTACAACATGTTAAATCTGTTTTAAAACAATTAAACTAAAACTGTTTACATGAAACATCTTGAACCCGTAGTAAAAAATAAATTCGCATGACAATATTTTTATAATTTAAAAAAAAATGTTATTAAAGTAATCTAAAAGTAATTCATAATAATTTCCGTAATTGTTTTTCCAAATCGTTGTTTGTAGTCATTTTTTAGAATAATCAACTTCAATCTTGGAGATCTATGAACATCACTCGTTGCACAGAATTAAATTTCCTGGGAAAAAGTTCTAATTTGTAGTCACTATACTAAGTCAATATCACACATATACGTACAAGTTTGTGTGTAGAATATATATATATATATATATATATATATATATATATATATATATATACACATATATATATATATATATATATATATATATATATATATATATATATATATATAACATGTGGATTTGACGTTCGACATTAAATGGAAAGACAGTGTAATACTTGTTGTCATAAATACTTTACTTTAGTGAAATATACAATTACACCAAGAATAGAAAAAAAATTCATGCATATTAAACAGCATTTTAATATAAAAAAATATAAACACCATTTGCAATGTTTATGTTACGCGGCAATGGCGCGTGGTTTTGCTTTTGTCAACACCGGTAGCAAGCAACGCGGCGTGTTTGAAATTACAAACCACTAAAAACTATTCCTGTGACTAAACTACTGAAGTTTGTTACTCTATTTTTGGTGTACTGTTGAGGAACACTACATGTTATTTGAGGATCCTATTTAACGTCCAATGATCAAATCCACATTGTATATGTATATATATATATATATATATATATATATATATATATATATATATATATATATACATATATATATATATAGCAGCATATATACACGGTGCCCCGTAATCAGTGTCGGACGAATAGCTGCTCAGGAGAATAACGGGCAAACAACTGCGAAGACAGCTACCGGATAAGCACTGCACACCAGGCAAGTATTTAATGTGTTAAAAAGAGTTATGTGTAACATTTTTTTGCGCTTAATTGGAAAAAGGGAATGTTTTACGTTTTATTTCAACGACAATTTGTTCCTTTACAATTATTTCTTTCTCCGACACTTATTAAGGCAGGATTAAGTTAAGGAGTCAAAACGCGAAACCCAAATAAAAATAATACATATTTTGTAACACTATTAAAATAAACCCTAGTTTAAAAAAACGTATTTTTAACCATAAATGTAATAACCAGTAACATTTAATCTCGTCTTTCAGCTAGTTAAAATAAATTTTGACCAAATGTCGTATTTCTTTATACATTATTATAAATTTGACATGTTAAGGTATGTTGAAACAACGATTTCAAACCATAAATTTTTACGCATAATTTAGAGATACTAGTCGAGCAGCATTATTTGGACACATCTGGTGTGAGTAGTAAAGTACTCGTTTATATTTGACAATGCCTGATTGCTAATCATTTTTTCCGCGTTAGAGTTCCAGAGAATGTTAGCGAACTCTGTTGAATAGTAATATAATGCTTCAGCAATCATGTTGGATGGTACGCGCAATATCCCTTCAGAGAATCGATACCATCACGTAAGTAGATAACTCTTTACTAATAATCGGAGTGGCGAAACGTATAGAAATAAAAGTCATGAATAAAATATATACATAAATCATCCAACGGACTTCTTCGCCAGATTACGTGATGGGGGCACTGAAAATAAACTCAGCTTTTCCCCCCAGCAGTCTGAGGCTGTCCTCATCAAGTGCAAGTTGGCGAGGCAGCCGGTTTTGGCGATGGCCGGATTCAGCATCTGTATGCGAGCCCAGGTCACATATATAGGCGTGGTCCTCGATTGAATCGACAAACCTTATGCCACAATGATTTTTATGGTCATAGATATACGTTAGTTAAACAAATTTTAAATCGTACTTTTTTTCTTTAATTACAATAGGTGTTTTATTAAAATGCTATATTCTTGGAAATTTATTTTTATAATCATTAATCCTAATTATTTTATTATAAAAACAAAAACATACTCATTATTCTAGTATGATTGTCGCGCTGTTAATTCATTCAAAGTCTCTTGCAATATTAGATGATATTCCAATTTTTTTATATGAATAAAAGTAATCTATTGTAAACTGAAGAACCGTGTTAATAATTATCATTGTAATAATATGTTTTGATGATACACACCCAGACAGTGGCCGTGATGTAAACAGAATGGCGTAAAGATCACGATATAAAAATTATTGTTCTATAGAAGTTTAAGAGGTATTTAAAAATAATTTTAAGACATTAATTTATTAATTAACAGGATAATTTTACTACAAGTTTACTAACAAAACGTAGTTAGAATAAATTAGCTTCCGATAAACTTATTTTGACTTCGAGATGTTAAGTTGCAGATAGCTTATTTATATGCAATAGAGTAATTCTGCATACAGAAACGAGGTTCTTTTAGCACTTGAAACAATAAACCTACATGACTTTTTCACGTCCGTCCACTCGACCATTCATCATGATCTCCATCCATGTGAATGAACTTTTGCAAATATACATTTCATTTGAAGATTGGAATTATCATATAGGAAAATATTAAACAACGTTATTCTTGAGATACTTATTCATAAAAAGTGATAGTGAACAATTTTCTTTTCGCATATCCTGTGGTGTAGGTGAATATTGGATGAGCCTTTTAAAATAAAAGTGAGTGACATTTATCCATTCGCTATCCCTTCAACTATCCCTGACATCTATCACTTTATTGTCCCTTTTCCATTCAATGACAGAATTAATACAACATATTAAAATATTAAATTATATTATACAAGATTTTACATTGGTTAAAAATTTTTTTTAAATGTTTTTAAAAGTTCTTTCGTTAATTTTATTTTTGTTAACATTGCGTACAAACTATTTGCACGTAGTCAATTAAAAGAAGAATAAAGGAAAACTAAATACAGGTAACATAGGCAAAACTATATTACGTTTTTCTTTAGGACGCCCTCTGATGTGAGCAAAAATGTTACTACCTAATCATCACGCTTTTTAAAAATAGAACCCTTGTTTAGGAATTTTTTTTCGCTGTAATACTGACAGAACTTGAAAAAATTAAAAACTTTTTAAAATATTAACAGATCGAGAGACTTCTGTTATATAATACAAATTTACGATATCTCTAGAAGTTTAACCTTTTTATTATATTGACAAAGAGTCGAAAGCTTTTTATTTGTGTGATACACAAAACTTGAAGGTCCTTGTCAACAATGTATTTGATATTGCCATATACTACTAGGTAAATTAAATATCTCTCTTACTTCCGCCTTTACCGCTCAGGATACACGGCTAAACTGGCAAAATGCAAAGTGGACTAGGCATATGCCGCAACACTACAAATATAGGTAGCACATCTTCGATTAATTATGAGATGGCAGTCACCGTGAGCCCCCTCCCTTCTCTCTCGTGTGCCCAGGTTAAGTTAATAAACTAAGCGTTTTGTTTCCGTTGGCCGAGCATTATTTTTTAGCGACGCGCAACCCGCCAGGTCTAAGCCACACGTAAATACCAACCGCGCTTACTGACCGCGGCCAAATTTGTATTTATAACCTCTGACACGATTACGAACCTTTTTTTTAATCCTATCTATTAAAAGAGGAATTTCCAAGTGTTTTCTTAGTTAGGGTGATATGGCAAACTTTTGTTAATTTTGAAGGCAGCCAGCCCATGTTTATATACTGAAACGCTACGACCGTACTGTTAAACCGACTTCCGAAATTTTAATTAATTTCATCATTTCTATATTTCGTCATGTATTTAAAGTTTGCCTGCCGAGTTAAAATTAAGTCTGCCGTTACATACAGTGTATCCGAAAATTTAATTTGTTAAATTAGGATTGTCCTTTAAGTAATAAATGCAAAACTTCAAATATATCCAGTCCTTAAAATTAGACCATTTACATTGAAGAATTTAAACAGATAAAAGAACAATGAAATTCCAATGGGTTGATCCTTTTTTAAATATTTTTTTATTTTATTCATTATTTGAAATATGACATAATATTTAAGCAAGTTATTGCGAATACAATTTTAATATAAAATTAAATTTTAATTAAGTTAGCAGTCAGTTTAGCAATGGAAAAACACATACTTTTCTAGACGCACATATTCATAATTTTCTAGGCAAATTTAGATAAAGAGTAAATTGTTTCGAAGTTTTATTATATACAGTGTCTTTTTTTTATGTCCAGTAATTCTAATACCAACCATTATGTACAAAAATTATATGGGCACAAAATATTAGGTAACATTAAAAATATTGTAATGAGACCGATCTCCACAAACAATTAACTTTCATCATGTTCAGTTTACTTATTACTGAATGTTTATACCTTCCACTGAATGTGCGATTGCAATTATTTCAAACTTTTTATTTCGAATAACCAGAAACTGTTTCCAAAATCAATAGTATTTCCTTTTTTGATTGTTTGGTTAACTGATAATCAATCCGTAGGAAGACATTGTACATATAGCACTCCTCGAACTAGAATTTTCAACTAAGTATTTTACCATTGTTATGATTTGAACCTCACCACTGCATTCAACAGGAAACTTTGACTTGTTTGCGATGATAATAGCCGCTACATCATGCTGACTAGATACATTTTTAATCCAAATAGATACTGTATCAGTAATGTATTTATAACAAGTGACTTCGATAATGATTATGGTGAAGTAATGCTTAATGAAGCATTATATGGTTCAAAGTGTTCGCAGTAGAAACGAACTAAACAAGGCGAAACAGATCTTTTGAAAATAGAAATAGTTGATGACGAAGCCAAAGGAAAAAGGTGTTTAAAAAGAAAAAGTATAATCGCCATCGTAAATATTACAGGATCAAAATAGTTTCAAAGGGCTTTTCTCAATAGCCAGACACTAATTTGATGAGACATTTTCACAAGTTGTCAGACTTTTAATATTAAAATTATTGTTCGCTTTAAAGATAGCTACAAATCCTGTGTTTCATAAAAATCGCAATATATTGATGTACCTTTCCGTTTTTGCCGCAAAAAGTTAGCAGATTATATAATTAAGACAGTGCAAATGCAAACTTCAGAGGTACCATAAGATTTACTAAGGGTTTGAATTCTGAGAAGCTTTACAAATTATTAGAAATGTTGCGTGTCATTAAATTATTAGAATATTGCATATTTATTTTGTTAAGTGCGGGTATTAAGACATGTAACAAATTAATATTATAATTTTAAATTAGTGGCGCCATCTCTTGAATAAGTGTGTTGACTCTGCTTTCATTCATGGATATTAATTGCTCCATTTCTCACCTACCTTTCGAATAATACGGCATCACATATCTATGAATATGAATACGAATGTTAGAAATTATCATTATTCATATATATATATATATATATATATATATATATATATATATATATATATATATATATATATGTTTGCCTTGGGGTTTCTTCTATTCCTTGTTCATGCGTTATAAACTTAAAAGGATCTGCAAACAAGACAAAGTGGGCATTCGTTTGCATACATTCGAAATTCTGATTAAAAGCCTCTCAAGCACGAGTAAAACTTGCACTACGAGGGTCTGTATATAGAGTTTCCGTACTTAGGCATTTATAAACACTTAGAGTCCATAGTGTTTCTATTAAATTATTTATAAAGATTTATTTTTCATAACGTAAATATATTGGCTAATGGTGTAAAAACATCGTGTATATTTCAAAAAGATAATATCGCTATAGTTGGTAATCGCTATGGTTTTTCTATAATCTCCTGGTCAGATTTTACCGACGGTCTTTTTCTTTTCATTATTTTCGGTTCAGTCGTTTTGGAAATAAGAAGGGGAATGCTAGTCTTCGCATATTTTTTGGAATATCTTGTTAAATATAGAATTTAAAATTATAAAAAAAATTAATATATTCCTCATAATCAAATGATATTCATATGACATATAAAATTTTAAAAAATTAAGGTTTTTATTTTTACATGAATATTTAAAAAAAATTAGCTCGTAAAAAATATTTAGGTTTATAAGATGTATTATTATGCCAATTTCAAGTTTCTACGTCACATGGCTTCTAAGAAAATCGGCTGTAAATATAGAAAAACATAAATAAATTACTATATATTTTATAGGCGTAAAACATGGTATATATTTAAAAAATTATGACAACTAGAATCATCGCTATGGTTTTCCTATAATATTTATGTGGGCTTCTGAAAGCCATAGTTTCAAAATTTTAGGTTTGGTAGTCTTGGAATTGGGGGGGGGAAACATTTTTTGCCTATTTTTAGCATGTCTCCAAAGATATGATTCCTAAAATTATGGAAAAACCTTATAACCAATCCTTTCAAACGATATCTTACACAAATTTTTAAAGAGTTTCGAATAATTTGATCTTCCCTGCGGATATTTCCATATAAATATTTTTGAGGGTAAGCTAATGAAATATGTGCAGGATATGTTTTACTACAATGCCTTCTAAGTCAAATGGTTTCCGAGTATAACGGCTGTAACGGACACCCGGGCAAACGCGTGAATAATTTAAAAAGGTTCTGTGTTTCCTTTTAAGGCACAGAACCCTAAAAAAGTAATAAAGAATAGGTAATTTACAATCTTGCCAATTCTGGCTACACGCAATCACTTTCTTATCCAATTTCACGAGACATCTAAGACAAATAAGAAGTATTAATTTTAA